>CM064866.1:1793915-2405118 GCA_032719365.1 Prinsepia uniflora | reverse complement strand
ATTTTTAGATTTGAAACAAAAAATTCTATAATAAAAAAAATTATTGGTTGCTTTAATTGGCAAAATTTTTGGCTTTTCAATAATATCTGTAATAAGAGTTGGTCTTCTTCTTGCACCTGGTGGAGATTTTGCATTTGGTGAAGCTCTTAATCAAGTTTGCTTCATTTAGCCCTTAATGAATATTGTTTTGATTGGAATGATCTAAAGATTGAATTGGTTGTCTTTTCAAGTTTTCTTGTTCGCTGAAGATGTTCTAGACAAGCACTTAATTGTATTTATTTTCGTCGGAAATTTTAATCAAAGGGTTGGTCAACTTAAAATTATCAAAGAGCTGGTCATATGTTTCTAGTGTGCATAACAGAGAACTTAAAGATCGATGACCGTAAATCGAAGAAAAATTGATCAATTCCAAGATCAATAGGATCAGCAGCACAAAATTTACAGCTAACTGATCATCATGATGGCCGCCATTGAAGCAGACTTGAGCTCAAGTGGTTGGATCAATCTCTCGGCAACATTCCCCTCCAATTTCCGTGTGTTATCTTTTTTTAGGGGGTTTTTTTATAATTTTTTTTTATAGAATTTTGTTTTCAAATCTGAAAATAAAAAACAAATTAAGAAGTTTTTAATTGAAAAAAGAAATTAGTTTTCACAAAAAAAAATTAGTAATTAAAATGTTTTTAATTTGCACATTAATTAGGTTTTATATCACTTCTAATCAGAGCCATTAATTAATACAAAATCCAAAGGCCCAAAAAGAGTGTACATTTAGATGTAAATATAAGTGTCTCTAGATCCTAACCCATATTAATTATATACATATATACTATATTTTTAATTACCGGTTAGGTTCAAGGGACACAAAATTTTACACTTATATTTACACTGCGTTTGGACCTTTAGATCTCCTATCCGACGGTCATAAACAATCCGATGTGGAGGTCTTTTGATTAATAAATAACATGGAAACTCATGTGACATTATATCATAAAAAAAAATATAAAGACTAATTAAGAAACAAATTGTAACATAGGAAATAAATGGATTCTTACCTTAATTTGTTTTTGTTATTAATTATTATATGCAAAAATGCTAATAATTGTTTTTTTTTATCAATCAGAATATTATGAATTTGGATTGAAGATGAAGAACATTTTTTAACCTAATATAAATTCAGAGTAAGAAAATCCTTCAAAACTAATAACATATTTAAGAATAATTATTTTGTCATGGATTATTAGCAATTGCAAATTAACATAATTTTTTTTTTCTAAGAGCAAGCAATTGAAAATGAATGTTGACAACTCCAATAGAAACTATACAAGAATGTACAGAAATCCAATCATGAAAAGCTAGTATTCAAATCCTAAACTAATAACCTCGTGAGAAAAAAAAATTAACTTAAGCCAAGAAGAAAATTTTGAATTCCTAATTGTTCGCAATTCACAACATGTATCTCATGAAAGAAATAAAACTTGTGAAAAATGAGTTAATAAGGTGCAAGGTTGGGTTTGGGTAGAACATGAAGTATATACATCTGAAAGAAAAAAATTAGTACATGAGGCAATACTAATGACTCTTTAAAATGTTACGTTTGCAATTGTTTATAAACCATGATGCACAAATGATTCTTCAAAATATTATTAGTTTTGGAGGATTTGCTTAATTACTATAATTTGTAATTAAGTTTAGAGATGTTCTTAATCTTCAAGCCAAATTCACATTTTTATGTAGACGGATAAAAAAGAAAATTATTATTGTTAGCATTTTCCCATGTCATAATTAATAGCAAAAAGAATAATTTGGGGAAGAATCGATCGGTATCTTTCCTTTATTTCAATTAGTTTCTTAATTAGTCTTTATATTTTTTTTTATGGTGTAATACCACATAATTTATTAGTTAAAAAAACTCACATATCAGATTGTTTATGACCGTTGAATTTGGGAGATCTAAAGGTCCAAAAATAGTGTAAAATTTTGTATCCCTTAAACCTAACCCTATTTTTACCATGGTGTGATTCATCCATATTGTCGTTACCATCTACATGTCTCAATATGGACATAATCCTAAAAATATAAATAAAATTTAAAATTAATGATGCAAAAGTAATATACTTTTCTATGTATGGGAAGAAATTGGAAAATTATACCCTCTTTAATTCCTTTCCAATTTTATGCATGTCCAAGTACAACCCTCATCGAAGTCCTCAACCCTGTAACATCTGTATATATAGTATAGCCAATCCTCCGAATCTCCAAAATTCCATCAATAACAATAACAATAACAATGCAGCGTCACTACAGCTACCTCCTGGCTCTCATCCTCAGCCTTCTCCTTGCTGACGTGGCGGTTGCCATATACCGGTCGGACGCCATGGAGGGCGGCTGGTGGGTGTATAAGGACCCCAAGGACGACTTCACCAGAGACCTTGCTGAGTTTGTGATCAAGGAGCACAACCAGGAAAAATCGGACCGATTGATCTTCAAGGAAGTGGACAAGGCCTGGTTCCAGGTGTTGCAGGGCGGCATCAAATATCGGATCGACATATCCACGGTGGTGGACCTTCATGGCCCTGCCACTTTATATGAGGGTATTGTATGGGAGGATTCAGTTACCGGGGCCAGGGAATTGCTCTCCTTTTCAAGTTTTAGCTAGTAACCAAGGAGAGTGACCCTATAAACATTATCATATCTTAATATAGTTTGTATTAGAAAAGTGACTAAATCGCTATAATAAAGAATGAATAATAGTATATCATCATCCGTCATCGAGTGCAATGGCTTTTGATCGATCTTCAATATTTCCTCGTGAGATGTCACCATTTTGAAAAGGTGAGTATGAAGGCTATGAAGCCCTACTTGCTGGACGACGACTTCCAAATAAAAATTCCATATCCAAGTTCTCATATCTAAAGGGACCTTTTGATTTTAAATTTTTATTTTTTGTTTTAACGTCGTGTCAATTTGCATGTGCATTTCAACCACTGGAAATGTTAGAAAATCACATTTTAACCCATGTGTCCAAATACACCAAAGATATCGTCTATAATGTGTCGTATGTGGTCTCCTTAGTATTTTCCTTCTTCCAACAGCCTCTGTCCATCAATTCTCCCGTATGTTTTTCCTCTATTTAAAAGAGAAAAAAAAACTAAAAGTGAAATAGTTGTTAAATAGCCCTCACTAAAATGTGTAAATTTTCTTAACTGTTGGCATCATTTACAATCACGGCAAGATTACAAGCAAACCATGGATTGAAAGCACAACCAGCTATACACAAGACAAAACATAACATTGATGCTACCATAAAAAAAAAAATACATAGCGCAATGATGCATAATGCACTGCATCAAATTAGAAGGTGTCACCATAATTTGGCTTGGCCAAGATCCAAAAAAATTCCTACAACACGAGCACAAACTTAAAGAGAAGTAGTCTCGACAGAAACTATGTAGCCCTTTTGGCTGTGTGACTATCTACAACTATAATTCTTTGGCAATACTGGCAATCCTCTCGAATTAGAACCCAGGGACCCAAGCAGGCAGCATGGATTCTATGTCCACAAGGCAAGCATATACTACAATCTTTGGATGTTCTTAACACCAATTCGTTGACACCAATTTCAGTGCTGCTGAAAATCTCGGGCTCAAACAATCAATGACTTCTTGACTTGAAGAATTAACGAAATAATGATTGAATTCCTTTTAAATAAACCAAGGTTAAGTATAGAATGTAGAGCACGTTCTGAGGCATTGGAGCGAGAACCCTGGGAATCGCATAAACATCTGTATCCGTAGGAGTAACATACATTTATACGAAACGATTCGATACATAAATGAATTGTTCTTAAAAACAAAAACAAAAATTAATGAAAAGAGTAAGATTAGAAATTGATGACCCCTATGAATGAAATAATTTAAGAGTTGTTGAACAGAACTTGGCTTTGAACAGAACAGAACTTGAGGCTAATTCTTGTAAACAATTAAGTACAGGTTTTGAATACAATGATTGTACGGGAATTTGTGGAAAGCAAGAATAGCAAATCCTAAAAATAGGTTTGATGAGTTTTATGCATGACTGGTTTAACACATCCCCGCAAGCTAACAGGGCGAGCACGCACAGGAAGCTTGGCAGTCAGAAAAGAAAATCGAAGAGGAGATAGTCCCTTGGTAAAAATATCAGCAACCTGATCAATAGTAGAGACATAACCGACCAGGAGCTCCCCAGGAACAACTTTTTCACAAACTCGATCTCGACATGCCGAGTACTGGCATGGAAGACAGGATTAGAGGCAAGAGAGATGGCACTGATATTAACACACCACAATCGAGGACAAACCAAATGTAAATGTAAATCACAAAAGAGTGAGCGAAACCAAGATAGAGCAGCAGTGGTATAGGCCAATTGACAAGATTCAGCTTCAGTGCTAGAGCGGGAAACCCCTCCTTGCTTTTTGGAGCTCCAAGAATAAGATTGGAACCAAGATATAGACAATAACCACCAGTAAAGCGTCGGTTGTTAAGGTCGCCAGCATAGTCGACATCGGAGTAGGCCGTAAGAGACAAAGAGCTAGGTTTATAGAAAAGACCGTGGGTAATGGTACCCTTGAGATATTGAAGAATTCGCTTGACCGCTACCCAATGTGTAGTGGTAGGTTTTTCCATGAATTGACACACCTGATTGACGACGAAAGCAATGTCTGGACGGGTAAGAGTCAAATACTGGAGAGCACCAACAATGTTACGAAAGGGCGTAGGATCCGAAAGAGGATCACCGTCAAGAAGACTAAGGCGCTTTCCAGGGGCCACAGGAGTGGTGACTGGTTTGGCATCTTCCATGTGAGCTTGAAGCAGAAGATCGGTGATGTACTTAGTCCGAGTAAGAGATAAACCTGATAGAGAACGAGTGAGTTCCATTCCTAGAAAATAATGAGCTTCACTAAGGTCTTTCATTGAAAAAAGACGGTGGAGACTAGAAATGAGTGTGGAGATATGGCTTGGGTGATTCCCTTTGATGAGGATATCATCAACATAGATAAGCAAATAAATGCGAATAGACACAGAATAATAGGTAAATAAAGAATAATTAGCCTTGCTATAAGTAAAACCCAAATCCTCAATATGATAGGAAAAGCAGTGAAACCAAGCCCCAAGGGGCTGCTTAAGCCCATAAAGAGAACGGCGAAGGTGACACACATGATTAGGATATTGAGGATCCTCAAAACCCCGAGGTTGTCGCATATAAACCTCTTCAGTCAAATAGCCATGCAAAAAGGCATTTTGAACATTTAACTGCCGATTTGGCCATGAAAAATGAATGGATAGTGCCAATATCAAGTGAAAGGTAGAATGATTAACGATATGGCTAAATGTTTCACCAAAGTCTAGCCCTTCTTGCTGGTGAAAACCATTGGCCATAAGACAAGCTTTATACCGTTGGAACGAACCATTGGAATGACGCTTGATATGAAACACCCATTTATTTGGCAAGACATTCATCGTAGAGTGACGAGGAACAAGATTCCATGTGCCAGCACGAACAAGTGCATTAAATTCATCAGCCATAGCAAGACGCCAGTACCCAAACTTATTGCCCATGTGGGCTCAACAAATTTGTTTGCATCAGCCTTAAAAACTGCATTAAGAGCATATTTAGGATTAGGTTTACGAATACCGGCCTTACCACGTGTGACCATAACATGAGTATTGGAATCTCTGACCAACGAAGTAGGTGGTAATGGTGGAGGTGGTAAGGAACTTGGGGAACATTGTGTGGGGAGGGTAGGCGGGTGTGTGTGGGGAGGGTAGGCGGGTGTGTACGGCGATGGTAGACAATGAGAGGAGGAGGTTCCATAGAAGTGGTAAAGGTGGGTGGAGCTGGTGAGACATGGGAGTGCGAGGAAGATGAAGAAGTAGACTGGTCCATAGGGAGAAAGGTGGAAGATATGGGGTCGGATTGGACAGCAGTGGGATGTGGTTGATCCATTGTAAGAGGGCAATATGGTCTGGGTTCGAGAGTGGCGTTTGATGGCAGGCTGGGATCCGGACGTGACAAAGAAAGATGCCCAGATATGCAGAGTGGAGGATCTGGCCGGGGGGAAGATGCGAGCGGAGCATGTTTGTGGAACGGAAAACTTTATTCATCAAATAAGACATGGCGTGACAAAAAATATGATTAGTGAAGAGATCAAGGCACTGATAGCCATGATGATTTAAAGAATAACCAAGAAGCACACAAGGGGTAGATTTAAATTTCAAAATAGTTGTACGGTCGAAGATATGGAAAAAAGCACACCCAAAAACCTGGATCGTGGTGTTCACGACGAACCGCAAGGACCAGCTTGACCCGGCATTGCTGCGTCCGGGTCGGATGGACCTGCACATCCCATGTCCTACTGCACCGTCAGTGGTTTCAAGACATTGGCCTATAATTACCTGCAGATTAAAGACCACCCGCTGTTCGGAGAAATTGGGGGGTTGCTGGCCACGGTGGAAGCTACACCTGCGGAAGTTGCCGGAGTTCTGATGAGGAGCGATGATGCTCAAGTCTCCCTCCAAGCTCTTGTCACGTCCCTCCGAACCAAGAAACTCAAACCAACATTGTGACAGGTGCCGTTGAGTTTCTCTCCTCTTTAGCTTCTCTTTAGCTTTGTGTGTTTTTTTGGTAGTATTTTTCTATGGATCTTTTGATTGTTATGATATCTTGTTCAAAACTATACAATTCAAGTTCGTTTACGATTTTACCCAAAACTGATCCAACTCAATTCGCCGAGTACTATCTTTTACAGTTTCCCACTCTTCATGGTGCAGAAGGAAACTCAAATCATACAGGCCAAGAGTAAATATATTATGTAATGTAGATGCTATATAAGTTCTTTTAACATATTTTGTGCTAAATTTATATAACTGTAGAGTATCCAAATGTTGTAGAAAACTCTTCTGATTATAAATACACAGCAGCACCATATCTGGAAGACCAACTTTTTTGCATATTGTCCTATTGAATACAACAAAAACATACCAGCAAAGCATCACCAAGAAAAATCCTCAAGGAACTGATATTTTCTTCACCAGCAAGACCTTTTTTTCTGTTTTCATACCAACAAAACCGGCACAGTTCTCAGTTTCGACCGCGAAAACAAAGTAGGGAGTTTTGATTTTGATGGAAAGGGCAAAAATCTTATACTAACCTGAAGCTTAGCCTGTTCTTGCCTGTCCACGTATGCAAGAAGTTCTTCCTGTCTCATTAAAGCTTCATGCAGAGCCTGATCAGGAAGAAAAGAGTGACAATTCACAACCGTTAAAGTCGGGAACAAAAAAGCAATTATGGAATGAAAGAAATATTATTACCTTTTTTGCTGAAATTAACTCTGCTTCTAAAGCATCCACGCGGCAAACAGCAGCGTTCAACAGCTCCTCTTTCTCATAAGGCATCTCAAAAGGCTTTGCTTGTAGCATATCTACCTTCTCCTCAAGTTCACCAAGCTTTTGCAAAACAGATGTGAGAAGGTTTACCCTCGAAATCCCTGGTGCTGGTGATGGGGGCCGGAACTCCTCCACGGGAATTGGCTCAGCAGTTAGGTCAGGAATATTGGGGGCAGAATCCAAAACTGGGGTCGGCGTTTTCTTAGGCACCCGCAACAGGGATTGCATTAGAGTAAGAAGGGTTATGAAGAATGCCACAACCATATTCCACAGACGATCACAGGTTCCGTTTATTTTTTTCCTGGCAGATTGTGGAGAGGATTCCCCTGCAATGTATCCCAATTAATAACTTCAATCAACTATGATTCCTTAACAAATAAAATTAGCTCAGAAAGACAAACTCAACTATTACCCTTATACTTGCATGGTACTTACAAGCATAGCTCTGCCAAGTGCCGAGATATGCTTTAAATTACAGGCAAGAACAATAAAAATTTCATAGGCTACGTGTATATAGACTACGAACCTATTGAAGAAAGTGGAATTTGTCGCAAGACTGGTTCCCGCGATCCAGTATCCACAGCCTTGTCAACCATGGGAACATATTCATCATACTCTGATAAGCCAGCAGAGCTACTTGCTTTACCAACCACCCTAGCCTAAACAAGAATTTGAGTGTACCAACTATGAGTTAAAAATCCAATGACATAATAAGATCATCAGAATACTATGAAGCTCAGTAAGTCCGGAGTTATAGATTATCATTTATGCTACCCATTCAGAGTTGAACCACACTACAAGAATTCAAGCGTGCCAACCATTGAGTTAAAAATCCAATGACATGATATGATCGTTTAGGGCAGAATACTATGAAGCTCAGTAATTCCAGATTAAAGATTATCATTTATACTATCCGTTCAGAGTTGAACCAGTAGAAATAAATATCTAACCCTTGGGCTGCAGGCTTTTCCTTTAATAATTCAATGAATATATAAGAGCACCCAGGAGCATACAATTCACCCTTCTGTGATTACTCATTTTAAAAAAGATATATGTATGACCATTGACAGATTAATGGTACAAAAAAAAAGCCTTTAATGCCTCCCACTACATTGGTAATCAAATGTCACATGCATTTGACAAAATGGATTTGCTAATGCAAAGTATGCTAAAAAGAAAGTGATGCTAGAACCGTACATGACATGTGTATTTACATTTTAGACTCGTCTACAGGTTTTTCCTGCTAATGATTCTCAAATGACAGAAGCTGCTAATCTTCTCAGATGACATATGTTTATCAAATAGACACTTACTTCTTCACAAACAGGAGTCAACTTGGGTTCTGCGTAGGTCCTAGTTGCTTTGGGTGAAGCAATATCTTCCACTTCAGATCCGGACTCTGCAGTAGATGTATCACTGCTTCTTATCTGAATTAAGAACATATGCATAACATCATTAAAAAACTCAAAAAGAAAAGACAGAAAACAGCTTCTAGTGAAAACATAGTAGGATGGTCTATTAGTCGTTACTACGGCAATCCGTTGCTTATCAGAAGGGATTACTCTCCCCTCACTGTCTAATAGCCTGAAACGTTGGGCTTCACCACTACAAACCATCTGCAAAGACTAATCATTACTTTTAAGCCATGTGAATTGTACAGCTGCAAGGAGAACAGATAAGAAATGCCAATAAAGATAATAACTCAGGTATTAGAACCTTCAATATCTTTGGGTCATTCCACGGCCCTTTATCAGACTTCATACAGCCTCCCTGATTGGAACACGTACAGCTACCACCCAGAAATTCTGGCAACTCACTAAATCGAGCCAAAATATTTAAATAGTCAATAGATTAGATAACTAAATTAAAAAACAACACTCATAGAAACAAAGAAAAGCATCAATCACCTTGCATCGATTATTTCAAGTAATTTGCTCTGGTACTTGTTACCAAGAACCTGAAAAAAAAGAAACCATTGTCAGCTGACCCTATTGATAACTTCAGTCCACAGAAGTATCCAATGCTTTGATATATCTTCACCCATACATGAATTTTGCTGGTTGTTCTGGGATCAAGAAATGCTTTAATTGTAGGCCAAACAACACTCCTAAAACCAGTGCCAGCATTAATTATAAACATTCGGCAAAGTGTCTGCACATATAGAATTTATAAATTTAGAAGATATTATTCATATGAAGTTAGTAATAACTACTGCATACAATGAAAAAGGAATCAATTATTGAAAATGGCATTAGATAAGTTGATATCAAGTCAGTGTACCTCGGGATAGTTGTCATTGTCAATTTTAAGCAGCTTCTGGATGAGAGGTCGTACAGAATTGAAGCTCATAGCACCCTGAAAATTAGATACATCTAAAAGAGCAACATGGAAATGTAGTCTTGTATATGCCAATAATGAAAATATGAAGGAACACTTCGACAATATATATTTTCTTCCAACTGAAAGCATACCACATCTTTGATGTCTAAAATTGTTGTGCTTGAATCTATATGTCTCTTCGCAGCAATAGAGCAAGCAGGGAACTTAATGGCAAAACTCCTTTCAAACTCCTGAACATGGTATCTGATGTACCGTTCCAAAGTGGTCACTTTCATAAGCTTATTGAGATCAACTTTCCCCAATATTTCAATGTAAACAGGTCTTCCCTCCTTGTCAACACCATGATAACACTGAGGGTAGTACTTTCGAACTTCATTCAACTCACTGAACTCAAAATCCTAGAAGAAAAGCGAAGAATGTAAGTTCAGATTCTTTTTGCAAAGTTTAAGACGTGCACTGCAAAGTAAGAAAACCTTTCATAAATTACTGAAAATATGCAGAGCTCACAAGCTGCATCATTGCTGGCATTGCGGCTCAAAATGCAAAAAGAATTGTGCACTGAATCTACCTCCAAAATTGTGTCAGTACCAAATTCTTTCCGCCATTGGATCATGTTGGCCCACATGTGCTTTGCTTTCTCGATATCGAACTTTCTTGCTATCAAAAATCTGCAATAAAATAACTCCTCAGACATACAAGGAAATACAAAAGAAAAACTTCCCATATCGAATCCTTTTTGCAGGAGCAAAACAATATGTTTCTTTTGTTTTCTTCTATAACAGACAAGAAAAGGGGAAATGAATAACCTCAACAACAAATGATAGTCATCAAGTCTTTGAGGCAGCAAGTCCTCTGAGATAAGTGCCTGTCGAAATGCATCAACGGACCGCAGCTCCTCAATGTCCCGTACATCCTCAATTGAAACGGCAGAAGTAAGCTGGCTGCTACTTCTCCTCCTTTTCTTTTTGAGAGAGTGTCTTAATTTACTAGACGCATTCATTGCTTTCTTCCTCAGGTTCCCAATTCTAGTTCTCCTGTCCTCCTCTGAAATTTCAAAATCAGACCTCCTCTCTCTTCCCTCTTTTCCTTCGTCGGGGCTAGTTTGCCCCTCAAAACCTGAAGAACATTCACAAAGTCGCCATCTTCAGTTCCCAATTCTATCATCAACGTCATTTCTAGTTTTTACTAGTAAAAGTATCTCATCAAAGCACGTAAATTCTAACCCTAGAAACTTTCACCACCAATTCAAAACCCTAGAACTCACAAAAGCAAGAGCATCTTGGATAACCAAACCACACGAAAAATTTCATAAAACTCTCTATGGAACAGAAATAAACAGTGCAAAACAAAATTTTCATCGATCAAAGGTGAACTCACAAGGCATGGAGAACCGATCCGCCGGTCCGGACATGGCCGCCTTCTGAGCGAGCTCAAACGTCGACAGAAAATAAAAAACTTTCTAAATTTCTAACCCTAAAGCGACAGATGAGACCAGAATTGGGGAGTTTGAGATCAGAAACGATCAGATATTTTTAATGCAGTTCAGTGCAGTTCAGGGCCTCAGGGTCTCTATGAGCTTGTAGATAAGAAGTGTCAGACTGAGACAGGAGTTTGGAGCCTTGGAGAGGTCCATTATATGGTGAAATTGATTAAATCCAATCAAATTAAAATTTGATTTAATCAAATCTATTTAACTTAAATCAAGATTAACGATGGCTATCGGCCAAAGCCGAAGGGTTTTAACACGAGAAAATGAGGGTTGGTGACGAATGGAACGGCATGGATACGCCGTTTACAATTTCACCTTCTGAGGTTGCCACGTCGACCAACAGGCCGCCTCAAACTTGGCGGGAACTTGACAACGGCATTACGGCGTGTGGTCTGCCTTGTTTAAAAGTCCGTTAAAGCTTAAAATCAGTTTCCATTCCGTCATTAATTATCTTTTTTCGGACCGACGCCATTCTAATTAATACTCGTAATTAGTTGGTTTAATTATAATGGAAAAACTACAACGTAATTAGTGTAGCTGTAAATTATAATTAATCCCACGCGCCATAATTTTCCTCAAAACAGCCACACACAATGATATCTCGCATGCTTAAACAAATTAAACATGTCCCGTTTTCCTCATTTCCACGTTTCCTTTAATTATAACGTCCTCGCAGCAAAAAAGAAAATCGAATAGAATGGATTGACCCGGATCTCAAATCAGATCAACTTTTTTTTTTTCGATTTGTGGAGAATTCTGGACCCGATTAGAATCAATTGACCCGAATTTCAAATCAGATCAAATTTTCTTTTTCTTTTTTGGAGAATTCCAAACTCGAATAAAATCAATTAATCTGACTCTCAAGTAAGATCAACTTTTCTTTTTCTTTTTGCGCAGAATTCTAGATCGGATCGGACCTGAATTTCTTAAGTCCGATATCCGTATTTCTTTTCTCATGTTGTAAAGGTAAGCAAACCCCGGCTTTGCTCTCTCTACTGATAGATCGAGGGCCCCTTTACCGTTCGTTTTTAGTGACTCATAGGACTTGAAGGCCGTCGTTTTAGTGACTCATAGGGCTTGAAGGCCCCCCCCCCCCCCCCCCCCCCCCCCTACTGTCGTTTTAGTGACTCATAGGGCTTGAAGGCCCCCCCTACTATCAGTGACTCAAAGGGCTTCCCTCAGCTCAGTCTGGTCCGACACGCGCATGATATTTTCTACCGACCCAGCCATTGCCATTTCAAAGTCCCCATTTTTACAGGTGCTTCAAAAGGAGTAAAGCGTGCAATCGAGCAAAATGGTACACGCTGGGCATGATATGCATACATCAATTGATAAGAATTCAATTCCGTGACAGAAACCGATAAGTGCCATTACATTGCCAGAAACGTTTCATACTTTACATAAATACATGCTCTATATATATACATATATATTTATACTTATATTCAGACTTTTTACATCAAAAGTGAGAAGAGCAGAGATTTCGTGGCGGATTACTGCTGCAGCTGAGCTTATCGACTCCGAAGAATGGTGTGTATGTACAATTTTAAATCTCTAGAAGCAGATGCTGGAAAAGAAGAACCAACGACTCGATTAACTTGAAGACTTAAACTTTAAAATAGACCATTTTCTTTTTTGTTTACAGTTAGGGATGGAGAGTCTTTTGCTTTTGGGAACAACGGAGGGCTTCTTACCGGTTATGCCACGTTCTTTTTTTTAGCACGAAATTGGAGGAGTTTGTCCCTCCACTCAGCTGTAAGTGACAATGAAAGATGTGAGATTTAGGAAGCCCAAAGATACTAGCACTTGTAGGAAGAACATACTAAACAGAAGAGATGTATTTACCAGCATCTCCATAGCGTTCCTCAACTGCAGCAATAAGCATGTTGCGCACAAGATTAAAACTCCTTCGTCTCAATGCACGGTTGACCATTTGGCCTGAAACCAAATAAAGATCCAATTAATTCTTCAACTTTACTGTACAATGATTCTAGAAATGGCTTCTGATTCTAAATTATAATACAGAAACTAATCTTGAATCGATTAACCTCTCATCCTACCCAACTAGAATATGCATAATTTTGATGATCTTCAACCATTTCAAGAATATAGTCTACTAAACCTTAACATCCAGAACACCTTCAAAGACATGCTTACCGTTCAAGTTCAATTCATGAATAATCCTTTCAAGATAAGAAAAGAAGATCCATCTTTAAGACATTTAAAACTTACTTACCGATCCAGTTCAGTAAATAATAATCCATCTGAAGCAGGGCCATGAGCTGAGAGCTTTCCTGATTCAATAACTCTCATTCCATCACTATATGCCAGGTACTTGTTGACTGAATGGGAACCTGCACAGAGCATGAAAAGGCTACAGTCGGTTACTAAACTGTTATTAAGCATGTGGGGCTTCTTCTACTTGTGCAGATTACTACATTGCCAGATTTCTAATCTAAAGGTTCAAAGATCAGCAGGTAGTTTTTATTCAAGCAATCTTACTTCTAATATTCAAAAACTAGATATCTTAAGCAGGCACAATAAGTGTACCTTGCATCTAACAGCAATGTTGATGGCATCTGAAGGCCGAAGGTCGAAGCTAACAAACTCTGTCTCAGTACCAGCCTGTAATCACTTCTAACAGTGTTACTAACCCACTTAAAATTTTGAGTCACAGAATTAATTCAGTTCCTTTTCCCTTCCCCCTCTCCAAATGACCATAGTATGATAGTTGTTATTAATAAATTCATTCAAATTAAATCATATGAAGAATGAAAGTATATGCCTTTCTGAGGTATAGCTGAGCAAAATATGCCTCATGCACTCTCTTAGTGACTCTGACAAGTTGGACCTGCACAGATCAAAACACAAAAATACAATCAAAGATCACGAAGAATGTCGTGTAACCGACGACTGGACAAGCATTATATTGTAAATCTATAACAAAAGAAAAACTTCATAAAGACATACCTCATAACCCATCTTGTCAATCATCTCCCTCACCACTTGATACATAGTGGGCCTAGCCTGAAAATCAATTACCAAAATTCATGAACTTTTAGAATTCCTACATATGAAAAATCAATTTGTTTAAGGGGTCTAATTTTGGTAGCTCAACAAAATCTTAATCCAAATGGAAGGACAATGGGGAGAGAAGCCATACAATTGGAACATTGCGCACTGCTGCCATCAGCAACACACTAGGCATCTCCACTGCAATCAAAGGCAAACCCAACTTCGAATTATGAAGTCGCAGAGATTTCCCAGGCAATTCCAAAATACAAATTCATAATTTAGATAGATATTATAGGTCAAGATTAACATACAAACAATTATTGGAAGAAGAAGACCAGTCCCGTCTTCCATCTTCAACACAATGGCAGGATGTGGAGCATAATCGGGAAGATGCCCTCCCTGAGGATTGTTATGCACACACCTCATGTGCCTACCATCCCTCATTTTGATCATGAATCCATCAATTCCACTCTTCACCTCAACTATAGCAAAAACCCAAGGCAAACACTCATTATTTATATGTTCATGGGAAATAACAGAATACAAGTAATTTTACAAAACTGTAATCACTTCAACAATACGCCACATAATTGGCATTTCAATTAGGAAACAAACTGACTTCCAAGAATTTTCATGTTATGGCATCAAACACTATAGTATGAGGATTCATGACTAAAATTCTATGAATGAGGTAGTTGATTGGATAGTTTACCGGCTTCAAGCACAGTAGAGTTAACATAATCTCCATCATTTTCATTGAAATTCTCGGCCATGCTTCCGTTTCCATTTGATGAAGAGCTGAAAGTACAATACACTCTTGTGCATCTCCTTGAATTTTGAGGGCGAGATACAAAACCGGCCTTTGCGATGCAACCGCTGACCCCTCTGAATCCCCAGGCTTCATTTCTCAGAAGCCTGGCTTTTACCAAAGGGCCTAACGCTGGCAGTGTGCCGAACCCGTATTGCTTTGCTCGAACAGCTGGGCAAATTACTGGCCCTTGCAAAGACACCATCGTACCTTCTCCAAAATCTACCACATCATTCATAACATAAAAATTATCCACTGTTTGGTTGCCAAGAAAGAACAGGAAATTCAAATACTGACAATTTCATAAACGGAAATTTTACGTTTGACTGCCAGGAAAATAAGGAAACGAGAGCGATTGAAATAGTAATCTATAATTTGATAACTAAATTACGATTAAGTAAAGAAAAATCAAATCCACCTCCACTCTCTCCCTCTCTCTTTCAATTTTCAAACAAGCACCAGGTACTCAGCCGGAAGTGTTAAAAACCATCAAATCACAAATATGAAACCAGATCAGAACCCAAAATCAGACCTCAAGGTGTTGAAAAAGCTCTCTCTACCTTCCAAAAACAAAGATCGGATGGTCAAAAGTCTTCGAATCGCCGATCAAAGCTTCGTCTAACCGATCCCGGGAATTTTCAAGGATATTCAATTCCGAAAAATTGAAGCGACGGACGATCTGAATCCAATAAAGTTTTGGATAGCAATAATCTGAAGAAAGCCAGAAGGGATCAGCTAAGTGAGAGAAAGCTTGTAGATGAAGCAATTGAAGGCTTGAGCAAAAACTGGGGAAAGTACCGACAAGAAGGACCACACGAAGAAAGAATGAGCGATGGAGGAAGAAGATAAGGGATTCTTCTTTGAATAAATACTCCAAATACGAATAAAGTACGTTTAGCAAATGACGGTTGCGTCCCTGCGGGATGAAGCGCTGATTTGTCAAGTCAGGAAGGGTATTTCTGACCTTTGAGTGAAGTGGATACACCCGGTCGCACTGAAAATAGCGGCTGCGCGCGTATAATGACATCATTGCAGGGTCCGAGCTGCCACAGTGCCGGCGGTCGACGAGATAAATATTCCTATATGACTGCCACGTGTGTATTGTTTCTCCAGATGATCTGGATAAGGCTTGTTCCCTCTCAAAAATATCAAAATTCTGTTTTTTCCCCTAAAAAATATCAGTTTCGAGTGGAAATCTATTATCTTTTGCTAGTGAGAAATTCCGGTTCAATTAAAGCCTCCCTAAAAAATGTCAGCTAAATCCAGCATACCTTTTTGACCCACTTTGTCCGTTCCCCTTGTAAAAATATAGAATTTATCTTCGCCTGCCGTAAATTGCAAACCAGTGAGCCAGTGAGGCATTGACATGAACTAATAATCCTTATGAAGACATTCAAAACACAGCGATTTACAGGAACCTAAAACATTCAGGAGGCTAGATCCAACGAAATTATACAGATTTTAATCCTTCTTATTTATAGTTTCCACGCTAACAACAATTTCTCATGTGAGATCACTTCTAGTTTCAACCACTCATGTTACCCACCACCGCCCAACTCCAATCACCAAACTTTTTGCAAAACTAAATCATTATAAAAATAAATTTTTTAATAGATTCCAATTAATTTTCCAAATACTCAGTCGCCAGTCACCACAATTTTACCATAACCCCAATTTTGAATATATTGTTACAATCAAAATATGTATAATTACGACATCTACTAAGAGTTTAAGGGTGTGTTTGGTACACCGTATTACGGTCCGCATAGGCTAAATAATCTGAAACTTGTGTTTGGTACCAGTCGTATTAATTAGTCACCGTATAAGTTAATACGGTTGAATATTTTTATACGGTCCAGACACGCTAAAATAATACGCTCGAAATTGTCAGTATTAAATAGTCGGATAACTAGTAATCTTGTAAATATAAATATAATAATAATAATAATAATAATAAATAGTAATATAATAAAAATAAAATATTAATTTAGTAAATATTAATAATAAAAGTAATAAATACTACTAATAATAAATTAATAATTAATGATATTTTAATAAATAATAATGATAAAATTAAAAATAATTAATTAATAAAAATGTAATAAATAGTAATAATAATTATTATTAAAATAAATAATAATAAAAATAATGACATACATAATTAATATTTAAGATATAAGTATTTCGTCAATTACTATAATATAATCCGGTCAGTATAAGATAGTCGGCATTCTAATCCGGAAAAGTACCAAACGCCCGACTAAATAATCAGTCTATCCGGTGGACAGATTAGTCTATCCGATTGAAATAGTCAGTACAGTACGGCATACCAAACGAGGCCTAAGAGTTTCGTCTACCTTCCCCAATTGATGACGCATGCCCATTCAGCCACTCATTCTCTTCGTTGTTCGGCCTATTCCCAATTGGGCATTTTCCCATGTTCTCCAGAGCCCAGTTTATGAGCTCGTGATGGTGTAAAAAGAGAGAGGTAAAGAGAAAACAAAGATTATGGTTTGATTGGAAAAACCAATTGTTGAGGACTTGAGATTAAAGATTGAGAGTTTGAATGAGATTGCAAGACATTAAAAATTTATGACAATTGAGAATTTGAGATTGAATGAGATTGATATTTAATCTTGAAACATTAAAACCCTACACCTTTTGCTTGGTTTCAGAATTCTGACTGCCCGCTCCCCATTCCTCGTATCCTACATTCCTCAATTTCAACGTCTCAATTATCATCTATCTTTTTTTTTACATAAAATAAAAATATACATAATTTTGGACCCTTTAACATCTTTGGGTCAGGGTCTTATGCCCCTCCTGCCCCCCATAAAGGTCGGCCCTGCTAGACGGCCGTCATTTTGAACAATATATATTTTTTTTTCCTATTTTATGACGAGAATGAATCTATTTATGAGCGAATATTTTTTACTCCATTATTTTTTATGTTGAAATCTAATACAGACATATGGAAAAAATTATAATTGATATTTTCATTCCTAGTTTATATCACATTTATATATATTAAAATCACGACGTCCATGTCCTTGTGAATGGAGTATGCCTTCTAGCTCCCAAATAAAGCTATAATAATAATTATTAGAATTAAGGGTAAATTGTTATTATGATATTGTAAATTGTTCACCCAGGTTAAGTAAGGGTAAATTTAGCTGAGAGATAGAGATAAATTTGTGAAAATATGGAATGTCTACATCCTATGGTAATTCACTCTCATACTACGAATCATTTCACATTAATTTTTTAAAATATATCACATTGTATTAATCGAAACATTAAAGTCAATGTGAAGAGTTGTTCGTTATTTATTTTTGTTAATTTAAAGAATAAATGGAGTGGAAATTGTGTCATATTGTGTGAACTGTATATTGTCATTTACCTAATCGAATAGCCTTTGCTAGAATCTTTGAATTGCAAGCTTTGAAAAAATAAGTACAATAAATTGACAAATGATGGGCCGAGATGGGCTGAGATGATAAAATTGCTATTCCCGCGTACAGCCCAAACTTAGACCCGAACCCGCTTTCAAGGATTCAGTCCTGCTGAGGTTTGAGAGCCTAGCGTAGTCCTTCTGTTCCTCATGACATCACCCCTCCCTCTCTCCCTCTCTTATCATCGTTCTCGCGATTTCGCGGGCATCGAATTCACCTGCAGCCGCGAAGGGTGTTGGTTTCGCCGGTTCATCTGATCGCTTTCTCTTCTGAGCTTTCAGGTTTTTCATCTTACTCCTAGTTTTTAATTTCTTTGACGGTTAATTTGTTTAGCTCATCGGTGTAATTGACTCAAAGGTGGAGCGCAGAGGCAGTGGGCGAGCAGAACTCGACGCAAAATCAAGGGGGAATCAGAGGGGACACAAAGGTAAGCAATTATACTTAGAGGGCAAGATGTTGGATGTTTTACGCTTTGAAGATGGAAGCTTTAATGGAGGTTTTCCGGAGTTCGGGTGGTCAATTGACCACCCATGCCCCTTAATAGATGCGCCCCTGCTCCTCCATATAAGGGGCCATTTCAGTCGAATCTATTTTTCTTAGTGAATTCTTTCTCACCGATTTCTTATTTCTTCCAATATTGTCCATATCCCATATTTGTGCAGTGAAATATTCTCCTCCATTGAAAACATATATGCTGAAGCTATAATTTGCAACTGTCAAGCAGCAAATCAGGAACAAACCGCTACTAAGAAAAACCGTTTTATACAGTAAGGCACAAAATGTTCGGTATTTCATATGGAGAGCTGTTCCTCTTGATCGGAGCCACAGCAGCTCTAGTCGGTACAACCCCAAACTATCTTCCTCTCTCTCTGTTTTGTGTTTCTTTCATAAGAAAATGCTATAGCCCTATGTTTCTCACGTTCGATGGAACCTAAAATTGTTGGTTAATCCATGTGAGAGAATTGGACTATTATAGCTATAGAATTATCATTTTCACATTGGTTAAGACTTTCTATTACTTTTTGTATCGGTTAAGGTCTAAATTTTATTGGAAACAATTACTGAAAAATTGCACTTGGTCTGATGTGTAATGGGTTGTAGGACCAAAGGATCTGCCTAGAATTGCTAGAACTGTAGGGAGATTAGCAGGTAGGTCAATTGGATATGTACAGTTAGCTCGAGGCCAATTCGATAATGTTATGCAGCAGTCTCAAGCCCGCCAGGTACTTCTTTTAATTACTGAAACTCTTTATTCCAGAAAATAAAGGTGATTATTATTTTTTATTAGGGTAATGATATGTTGATAATGATCAATCGAGTCTCACTTCCTATGACCTAACATGAATTGTGCATGACAGATTATGATTAGAACTTCTATGTCCGTGAAAAAAGGCTTTCCTGTTGATCTATGTCGCTTTGCATGTTTTTCAGGTTCATAAAGAACTTCAAGATGCAATGGCTCAACTAGATTCAATTCGTTATGAAGTCCGAAGTTTATCACTTATGAATCCCGGACCTATGACTCGAAAGCTGATGGATAATTCTCAAGACGCGGTTCCTCTAAGTAATGGTAGTATTCTTAGCAGCCAACCATACAATGCTTCCAAGTAATGTTCTGCTTCTATTATAATGTCAGTTGAATATTTTCTTGTCAGAGGCCTCCAGTTCACTTGAGAATCCCGAGGAGAAGCTGAAGTCAAAAAATACTTTTACTGTGTTGAAGGTTTTAATAACACACTTCCTTCTTCTAAATGTGCAGCCCCCTCATTGCATCACTGAATTCCTCATACATACATCTTTGACAGGAAAATACTTTCAGAACCTCAAACTCGCCTAATTTGCATAGCCAAGCAACTGCATTTGCAAAATTGGCTGAATCTGATGCTGTGAAGACTGAATCTTTGAAGAATGGTGCAGAGAAAGAAAACCTTAATGATGAAAGTGGTCTTTTCACTGTCCTTCCAGTTTCAGCTGAAAGCACTGGGTTGCTGCCAAATCGCAAAGGTAAGTAATAGGCTCCTTCCTGAGTTATAACTTATTGACGCTATAATTTTCTCCCGTCTCCCTGTGATTTTGCCACACCACGGGGAGCCATTGGGACTGATTCCTGAGTTATAACTGACTTTTCTCTTTCCTTCAGTTATAGAGGTCGTAAATGCATTTGGTGCACATATTTTAGTTTTCATATCATGGTGGTCTTTCCTAAGCATGCATTTTTAACCTATCGCTTTGTATGGTTGGCCTAAAGAGGTGCCCCCTCGGTGTTCCTGGGCTAGTTGTGTATAATTCCCCATATAGAATTTGATTTTCTAGTTATGGTGGTTTTGTCTTAGTGAGCTCTTATGAATACTCTTGAATATTTCCTAGAAATACAAATGTTTGATTTATAGTATCTAAGATCTTGCAGCTTAAAGTATTTCTACGTTTCTTTGTTCTGCACATACAAATATAAGCACTTCATCTCATTTGTAATTGATTTTTTTTCTTTTCTGGGACGACAGAGAATGTTAGCGGTTCAGACCTTGTGTTGGAAGCAGTAGTTGAAGCAGAAATAGCACGAAATGCGAAAGATTTCTTTTCACAGCCTGAAAATCAAATACAATGAACTGAAAGGTGACAATAGTTTTTATTTGGCTGTTCATATTGAGCAGATGCTTAGATTACATTTCAATTTCTGACATTATTTGTGGGTGCTGATGAAATATTATCGGCTTCCTTCCATTCCACCTAGCCCTCATTATTTGGCCCAGAAGTCCACGGGCTTATGGGTACCCGATAGGCCCGATGACAAAAAGCCCGACCCAGCTCTATATGGGTCGTGGGCCGGTCCGACCCGCATGTTGACGGGCTGGACTTGGGCTTAGGGTATTCAAGCCCGCTAGGCCCGATAGGCTCGAGCTCGATAAAGCCCGGTAAGCCCAGTCCGACCCGCCCAGGTAAACCCGACCTATAAGTCCGAAAATATAAAATAATTATAAATTAAGAATTGATACCCAGTCCAATCTTGTTACTACTATCATAGCCAAAATCCAAAACTCCAACCAAATCTCAACCTAGTGTCATTTAAAAACTCAATGCCCAAACCAAACACTAAACCTAAATTCAAAAAAAACTCACTAGGTCTCTGACTCTCTTATCGACTTCCTTATCCTATCTCGGCTTTATGGTCAAAAAGTTAAGTCAATTCTCCAAATCCAATAGTACCCCTCCTTAACTTCTTTCAATATTCGATAATAATATTTAAGTTCAACTCACTTTTTTTTTTTTTTTTACAATTAGGTAGGTACAAATGGGCTTAGTAGGTCCGGCCCAAGTAGGCTTAGTAGGCCCTATCCGTAAAGCTCGATAAAAGCCCGGCCCAAACCTGGCCCGACAAAGGGCATGGGCTTTCATATTTATGATCAAGCCCGCTTGACCCGGCCCGGTATTTTTTAAATTATGAAATAGGCCCGATCCGGTCCGGCCCAAGCCCAAAAATTTTGAGCCGAGCTTGCCCGACCCGGCCCAATGACGAGGCCTCCACCTACTTGGTTTTCGGTTCAAAGCAATGGACCCCAACAATATTGGTGGCCCATGACAATGTGTGGTTGGTCAATGTCTCTTTATCAGGCATCCTGAAATGTATATTGTCTTAACAGAATTAATATGTTCGACTTTGTTCTACAACAAAACCAAAAATTGTTTAAACCACGCACTCTCAAATGGGCCGGGCGGCTTAATTTTTTGGACAAAATTGGAACCCGTAAGCCCAAACCATGTAAGTTGACTTTTGTCAAATGGTCAACTCAGTTCACTTGTTGGAATCCTTTAATTTTATTGATCTAGAAAACCCTAAAAAATGTGTAACGAGAAAATAAACATGGATAAATAATTACTGAATTGAAATATATGTTTATTCAAAATAAATTGCAGACATAAATAAAAGATTTGAAAATGGTGCACATGACTTGTTAATGGATCAAACTTGGTCCATCCTGGAATCTGTTTACAAGATGACCAAATTTGCTCCATCAATATTGCATGTCCATTAGGATTTTAATCAACTTAAATGACCATGCAAAATTATTGCCCGTACATCACTAATTATATCAATCAAGTCCCGCCACCAAAGTCCTGCATCGGCCAGATGCTTCCACCACCACCACCGATGTCTCCGGTCACATAAGACATGCACGACAACGGCACGAGGCAAAGCCCTCTACTTCTGAGGTCCCGCTTTGACGTCTCTCCATTTCCGCTCATCTCTATCGTCCCCTGAAAAATCATAATACATAAAATCCCACAAACTTAATTATAATTAAAGACATGATTAATTAGACTCGTATGATTCATGACGATGAACGATCCAATTAATTATTAATCTTACCCCTTGCATTGTTTTACATGACTTGTTGCGTGACATCTTCATGTATGGAACGCTTAATGTCTGCACAAAATAGTCAAATAACCCGAAATAAAATAAATTTGTTTTAATGATTAACGTAACTCTTCTATTATTCATACCATCTTGTTATATTATTAGTATCGAGCTTAATTGCATGGTATGTACGTATAAATTCAGCATATATCTAATCAAGACATGAACAAATGACGATTTGACATGGATCGATAAAGACGAGGAGAGACAAAAATGAATGTCGTGAGAGTGACCAAAAGGTTTCCTTTTCTTATTTTAGAAGATTGATGAGACCAATCTAATTTCTTCTTCCTTTTCCTTTTCTGAGTTTCAATCCAAACGAGCCACATAGGCACGATAAGACCAGACCAAAGACAAGAACAAGATCATATGTTTACGATTTGTATATGCACGATTGATTTTAGAAAATGAATCGTACGTACAGATGAAGAAAAATGACATGGAGGAGTAAAGCCAATCATACATGTAACATGTAGCTAGGGAAACGTCTTCGCAAAGCTCACTCCAACAAAGAAATGATAAAAAGTAAAAATAAAAACACTCAAATTATTACCTAGCGGACAATACTTTACATTCTCATATCACAGTAAATTATCTTTATACATATACTATAATTATAACCATTCATTCTTTAAATCGTCATGTCAATTCGTAAAAAAATCAATAAAATTAAAGGTCGTTTAATTATTTATATGTATAAAATAAATAAACGGTTTTGGTAAAAATGAAGATTCTAAGTACGAACCCTCCATTTAATTGATATATATGAATAATTAAACGATCTCCGTTTTCTTGTTTATTTTTTACGGAAATGATTTTCACATGATATTTTAGAAAATGAACGGTTTGGATTATGATATATATATATATATAAAGATAATTCAATAAATTAAAGGGGTAGTATAGGGAGGTGCCACAAGTGTATAATGCAAGTATTGTTGTAATAAAGCATGCAGCACAATGGTCCATGAAAAGAAACCCTAGCTATATATATATAAATCAAAATGACAGTATGAGGAGGTACTACGTACGTACGTGTTAGGATAGATGCAATTATTTTTCTAAGTTAATTATGTATTAAAGTTATATAGACTCGAGATTAAACCGCTCGTACCTCAACCTGGCTTTGAAGGAATTTGATGTATCCGATGGCCTCCATGAGTACAGATGCTGTATCTGTCTGCAGTGTGATCATATATATATATATATATATAGAGATTTGCTAATTAATTATTAACCTAGTTTTAATTAAAAATAGAATACTTATGGATATTTTCTGTGAAGGTGAAAATAAGTAGTAATTAACCTTTCCAAAGGGAGCTACCAGTTGCTGAAGAGCTGCAATTCTATCTCCTAATTTCTCCTTCCTGACCTACAAAAAATTCCAAAAACAGTGTAAAAAATTAAGATAATTTCACCATATAAATTACCTAGAAATTTAATCCATGAGTATTAATCATAATCGCGCATCACGCATCAGGGATCTGTGTGTCTCCATCGTCAACCTTAAAGGGTGGGCATGAAGTGCGCGACTCCAACCGCGATTTCTTTGGTGCAGCTGCTTGACTAACCTTTGGCTCGATCGAACTCCCGGGTCGCTTCACTTCTGTAATTACTTCGTTGTCGAAAGTGGAAATCTAATTTCAAATGTCTAAACAGTTAATTAATGATCGAGTGTAAGTAATTAACATGTTAATTACTTGATAACCAAAATATTAAAAGAAAAAAAAAAGGCCTTCTGAAAAAGGAGATGCACGCAGATTGTATAAAGTTGAAGCTGCCCCCAATGCTGTAAAAAGAATAGTCTCAAAAGAATATATATATATATATATATATATATATATATTGGTGCCACAACTCACAAGCAAATTATTAAAGATTTTAACAATAATTAAAGTGAATTAACTTTCAGATTTAACTTTCCTCCACTCACATTGAAAATATATGATCAATTTCATCGTATGGAGAAGAAAGAATATACGTGTATATATATGTTCACGAACCTTATTACGGGCAGAAGATAATTTGTAATGACTGTCAGCTGTTTGATGCATTTGCTCAATGTATGAGTCGAGGGTGTCTGTATGTGAGCTGATGAGCTGCTGCTGCTGATGATGATGATGAGTATCGAATTGCGCAGAATTATTAGAGCCTAAGAGATCCATGGCCTGCAAGTTCATGTCCAAGCTAGAGGTAGGCGATGAGAGTGTTGAGGGAGATAATAAAGTCGTCGGCCGGTTGTTCAAGTTTGAAATATTTATGCTGGGATAAATTTGGCTGAAGTGGCCGGCTGATCTGCTGCTGGGTGGCATCATCGATTGCAAGCCAACCGTTAGATTAGAATTGTTGAGTAGATGATGATGATGATGGTTTGAGTAAAATTGATGATGATCTCCAGCTGATGAATACAAGGTCTTGAGCAGGAGCTGCTTGTCACTCAGATCATTCATCATCACTCGGTTATTGTCAATATTATTGATATTGTTGTTATTTTCCTCATTCTTTATGAACTGGAAATACTGATCATGATCAATGCTGCTCGTCGACGTCAGCATTTCCGTTAATTTTGAGAAGGAATTGTGATGAGGATGGTGATCTGAGGATGTTGAGGATGATGATGCTGAGAGCTCTTCTTTGATTGTGGCAAGGTCATGGGGTGAAGGTGAATGGTGGTGATGGCCAGTGGTGAGATTAGTGAGCCATTGAAATCCCAAGTGATCTGGGGAGGTCATGGAAGTAGTGTTGAGAAGATTCAAGCTTGAGCTTGATGAGTTGCCACTATGAATATTGCTCCTGCACAATTTAATTTAACAATATATATATATATATGATCATGAGCAAATTAATTACTCTTACTCAAATGATTAAATATAAAATTAATTCATTAATTTTTCAATATGGGCCGGGGTTCCTTCAACCAACGCAATCACTCACCCACTTTCCTTATTACTTTTTTTCATTGAAGAACAACAACGTACAACATTGTTGTAGAACCATGGATTACTAAATAGGATTATTTTACTAAAATGCTCCCTCTAACTTTCATTAATTAATAATCTCACTAGCATTTAACTCTCTAAAAAAGCAATTTGTATCTGTGTATATCATACATACATACATACATGCATATATATAATTTAGAGCAACCCATATATGGAGAACTTGATCATCAACCTAGCTTTAATTTCCAAAAACAATTAACCTAGCAAGTAAGGAAATTTCAGCATGCACTTGCTGAAAAAAAGGAGAGGATAAATTGAGAAGAACTATAGATGATCATCAAATAAAAAAAGGGATAACAAATTCCAAGTTGTATGAAGCTGGATGTTATTAATATGATATAGGAAGAGGAAGAAAATGTTATTCAATTCTTGACAGAGAAATGAAGAAGGGTGAGAGAGAGAGAGAGAGAGAGAGAAAAGGAGGAGATTAGGAGACTTACAAAGTGGTGGTGGGAGGGGTCCAATTAAAATGCTTGGTTCCAAGTGCATAGCAAGAGGAGGAGGAGGATGGGGTTGGTGGTAAAGAAGAAGAAGAAGAAGAAGGAGAAGAGCCAACAACAAGATTCTCTTGGAGCTGATGATGTTGGTCATGGAGATTTGCAGACTCCATAATCATACATCAATTCTTTTTTCTTTCTAAAAGCTTGAAAATCCCAAGATATATATAAGCAATAAATAAATACAATTAACACTAAATAGCCTAGGTTAATTATTTTTATTATCACCTAGCTATCTAAATAGCTATAGCTTTGTAAAACCCAGGAATCTATCTAGCTATATATGTATCTCTCTTATATATACATATGTGCGTGTGTGTGTGTGAGTGAGTGATGGATGATGAATTGATGAAAGGCAAAGAAAAGAAAAGAAAGAAAACCCACAAAGACATAGACATAGAGATGTATGGATGGATATGATTGCTTTTAGCTAAGGCAGCCACTTTTGTGATGACCAGTTTCTTCTTTACTCTTTCAAAGCTTGCATCCTTATATGTATTGATTAAAGACTTAAAGTAGCCTTCAAAAGAAAGAAATAGGCCTCTCACCCTCAATATATACACTACTTATAAATATCATCTCCATCTCTCTCTCTCTCTCTCTCTCTCTCTCTCTCTCTCTCTCTCTCTCTCTCTCCCTCTCTCTCTCTCTCTCTCCTAGCTAATAAGCAATTGGCTTGGGTGCATATATATATATATATGGCTATGTTTTATTTGCACTCCTCAATTACATGGGGATGATTATATATATACTTCCTCCTATGCCATGATGATTAAAATCTCTGCCTTCAATCCCAAGGCTGTACACCGCAAAGTCTGATCTCATATGAGAAGAGAAATGATGCAAACCACGCTCTCTTCCCTCTCTTTCTCCCTCTCTCAACCCCACATGTTTAAAAGATAATATATAGTTATAACAGCGGTTCAAACGTTAACCAGTTAAAATTTTAATACATCGCTAATTATATGTTTATTAATACACGGTAATTATATATAACTTGATCGTCCTAAAAAAAATTGTTCATAGATAAATTTGGGAAGTGTTGTATTCTCATATCATTTAACAGCGGCTCAAATCAAACCAGTTGATTAATACATCGCTAACTAGCTATATGCTTATTAATACAACGTTAATTATAATTTAATCGCTCTAAAACAAGTAATCTAAATTATTAATTTTCAACACGATCTTATCTAGTTAATTAGGAAATTTAAAATAAGTATATATATATATATATGTTGGATGTATAAGGAGACCGTTGTTCCTGTTTAGAATGCATGGCGGGTGATTTTCACACCTTTTTTTTTTTCATTTTAATTTGCATGTATTTATCAGATAATAATTTGTTTTTGTCTACATCGATTTAAAATCAATAAAAGAGTACACAAGGAGAAAACCGGGCAAGAAGAGATTTTGCGTTATTAATTAAAGTGCATGCTAAGTCTCGCGCACGTGGTAATTGAAAAAAGTTGATATTTCACTTCAAAATTAATTGGTTTTCATGTGTGGCGAATTTTCTGGTACTCCGATACCATGAAGGAAATCGAGATTTCAACCCAAAATTAATTAGTAATAGGAGAAGAGGCCTAACGTACGTACTCCTAATAAATCGTTGCAAAATTATGCAATTTTCTAATGTGAAATTTTTGTACTTCACATTCTCACTGTTATTAATCTCTAAAGAGGGACAAGAGAGGACGATGATTGCAACCTCTCCTTCAATCACCTCTTTTCTTTTTGGTGTTTTAGACGCACACGGAGACACCCAATTTTAGCATTTGATTTTAGCCCCCCTTTCTCTTGTGCAATCAAACTAGCTAGCTAGCTAGGTTGAACATCAAAGATATCAATTCTATCACAATAAGACCAAAACAAGACCACAATATCTAGCTACCTACCTTTATACACATATGGCTTTTTATCTTGAGACTCCATTGACAAAATTTGTTTGCAACACTAATGGAAATATGCATGCTCATGCATGTGGCCCTAGCCCCTTGTGTTTAATTATATATACCTCGACAAACAATGGACACGTATGTGCAACATCAAAACTAATCACCCAATTAACCCGTCTTCGTTATCATTATTATTGAAAATGTGAAACGATGCGTTTTCAAGAGGTAAACTTTTGAAGTATTTTAAGTTATTGTTAAAAAGATATACGAAAAAACATATTAGTATAGACTTAATTATAGTTACTAAAAAATAATTCGGTTAATTATAAAGAGTGGTCAAGTGGTTTAAGCGCCAACTGATCTGATTTGTTTTATGAGTGACGCTGACCTAATATCGACCTCATGATCAGCAATTCAGCACTTTCATTTGTCCCGTACACGACAATTATATATTAGCCCAAACTCCATATATACCATAGCACTTTGTGCAATGCTAAAAAATTAGTAGTTCAATTCACAATTTCATACCTTATTGAAAAGGGGCTGTTCATTAATTTACAAGCAACGCATTACAAGACCTTTTACACGCAAGAAACCTTATATATTACGCTAATCACAACACAAAAATAGTAATGGGAAAATAAAAATGATCAACCGTAAAGACTTCAAACCTCATGTTTATACGTACTAATGCTTACATCACACTTTAGTGGTACCTTTTCATATCATTATTTCGATTTCGATTTTTTGAATTGTCTCTATACAAATATCATAATTGAAACCGTTCGTTCTCTATTACCTTCGGAAAAAAATCAACAAAATTAAAAGTCAATTTAGACATTCATATATATATATATATATATATATATATATTAACTAAACGGAGGGTTCGTTATTAATTAGGATCTTAATTCATATAAAAAAATGTTGGTTTGTTTTATATATATAAATGATTAAAGGATCTCCAATCTTATTGATTTTTTTACGGTAGATGATTTTGACATGATGATTTTAAAAATGAACAGTTCCGATTATGATATATGTACAAAAATAATTCGACAAATTGAAAAAATAGCACTACCAAAGTGAGACGCAAGTATTTCGATGTGTACGTGGTTGAGATTATTGGCTGGTGCTAAACAGAGATTTCCATTTATGTGCAGGTTCAACGACAGTACAGTTTCCTTCAAATTCCTGGTCAAAATGATCTTATATGATCTGATATCTGGTCTCTAACATGTACCTACTTTATATCTTTTGCCATAGCGATCCATCTTCAAACAAACCTTGTTTAAAGCAACTTTGTGTATGATTATGCAAATATTGGAAGCTGAGTAGGTTAGAGTTATACAATCCTTGAACAATCGATCACATCATCTTCTAAAACAAAAAGATTCCTCCATCACAACCAAGGAACTCATTGATTGCAAGAAATAGTAAATATCCGAGGCTTTATAAGTCCTTATAAGATTATTTAATCATAAAACTCGAATGATCGATAATTTATTTATTATAAGAATCTAATTCATCGATTACAAGTGCAAGGGACAGATATATTTCTAGTATTGTTTCCATGCTGTGGCCCGGATCTTGAGGTGAGGAGGCAAATTGCATGAGAGTGCACAGAGACAGGCATTTATTCCTTATTCAAGCTTGGTACAATATTATCATCGATCTTCTTAATTCTTCAATATTATATATATATATATAGTGGCAAACAAAACTCGAATCCAGAAACCCTTGCCTTGCCCAGACAATAATGAAATATAATTGTTTTTTCATGTACAACTTGTAACTACATGACTAATTGTCTGCTATTTTCTTAAAAAATACGAATAATTTGAGGATCTGTATATATGCCTTTGAGTACATGATTTTGCAAGTGCATGTATATATGCAATATGTGCGGTACCGAGAAATAGGTAACGAGTTAGAAAAGTTATGAATCGTGAGAAAAAAAGTGGCAAAGGAAAAGGAAATAGATAGATAAGTTAGTTCATAACGGTAATGAATTGGGAAGAAGAAAAAATAGTTGAATGGAGATAATTCATAAACCTAGCTAAGAAGTCTAGGACTTTGAATTTTGAGCTAGAATATCCGTTTTTATACATGACTTTGGAAATGCATGCACGTATCAAATGAGTCATAAGGAAAAGAAGATCATGAGCCAAACAAGTTATGAATCGTGAGAAAAAAAGAACTAGTGAGCAAAGAAAAAAGAAATAGATAGATCGAGTTAGTTCATAACCCTAATGAATCAGAAAGAGTCGAATTGAGATAATTCATAAGCTTAGCCAATAAGTCTAGGATGGCTAGAATATCCGTCTTTATATATGACTTTGGAAATACATGCATCTATCCAATGTATCATAAAAAGAAGAAGATCATGAACTAAAAACGTAATTACTAAGAGAGATAAAAAAAAAATAATAGACAATAAAACTTATGAATCGATTGAAAACAAATACAATATCTGAGAATTAAGCGAATATATAACCCCAACCCTACTAATCTCGGAATCTGGATCTTATATATATATATATATATATATATTCAAGTGTATATTTGTTTGAGCTAGCTGGTGAGATGGAGAGACAAAGACAGACACAGTGAGATCGAGAGAGATGGGTTAATTAAGATTAAACAAAAGTTAATTAATAATTTAGAGTAGGAGGTACGTAGCTAATTAGGTAGCCCCACAAAAGTTCACATCGGACGAAAAAGAGGAATGTGAGATCAGAGAATGGGCAAGCTCAGGCTCAGGCTCAGGCTCAGGCCTCGATCAGCCACACCACTCCAACTTTTCTTCTTTATTATTAATTTTACCTTTTTGCTCTTCCACCATGCCCTCCCATCTCAAAAACTTACATTAATCAATTCATTTATTTATATTTTTATCAAATTAAAGCAATAGTTCTTAAATTTTATCGTAATTTTAAAAATCGGTCTAAATTTTAATATTAATACGTGTTTCTTATTCATAAATTTTACTATGATAGTTGATTTAGTTTCTTTATAAAAAAATTCAAACTGAGTCAGTGAAAAAAAATGCTTGTGAAACATCCTTAAATAAACGGTTTCGGCCTTAATTTTAACAGATTCCATTTTTGACATTTTCCGAAAGAACTAAATAAGCTATTATGATAAAATATGGGACAGAAGTAATTATTAAAGCTTATAGACGATTTTTAAACTGATGATAAAATTCAGAAACTATTACCCGATTTAACATTTTTACTTTTATATATGCCTCTGTTTCAAAATCAGAACTATTTTTTTCTTCTTTAACTAAAATGAAAGCTTTTCTTCTTTATCGAGAGAGAGAGAGAGAGAGAGAGAGAGAGAGAGAGAGAGAGAGAGAGGGGACTTGCTTTTTTCTTTTCTTTTTTCTTTCCCTTAGCTTGATGCTTGATGCTTGCCCATTCACCTTTTGTGTATATATATTTCCTAGTCTCACTATCTTCCAAGATTCATTTCACTAAAGCTGCTTTCTACATCTCATTTACATTATTAACTATTCTAATTATTATTTTTACTTACATGACTCTTCAAGATTCCTCTCTCTCTCTCTCTCTCTCTCTCTCTCTCTCTCTCTCTCTATATATATATGTATATATTCTTCTTAACAATTCTTTATCTCTTCGATTATATCCTTCTTCCGTTCTTCCATATTTTTCATATCATCATATCTCAAATATAAAAATATAAAGGAAAAAAAAATAATAATTATCAAATGATCCTAAACCCTAAAGCACTGAGATTTTTAATCGAAGATTCAGGCTTAATTAATGTCTAATGAACTTGGACCTTGGTAATCATTTTCTCGATGATAAACCCTGGAAGGCCAGAATCCTCCTCCTCTCCTCCATTGATATGTACCGAGACAGTGACACGTGGAAAAAGAAAGCCCTATCCTCCTCGATCACAAGCTCTAAGTAAAACAAATTATTTACCAACTTTTGAGCTTGCTTCGGTTGAAAGGTCTATTTTTATTTTCTACCTTAATGCATGTGCAGATTAAAGGAGTAATCAACTTCATTATAACCTCGTTTGAAAAAGAAGATGAACCAAGAAGATAGAAAAAGAAGCCTCCTTAGTGGGTAAGGATGTGGACCAAATTATATGAAAAATATCAACTATAATTAACGTACAGATATTACTAATCGGTATCGCTAATTGTTTTTTTAGGTTAAAAATCGCTTTTGATTTATGTAATTTACTCAATTTCTCACTTTAATTCATGTAATTTTAATTTGACCAATTTTAATCGTATAGTTGCATATGTATACAAATTTAATGATACATCTAATTAGTTAACGCAATAAGGACACGCTCCTCACATAAATGAGTATTTCATCTAGCTAGGTTAAAGTTACATGTTGTTCGTTCTTTTTTTCATGCTCGTGTTTCATATTTTTCATATTCGTGTTTTATAGTTTCATGCTCGTATTACAGCGTCACTTACAAACAGTTTTCAAGCATCAAGTACGTAGCAAGGAAAATTAAAAACATGGATATGTAATTGTAATCTAGCAAAAAAAAAAGATTTATAATTGTAAAATGATGAAAGTATTCTTTCATAAGTGGAGTATAAGAATAATCTGTTAAAATAATTAGATGAAAATTTAGATATATTAGTAAATTACTATAAATATAAAATCATAACGTTAAAATTAGTTAAATTACAACTATATATATGAACAAAAATAAGTAATTACGCAAATTACAGATACCAAAAATAATATTTGACTTATTTTTTTTAGAGTAACGAGCTAAAAATATCATGCTGCTAATCGACCCTTAATTAAAGCAATATTTAATCCTAATTTTACATTTAATTAGAAAAAAATTTGTACCATAACATAACATAGCCCACTAAAAAGCAAGTTGCTATGATTAATGACTTTAGGGTCCATCACCATCATTAAACTAAACAGAAATAAAACCCTTAGTTTTTATTTTCTAGTCCTTGCCAGTCAACGCCATGGTCATACCCTCCTCACTAATCCCACTTAATTACCATTTATTATTAATAATAATACAGACCTAGCTACCCCTAAACCTACTTTAATTCTACACTTTTCCAAAATATTACGAACTGTTTTTTTTTTTTTGCATAATTACTATCATTAATCCTTGTTTAGTGTCTTAAGCAGCGAATTGGAACCTTCTAATCAATTAATTCGCATCCTAATTAATCATCACTAATTCATTAACATCCTAATCGATCAATAATCTAAGCAGACAGCTTTACAATATTTGTGCAATCTTTCCTATGAGTATTTTCTTGGTGATCTGGTTAATTAATTTCAGTAGCTAGCTGGTGGGGAGATCCTAATTAAGGCCAGATCTAGGCCTAATACAGCATATATAAATTAGAGGATGCTAATTAAAACAACTTTAATTTTTGGGTTACTAGTTATCTTTGAGAAATAAACTTTCTATATCTTTTGAAACTTTATCGATAGAAACTAACTATTAAAATCTTATTTGATAATCATTTTGTTTTTAACTTTTTGAGTTTATAGGCTGAATAAAGTACAAACATCACAATATAAGAGGTAAAAATTGAATGAAGAGATGCACTTAACAAATTCTTATTACTTTTAAATTTTCACACTATATTTTGCTTCTTTAAAGAAAAAAAAAAGACCAGCTAGTAGTCCGTTATGCTAATCTATTCTGTTGAAAACTGAGAAAACTCACACACGTATTTCAACATATTTTTCACTATAATCAGAAGCTTTCATGTAAAGTTTTTCCCGTAAAAAGACTAAAATTAGAAATGAAATGATTATCAAAAACCAACCCTAATTAGTTGTGAATTAAAAAAAACTTAATCGATTGGTGCCTTTTAATGAAGTTGCTCCAACTGTTTAACATGGATCATTGTTTGGTGATGGTTTCCACTCGAGTATAAAATGAACTTTTAAGTCAAAATATAAGGCAAAAACCCTTAAAAGGAGGTCTTAAAGTTGCAGGATTTAAAGGTGCCTTGAGAAGAAGACAAATCACTGGGAACAGAAGAATATATGCTTGTCAAGCTTAGGGGCATGAAATCTCCAACACCAAGCCTACCAAGGGGCCATTCACTTTATTTTTATTTTTTAAAATGTTTTTTCCCTTGCTTTTTCTATGCCCACCCAGCCCTAAATAATAATAATAATAATAATAATACTTCCTAATTTTATGTGCATTTTCTTTGCTAAGCTATATTAATCAAATCATGTCAATGAAGAGAGTTTTAAGTTGTCAGCCACAAAAATCTCTTGGCATCAGTAGCAAACTAGCACTGTGTTCTTCCTCCTTTTACACCCACCAAGTACTAACCCTATAAGGCTATAACATACCATCAGTCCCCATACTTTACCAAAAGGCTTCAAAAAAATCAAGATAAATGTCGTACATATTGGTATGCACGCGTATTCCAGAATCTCGACATCTAAAGTAGAGGGTGTATACACTAAAGAAAATGACGTAATGAATTATGATTAAGATAGGTTCAGAGTTTGATTTGCTCAAATGCAACAAAAAAGAAAGTAAACAGGGCCTGAATACAGTAGGTCAGAGAAAAAGGATCCAGAAAATGACCTTTTATTAGAGTTGAACTGTAGGTAATAATAATACAGGCTGGAAGCACAAAATGCATGGAGATAGAAGCAGATGAAGCAGAACAGTGAAAGAGATACATTACTAAGACAATGAACCCGAAATTCATACGTCAGATGAAGTAGGAATGAAGGGTAAGAGCAACAAACTTTCCCAAAGCTAGATGCAAACTGAATGGATGATATTGATAATTTTATTTTAAAAATTAATCAATAGAATATACATTCTATTCGAATACTTTACAAAATTCGGAGAATCAAAAATTTCTTACCGAAGTTCCCCCTGAAATACTATACATAAAGGCAGATGCGCGTAATGGCATGAAACCTCACAACCTTTGGATCTTCTTTGGGGATGTATTTTCTAGTTCTATCCCATTTTCAAGCTCACTTTCTATCCAGGCTTCAGTATCTTTCTCGTCGTCTATAGGGGGCACCAACTCCTTTTGTACAACTCTCTCGCATCTTCGCCTCTTTATAGCATCTCTAATCCGGTCAATGTCAATCTTACTACTTGTACTATGAACAGAGTCAATCTCACCTCTAGAGTTCTGATCATCGAATTCCTCTTTTAATGGCTTAGTCTCAGCTCCACCATCCTCATTGGTACCACTTAGCGTTGTAGATAGAGTTTCGGATGTAATGGCTTTCTCGGGTGGTAGAGCTTGTGTTCTGCATATAGCATGATTGGAATCAATCTTGCCTCTTGAGGTCTGAGCATCATCCAATTGCTCTTTTATCGGCTTAATCTCAGCTCCACCATCCTCATCCACACTACTTGGCTTTCTAGATTGAGTTTCAGATGTAATTGCTTTGTGGGGTGGTAGAGCTTGCTTTCTATCTGGCCCCATCATCCGGTGGATGACCTCTGAAAGAAATTACATAGAAGTTGTAGACATTTTCCAATTAGTAAACATGAACTAATGGATCAATAAAAGGGAGTTACTGAGGAGGAAAATATGTTCAGATAAACTCATGGATCCAGATCTAACACTATATCCGACTAAGGTATATTGGTTGAGGAAATACAAGAAACCTCATAAATCCAAATATGAACCAGGCGCAAAGCATACTAGGTGAAAAAATCTACATTAAGACAGCACCGACCATGCTTCTTATATGGACAAACCTTGGTTTGAGAAGGAAGAATAAGCAAATGACTTCAATAACACATCATGTATCATGATTTATGAAGCATAAAGAAAGAAACCAAGAAAGGAATTGCAACAAACCATTTAACTGCTTCGGCAAAACATCAAACTCCAACCACCAAACTTTTCCTTGTTGCGTAGGCAGTTTCACTTTATGAAATTTGGCAGCAAGAGCCACTGAACCAGCTGCAATATAATGGGGCTTGTACTGCAAGCACAGTGGTGTGCAAAGGCTGCACATTCATTAATATGAAAGCCCAATTATGCCAAAAGACAAACTTACTTTCCAATTTTACATCTTCACTAGATTACACAAAGCTCGTATAAGTAATAATAGGATCCTCACCAATCATTAACAAAATTCAATGCCATCTGAGCAAGGTTAGGAAGAATATTTAAACTCCTTAAAGCCGCAGCAAGTGACGTGTATGGAAGCTGAATGTCAAGATCAAAACCAATTGTTGACAAAATGAGTCTCTCCCCCACTTCAATCAATTTCTTTTGCTTATTTAAAACTTCCTACACGCAAAGGAGGGTAAGTAACCATCATTCCAAGGATAAATATAATGCCACAAAATGGGTGTCTCTACATACTCTATGCCTGATACTTTGTAGTGCACAAGAATCTGATTTGTGCACCATCTCGTATGCCACAACAACAACGTCCTTCAGAAAGCGTGGTGGTTCTCGTATTTTACAAGCAAGAAAGAAGCTTGCAGTTGCAACTGTCTGTAAAATGTTTACAACCATATTCTTAAATGAAAAAGGAATAACCCACTAGAGCTAATCACATGCAAGATACTCTGGGACTATCTATGTTTTTAAGCACTCACATTAGGTATATATCAGAGTTCCATTCAACATAATTCACAGAAAAATTTACCTGCCAATCATTCTTAGCATGTGATTGACGCATGTAAAATCGGTGGCACAACATCATTGCACACGCTATTGTCGTCTGAGACCTGAAAGTTATGTAAGAGTAAGTTCCTCTAATATTGCTCGAGATTTCAATGAATGATTACTAAGTTACATGACAACAAAGGAAAATGAAAATGACAGAAGAGATATTTTCAGCCCATTGTAAATTAAGAATACCATTTAAAGGGTCTTGCTTGCTGAAGCCGTGTGGAAGACAGGAATCTTGAGGAAACAAAATTATTTATCTTCTTATGATGGCTAAAAAGGTTTACTTTTTGGATTTCAACCAACCAAATATAGCAACACTAAGAGGTCTGGATATGACAAGACATAAAAAAAAACTAAGACAGAACTCATCTATTACATACAAAAACAAAGAAATAGGCCATTTTTGGATGAGGGACTTCAAAGCACCAAGGATTTAGGCCAAATTAATTAAAAATGAGGAGCTTCAAAGTTCCAAGGGATTTTAAATGATTGGATGCAAGGAATTTAGATGGGATTTGTAAATAACACTTATCAAGGTGTTACTTTGGAAATCCCTTGTTTAGGGGGTTTACTGTGCTCATGTGGTGCATGTGCTCCCACACGAGTTATTCCACTGGTTACTTACAAACACCCTATTTAATTACTATTAGCACATCTCTTAGTAATTGATGCGGAATGGTCAAGGACAATTTAGTCTTTCGAGTTTTGGGGTTTTAGTATTTTTCTGTTTTATGTTTTAATAAGGAATAGACATGTTTCCATGTTCTATTAGGATTAGTTTGCTTGTTTTCTGTTTTAATTAGGAGTAGGCATGTTCTCATGTTCTACTAGGACTAGGATATTCTCTCTAATTCCAGTTTAATTAGGATTTCTAGTTTGTTTAACTCCTTATAAATACCTCATTGTACTTGAATGGAAGGGAGACGAGTTTATGAATAAAGTTCGAGAATATTTTCGTGCGAAAGGATTATTTTGGGTGCGAAGCCCCTGGAGCGATTCCAGACTATTTTGGTGTGAAGCCAAGTTTTGGTGTGAAGCCAATTTCGGGTGTGAAGCCCCTTGAGTGATTCCAGACCTATCTTTTAAGTTTTATGTTTGTTTTCCTAGAGTTTGCTTCTACTAGTTTGCTAATTCGTGGGTTTCAGATCTGTCCTACGTCAGTAATATAGTATAATTCCTCCACACCCATAAGAGAACTACACTGATAGCCCAAACAATAGCCATATATAAAGTTCATGCCTTAAACAGTGATGGAGGTTTATTTTCTTGTTCTTTAAAGCTGATAGGCAAGTAAGGAACTGAGATGCTCAAGCTAAGAGAACAGACAACTAATTTATAGGATTGAACCAGCCAAAATAATAACTTCATATTTTCAGCACTCTAAACCTCAGATACTATCAATAGTTCAGTACAGGAATGATATGCACTTACACTTTAAGCTTTTTCCCAATTGCTTGAAGAAATGAGCAATACGAACTCCGCAAATGTGACTCTTTCTTCAGGCTGATGCCATCCCTTCGAGATGGAGACCCCTCTTCTATTTCCTGTCTCGTAAAATACCACTTACGCATATAGGATTGAGGATCTTCTGGTTCCAGAACGCACGAGCTAGTTGAAGCCTCTGGAATCCCTTGATCCGAAGGATATTTGGGCACCCCTCTAGCCATTCCCACCTTTTCATCATAATGGCACAAGAGATGAAATTAGACTTGCAATATGACGGATGAACCAACATTGATTTTTAGTAGCTCTTTCTCAAGATTAACCCACAACAACCTATAAAATAACACCAATATGAAGTTTACATAATCAATCTTCAATCTTCACCTACATGTAATATAATGAACCACAAATTTCTTTAAAAAATTGATTTTGTTTTAACACAATCCAACATATGGACATTCATAAAATTAAAAGACAATCCAACGTATGCTTACAATTTACTGGTTCACAAAAGCAAATAAAATTTGAATCTTTTCATTCCTACACGGTAACTATATCACAGAAAACATTAAACCCGTAAAGGAAAACAGTCTTAAGAAACAATGCAATTTCAAAAGATCGAGAATTTGCAAGAAAAATATTTACCTTCAAATCGAATATTACCAAACAGAAAATTACAGAGACCATAGTGGATAAATAGCCATCTTTGCAAACCGCAGTTAGGCAATTTCGAGGTTTACCAGGCTTCTCAAGAAATCAAAACAGTTAGAACGAAAGCTGGAAGCTTGAGAAGACGGCTGAGAGCTTTACTGCAATGTCGGCGTGTTCCCAAGGAGGAAATCGGCAAAAACCCTAACCTTCGCTAGTTGCTGCCGTTAACAAACTCCGTCTACGTTGACTTGTGTTCTTTGAAAGCACCCATTAGGCCATTACACGTGCTCGGAAGTCTGAACAGTTCGGTTCAGTACTGATCCTGGTTACGACATGTCGCTTGGGAGTTTAAAATAATAGAACCGATCCAAACAAATATCAGGCTTCAGGCCCAAATTAAACCCCCCTTGTTGCTCTCTTTTTATTTTCTAACGGAGGTACACTGAAGCATCTCTTATTCTTGATCCACTAATATTTATGGGCCAATATTGGGCCTATTGGGCTCAAATTAGTGTCATGGAAATAACAAAATGAAAGTCTGTAATAACAAAATAAGCCACTAATATTTATGGGCCAAAATATTGGGCCTATTGGGCTCAAAGTAGTGTAACGGAAATAACAAAATGAAAAGTGTCTAATAACAAAATAATATAATACCGAAGTTTCAAATTCAATTTTTATAAACAACTATATCAATATTTAATGTTAGTGCCAGACTAATGAAGTAACGAATTTAATGGAAGATTTATCGGATTACATCGAGCACATCCCCAAGGCCCACTAATAAGGCTCATCATCAAGGCTCATTACTAAAACTCATTATTGGGTCCACCATTAGTACTTAAAAATATTGCATATTGCTTATGTAAGTAGCATCATCACCCACATTTGGAGGACTCTACTCTCTCACCAGAAATACACACACTCTCTCTCTCTCTAACATTGAGAGTCTCCCTTATTTATACATTCCTTATTCTCTCTCCAAAAGGCTCTAAGCCTATTGTATAACCTACAAACAAACAATATTATATTAATGAGAGTGATCTGATTATGTGGACGTAGTGTAAGTGTAACGCCCCAGACGTTTAAGACAATGAAAATAAGAATTGTGCCCCTGTAGGGTCAAAATGTTGACTTTTTGAACAAGAGACCTTCTGAAAGTTTTGTGAAGACAGTTACAAAAGTCTCGAACTTCTGAATACTTGGATAAGCGGTACACTGAAAAAAGAATTCAAATAAGTTCATTATGGGTCAAAAATAGCTAGGGGACGGGTCCTATCACATAACCTAACGTAGGTGAATCACGTACATACTTAGGTTTTTTTGGCGAGTATGTCTTTATATTTTTAAGTTAATATATTTTATGCATCAACAATAATATTTAAAATTTCCGATTTATTATAATATTTTGGTTTAAAAAATTCAATTATTTTGTTAGCATTGGTAGTACGGTCCACTGAGTGACTCACCTCCACTTATTTTTGGAAAAGATGTGAATTAAGACTAAGAAGTTGAAACTTTTAGGTTACCAAACATAAGTGGGTGATAATTCAATAATTTAGTTATAAATCATGATTAACAGCGAAAGTGGCGCCCTAATTGATAATTAGAAAGAAGATTGGTTTTGTCAGCCTTTGCGAGTGCAAGTTTGTTCAACTTGGAAGTGACCAAGGCCTCAATATCTCTCTCACTCTCACTCTCACCAACTTGAAAATGATGCCATGACCGATCTGTCAATATTTAATTAGTCAATTCCTCACTCGACCAATAAGAGTAAAGGATTTCTTCATTTGCTAATTAATAAGAATCACGAAAATATTGAAATACAATATTAATGTTAATATTATGTATTTACGCGTTAGTATGATATATCGACAAATATAAATGTAAATATTTATCGTATTAAAGGGTATAGTAATCTCGATTATTTAAAAGAAAAGAAAAAAATCAAATTTTGATAAATGGAAGAACAATATCGCCATTTTTTATTTAATAAGATATTAAAGTGGATGATTGACTCACTCCATACTCGCTAACATCACATAACCCGATTGAGACATTTGGGATCTTATTAATTTTTTTTTTATTAATTAATTGGGTCAAGGAGTTCATAAAGCCAACTGAGTGAGCTTGGTGTAATTACAAGTTTCACCAAAAAAAAAAAAAATTGGACGAAAATAACCTTGACCAATAATATTTAAACAAGAATAGTTTCATAAATAATGATAAATTAGTAAAACCAAATATTTTAAATTACAATTTTAGAAAATAAAAATTTCAGTGGAGGAGTTGGTAGTTATTCCACTCATTTTTTTTAATTATTTTTTAGGTTATCTACACATATATCCCTCCGAGATTTTGTGTCTTTACAAACATCCCTTCAAATTTTAGATTTTGCACAAATACGTACCTCCTTAGGTTTCAACAGCAATATTTTCAGAATTAGAATGATAGCATATCCAAACAACCATAAGACAACTTAGTATTTACATAACTTAAATTTAATTTAATTAATTTTTTTTTTACATTTTATGTGTTATGTGTAATGTTTATATATAAGGTCTAAAATCTGAGGGGAAAATCTCAAGGAGTGTTTATATAAATAACTATATTTTTTTATATAACATTTTTTTTTTTGAATTTATATACATTCATTTCTATTTATTTCTTAAAATATTGAAAAATAAATTTAAAATAAAAATAATTAATGTACACATATTTCGCGGGTGCATGAGTTAGGTTATAATTTATTGGAGATTAATTAATTAATTTATGTCTTATTTCTTGATAAGGATATAATAAAATACGTAAAAAAACAAAGCAACCATACAATAATATGAATGGCATGCTTTTAAAGCGTAGAGTAGGAGCTGCCAACAAAGTGTGTCATGTTGTGATCCTAGATTTGTTTTCATGTGGGTCTATAAAGTAATCTAGTGGTGCCCTAGTGACGGCCTTACTTATTTTTTGGGTTATATATATATGGATCAATGTTTTATTTATATGAGGACACCTCATGATAAGATTAATCCCTGTTTAACCTCTGAGTGTAGACGGGGGGTGGCTGGAGCCTCATAGAGACTATGTCCTTCAGCTTCTGGTCTTTAGTTTAAACCTCACAATTTTTTGTCGTGTCCTGATTTAAACGTTTAAACAGCTGCGAGTTTGGTTGTGTGGACTCCAGTTTACACGTTAGGATTGAGTCCGATGAGCTTGACTTGGAGTGGGTTTTGGGTACTCAAAAAAAAGATTAATCCCTGTTTGGGTGCGACTTTTCTCTGATCACAAAGTACTTTTAGCGAGTTTCGAGCTCCTACTAGTTAGTTACTAGAAAATTTGCTACTAATTGATGACTATTTATCAACTGCATCACACACTACGATATGTTAGAACAATATATATATATATATATTATAATTTTATAAATGTTGTAAATAAGCAAAAATTAATATTAATTTTAAACAAAAATTACAAAAAAAAAAACTATAGCCAGTTTATATAATTAGTCTCAAAATTGGTTCATTAGCATTATTACATGATGACTGTACGTAGTTGTGAAGCATTTTTGTGGACAGCCTATGTAGTCTATATAACTTATATTATCTTCAAAGAGTGCGGTTGACAACGTGGTATTTGATAAATTATGTTATATCTTCTCTAAGATCTCCAAATATATGTGAAGTTTATGGATACTTGCACTTATTCTAATACATTATTTTCACTTATTCTAATACATTATTTTGATGGATCTAATTTTGATCATACGTGTTGATACATAAATTGTCCGGATCTGTGAAACTACTTCTCGATTCCTACACACAATAACGAAAATCAAACGGGATTAAGGTTGAATCTCGGGGGGTGGTTCAACCGAAAACGCTCCGATGCTTAAGTCAGTTTTCTGTGAGAGAATAATCTGACAGAGTATTTGCAAAAGTTTTTTTATTACCTCTAGAAGTGAAATGAGTTCTTCTATTTATAGTGAAGTCTTGAGGGTCACCGGAGCATCTGATTTGTTGAAGAGGAAAATATTAAATAAGTGATTGTACCGAGTGTAATCACTTATTTATTAATGGATAAATAATTCGCTGGGAAATTATTTATTATCGACATTGATCTGATTAATTAATATATTTAGCTGGTAAATATATTAAATTAATGCGGAGACCGTTACATGTCGATGTCAATTTTACCGAGGGTAATATGGGCATTATGGGAATTGTTGGCCACGTGGTGGCTCCAAAAGATTTCGGTAATTTATGGCTCCACAATACGTATATTACGTATATTATAATCGAAATCGTTCAAATTCTAAATCATTATTTGAAGATCATTTATGCAAAAAAATTAATAAAATTGGAGATCATTTAGCTACTCATATGTATCGACTAAATGGACGGTACGCCATGACGACCTTAATTATTACTAAAATCATTCATTTATTTCATAAATATGAATGACTAAATGAATTTTAATCTTCTTAATTGTTTATCGAGATAATCTTTAAATAATGATTTAGAGAATGAACGGTTTTTATTATGATATACGCACAAAACTAATTACATAAATAAAAAAGATGATATGAGCATATATCATCAGGGTGGGAAGCAAGTATTATCTGAAGCTTATATTTTTTAAGATATATATATATATATATGAAGTGTAAACTTCAGATTCTTGGAAGAAAGATTACATTGGTCACACCCCTATCTATTATGTAATTTACTTGTGAATTATATGAACATTTAAAGTCTCGTTTTGTAAATCAAATTGTATTGGTTATCTTAATTGGATAAATTATGTTGTCCAGTGTATAGTTATGTCAGATTATTTATACGATTGCATAAACGAACTCAACCATAGATATTGCACTCTCCTTCTATCTTCTTCCTGTTACCACACCTTGTTCCTAACCTCTCCGCACAAAGTGAACAAAGTAAAAATGATCAGTTGAAATCTCAGTATAAAAAAGACGGTTGTTTAGGTAACAATGGCTGTAGAAGTATTTAGGGGATTTAAAAGAGATATATGTCCGAGGGTCAGGCCCTTTAGTTGTGTGTGTATATCTATGTATATTTGTGTTTTCATATCACGATAACTATAAGTTTAACACATATTTATTATCAAATTATCGTTGTCTAACTTGTTTTAAATTATACAATTATTTTATCAATAAAATGAATATCTTCTTTATTAGAAAAAAACAACGCTACCATCTTGAGATAATACAAATATATACCAAAAATATTCACCTATAACGTGATATATTTGGCAAAACGTAATATGCAAGTTGTTTGTACATAATCTGGTTAGCCTCAACAAAGGTCGAGGAGTCCCGTCTTAGAAACTTCCCAAGCCCTCCAATTGGCAAATCGTACAAGTTTATGCCCCCAACTGACCAAGGCTGACCAACTACATCTGATTGCCCAAGTCCTCCACTTAGCCACACATGTCACCCAGCAATGAGGTCAGAACAACACAGACCGATCACATGTGATCGGGCTGCATCATTGATCGGCCAGGAAACACAATCGATCACTGATCACTCAGCAAGAGGCCAAAACATCACAAGCCGACCACATTTGGTCAACCAGACCACTGACATGTCAGGAACATTACTCAGAATCACACTAGGACACGTGTCAGCCCCTAAAAGAAATGTCATTTATCCCACGTCGACAAACCTCAACAAAAACATTCAATACTACTATAAATACAAGGGTAACCATCTCTAAACGGTAATGAAAATCTTACCCTTATGCTGCATAAATAATACAGTACCATTCATACTTAATCTTACTTAAATATTAAAGACTATTAGGCCGGCAGTACACCGGTGTGCCTTTCCACTTACTTCTTTATACGTAGGTCTTCTTGCCCAAGGGAGGAACATCCAAAAGTGTCCAACGAGGCAAGCCTAAGTTGATATATTTATTACATCAACACAAGTATACATGCATATATAAATTAAATTCTTTATCCTTGATCACCATTCAAAATAAGAGAAGTTACATTCCCCATTCTCACCATTCAAAGTATAAGAGTAGTTCATTATCCAACGGTGATGATAATGAACATATAGAATACAATACATGTGTATAGAATCAAATCGCGTGATATATGGAACACATCTTTCTCGGGAAATTTGATTGGATCATAATGAAAACTTTTTTCTTTGTTGGGATCATAATGAAAACTTGGAAGACTTCCCCAAAATGACAACAATATATTATGCTGATTTGTGGTGCAAAAATAGAAAACAAGATGATCCAGAGACTTTGATTTGCCTTTACACGTTGTTGCACGTGGAATTTTGTAATGCCCATTCCCCTCCCACTTCCTTCTAATAAATTCCTACTCGTTGACTTTAACGTTTAATTTAGAGTTATTTATATAAACATTCCTTAATATTTTTAGTGTTTTTATAAACACCCATAAGTTTTAGATTTTACATAATCACCCCATTAGGTTCCAAAAATATTACATATAAACTTATTTGTAAAGTAATTATCAATTAAAAACTGACATTAACATAAAAATTGACAAAATTGATATTCTATAGTAATGTTTTCAAAATTAGTTGGAAGATGTATTCAAACAACTGTAAGGGCAGTTTAGTATTTTCATCATTTATATTACCTTTAATTAAAGATTTTTCATATTTTATAAGTTATGTGTAATGTTTTTGGAACTTGAAGACAATGGTGGATCTATTAAAAGGCTAGAGGGGTCAATTGACCTCTTCAACCTCCCAATTTCTTTCTTAAGAGATGTATCTTGAACTCTGAAGGTTTGGTTTTGCTGTAAGTCGAAGCTGATATGCATATATTTTTTTTAATAAAATCTTATCAAAACAACATCATTTTGAATAACTCTATTTAAAAAAAAATTGACAGATGTTGGAACAAAGCAACTCTCTTCCTTTACTAAATATCAACACAACTTGCCTTTATTGCTTTACCAATCATAAAGGGGAACCCATGAGTACGTGTTGTTCTCCTCAAGAGCCAATAGGAAGGAAAACTATAATGCGACGTTTTCAAGGTATGAAAATTTGTCGTGGACTTTTATTGATATATGACACTCTTTTTCTTTAGCATGATTGAAATTCTCGGCAATGAGGCCACTTTATGTATTTTTTTGTAACATCTCTTCTTATATTAATGAGAATTACGTACTTCTTTCAAAAAAAGAAAATTTGGAGATATTATTTTTGTTTAACAAATTTAGAAGTTTTTTATATGTTGGCCCTCTCGAAATAATTTCCACAATCTACTATTGTTTGAGGGGGTGTTTATATAAGGTACAACACCTCAAAGATATTTATGAAAACACAAAAAAAAAAAAAAACTTTAAGAAGAGTTTGTATAAATAACTATTTAATTTAAGATACTTATTTTCGAAAAAAATAATTATAAGTTAATGGGCCATGTGTTGGGCAATAATAAGATAATTATGTAACAAAAGATCACATATTTTTTTGTAAACATATATGATAAAGTACAAAATATGATATCGTTATTAATGTCAATTATTGATTCGTCAAATAGATTAATTAATAATGTCACATTGGTTGAGAGTGAAAAAAAAAAAGAAAAAAAAAGAGCTCAACTGCTCAATTAATGTCTACTGTTCCATTATGATCGTCTGCATGATATCCATTACCATTCGCATGATGATGATCTCCATTGTTGTCTTCTGCACTAAAAATTTCATTCATGTAAAACTGAAATTTTTCAGCTACGTTTTCAGGAAGAGATACGAGAACTCTCACGGCGTTCGAATCTTCGATGACCGGTAAAAACAAGCAGTAAACATCACTGGTTAGAGGACCCATATGCAATGGCTTCCCTTCTCCAAAATCCAAGTCCTCTAACCCTAGCTTAGCCCATTGCGATATGACCAAACTCGCACACAGATCTGTCTTCAAATTCTTGTCCTCCAACAAGTCAACCATTGACCTTATGTAATCATCGTTATTAAGATCCGATTTAGCCTGTTGGACCAACTTAACACCGTGGCGCATGTTAGCAGAGACCAGATCTTTCACCGTGGTTTGTGCGCATCCTAGCACGAACCCGTTGCCGTAATAGCCTTGTGGGATTTGTGGGTTGAGTGCTTTTCGGACACTCGCGGAAAAAAGGAGCTTCACACTCAGCGAGGGCGACAGATCCAAGGATCTAACCCACGACCGCCACGTGTGCGATGCTAGGGCTTCGAAGGCGGTGCATTTTAGCGAGGGTGCGCACTGCTTCTTGAGGCGAAGGATATGAGAGTGGGTGAAGGTTAAGGATGTGGGGACGAGCGGCTGTGATTGAAGCTGCCTCAGGATGTCCACGTGGGAGTTGTCGTTGTTGTTGTTATTGCCTGTTATAGTAAATTGAGGATGAGGGAAGGTTACCTGTAGAGGGTTCCGTGATTTTAATATGCGCCGGTCGTGGACGGGTGTGATTGATGGATCGAGATCTGGTTTAGCCGTTAAGTGGGCCCACGCATTTAAGAATTGAGATGTGCCGATGCCGTCGCATAGACAGTGATTGATTGCGGTGCACAGGATCATGCCACCACACCGAAGATTGGTAACCTACAAACCAGAGTGCTCCTGACTCACCAACTTTATTTTTTAATACAAAAATATTAAGAGCAAAAATTAAACCTCAATCGAATTTGAGATAATAATTTTTTTTTCAAAAAAAAAGGGGGCATATTTTACGTGCCTAGTTATTATTTTATACTTTACACCAAATTATAGATTATAATTATATTTTTAAATCTTACATTTACCATCATATATTTTATAAAAAATTACAACATTAATTTTCAATTAAATTTTCTGTTAAGGGGTGATGTGAAAAAAAAATGAGACCCATATTTAATTTAAATATGTGACAAATAAAAATCACGATACATTTATTATTCTATACCGTATGATACATATTTGTCATTTACTTAAATTAAACGTGGGTTCTATTTTGTATGTCCACATCATCATTTAACAGGAATTTTAAAGAGAATGTATGTAGATTAATATTTTAACGTTTTATTTAGTACATGGTGGTAAGTGTAAGATTTGAACGTCAAACGTAAACTATAGGATAATAAAGTATAATTTTTTTTAAAAAAAATTACGATTGAGTATTATTTATATCACTAATTTTTTTTTTAACAATTAGATTTTGTGTTATTCTGTCCCAAAAAAAAAAAGGAAACCAACAAAAAAAACAAGATTCCTTGCATTAGGGCAACCGATAAGAAATAGAAAATTCATTTTGCTTAATTAACCAGGCCTAAGTTTAGGATTAGTAGTTTGAAATTTTGAAAAATGTATGACGTCACTAAAAAAGTGTAATTGGAGGACAAAACTAGCCCTGTAATCCTGTATTGTGGTGGACCAATGGTAGATATTGGCCACATTTATTTTTTCCCATATTTTATTTTTGTTTTGTTGGGTGAACATTTATTTTTTCCCATATTTTATTTTTTGTTTTGTTGGGTGAATATATATATATATATATATATATATTTGAGCTACAATTGGTAATGTCAAAAGATATTGGAGCACCAAAGCTAATTGGCAAAATGCCGAACTAATCTCCCATGTAATCTTTGAAGCACTAAGCTGGTAAAAGTTTTCAAAATTTTATTATTGATTTGAATATTTAATGGATTATTGTTATTATTATAAAATCAAGAGATTTAAAAAACTTTATTAAAAAGTTCTGACAAAAATATTTTTTAAATTGTAGTAAAATAAATATTAAATTTAAAAATTAAAAAAATAATAAAATTTAATGGAAGGAGTGAGAATAAAAAAGAAAATAGTGAATTAAAGTAGTTATTCCTCTTATTTTTGTTTAAAAAATTAAAAATTAATATTATTTGTTTGATTTTAATTTTTTTAACAATAAGAAAAAATAAATTAGCATTCGCAGTAGGGGTGTCAGGAGTCTAGTAATAATGAGAAGAACTGACCTGAACAACAAGAGGAGGAATATCCAAGAAACTAAGAGCTTCAACTTTGTAGAGAAGTTTTCTCCAAGACCTGTTTGGCTTGGAGGAAAGCTGGAGGAAAATTTCAGCAGTGATGTCCATGAAAGCGTGAGCAAAGAGAGCACCTTCACCATTGCAGTCGAGGAGGAGCTTCTGATCGTGGTGGGGGCTGGTCTTCAACCGCCCAGCCAATGGGTAGTAGACAGCGAGGACTCTGGAGAGGGCATGCTTGAGGTTGTCTAGGTTGACAGATTTTTTGAAGAGGTAGAGATATTTGATGGAGAATCTGAGGAACTTTTGGTCATCGAGATTGGAGAGAGGGAGGCAATGCTTCGGGGTTGCTGTGTTTGGGGGGATTAAGATGGGTTGAGTTTGATAAAAACAATCTGGTAACATTGTTTCATGATGTTCTTCGGATTTTAACATGGATGTTTTTTTATGGTTTTTTCACACAGGGAGAGAGGGAGAGAGGGAGAGAGGAGAGATGATTGAGAGACAACGTAAGTGAGGAGAAGCAAGCTAAGTAGGGTGGACAGAAAACAATATCTACGGTTGGATATGAGGATCGTACGATGAGATTCCAATTTTGAGAGTGAAAGCTAGGAAGAGGGCGTGTGCATTTGCCTTACGATAGGCCGTCGACCGCAAATGCAACTCAATTAGGTCAGACTTATGAAAATATTAATTTTGATATCAATATCGATATGGTTCACGGTTAACAAACAAAAAATATTGAAAATTTAGTTCAAAATTGAATGAAATTTTAGAAAAAAAATGTAGTATGGAAGTATATTTATATAAGAATAATACTTATATCATAAAAATTGAGGGGAGATGTTTTTCCCTCCTTATTTTTATATCAATACCTTTAAATACTGTTATATTCACGGAAGTATCGCATATATTTTTCCTCTCCTATTTTAAGGTCGAGATCCCAACGGATATATAGATAGAAATTTTACGGATATTGCCGATGTTTTCATCCACCTAAGATCATGTTTATGTATAAATATATCCTCTCGTTCAATATCACTGCATTACAAAATATTTGTGTTTGTAGTCACGGATACAATCGATTTAGCGGCATTTCTACTAATTTTATGGTGAGAGTTTTGTTTTGACTATTATAAAAGGCGAACCTTGATACCCAATGTATAGAATTCCCTCTCTAGTATCCCGTGAACTCAAATTACGACGTCATTGGTGATTTGTATTGATTTTATCTTTTAGTTTTTTGCTTCAATTTCCTTTTGATTTCTTTTTGCTGAGTGCCATCAACGTTCGGAAGCCAAGCTTTGGAATATTTTTACTACTTGAAGCCTAAACAAATGCAAATGTAAATGTGTTTGGAATGGAAGCTAAACTAAATTGGATTGATGGCACTGAGCAAAAGAGAAAAGACATAACAACTGGTTGGCTATACACATCTTATTCCCGTTGTCCCCATAGCCTAAATAAAGAAGAGAATTTTTACCTTTCATTTCCATTTCAAATGCATGTATGAGAATGTCCATGTCCAAGTAAGTAAGGCGGTTGGATGTACTCTCATTAAAAAGAAAGACGGACTTTATTTCTCTGAAAATAAAATAAATACGAAATTAGATATAAACGCCGTTCAGGGTGAATTAGATATAATCACCCTAAGTCTTAAACACCGTTTCACTCAAAACACTGTTTCACTGAAAATAAATACGAAATTAGATATAAACACCCCCCAAACCCTAAACACGGTTTCACTCGAAACTTTTTCGAAGGTGAATTGGGGCTAAGCTTTTTTGGTTTTGGGAAATAGACAAGGCGCATTGCCACTTCTTGTTTGGAGGTTGGGGAGCTACATCATCAGGTATCAGGGTGTCAAATGTCAATCACTTGGATGGATGCCACGTTTCCCAAAATGAAAAAAGATATTTGATTCCCTTCCCCTATATATATATATATATATATATATATATATATATATATCCTTCCCTATTAGAAAATGTTCGATAATAATTGAAATTTTTTTATTAATATTTTTATATTTTGAAATTTCGATATTAAAATATAGTAAAATCTGCAATATTGTTATGAATAAATCCGTATTTAAGAATCTTGATATAAAAATAAGAGAGTAAAAATTTCTTTTTAATTTTCATGATATATGTACTAATCTTATATAAAAACTATTTGATACATGACGGGAACAATATTCATATAGAAATCGAAACATCCATCGATATTTTTGTGAAAAACAATATTTTTATTCTTGTAAAACAATATTTTCATTATTTTCATCCCTCTATGAATTATGATTAACCAATCTCAATATTATCATAGATGAAAATATCCAACAATAACCGTACAATTTTTATTGATTTGTACTTCAAAATCTCGATATTAATATAAAAAAAATCCTCAATATTTCCATAAATAAATCCGTATTTAACAGTCTTAACATAAAAATAAAGGGATAAAAAAATCTTCCACTTAAATTGTTCTCAAATTTTCATTCAAACTTCTTAAATTTTGAACTAAATATCCAACATGAGCGTAAACAATATCCATATTAAGATTGAAATATTCATCGATATTTTCATAAAAACGAAAGCCATCTCATTCACAAAGATTGAGTAACCTGACAAAATAGACCCAAAGTAAGATGAGCAATCACCATATGACAAATCCCGAAAATGACAGTCTAATCCGAAATCCGAAACAGTTCACCTCCGGAAAGTGATTTTCACTCTCACTAAACCTAAGCATTCAATTGAAAATCAAGTTGGAAACCCAAAAATATTATTCCCAGGCCCCATTCCATGAATGTTTATAGCTCCATCCCATCGGCTTTATGCTAAAAAATATCGGCAAAGTTGCGGCATTCAAACAGAATTCATTCCGGATTAAGTATTTATTGTTAACAAATCCAAAGTAATCAAAACCTGCTTTATGCTACCAACAAAAAGATACACTTGATTTTTCCAAGTTCATCACTAAACTTGCTGAGATTGAAATGATTAGACATTGATTCCTGTCCTCGATAATAATTAGTCAAAACTAAAGCAATCCAACCTAATCAATATTCATCACTAAAAAAGGGAAAAGAGACTTGAACAAGAGTTTGGACAAGAAAAGTAAGGGAACTAGCATAGCATCAAGTTCCTAAAGCAAAATATTAGTAGAAAATTGTTCATGCCAAACATCAATCAGCAATTTGAAATTCTTGGGCGGCAAAAAAACTTTTCATCCGTATCTTTAGGACAGATTAGCTACTTTCTTTAAGATTAGACAATTGGAATAGGCACTTGATCTTAAAGGGCATTTTGTTATCTACTATTCCAAGGATAACCTAAAGATAAAGGGCATGGAATCAAGTTCCCCAAATAGCCACCAAAGGTCCAAAACACAGCAGTATACATTTTACATACATACCTAATTTCCGGCACACAACTATCAAAATAACCATTTAACTAGACAGTTATATCATCAACCGAAACACAGAGAGCAATAAGTCAGTTTACTACTAGTCTGGTGTTCTTTCAAAGCATCATGTTGACTCAACGTGTTCTCCTTTCTGCAGTAAAAGGCATGCTCCCTGCTGACGTCGAAAATCCAAAACCCATTTCCCATCAAGCCATCCCCATTCACAACAATTAAGCAGACCATATTTCTCAAAGACGAAATGAATAGACTCTATCTAGATTCGTCTTTAGAGATGTAATGCATAGTCTACAAGGGGGAACCTGATCTATTAGGAGCCTTTACTTCAAATACCAAATTTTAAAGTGTGCTTTATTGAGTCACATATGATGGCATACAGGACAAAGATCAAATTTAATATGGTAAAAAGCAACTAACTCCTTTTCTGTTCAACCATATTCATTCGGGATAAAGGTTTTTTTTTTTTAAAAAAAAACATAGATAAGGAGAGAAAGAAGAGGAAAACAGAAAAATAAAATAGGGTGATGGTGGTACTACAACCGCGCAACATAGGAATTTGAGTGCGTGACATATCTCACCCAACGATATGGATTGTAGCTCTTCGACTTCTTTGTTATATGCAAGTATTTTACCTGCATCAAGACAGACGGAGAAACAAGCATCTTAAACTCACTGAGAACACATGATTACTGATGTATGAAACAAAGAAAATAGTGAAGCTCATGTTTTATTATTAGATTTGGTTAGGCATTGTGAGTTGGATTGTCAAACAAAGGTCAGCTAACTCACTAGGAAGCTAATTTAGTAGCTAATTTGAATGCACATCACATTCACCAGTAGTACTGTTTATTAGATGCAAGGTAAATGAACATATTCCCAACTGATTGATGCATAAGAAGCATTGACCCAACATATTGGTTGGGATCCTAAGGCAATGCAATTTAGGGAATTTCTAAGTATGATATGGGCATACCACTGCAACAGTATATTCCCAGCCCTTATTTCTACACCAATGTCATTGGTTCACATCAACTGACTGAACCAGGTTAGGTCCTTACAAGACCAAGATAAAATGAATCTTACCTGAAGCCTCGAAGCATTAAACATAGGTATCGTGAAGGTCATGCTGACAGGTCCAGCTTCCTTTGTAATATTTCCTGCATTAATACATGTGCATAACAAAATAGCTTTAACACACCGGTTTCTTCGACAACGAACGAAATATAGCATTAGAGAGTAGATAAATCTAAATAGAACAGTATATTACCATGTGATTCCTGTGAAAATGTCAGCTTTGCAAGTAACATATGTTCAGATCCACCAACAATCTACAATGTAAGGCATCTGTTACTAATTTAAGACAGTCGAGCAAAATCCTACTGAAAGAAAGGTGCAAACAAGGGGAGAATCCTTGCTAAAAATTCGATAGATCAATGATTCAAAATACTAAATCTTAAAGGTAGAGAATGAAAAAGAATCCTATAAACAGGGGAAGAAAACTTTGCCTTCTTTAAACCCCACTCCATTTTCTTGTTTGCCTCCTTAAAATCGGTTGTGTTTCCAACTGCTCCAGGCTCCAACTCAAAACTAACCCTGAAATTATTCAGAAGCAGAAAAGATCAGCAATGCAGGTATAGATGTGTCAGTACGAAAAGTAAGTTTTATTTAACCATGAGGGGCTTACCTGAAAGGTTCTCTCTGGGAAAACAACACAACAGATATTTAACATCTAGGCTATGTCATCAAAAGTTCATCAAAAGTTCTGGATGCTTTCACCCAGTATGAATTGGAACATAGTACATAATGACTAATGAGTACTCTTACGATACAAGGGCCGAATCCAATAAAAGGTTGGGGGGAGTAAAAAAAAAAAGATATTAATTCAGAAAACTGATACATCTGCCCATCTTGAATCCACAATGGGTTCAATGAACCCTCAATTTAAAAGTACCGAGTGTTATAAGGTACCTTTATATACCATGCTATATGGTTATACATAACAAATGGTGTTGATATACATTACCAAGAAGTTTATGTTAGGTAAATTATATGCGTGCATTTGCTAATAAAAAGTATTACCCTATCATACGTAGATGATCAGAAGGACTGCTGGGTATCATAAGGATCAGATAGCCACAAATAGAAGCTATCAAGTAAGTCTATGCTCTACAGTCAATGATAGGAAATAAAAGACAATGTAGATTGACCAACGGAGAAGAAACCCTAACATTAAGTTTTGCTCTAACATATGCAAATCCACAAAATTCTCCAGCAGAAGGAAGTGACAAGGCAAAGAAGCAGCTCACCTAGCTGTATATGTTGGGAGTGGAACCTGCACAAGAACTTTATCTGCAATAATGCTCGAGGGGAAATCAGCACGCACTTTAATAATCACTTCAGCCTAATAGGACATGAAATCATTTAGATGGAATCATATCTACTATTTTTAAGGATAGGAGAAAGTTTTTTAACGTTGTTTTTCACCTTAAGTGGTCCTGCTTCTTCAATTAATGTACTAATACGAAAAGGAGGTTTAAATTCCTGTGTAATGCGGTAATTCATGATAGGAAGTTCCCCATCTGTTGGCACCTATCAAACAGTCATGTGATCTGTTAGCTTTAAAACTAGCTGAAGCATAGTTATAAGGTCTCCACCCTCAAAGAGCAGTGCATGTGATTACATATTACAATGTCTCAATCTCACTCACCAATGTTAGAGTTCTGTCAACGTTGAAACTATCAAGATGAACAGATTCATGGAAATTACAATCGTCCAGTATAACAGACCCCGATCCAAAGGAACTACCATAATCTGTTAGAAAAGGCCAATCAAATTAAGTTGAAAATGCTACTAAAATTTAAAGTACATAATGGAAGCAGGAGGATAAGCAGGAGGAAATTAGAAGGTAAGTAAGGAGTAAGGACTACAAGAAACGCACAGATAACAATTAGAAATCATGGCAGATAGAAAGCATAATCTTAGATAGGAACAGATTCCAATCCCCAAATTTGAAAATGGATTTAAGAGGATTCAAATTTTTAGTGGTAATTACAAATGCTAGCCTCTCGCATCCTTATACTCTTCTCAAGTGACAGTGATTTACTTTTGTATTTTCTTTATTTCTTAGTGATAAAATAGAACATGAAAGTTAAGGCCTTTTCTGGCCTTTAAGCTTGGATGAAAGTGATTTCAGACTAAAACTCTTCTATGCTATGGTATATCTAATCCATTTATGTTGGAGCAGTTAAATGAACAGAAACAAAGGCTACTGAAATCCTATAAGTGTTTCGACAGTGTAAAGATTACCCACCATAGACTGACCCTCCACCTCTTCCAATACTAATTTCCTCATTAAGAGCAAGTCTAATTTCTGGATTGCCTGTAAGATAACTCTTCAATTGAATGGTACCATCAATCTCAGAAGTAAGTATATATCCCTGCAATAACAATATATTAGTAATAAAAACTGCTAAAAAGTATATAAGTTATCGAAACATTTTAACAACTTAACATTAAGGAATTCTTCGAGACAAGGAATTTTGAGCCAAACACAAGTGGTACTTACACTGGAACTGAACGTAACACTCATTTTCTCAATTATGTCAACAAAGATTTCCTCTCTCTTTCTACCCCCACGTTCATTTGCCACAACGGATTTTGTGATTGTTGTCACTGGCATTCTTTTGGCCTGATGAAGACATACAAGTTTAAAAAATCAAAACATAGTCAGTTGAGAACCAAAAAAATACTGCCCCTAGAATGCAATATATCATACAAATAATACCGTAAAAATTCCACCAGGACCCAGGGGTAGCAATTGTGCAGAATCAACCATAACTGGCTCATTGAACACATAAGACTTCAAAACCTCAGTCGAGGTCGTTTGCACATAGCCAAAATCCTAGAATTTATAGGCAACAAGTTATCCAGACTACATAATACAAAAAAATCATAAAATGTAGGCTACTCTTACATTTCGATCACACTTACAATGATTTGGTCCAGCAATTCATAAACAAGCACAAAGTTTTTTCGCAACGACTCTTCACTAAGCACCCCAAGGTAATCTTTAGTGACTCTTGCAATCCGTCGCAAAAGCTCCAAAACAAGAGAGGCTGACACATTCACTCTTGTTGTGGCAACAAAGAACAACCCAGCATCCTTAACGTGAAAATAATTTACACCATCCGCGAGCTAAAATTAATTAACGAAATTTAAACATGCAAATTGATTAATTCATATCTAAAAAAATTATTAATCGCATGATTCAAATAAAGAAAAATAATTTCAAAATACCTACAAAGACAGGTGGCGCGTCCCCTTCTCCATCGTCCTTCCAAAATTTCACTTTCCTGAAGAAAATCTCCGCACTTCCTTTCGGTACTTCACCGCGATCTGCATGCATTTGACAATTTTACAATCTGAACCCTAAAACCCTAAAAAAGCTCAGACTTTCAAATGGAAGAATCAGGTGAAATGCAAGTGAGTGAGAGACTCACAGTCACGGAAGACGATGCTGTCGCCTCTCTGCGACAGAACGAAGAACTGAGAGATCATCGATGCTGAGCCTCAAAGCTTTTCCCTTTTTCCGATTTGCGAACTTTGATCACAGCGATTGCAGATTACTCACCGGAGTCCTCAGGCTCCGTTGTTCCCTATGTCTCCTGGTAAATAACGGTAGACCAACATTTGGCGGTACGGATGGTACACGTTTTGCGCCACGTTTTAAACGTCACGAGTCAAGCACGTGACTCTAAATCTGTTTTCAATTTTGATTTTCTCCTCCCTATGAAAATATATGTTCCATTTCCATGTTTTTAAATTTTAAAATCCGTGAGTGACTATGTTAAATTGCAAGATATAATTATTTTTTATATTAATATTGTGATGTTTGAGGGTTATAGAAAATTTTAATAAAAAGAGAGGATCTTTCATGATTTGATCAAGTGGACGCCACTCCGGAGGGTGACTTTTTGGTGGTTTTTAGATGGTAGAATGACATCTGCATTTATTATTCGTTATGATAAGGGATTTCTGATTTAAATTAGTACCGAACAAATAGGTGATATTGATATTCTTATTGATAATGATATGATTGTCCTAAATATACTCCAAATGACGTATAACAAAGGTATTTGAGATATGAAAGTAGAGGAAAACTCCAAAATTCTGATTGACAATATCAACATTTACTTACTCATTGAAGAGTCAAAACGATTACGGTAAAAATCCTTACTTAAGGACTTCAGCATATACCTATAAAGTATGTATTTTGATAAGCAAACTTTATTGTTGATTTGTTAACAAACATGGTGCATAACGCTTCAATTCAAAAGTGTTGGGCTATATCGCTTCCAAATAAGTCCAAGTAGACATCTTGCTTTGATCTTCTTAGTAATAGCTATCTTAGGGGTTTTGTCCTCTAGCCTTTTATTCATATTTTCGCATAAAGAAACCAAAAACCAAAAAGAGAGGAGAGAAAGTGTTTGTCCTTCTATATAGATGATTAAAGATGTTACCTAATGTTTCCAAATTTTTATAAAAATCTTGTGAAAATGAAGTTTATAAGTCAAAAACTTTTTGGAAAATTTCACACTTGGCGATTTCAAAAATTGTAAAGAAAATTACAGGGACTTTACAAGATTATACATCTTGAATATCAATCCCCAATTTTTGTAAAATCTGAACTCAGAAATATTATGACATGAACTCGAAATTTTAGTTGTAGGCTTGAGTAGAGTGTTGATTTGACCGCATGTTGTTGTGTTTGTCGTTTGTTGGTCGCAACTCAAGTAAACGACGATGGAAGAAAGGTCGTGGAAGACTTACAGGGCTAAAATGGGTCCCGCCCGATTAAAAATATCCGTCGGCTCACGCTAGCGTTACAAGAGAGAAATCCGGTGGGGGATGCCGAGATCCATCATCTATTGCATAAAAACCAATGAAAAGTAAAATAAGATAAAATTATGAATCCACATAATTGTCACTACCATCATCCTTCTCTGCTCTCTCTCTGATCGCGACGAGATAACGAATCTCGTTCTCCTCGTCAAACGCCCTATTTGTAGACGCGCATCGCATCGGGAATTCCAATTCCAATTTGAGAGCCACCGCCGGCGACTTCAAACGTTGCCATACCCGGCAATTCCGAATTCTGGCGCGAAAATTATGCCCGTCGGTATGGGTTGGAGTTTAAATTAGGGCTTGTGGCCTTTGAATTGGGCGACAAGGGATGAATTCGAAACTCACAAGTTAAAAAGGTAATCTTTATTTTCATTTGATTTGTGATTTTGAGAAGTTGAAATAATGTCACTGTTCCGTTCAATTTTCAAGGGCGTCGGGTGTTGATAACATTTGCAGGTGAGTAGAAACTAATGTGAGGGGAAGGGCAATGGCGACTCAAGTGGAGCCTCCAAATGGGATTGGATCCCAAGGAAAGCATTACTACTCGATGTGGCAGACGCTGTTCGAGATCGACACCAAGTACGTGCCGATCAAGCCGATCGGCCGGGGAGCGTACGGCATCGTCTGCTCGTCGGTGAACAGGGAAACGAACGAGAAAGTTGCGATTAAGAAGATCAACAATGCGTTCGAAAACCGAATTGATGCGCTGAGGACGCTGCGGGAGCTGAAGCTGCTCCGACACCTCCGGCATGAAAATGTGATTGCTTTGAAAGATGTGATGATGCCGATGCAGAGGAAGAGCTTCAAAGATGTCTACTTGGTGTATGAACTCATGGATACGGATCTCCATCAAATTATTAAATCTTCTCAACCACTTTCTAATGATCACTGTCAGTATTTCCTCTTCCAGGTACTTATCATGACCCATGCCTCATTTGTTTTCTTATAGTTGGGGCTACCATAAATTGAATATTGTCAGGTTATTTGAACTTCGGTAGTTTAGATTAGTGTAAATCACTATTTATGCTGTTGATTCGATTCGTTTTTAGGGCATTTTTCGCCACTTGGTAGATGAAGCATCTTACATTGTAGGAATGATGTATAAAGTTGTCATCTTTAAGAGTTCATATGGAAGTTTCATAAACATTGAGACTACATATCATTTGAACTTTGCGCACCAGTAAATGAACCTAGCTAGGAAGTTTTGTAAGGTAGTTTCATTGTAGAAGACCGCAAAAGTGCTTATTTTCCTCAATACGGATTTCGATTTTTGATTGGTTTTGGAGTAGGTTTTTAACACTTGCTAAAGAAAAGTTAATGTCATTGCAGCTGCTTCGAGGCCTAAAGTATCTCCATTCTGCGAACATTCTCCATCGTGATTTGAAGCCTGGGAACCTTCTTATCAATGCCAATTGTGATCTAAAAATATGCGATTTTGGGCTAGCGCGTACTAGCTCTGGCAAGGGTCAGTTCATGACTGAGTATGTGGTGACCCGCTGGTACCGTGCCCCCGAGCTTCTCCTCTGCTGTGACAACTATGGAACGTCTATTGACGTGTGGTCTGTTGGATGCATCTTCGCTGAGCTTCTTGGCCGGAAACCTATTTTTCCAGGTACAGAATGTTTAAACCAGCTCAAGCTTATAATCAACATCCTTGGCAGCCAGAGAGAGGAGGATCTCCTATTTATAGACAATCACAAGGCAAAGAAATACATAAAATCGCTGCCGTTTTCTGCTGGGACTCCCTTCACCCATCTTTACCCCAACGCGCATCCTATGGCAATTGATCTGCTGCAAAGGATGCTTGTTTTTGACCCGTCAAAGAGGATCAGTGTCACTGAAGCACTCCAACACCCTTACATGTCACCTTTGTATGATCCCAACAATAATCCTCCAGCAGAGGTACCAATTGATCTTGACATAGACGAGGATTTAGGAGAAGAGACGATAAGGGAGATGATGTGGAAGGAAATGCTACATTACCATCCTGAAGCTGCAATGAGCAACGGGGCTGTGTTTTCCTGATTGCCATCGTCTTTCTAGCTTCGAAATCAATGTGTTTTCGGTGTGAATAGGAAGGTGTCTTCTTTGTTATGGTACCAGGCAGCGAGCTAGCTAGCCTTACTTTTTAACTTTCATCTCCGCCATTCCATCTTAATAATCTTGAAGCAGTCATCGTCGGCGGGTTTCGCCTGAGCCCTGCATATGATCGGTGGCGTCTTTGAGTTTGTAAATATACGTGTGTTGTAATGTAAGTTTCCGGAACTTGTTTCCTTTTGTAAATTAAACAGTCTGAGGATCCTTTTTTTATGTCCACTGAATTTGGAGTGATGGAACTTGTTCTGTTTTTGGAAACAAACATGGAACTTTTTTTTTGTGTTGGGCTTTGTAGTCTTTTGTAGGCCCAATTTGGGTTCAAGATTGGGGTAATGCAGGTGAGAAAATATGGTAAATGTGTTGCTTGAGCTTGAGAGGTAGTTTTAACTAAGAAAATACTTGCATTCTACTCTAAAAGTATCTCATCGTACAATTTTTCTAATTTATCGAATTATTTTTATACATATATCATAATTAGAACCGTTCATTCTCTAAATTATCATACCATACCAAGATCATCTCCGTTAAAAATCAACAAGATTGGATCATTTATTTGATACATATGAATAACTAAACAACCTCTAATGTTGTTCATTTTTTTACGGAGATGATCTTGACATAATTTAGAGAATAAACAATTTTGTTTATTTTTTTGATGAAATAGTAATCAAATATATTGAAAACTAGCAAAAACAGGGAAGAATATGTAAAAGACAATTCGATATGGAAATTATGGTATGAGGATGTACCACGAGGGTAGGATGCAAATATCTTCCTTCACAATAAAGTTAGCATTTAATTCAAATAAAAAATTGAAGCATGATAAATTAAGAATCTTGATTAAATAATATTTTTTATTAGTCTTAACTTAGTAATAATGTATTAAATTAATAATTCGCTAAATTTATAAGATAATACATTATAAAAAATTCACATAACTCCTATATAATATATAAATTAATATTTTCTTAATATATAGTACTTATGATTAGACTATTAATCCTTTCTAAAGTACGAACACATCGGACCTTCCCTTTTAACTTTTCTTAACATAGTAAGAAGTTCAAATGTGGTTTTCTCATGGTGCAACAAAAAGTTATTCAATGTTATCACACTTTGATAATAAAACAGGCTCAATATTAAAATTATCATCTTCAACTTCAATAACCTTATTATTTTTATTAATTAATATCTCACTAAATTAATAAAATTGGTTGGAATGAAAGGTTTTTTTTTTCATTAGTTAATTACATTTCATCTCCTCCCTCTAATTAATTTATTTAAATAAATTTATTATTATTACTACTACTATTTATTATTATTTTGATTAATATCTTTCAAGGTTACTAATTATCTGACTATTTAATACGCACAATTTGAAAAATATTATTTTAACGGATATACTGGACCATATAAAAAATACTCAACTGTATTAACTAATTTGGTGGCCAATTAATTTAATACAAATGTTACTAAATATCAATTTCATACTATATAATTAAATCTAATTTCTTATACGATATGCCAAATATAATCTCATAGTACGATTTACTCCTGATCATAAAATGCGCTCGATGAATTTCCAGTTTCTTCCAGTTAGGCTTTCCCTTTCCCTTTCCCTTGTTTTAATTACATGGTGTTAAAAGGTGGTGCCAAATATAGGACCAAATGTCAAAATATAATAATATATGGATGTGATGTGTGATATAAGTGGATGTGGAGGAGTTGTCGGAGACCTTTCATGATTTTTTGGTTTTCATATATAAGTACCCATGAAAATTAGGGCACCACCGACACTTAATCACATATATATGTATATACCAAGACCACGTCCACCTTAATTTTTGTGTCTCCAGTCTCCACAAAAAAATGTGCTCCAACTTACATACTTATTGGCCACCTCTCAATGTGTTCGTGTTTTCAACACCACAAAATTAGCCAAACTTACCTAACTAATAACCCATATATATCCCGACGGACACTAATTAATTGTATTTTGATTATCGGATTTTCAAGGAATAATTGTCTGATTATTTTCAAAAATAATTCTTCTTCTATTCATGTAAAAGATCAACAAAGTAAAATAAACAAGTTTAATCATTTGTGTTTTTTTATTTGTTCATAAAGTTGTACCGAAAACCACCACATTGACATAAGAAGCGATCTCATTTTTTTCATCAGGTGGGGGTAGAGACCAAAGTTCTTAAGAGACCAAAGTTCTTGAGTGACCGATCCGGCAGAACAACTCAAAAACGTTCTAAGAAGAAATATTTTAATATCAATCTCATCGATTTCGTAAGTATCATACCAAATCTCATCAATCCAATCGCTTTTGAATAACCAGTTACGTTCGTAACTTCAAATTTCAAACTAAAAACATGCAATACTTTCTTTAGACGAGTTATTATTTATTAAAAAAAAAAAGCGAATAATTTGATATTGAAAGAGTGGGAAATGGTGCATGCATGCAAGTACAAAGATATTATAATATGATTATTGATTATTTAGAATATTCTAATTACTTTTTGAGGGTTTTTTTTTTCTTTCTTTCTTTTTGAGGGAAGGATATTCTAATCACTAAAGTGGCGAGCTTTTATGCTTTTGTCCTCTTGTCGAGCTTTTATGTATTCTTTGATACCACGTGACCTAATTTAGGTTTAAAATGCCATCCCCTCGACCCCCCTCTGATTGACTGATTGCATGAATAATGGGCACTGTACCAGTGTACCACAAACCCCTCCATATATATATATATATGTACGCTGTTCATCAATGGCGCTCCTTCCATTTCCCAGTTTATATACATACAGGGGCGAATCTGTACCAGGCATCATATTTTAAACACAATTTTTGACGTAATTTTTTAACTACGAGGTTTAATGGGCAGCGCACCACAAACCCGGCCTCCATTATATATACATATATATATATATGCTGTTCATCAATGGCGCTCCTTCCGGCCACTTCCCAGTTCATATATATATAAATATCTGTGAATATATGTCGAGTTACATCAATCACACTATTTTCGTTAATTTTTTTTCAACAATTTTATATAAAATTGAATTTTCAAGGTTGGTCATTATACAAAATTGAGTTACTGATTGACATATTTATTAAATTGGTTAATATATAGGTTATTACAAGTGTTACTGATGAATGGAAATTTTGCCATTGATCATTATAAGGTAGTATATAGAATTTGAGATCAAATGAGAATCTTATTCCATATCTAAGGGGTGAATATCCGTGAATATATGTCGAACTATTTACCTATATATATATCTATTAAATTTTATATTTTAAATATGTTAAATATATTAAACAAGTTAAAAATGTTATAGGTTAATTGAATTTCGAACACGATCTATTTATTAAATAGGTTATATGGATCACCTAATTAATTAATAAGCCCGATTCGGGTTAGAAATCGTTTACACGAAAATTAAACGAATCGAGTAGAAATTTAACAAATTTTGTAAAATAAAATTGATGACACTACATACCCAACTCATTCTTCAACCTTTTTTCGTCCGTTCTGCATATTTTATACTTTCTCTTTATATTTTAGACAATAAGAGGATTTGGAAAGTTGAATCGACGACACAATGATTAAACACACTTGCTCGTACTTGCTAATTGCTACACTCTTCTTCGATGCTCCCATCACATTCAGAAGGAGCCTAGAAAACCCTAGTAGCTCCTAATTAATTAAGAAATAAAGAGCAAGAGATAAAGACAAAGTTAAGACTTAGACAGGCACCTTTCTAATTCTTTCATGATATATATATTCACACCTTCAAAAGCAAAATTTCAAATTGTATCTCATCAAATTGCACACATTAATTTTATTGGAAAAAAATTGACACATTAATTATTATTTATTATAAAAAATTAATGAGAAAATTACAGTTTTTTTAGTTTTTGGTTTACAATAAAATATGTTTAAAATACCAATATAATTAAATACTAATGTATAATTAATTTATTATAAATGAATATCTAAGTATATTGCTCCTAATATAATTATGATCGATCACCTGGTTCCAACTTTTTGTCACAAGCAGAAGAAGCTCGTGGAAAAGATGCACTCGACCACCACAAATTTTCCAGGTTCTATTCTCATTTCTATATATATTTTTTATAATGTAAAAAGAAAAAGGAAAAGAAAAAACAAGAATCTTGTGAAATGTAGGTGCGTACGTATACGTGGGTACCTGAAAAATGAAATTGGGGAGTTTTGGGAATCGGGACGCCTTTGAAAATTAATTAAAAAGTTGAAGTTAGATCATGATTTGTTCGAGCGTACTTCTACGTATCGGAAACATCACGTTTTATTATTATATTATAATTAATACGCTCGTATTATAATATATGATTTTTTTTATTTTTGTTATTATATTTTATATATGAATCATATCGTCCGTAATGTTAATTATAACACGTAAAATAAAAATAACACACAAGAACAGAAGAGCAATACTTCTACGTATCTGAAACGTCACGTTTTATTCCTAGCTTATAATTAACACTCGTAATATAATATATGGGTTTTTTTAATTATTGTTATTATATTTTACATATCAATCATATCGTCCAGTAAAGTTAATTATAATACGTAAAATAAAAATAACGCACAAGAATAAAAGAGTAATAGAGCTAGAGTGTGCTATAGCCACCTTATAATTTGGAGAGAAAAAAATAGGTATTTTACATGCATAATTAATGCACAAAAAGAAATTTAGCCTAATTTAAAAATAAATTTCTTATGCAATAAATAATAAATAATTATGTCATAAATATAATATAAAACACTTAAATTGCAACTAGTTGCTCTTGTACGTGAAAGATATATTATACTATCTTCAAAAAATTTACAGTACTCATATTTAACTGTAAAACAAAATTAATATATTATACTATATAAATTAATATTGAACTGGAGCACACCCTAGTCCAAACAACGTAGTGTAGCCCGTGCCTAATCACATTACATATATTTTAAGTAGATCACCATCCACGTCGCTGGTCCGGCACCAATCACCGGCCACCACAATCACCACCGTTGGCTCTCTCTCTCTCTCTCTAGATTGTCAATCGATCGATCTTTCTGATCGCGGTTGATGACTTGATGGTGACCAAGAGAAATGTACGTTGGAGAATGAAAGAGGTATATATATCTAGCTAGACCGACTGGTTGTGTAATATTCGCAGCGTACGTGGATATTCTTTTTGTGATTCAAATCAAAATAAAATGAAACAAGAAAAGGGAGAGAACCAAAATCTTGGAGAATCACGGCTCAATTGCTGCAAGAACGATGCTGATATTATATTTACTTATGGACTGACCATTTTGTATTTTCCATATAATTATAGTTTTCTATTGCCATTGGCAACGATCACATCACAAACCTTTTCCTCACACTGAGTTTTCGTCTCATTATTAACTTTTTCTTGATTCTTCATCTTCAATAATTAGCTGTAATAGAATATTGCTCGAGGAAACATGCAGAAATAATAAAAAAAACTAGTTAATAAGCAAGGAATTTCATTTAATATTTATTTGAGATATTTCCTTACATTGATGAATTTTTTTAAAGGATTAATTGGAATAATTAATGGACTAAAATAATTCAGTAAAAAAATATGAAAATTGAAGGTACGTACGTATAGCTATCTAGCACACTAGCCAAATACATAGACGAAGACAATCTGCCAGATAACATTATAAATGTTCTTCCTACTCATTGAATTGTTAAACGATTTTCGATTTGAATATATTTTTGTACGGATTATAACCATTAGATATAATATTATTTGGTATAGTAAATCGATTTCAATGATTGCATTGTTTTATATTTAGTGGATTTCTCTTTAATATCAACATCTAGCTAGCGCCCAAATCTTCTAGATTATATTTTGGCCTTTGATATTCTATACATATAACTAAAAAGAAAGAGAACAAAATTTGTTTGCCCCCAAGGAGCTAGCAAAATAGTATGATGGATTTGCATTGAAGAAAAAATAGTTTGTGTTGTCTCTTTCAAGTGTTGTAATATATGTATACAATTCTTTTTAGTAATTATATATTAAAATATCAAAATTTAATCCTTTAAATTTTCAAAAATTTGAAACGATTTATGATCCGATAGTTAAGGGGCACTTTGTCGTTTCAAAATCAAATGAAAACTATAAAATCTCTAATGATATAGACACTCAAAAACCTTTAAGCTCCAACAACAATAATTGGGTTGAAGTGTGTTTCTTATAGTAAATTTGTTTTCACCCGCAAGATCTTTTCAATGTGCATCCCATTGACTTAAACGTACAGGTAAGTGTAGATCTAGGTATCACTCTTGCATCAATTAGGGCATATCTTTGTATATGGTGGCCATTGTCTAGAAGCAGAAATATTGCTACCTCCATGTATAAAAATGTAACATGGAATTAAAAACACACAAGTTGCAGGGTTAAAAATAGAAACATATCCTTGTTATTCATGTATCACAATTGGGGATCATTGCAAGATCAGAAGAAAGTATTTCCATTCCAATATTGGTGTATTTTTAACTTTTTATCTTTTTCACTTTGTTAAAAAAAAAGATACTTATCCTGTGTGGTGTACTTTGTAGTTGGAATATCATAATATCAATATGTGGTGGATATGTTGTTGAGTATATTCCGGTGGGTACGTTTTGTCTAAAGTTGTTGTAAATATCCGAAGTCATTTTTCTTAAGTTATAAGCGAAGAAAGCAGCATTTAACTGATAATGATATCACACTTTTCATATGGTTTAATCGGCAACTAAAACATAATCTCAATATGTTTTTAATATGTTGTTAAGTATTCTACTTCAGTTATAAACATATAGCGTTTAACCTTATTTTGAATTTACCCAAGACACCTTATCTTATGTTGCAAGGGAAGAAAAAGAATATCTAAGTTAAAAAGTTAGGTCCTCACTCCCTATCAAAAGCATATGAAAGAGTGAGTGTCAACATAAGGCAATAAGATCTTTTGTTGCTGTGTTTGGCCCCAAAGGCCATTATAATGAGTACCAGGTTTAAGCTGTGGGTGATGGACTAGTGCTGGGTTCCACCCAAACCTACTCCAACTTGCATTGTTTCCCTCTCATATATAGTACTTTCACTTCTACTACACAAATACTTTTAATGCCATTTGGTGCCGGCCATCTTTGTTATTGCCTATTTGCCTGTAGAAAGAAAAAGAAAGGGTTTCTTAGCTAGAGAGGGAGACTTTCTATGTCACTTGACATAATAATGCGGCAATATGAAATTCATGAATCTACTTTTTAGTAGAAACATTTCACCTTATTGATGCATAATGTGTATTGATTTAAAAATGACCTTTGCTTCGATAGTTCCAAGTTTTTTTGTTCTATCGATCAATGAGACTTGTTGGATGTAAGGGTAAATTAGGGAGCACTGATGTGCAGCATCGACAGTCTAAAACACATCGGGACATTGTTCCAAGTTTTTCAGTAGTTTAAAACATATTTAAAGCACAAATTGAAGTTATATTTTTACAATGTGGGACATTGTCTCACAGTGACAATGTGGATGGCTAAAGTGTGGTACATGTCGCCCCTCTTGGATTTTCACACGCAGGACAACTCACTTTGATATTATGTAAAAATTGAAATTCCAACCCAAAATCAATTAGAAATGAAAGAATAACTCAGACCAATTTAAAGCATAGATCAAAATTATATTTGTTCGATGTGGAACATTAACTCACACTTCACCAATAAAAAAAGTGAAGATTCATCTCAATTTCTTCAATGATGAGTAATGCTCGTACTCTAGCGCAAAGAAGTGCCCATGTGGGTATATAGGCGACCCACTAGCGACGTGATTGTGGCTTGATAGGTGGGTCATCCATGGAGACTTAACAATATAATTGGCAAAAGGAAATTAACATGCATGAACAATATTCTATGCCATTTTCCAACTCCTACCTATAGCTTCATCTGTAATTACCACAACCTCCATTGTTGTATGATGAAATTCCAGATTTAGGCACGAATCAAGGGAAACTCAATGCACAAAGATTATGCCGACTATTGTATGACAAATAAATTTAATAATCTAATTTGTACTACGCCTCTACGAAGAGCAGTCGAAGGATCCAAATTTCAAAAAGAATATAAAACAATGAACCGACCATTTTTCCTTTTCTTTTCTTTTTTAATTATATGGGCGGCTCCAATTATGCCCTTGCCACCTGGAATAAATGTACAAATAATTTAAAATTTTATTCTTTGTAATTTATATTTTATTTAAATGACTAAAATTGTAAATTTAAATTTTAAAAACATACTGAAAACACACGTATATTTTAGCTAATTAACTATATAGTCAATGAATTAGGGGAGTCCTTTACCTAATTCTTTAGGCTGTGATTCAGATTTGAAGTAACCAACAAGTTGCGACGAAACATGAATTCATATGCCAAACTTGTGGGAAAGATTTTGGAGCCAATTAAATTATTTAACCGGTAATTAAATATCTCATCATGAGCTTAATTTGGGTTGTTAAGGCCCGTCCAAGTAATTAATAACGATTAGCATTATAATCTAGTAATATTATCTTTTTATTATTTAATTACTTTTTAAAAACTTTTTAGTCAAAAACGAATATCCCCACTCTATCTTGGACATCCTTAGCTACTTTGGAGGATGTACTTTTGTTATTTGCTACATAAATGTGGTCAATTTCATGACCTAATTTTTTTTCCTAAACATACGTCTAAAATTTATTGTTTCGATGAGTCATTTATTTATTCGACCTAACTTTTGAAAACTATATATTCCTATCTTTTTAATATAAAAACTTACGTACATGCTCGAGACCTAGTTCCAAAAATGTGATTTGGTTTTCCGGCTTAATTAATTGGGCTTTCAAGGAACGAGTAGAGTACAAAAGCGAAGGATCGCAAACTCATTCTATTTTTGCATAGTGGCATTCTCTTTTCCGATTCCAGAACAGAGAGAGGAAATCGAAAGAGCTAAACTCTGTTGTTTTTTTTTTCCACAAACATCAAATTATATGTGGCTTTGGTAACACTCACGTCGCCGATGAAGGCGATTGGCGAATTTCATATTTTGCACTTGTGCATGAAGCAACAAAACTCCAATTTCGCCACATTTCGTATTTAGAGGTATAAGCCTTTATTTTTCATTCTCTTTCCGAAATATTCTCTTTTATCTTCTTTTTCGCTTGTTAATGCTCTTTGTATATTCAATCGAAGTATAGTTGTTTAGTTATTTTATAAATTTGCTTCCTTAAAATAGAAAAATATTCCGAAATGACCAAACTGCCCTCAACCTACTGCTTTTTATGCCACCTCCATCCCTGAGATTCCTCTGCTTCGTTCAGGTGCCCACTTGCGTCCATTAAAAAATGTCCCAACTTGTCACAGTCAATAACTGCACCGAAGCGGTTAAATTAGGTGATGGGCGGTGAAAGGGGTAAAAAGGGCAAAAAAGGAAGGGGGAAAAACAGAAAGGACGGTAATTAAAAGTTTATAATTTGCTGGCCAGCTGGAAAACTGGACGGTTGTGGAAGTTTTGTTTTTGTTTTTTGTTTTTGATAAATAGACGGTTGTGGAAGTTTCGTCTTCCCCTTGCATGCCTAATTAACGGGTTAGAATTATTTAGGAATCTGATAAGATTCCGTTATAATAATTTACATATATAATATATCTTAATTAGATATATTAATTATATTAAAAATTAAAAAAAAATCAAATCAATTTTTAACCGTTGGATATAAATAAACGAGGAAGATAATTAGATCCAAAATCCTAGTCCCTAATTAAAGCCTTTCCCAACTAACTTTCCTTATTTCAAGACATTATTTGACTGAATTTTATTACTATCTTTTTTATACATATTTTATTAATATCGCGTCATATATTCATTACATTTTTTTACTGTTGTATATTATATTTATTACACTGTATTTATCTAATTAATATGAATATATATTTTAATTATAAATTAAAAAATATATGTACTTTTTAACACTCAATTTTCTCTTTCTGCAATCCTCTATTTATATTCGTTCATTAATTTTGCTTTAATTTAATCATTGTAATAATTTAAAAAGGAATTGCATAAAAAAGTTGGAGTATGAAAATTAATTTTTGTATTTTATTAATTGTGTAAATAGTATAAATTATAATTATAATACGTATATTAAATACAGATAAAAATATTTGATACTTTCTCGTTTCTTTTAGCTTGGAGGAGATTCCAAAGCGCCCTTTAGTTTTTAACCTTTTTCCATTTTTCATTTTAAAATTCAATATTTTATTTTATTTCATTTTCATCCCCAGCCCCATTTCCTTCTATAAATTAGGCCCTTCATTCTATCACAAACCTCTTCCACTTCGTCTTGCTTCCTCCTCTGTTGCTTGAATTCATAGATCTCTGGCGGCCAGAGAGCCTTTGCTTTCTTTCTCTCTCTTAGGCCTCTGTTTGAGCCTCTCTTTTTTGGGTTTGGTGATTTGGTTTTTCTCTTCATCTTGTTAAATCTGGGGTTTGATTTCTGGGTTGAATCTTGGGTATTTTGTACTTTGTGCGAAAAATCCCCAAATTGAATTCCTGGCTGAGTTTAATTTCTCTGTCCTGCAGAACTTCTTGTTCTTAATGTTTGAAATTCATGTTTACAGTTCTCTGTGAAATCCTCCGTTCCGGATTCACGGTCGATTCCTCCCTCCGGCGCCGGACCCACCTTGTTCAATCTTTGTCCGTCGTCTTCCTCTACTGGTTTTATGTGTTTTCATAAATCAGCTCTCAAAACTAACAACAGCCTTAGTTATATATATATAATTGTCGGTGTAGTTTGCTGAGATATTTGTATTTGGGTGTTTCTGGGTTTATTTATCACACTCTCTTGGGTGTGAATATAAAATAAAATTATATAATTATATATTTCTGTATCTATGGCATCGTCTAGTGGGAATTCCTCCTCAACCCAACTTCAGAATTCTGGGTCGGAAGGGGAAGTGCAGATCAATCTGATGGATCAGAGGAAACGGAAGAGAATGCAATCGAACCGGGAATCGGCCCGGCGGTCGAGGATGAGAAAGCAGCAGCATTTGGATGATCTGGCGGGTCAGGTGACCCAGCTGAGGAAGGAGAACAACCAAATCCTGACCAGCGTCAACATCACCAGCCAACACTTGATGAATGTGGAGGCGGAGAACTCGGTGTTGAAGGCGCAGATGGCGGAGCTCAGCCAGCGCCTCGAGTCGCTCAACGACATCCTTAATTACATCAACACCACCAACAATGGGGGGGTACTCGAAGAACAACAGCAGCAACCGCTAATCCAAGCCGATCAGAACAGTTTCATCAACCCGTGGAACATGCTTTATGTTAATCAACCAATCATGGCCACCGCAGACATGCTTCATCAATATTAATTAATTAATTAATTAATGATAAACAAATTAATTAATTGATTCATCATAATCATCGTCATCATCATCATCATCATCAGAAGCCATGATCATGGGCCCAAAAGTCTGATTGTTCTGTTCTTTGCTGGATTGTTATTGTCACGGTGAAGGTGTTTGTTGGATGTTCTGAATGAGTGGAGAGGAAAAGAACAGTGTTCTTTTTGTTTTTGTTTTGCCTTTTGTTTTGGTTAATCACCCTGTCATCATCAGATCAGATATATGATGTTAGCGTTATTATGAGGCCTTTTAGGGTTAGGTGATGAAGAAGGCTTTCAAGTAATATGGCTCTATCTTTGAGGAGAGAGTGGTAAATTTGTATGATGGAGTGGGTCCCACGTATGTGGGTTCTCTGGATTTGTAATGAAGATGGGAGTTATTGTTGTATTATAATTATATGTATGGTATGTATATTTATTTCCATGACTTTCCCACTAATTGTTCAAATATTTTTCTCCTATTTCTTTTTCTTCTTTTGCTTAAAAAAAATAAAAAATAAATTCTTTCGTCTTAGTTATTAATTATTATTAACGAGATGATTATATAACATCCTTCCTTGTAAGGTTTGACATTATCTCAATGTAAAAAGGTTTCAGTTTTTTTTTTATTTTTTATACGAGGATTAGAGAAGAAAAATTATATTATATAAATAAAATAAATATTAGGTACCAATCTTATCCGAAATTAGTTGAAGTAAATAGTAATTAGCAATTTTTTTATTTTTAATACATCAAATAGTTAAGTAATTTATGTTATTTGTACCTTTTCAAAATTAAATTAAATTATGATAAAATAAATAATTAAATACGACGAGAGTAATTTAATCGTTATAATAAAATGACAAACAGTTAAAGAACAGTTTTATATCAATAATTTACAATGGTTCAACTTTATAATTTCGATGTGTGGTATTTTTATTTTTGTCCATGTATTCAGCAAAATTTTATTGAGATCATATTAATACATTGTATCCTAGCGTATTTCACTTTATTATTTATTTTTAAAATATTCTTCATTAAAAAATAAAACATATTAAAAAATGGAAATAAGTTTGATATTTTAAGTTAGGGATATAATTGTAAAGTCAATGCTATAGTAGCCAACCAAGTCGAACACCTTATACCCTACATTTTATTTTGGTCGAAATACCTTATACATGTCGATAAAGGAAAAATAAAGTCAATATATGAGATAATCTTAACAATCATGTTGCTTTTAACATATACGGTGAAAATATCATAGGGAAAAATCGAACTCAATATATATAATATATATTTTTGTTAAATATTTTTTGTATTTTTTTATATAATGATATTCTAACGCACAAAATTCAAAAATTTACATAAATATTAATATTTGAATATAACAGTCGACACTTAAACGTTAAATCCAAATAACCAAAATCATAAACAAAACGGTACATTTAGAAAGTTTGAACGGTAAGATATTTTATATAAATAAATAGCTGATTTGGGGAATATTTTATTAAATGTTTTTTTTTTTATTTTTATAAATGGATGGATGCATTCATCTAGGGGCAGTCTTAAGAACAAAATAGTTAAAAAAAAAATTCCCTAGTATTTTACAAATTAGCCCTAATTTTTTTTATTATAGGTTAAATAAATAATAGAACGAATATTTGATATTTAAAATGTTACATTTTATTATTTTAAACGTTTTAAAAATATGACAATTTGACTTCCATTTTAATTATTCCATTAAAATTTCTATTAAATTTTGATACTAAATAAGTAACGATGAAATCAGATTGTTGTATTTTAAATAATTCAAGGTACTAAAATATAATGTTTAAAAAATTAAATATAATTTTTAAAATTCAGCGTGAACCGTCCAAAGTAGTAAAATATAATTATTCTAAATAACTGAGACTATTAAATGTTGTATATAAGAGACAAAAAAATGTATATTTTTCCCTTGTTTTGATAGTTGAGCCAAAAGAGCTGGCTCGCTCCAATTTGACCAATCAATTTGTTGCCTTGGTTCAATGCAAATATATATAAACATATATTATATCATATATATATATATATATATATTGTGATTTAAGGTTTTCTCCTTAAAGATCTCCAACCAAAACTCAATTCAAGAATTCAAGAGACAATCTCTTCTAATTAGTGAGTGACTAATTACTATTTACCATGAAGGTTAGCAAGGCAGTCACATATCATCAACCCCTCACCACAAGCATGGATGGGTGATCTCATGATGTACCCTACATTCTCAAATATAAAAATATTTGAATCAAATTTGGTAGAAGGTAAAGTACATTTTGGGCGAACATGGTCCAATAATTCTACGTTTAATATTCAAATTTGAGTAGTTAATTAATAAATACCAGAGTTTCAAAGGTATTAAACATGAAAGTTCTATAACTTCGTGTCTAATAAAATTGATTTGTGAACGTGATATACGTTATTAATTGATTCTCTAGCATCTTAAACTCAATAATTAGAGTTTTAAACAGAATTTCGAACAATGTTAGTTTAAGTTTAAAGTTCAATGATGGTTCAATATGATAATAGTGTTAGAATGTAAGTTGTCACTGGATCAGCAGTGACTAAGCTACAATGCAGCTGATCAAAGCTTCAAGAACGACTCAAGGACACTTGTACTGTCTTCTAGATTGTTCACTGACAGCTAGGAAGTTAATTAGTTACAACAAAATGTGTGAGGTGTGAGTGACTTAGTGAGCAAGAAAGCATGGAAAGCGTGTGTGGTGATGTCATATGCATCCTAACCGTTTTCCTAAGTGAGTAAGTGAGTGTAATGTAATTCAATACAATCAATCACTAAGATTACTCAGTTTTTTTATTTGTGCATTTTATCAAATACTTGGTGTTCATCTCTACAACTCCGTGCAGAGCACCAAAAAATCTTCATTGTAAAATCTGGCATCAATCATCCATTTCTAATCCTATCCTAAACCAATAATTTTCAGCTAAAGTTATGGTTAGCGATCATACCTCACTGTGAAGAAGTTTCCACCGCAACCTTGAAGCAATCCAAATCTCCTCTCGAACAGGGTGTCTGAAATCAACAAATAGGGTTACACTTAAATTATAGTTTAATATATATTCTAATTATGTCTAGTAGAATATATAAATCGGATCACGCATGCATGTGTTAATGTGAAAATGTTTGGTTAATATATGTAATATATATTGATTCTCTAGCAGCTCAAAATTATTAGGCTTCGAAATTAAGAGAATATGTTGATAGCAAGTGGGTGTTGAAGCATGTGGGAAGGAAAGTGTCGTGGCTGCTTCTTATCTGATATTAATAAGAGATCAAGTACAAATTTATGCTGTAATTTCCTTCAAGTAGTCTTTCTGCTCCATAAGCATGTGAAATTGATTCCTTTTCCTTTGCCTTTTTTTTTTTCCGGGTACATACTATGAGGTGCCTTCACACTTGAATGGTGAGACTAATCTTTACTTGACGTGCGGCATGTCCCTAGCCACCAAGTGCTCCTAATAAATTTTGAATTATTATGAGTTACGGACCAGAAAAGTCGACAATGGGGAGGGAGGCTATCTCCTTTCGATGTAACCAAAGATAAAGCAGTAATTATTAAATTTAGGGCAAAATACACTTTACTATCTTATAGTTTACACCTTATAACATATTTATACTTAAATTTTCAAATATTACAATTTGCACCATGAACTCTTCAAAGAGTTACACTTTGAATATTTTGTTAAATTTTTTGTCAAATCTAAAATGGGACCCTCAATTTTAAACAATAAAATATTAATTTAAATTTATAAAAATGATTTATTTTGAAAATAAAAATCCAAAAAATTTACTTTCATATAATAAAAAAAAGAAAAAAAAAGTTTATATATGAAAGTAATTTGTCTTTCTCTATAAATAATTATTTAATTTTATTTTTGTGAAATAAGGATTTAGTTAAAAAAAAGATGATGAAGATAGATAAATTACTTTCATATATAAACAATTTTTTTTGTACATTTGTAATTTTTTTAAATTTTATTATCCAAAAGTAACTTTTTTGGATTTTTTTAAAAATAAGTAATTTTTATAAATTTAAATTAATATTTTATTATTTAAAATTGTGAGTCTCATTTCAGACTTGACAATTTTTTTAACAAAAGGGTCAAAATGTAACAATTTGAAGAATTCATAATAGAAATTGTAACATTTAAAAATTTAAGTATAAATTTATTATTATGTGTAAATTATAAAATAATAAAATGTAATTTGCTCATAAAATTAAGTTTGAGATCTCCATGTTTACTCGATCAGTGTTGTAATCTCAAAAACAAATGATGCCAAAAGAGTCAATATAATGGAGTTAGTAAACACTGCAATTATTTGGTAATGGATATTCGAGAACGATTTTTTTTTTATTCGTACTTTTTTGTTAGAAATATCGGGAAGATATCAGAAAAAAAAAAATTTAAGATAAAAATGATGTCATGTAAAAACAAAAAGAAATAGAAGTTACTTTGTTTTTATATGCCGTAAAAAGCTCGTAATTAAGGGCTCAAGTAATGAAATGAAGGAGATGGATGATGCAAACAAGCATAACATTACCAGCCGCTAATTAATCAAAAGCCAGACAATGAGTTCAGAAAATAACCTCATTTTCTCCTTCATTAGATTTTGAAATTTGTTTTGATATTTTTCTGTTTAGACTTTGAATTCGAGATCGATACGAAACTGGCATTTAACTTATAATTCGGAGAAACTGAAATGCCTCTATGAGTCTTGTCGGACTCCAACATAGATTAGTTTATAATTGAATTTTTTTGGATATTACGTGTCAATCAAATATATATATAGTCAAATTTAATTCGCTTGATCCCGTAAAGTTTGAAGAAAATATCTCCTTGTACATCAGAAATCAAACACTTATCCAGTTAAATATCACACGGATGTAAATTCTTCTCAACCATTAAACTATCCAAAATTAGGTTTGATCATCATTAGACTTTTGGTGTAGTGGAGAAGCCGGTAAAAAATTTATATAACTGGCTTTCTGGTTTGAGCAAAGGTTGCCATGAGCCTTTGGTTTTTCCATTTTAAAAGGTGCAACTTATAATTAATAATAAACAAGCCAAGGCACTGAGGGAGGCATATTATAATTAATTAATTAATTAAAATTAATTAATATAATCTTAAATTTGTGTGGTGCTGGAGTTTTCATGACATGCATGCGATTAAAATACTAAGCATCATCAGAAGGAAAGAGAAATGGAGAACCCTAGCTAGGAGGGAGGACTGAGGAGTGAGGATGGAAGTGAGGAGGCAACTTATATCCACTAGAGTATTGGAGTTGGATCATAAATTCCCTTTCACATGAGAAATAATCTTTCGTGGGAAACGATATACCTATATTATATATATATATATACATTCTTATTTTACAATCTATAAGATCATTGCGAATGTAAAAAATATCGGTATACATTAATTAGTGTCGTATCAATTTTTTTATAAAATTGCGATGAGCGAAATTAAACTTGAATGAAAAATAATATAATGCTTTGATTTTTTTTTAATTGACACGCAATATGCAAAAATTGACAACTACTAACTATTCTACATTGGGAACTGGGAAGATTTATATACACATTGCAACGCACTTTTAATTACAATCAGGATATAATCTAGAAAAAATCAAACCATAACTAACCGAAAGCATATCGAACTTGAAAATGCCCAAACTACTGAGTTAACTCGTTGTGATTAACAAAATGTTTCGATCAACTGACATAACCCACACTTATTATCGAAAATTTAACCTTTGTAATTGGGTGATTAAAATATGGTTGACGACAAAAAGGGAGGGCCACCTCAATCAACATAAGATGGCCAAACACTTGATTCCATTGGTTGTGATATATATTTTTTTAAAATCTTATGCTTTTGAAAATGGGGTGCAGCGTGAAAGGCAGCACAAAAACAGTGAATATGATGTGTGACTTGACCACAACGACATGTCTACCTAGATACTTCGATATATAAGAATAATCTAGAACAAGTTAATTATGTCTTAATTGATTTTAAATTTTTAATGTTAAGGGGCTAATCCAATGTTAATTCAATCAAAATTCATCAATCTAGGGTTATTTATAAATAGTCTGATAGCACACATTTGACCACCGGGGAAGAATTGTTAGGTAGTTTGCCACATAGTGCTCGAGATTTTACAAATGTTCAAAACGATGTTAGGGGTTAAAGTGGACGATATAAGGCTAGGCAATTAGATAGGATCTAGACAGTTTAAAAAAAAAAATTCAATAAATTAATAATATAATACATACTATCATATAATTTTAGAACAAAAATTATTTACCTAAATAAATCCGTCGAATTGGGAATTATAAATGTTTGAAAATGTAATTTTATTTATTAACTTTATTATACAACATTCTATATTCTTTAATTTATTATTATTTTTTTAATTAATAATTATATTATTAACTGAGTATTTAATAAATAAAATAACTTATATATATATAAAAGGATTTACAAACAAATCTACCTAAATACCTAACCAATATACGAGATAAATCCACCTAAATGCCTAGCCAATATACGGGACGGTTCTTCACCTTTGAAAGCCTAAGCGGACTAGACGGCCAATTCCTCACCTTCAAGCACACCTAAGCGGATTAGGCGAACATCATTTTGAACAATAGATTTGACACACGAAAAGTACAAGAAAAGAAGAAACACGGGTAAGTTGGAAAAGGCAACCACAGCATAAAATTAGCATTGGAAAACAGTAAAACAAAAATTCTGATTAACTATGAATTCAGCAAACCAACATCCAAATGAGAATTCTGCTACAACACAAAACCCAACTAATCCCATTAAGTACATTTAGGCAAGGCTACTTGAACAAAAACTATTTCGGCTAACAAGTTTCACTTCATACAACAAAATCCAACCAGATGGGATTATAAGACATCCATTTTTCCTCTTGTGCTTCGTGTACCGTTATTAATCGTATGGAATTTGGATATACGCAGCATCACAGACAAAGGGGATATCAGCGTACATGCCAGCAAGAGCACACCGTATGCTCTCCAACACCGTGAAGAGGTAGGCAAATGCAACGGCTGTCCAGAAGTGCATCCCCAATTTACCCCAGTAGACAGCCAGTGGCATCCAACGGCTCACAGTCCCTATCACCTGCAACGCAATCTCCAACAACATGCCCATGACCACATGAAATCTGAAGAAATGAGGCCATTCCTTTCTCCTCACCACTCCAAGATACGCAACAAAAAAGTAGGCCATCAAGAACCAGCTGGGCAATCTCCCGATAGCCCCAAGGAACGGGTATGTACAGAATTCAAAGTCTTCCAGGAAAGGGTGCAGATGATATGCTGTCTCGGCGTACATCCATGTCTCATGTAGTGGCATCAAGTAAGGGAGACAGGCTAATGTCCTCCACCACCACCTTGGCTTCTTGGTCATTGGGGGGAACCGAAAACTGTATGGGACATCCTTAGCTGCTCGAGGGGCCATACGAGATATGCCTCGGCTTTGTAACATAGGAATTGCTCGCAGGAGGCTACCTTGATCCCCGCTTAAAAATGGGCTTGATGCAGCACAAGGGTTCAGAAGTGGCATAACTACAAACATGATAATATTGTATTAAACAAGCACTCACCCCATTATATGGGTTGACAGTGATAATCCAAATGTGTGTTTGCGAAAGTAAATCATAAGTGAAGTGTGTGTGAAGCACATTAACAGATGCTAAATCCAATTGAAAACTACATCATAAATTTATGAAGATTTTGCAAATAGGAATGAAACCATCTTTAAAAAAAAAAAAAAAGACTACACCATTCATAACCAATATACAACTAGGAATCACCTTCCTGTTGAGCTCTCCATGAAATCATGCATGGAAAAGCAGCCTTAGTTTGAAACCGAGGAATGCATGACAAGATAGGGCCACCAGCAGAAATTGACGGCCTGCATACTCCGAAATTTATAGAACTACACCCAGCGGGCATGGCGCATCCATTTTGAATCATAGCCAAACACCTAATGTAAAAGCTTACTTCATAAGTGGAATTCATATAATTAGCAACAAATTCAAACCACCACAAGATAAGGGCTTTACAATTCTACAGTCACAACTCACAATGCCGCCCAATAAATGTATAAATGCACACATCTCCCAGCTCAGTGCTCAATACCCTATAATTTTTCAAGCACGGACCATAAAATTTGCGGTTAAGAGTATAAGAGCATCAAGGAACAATTTTTAGAACTAGTTGAACAGTAAAAAGAGTGAACAACTCTGAAAAGGAAGAAGAAAAGAATTCTAATTTCTATTTTATAAACCCTCAATTTCATTCCAGGAAAAAAAAAAATAGAGACTGAGCTCTACTTTAATCAAATGTTAATCTGATTAGTCGACGGAAAGCACAGAAATGGGGAATTGGCTGTACCCTAAGCCCTAATTTCAAATTATAAATGGGAGGATCAATTACCTTGAACAACAAAGCTGGGGAACCGGAGCCGCCGTAGTGCAGCTACGAATTCGCCACTTCGAACAGCTATATTTAGGGTTTCAGACTAATTCCTTGTTGGGAAGATGAGATGAGACTCACCGTATCCGAATGGAGAGGCAACGAGCCATACAGAAAGACAACGACAACGCTAGCGGTAAGGCGACGGATATGGCACCTTCCCTCGTCTGCGCGAGCCCATTTGAGCTGTTGGGTTAATAATGTTATTCACAAGCCTATTTCCAAGTAATATTGGGCTTAATAAAGCCCAACAACATCCAGTAGAGCGTAAATCATTACTTCCAATGGACTTCAAAACGGCGCTAGGCGCTCAAAGGTGAGGAATCGCCACTTATATTGATTGACTAGGCGCCTATGTGGATTTATTTGTAAATTCTTTTAATTTGTAAACCCAACTTTTTTTTTATTCAAAAGAAATGCTTCATTGATAAGAGAAATAGGAAGTGAATACACTGAGTAGGTACACCACAATTGGTGCATATAGTCTCATTAAAACCCTCATCATAAAACCCATCTAGCCCGAGAGAAATCCAATGAGGGAAAAAAGTACCCCCACACAAAGTAACCAAGAGAAACAATTCCTATCCATCTATATCCCTAGCTAACAATGGTGTTAGCCCAGGGAAAAACATGGTATCCCAACTAGTCTGTTCCTAAGTCCACCGCTTCTCTTGCGCAAGATGGTGGGCAATAAAGTTCGCAGTCCAAGGCACACAATTTGTAAACCCAACTTATAGTTCTTATATATATATATATATATATATGTTTTTTTTTCGAGATATATATATATATATATATATGTGTGTGTGTTTAGTTATAGAAGTTATTTTATTTATTAAATACTTAATTAATTATATATTTATTAATTAAAATAGAGATAATAAAGTAAAAATAACATAAAATGTTGTATAATAAAATTAATAAAAAACTTACATTTTCAACATTTATAATTTTCAACTCAATTTATTTATTTAGATGTTTAATTTTTATTTTAAAATTATTTGATAATATTTATTATATTATTAATTTATTAAATTATCTATACAAAAAAAAAATGCTTAAACCCCGCCTAAGAGTAAGACTCCGATCAATCATCCTAAAAGTGCCTAATGCCCTATCCTAACGCCATCTTGAACATTACTTCCAACACCTTCTTTGAGGCGGTCGTAGAATATTACTAATTCATCTACTTAGGATTAGTTCGGCGATGTGCTGTGAAAACAATCATTACAGCATTTTGAAAATTTGAAAATTCATTGAACAGAAAATAAATACCCTAGGGAAATATTTAATACATAATCAGGGTTCTGGGTTTAAAAAAATATTTAATACATAATCAGAAATAGAAAGCAAGTAATAAGCTCCTTTGGTTAGCAACAATACTTCAAAAAACCAATAATGCTATACCATCACTTACCACACTCCAAACAGATAACAAGTCCCTGACATCTCGAATTTATCATTTACACGTAGTTTCATAATTGTAAATTAAAACAAAGATTTGAGAATTATGGCCTTGGGCCTCATTTTAACACCGAAGACAATGTGTTTCCACTTCTTAAATATACTGAACACCACACCAAAAGAGGGCCTTCAATTTGACGTTACTCGTGCGAACCAGAGTCAGGGGTTTCTTTTCTTCCCTTGGGACTGATATTCTGAAAACAAAGCTAGATGTTTGGATGTTTCCATTGCTCACGAACTCAATCCACTCTTCTGAAAAGGATGATCCATTTGGTCGATAATACTTTGCAACCCTGACCGATAACTTGGATGAAGAAGCGTCACACCTAGTTCGTTCTTCATACGCGCATTGGAGACTCTCTTCTCACCCGATGAACCTTCCTTCTTAAGGATAACTGCAGACTGCTTTGGCTCAAAAGACGGTTTGATCAAGCCGGGCCACTTTTTCTCAACCAACTCACTTGCATACTCAAATACTGATTCCCTTGGGGCCGGGTCATCATCAACAATATTATAAAGTTGCCTAGAACACGAAAAACCAGACATTGGAAAAACATGAAAGGAAAAAACAGAAGGAAGAAAAACACGAGATCTTTGCAGATTTTGTAGTGACAACTTCATGATTCTGAAATTCAAGCCCTACCTGGAGGAAGATGTGGACATACTGGCTTTCAGGGCTCCACAAATGTCCTCAACATGAACTCTTGATGTGAACTTCCTATATCCTCTCATTCTTTGCCTTTCTGTTAAAGGTCCCTTCTTGATTATTGTATCAACAGCACTGCAGTGTCATTGAACATGGCTAACAAAAAATCCAACTTTTAAAGCAGCAAGTTCAAAATGTTTTTCAAATAGCTCATTTTCGAACAAGAAATGCAATATTAGCATCAAAATTTTGAATCCAAATATATGAAGAACCCAAGCCAAAATGTATTCAGAAAACAAGAAAAGACAGCATTTTATCTTTAGCATTGATCCAAACCTTCTGCCAGGACCATAGATGCCTCCAAGCCGAAATACTTTTGTTGAGATGCCAAGGCTCTGGCCCAAATTTAACCAACCTTCCTCAGCAGCTAACCTTAGGCTGCCCGACTTTTTTGTGGGGCTAGGGGGATAACTGCCACATGATAGTTAAAGTTCTAGAGACTGTCAATATCACTATATCATGAAGCAGATTGCATATCAAAATCATTAACTTAGATGCACTCACTTACTCCTCGTCTACCCATGCACCGCCAGAGTCTCCATATACACCTAGCAGAAACAATTCCACCAAATTCAAAATCCAACATTGACAAGCAGCAGAAAAAGAAATGAAACAAAACTAGTACAAATAAAAATAAGATAGGGAATGCATATGTCAGATTCTAAGTTCTGGAATAAATATGTCAGATTCTGAGTTCAATATGTTACTTGGATGCAAATAACATGCATAAATAGACTAATTCGAACGAAAATGCAATGCCTCGAGTGCATGGTTTGAGAAAACACACAACATGAATGCTTTGGTATCTACATTAGAATCAAGACATCAGACATACATACTAGTTGATGACAAATAACAAAGCCATTGAAGATTTCCACCCATAAGAGCTCCCCTTAGAAGTTGTTCATGTTGTAGCATCTACGAAGCAACCGTCGAAATTATATTGACATAATGGTCGACAGAGCGATATTCAGCACAAATGGAAAAGAAGGTCAATGCCATACCGGATCACCGATGGCAGGAACTGGAGGGATGGAGACAAGCAGATGGGTTTGGTTCTTGATAACATCTAAGGTGCTCACACTGAACAAGGAACAATACTGGGTCAAAATTAAGCAAAAATAAAAGATCGGTTTTAAATTTTATACTCAAATTGAGCTAATATTACTCTGGCTCATTAGCATCAAAGAGGTAAATTTCAAAACCCTTTTCTTCCTCAAGTTGCCTTTTCTTCACAATGCTAGTGCAAGTTCCAGAGACAGACCTGATAATGCAAGATTCAAGCTTTATTTGAAACCCTAAATTTAAAACTAATCCACAAAATGTCAAGACCAAAAGGATCAAGATTTACCATCCTTGGCTCTTGAGCTTTATAGCCAACGCCTGGCCGACGAACCCCATTCCCGCGATAAATATTCGATTCTGAGATTTTAACTCCGACGTTCCGGCGGCCATTGGGATGACGGAATGCCTCGGGACATGACCGAATTTCAAGGCCATGGAACCCGACATTTGACACAACTCCATGAAAAATCGGAACTTTGAAATTCAACAGAAACAGACTTCTTTATAGTTGGTCACAGGAAAATGTGAACCACATTCGGTACCATGCTACTGCCTTTAGCTAGTAAGCTCGGTGCCAACTGCCAAGTCATCGTACACTACAAACATAATCCATAATAATCATTATAATGAATGATAGCAATATCGATCGTTAAATATATGAAAAGATAGATAAATATTTTGATATCTTACTTAACAAAAAAAATTATTGAAACTTTAGTTTAAAATTTAAAAACTTTGAATTAAATTTTCCGAAGTTAAGGTTACCACCCATATTTTTATGTCAATACTTTTAAATACCGGAAAATCCATAAAAATATCTCGGATATTTCTTTCTCCTTATTCTTATGCCGATACCCTAAATTATGATATATCGATAGAAAAATCGCTGATATTTTCATCCATTATTATAGTCACGGATTAATTTGGATCGGTTTTTGCTAGAATCGCAAACAAACTCAAAGCGAAGCTATTCGGAGTGAGACTTACCATTATCACAAAATATTTTCAACGAATTTCAAATTGACCGGTTTTCAACTACACACTAATAACTCTCCAATTAATGATTATAGTACATAATAAATACTCTAAAACAAGAATAGCCCAGCTCATAAGTAATCACAACCATTACATTAATGCATTTCATCAACCAACATTATGATATGCCTAAAAAATGGGTCCAACGACAACATGTTATTTTTAAATGTCACCAAATTTGCATGTTCCAAACATAATACTTCAATTTTTCTTTTTTTTTTCTTCTTTTTATTTTTGTCGGCTACTTGTTTAAACGGCTGAAGAATGTCACAAGCGACCTACTTCCTTCCAATAACCAACCACTCAAAATAAATGAGCCCTTCCTAATTAATTAAGCCACTCCAAAATCACTTCCATATTTTTTTTTGCAGCAAAAAATGGAGGAGATTGCTAGTGTTGTGATGTTGGGAGTGATTTCATGGACAACGGCTTTTCTGTTGATCAGAAAGATGTTTCCGCAGCGGTCTTTCGGCTTCTGCAACCGCCTTGTTTCGACGGTTCATGCTATGGTGGCCGTCACCTTAGCTTCTTTGTCCGTCGAGAATTGGAACTGCCCGGTCTGCCCTTTGGCGGCGACGTCTTCTCGTCGGCAGATGAAAGCACTGGCCGTCAGCCTTTCGTATCTCGTGTATGATCTGGTATGTTGCCTCTTTGACAAGAACTTCAATGGAGACAATTTCTTCCACCATTTGGTCAGCATTGTTGGCATTGGAGCTGGCCTTGCCTACCAAAAGGTAAACAAATTAAGTCATATTTAATATTTTAGTCACCTTGCAATCTCCTTCGTTAATATAATTATAATACGAGTTGTCGATCTAACAAAATATACCAATTTAGAAATAAACTCCAGAGTTTATTGAGTTTATTTCTTCTTTTGACAGCCTTGATCTGCTAGATAAAGAAAGAGATTTTAAAAGCATCAGTGTGATACTGGCCTAATTCTTTATCTTCCGAATTTAAAGATCTTAGGAGGAAGTTACTAGTATAATAAAGATCTTTTCATTTTTTGGGGTTAATTTTGGCAGTGTGGATCGGAGATGGTGGCTGCATTGTGGATAACAGAGCTGTCCAGCCCTTTCCTCCACCTGCGGGAGCTTCTCAAAGAGCTTGGTTACAGAGACACCGACCTCAACTTAGCGGCGGATGTAAGTAATTTTTTTTTAAATACAACGATATTAAGAGATCACTTTTGGGGTCTAATTACTTAGCAGCCGGTGTAAGTTTTTTTTTTTGATACAACGATATTAAGAAAAGAAAATTACATATTAATATTGATCTGAATTTCGGATTTTTGTTCACTTTCGGGGTCTAATTAATTACTCCTTTTGTATGTATAGATTTTATTCGCAGTTATTTTCACAATTGCAAGAATGGGAGGAGGGCCTTATCTCACTTACGTCACTCTATCTGCTGATAACCCTTTCATCATCAAGGTAACTTTCATTTTTTACATCAAAACTGTTTGTTACAAAAAAGCTTTTATCTTTTTTTACATTTGACTTTCATACGTTGACTTTTGGTCATGTTCTTTTCTTCTTCAGGCGATGGCAGCAGGATTGCAGCTGGTCAGCGCTTTCTGGTTCTACAAGATTGCAAGGATGGTCAAATTCAAGTTGACCAAGAGAAGTTCTTCTAAAGAAGTTGAACCATCCCATAAAACACTAGGCAATGAAAATTCGACTAATCTAAGAAAGGAGAGATGAATAGATATTGGGAAAATGATTGTTATAACTTTACTATTAAATACGGATATTCTTGAATTATGTCTAAATATATAAAAATAATCATTTCGTTAAATTTTTTAATAATTTCTATAAAAAAAACACTTATAATAGAACTGTTTTACTTTTATTCTTAACAATAATCACAGAGAAGAAATGTAATGAAAAAATTATTATTACACATTTAGACATAATTTAGAGACATTAGCTACTAATAATAAAGTTTAAGAACGTTCGTAACATGTCCCAACATTTTGTTATTGACAATAACATCAGTAATCTGTCTGTGTTTACCCGTCTTTCACTCTTATCTCAGTTTTTTAACAAATGATGCAAAAAACGAATTTACATTTTTTAAATGAACAGAAATTTTACCTCTATACAAAACTGTGAACTGTATGTATACAGTATACTCCATTGAGTTTAAGGAATTCTCAGCCCAACGTCCACTCTTTGTCAATTTACCTAAACTCCAGCCACATATGATACAAATGACTTACATCTTTGGCCAAGAACTGGCGGCCAACCCAATACATGGAACCTAGATCGTGTGCTTCCGGCGAGTTATGAACTGGTGAGACTCTTTGCTTTCTGCAACACCTCCCTTAAAACCACAGCAATTCTTTCTGCCATGTGAGGTTCCAAAAACCTTTCCTTTACTCTCTCATACCCTTTCCTGCCCAATGTCAACCTTCGTTCTACATGCGTGGCCAATTTTACGATGTTATTTGTAAGTGATGAAGTACCTTCTTTACCCACGGGATGCAGAAAACCGGTTGTGCCATTCACTACAATCTCCATGGTGCCCCCAGCTGCTGTGCCCTGTAGATGATAATTCGAATGTAAGAAACATAACTGGAAAGTTTTAGTCGTGGCATGACCAGTGAACAAATTCTCAATTTATATGAATAAGCTGCAATAACAATCAACCATATGACCAGTAAGTGATGCCTTGGAAAATAAGGTAAATAAGGTACTGTTTTTTATTATAGAACATACCAGTACAGGCAACTGAAAGGCCATAGCTTCAATCGTTATCCTTCCAAAGCACTCTCCTCGGGCCTACACATGGTTAAAAAGACATGCTTCACATGTGATGCACAAGCCAAAATCAAAGTTCTATGAAAGTCGTAAGAAAATAATGCAGAAAGATTTGGTCTTTATATAAGTTAGCATGATTTAAGTGCAATATACCTGAGAATTCTGGACAAGAACATCAATCGAAGCCAGATACGGAGCTACAGTCAGGGTTTTATTCACAAAGTGAACGCGATCCTGAATCTTTTTCTCTACCACAAAGTTTCGCAGTTCTGTTTCGAATTTTGTCTGCTTGCTCATATCACTTCCCACTATTACTGCATGCATAGATGGCACCTGCAATTTCTTCTCCCTGACAATTTGCAGACTTTCGTGAAAGGAACGAAGAAAAAGGTCCTGACCTTTTCCACGTGAAACACCTGCGGTTATATAAGTCATAGTCAGAATACCAAAGTTGAATATAGAATTTCATGTCAAATAGAGAAGTGCATACATAAGCAGAGACCTAAACTGGAAACAGATTGCATAATACAACGTGGTGGCAGGTCCCCATTCCTGCAATTCAAGCTATAGTGTGTAATAACATTTTAAAGAAAGGACTTCAAAGAAAATGACAAAACACAACCAAACAACTAGAACATCCGGCCAAACAGTATCCTTTCCTCAATTAAAGTGAAAACTATGGAAGATGAAAAATGATGAGTTTTTGTTTTGGGTATGGGTTGACAATTAAGTTATATTCTAACATTCCCCGAGACATGCGAGTTTGTTGTTCCCATTAATGAGCATATAACATGCTAATTCAACCTAAATTGGGAGGTTTTAGATGCCCAAGATCAAAATTGTAGTCTCCCACTAATCCCATATTAAACTTGATTTAAACTAAATATAGAGAGCTGCTATTAACACTCTTTTAAAGAGTAAAGTACATGAAGAATATAACTAATAGTAATAACAAAGAAAACATACTATTTATAATTGCAAAGAGTAGATCTTCATTTCGAACTCCAAGAGATTCTCGGACATGCTCACGAAGAACCCTCCTGGATACACTATCTTCAGCGACTTCCATGAGCTCCTTGCTATTTCCTAGGTGCACAACATAGGTTTCAGGCATTTTGATCCTACAAAGCACAAACGTAATTATATATGACGGCATAAGATTCCCACAGTAAGAGTGATAGGACATACAATGATAAATCTGATTTTATGTATTTTATCATTCTTCTTACCCTAAACGCTCCCGAGTCCTGTTCTTCCAATATTCTGCTGTTGTATGGGAATCTATCATGGCACCTGCAACAAAAGGGAGATGCTTCACATACTCCACTTTGAAATAATGCCCCCGCATTTCATGAATCCACCACAACACCTTTGGAAGAACACGAGGAACATTTTCCTTGAGAACAGCATCCAACCATTTTCCAGCAACAGCAGTATTTAAAACAACCAAATCAGCCTTAAGAGCCGTATCAATAGCTTTTTTACCCTTTGCAGAGTACACCTAGCAAGTATTGGAAAATTCATAAGTAGAAGGCCAGCGGTGCAGGGACACCCAAAAGAAAAAAGTTATGCTAAAAATAATACATTCAGTAATATAATACAAAAACTGGAGATCTCAGGTACATATAAAGGACAGGTGTTTCTCCTTAAAAAAACCAAGGGGAATAAATCGGGAAAGAAATATGGAAAGACCACAATGGCATACTTTTACATCTCGTTGTTCAAGTTTCTGTTTTTGTTACATGATCTTGGTGACAAACCACAACTACAGTTCCACAAACCACCATACGGAACTTATGCCCGTCCATTTATGAAGGAAAAAAAAAAGTATAAAATTTTGGTTAATTCAAACCATGTAATACTGAAAAAGTAAATGCCAACGAAACCAGAAACATCTTTATCTGGAGAAATGTTATAGCAATCAAGCAATGCCAGAGCATAAAACACAAGAGCATCTTGCATTCATGATTTGGAAAATCGAATTTCTAATTTGGAAATGAAGTAAAAGAGGTTACACCTGTACTCCTCGGTCCAGCATCTTATTCTCCAAACTGTAAATAATCTCATCGGCTTCCTCTGGTTTCTGGTTTGTTATCCAAACAACCTCCGCTCCCACTCCTCTTAACAAGAACGCTAGCTCCATCAGCAACAAAGGACCCCCTGTTAATTTTTTCATACCAAAACAAAAAAGTGGAAAAAAAAATGAGACATGTAGCAAAAGAAAAGAAGAAAAGCGCACAAATGTGACCACTTTTTTTTTTTTTTTTTTCAATCGTCGTTTACTTTTGAAAAGAAGAAGAAAGTAAAGAAAACTATATTTTACCAGAAAGAGAGAGCTCGTGGGAGACCAAGAGAACCAGCTTGGACTTCATGAAATCCAGAGGGTTGGGTCCGGCGTTCCCGGCTCTACCGGCCGAATGGACCACACCGGCGTTTCCATCACTTCCTTCCCCGAAACGATTGCTGCTCTTTGCGCTGCATGAATCGAACGCAGTTCTCATGAAGAAAACCATGGCGGTGGAGAGAGAAAACATTGCCAGAACCATCAACGTCCATTTCTTCTTCTGCATTCCGATCAACGGATTCGCCGGCTTCCCCATGAATCCCTTATTACTCTTCTTATAATTACATAAACTTCACATCCGGCAAGTTTCGTATTTCCTGTGATTTCCGATTCCGATCTGCAATGGCAAGGAAAATGTCCAAGATCAAATCTTGGATTTAACTTCACAGCTTTAGCGTCGTCGGTGGTGAGTTTTCATTGATAATTGATAATAATTTACTGTTGGTGTGGGCTCGAGCTTGACGAATGCACCCCACAGGGCTTTTCAGACTCGGATTTTATACATCTTCTGTAGGCTACTTTTGGGCTTACCGTTGACGCTAATGGGTAAAGCGTACATATCAAGTAGGTTCGACAATGATGATCTTCTATGAAAATTTAAGTTGAGACATTCCCTTAATAGTAGACAAAACACGATATAATCGAATATCGAACTTATAATCGATTTTGATTAAAATTAACGATAAGGTGTGGAGTAGTTGGCGTGCTATCACATAAGTGCCTAATCGGCAGAAGTTCGCTACTTAATGTAGCCACTTTGTAGCCTCCTACTTCTAAAATTTTTATTTCAAGGGACAAGCTGCATCTTGAATAGAGATTAGATCCAAATATAGGTAAACCCTGAATAGGAATTAGACCCATTTTTTTTGAAGATTTTGTCTTGAGAGACGAGATGCACTCCAAAAAGATATTAGATCCATATTTTGAAGTTTCTATCGTGTTGACAAAAGGGGTGCCTGAACTCCTGCATAAAAATAATTGTATATTTATACTAAAAATGATGCTATTTGGACACACTAACTTGATCATATTTAGTGTTATTTTAATAAATTAAATCACTTGATGGACTCACTTCGCCATTTTTTTTGGTTAAGTTAAAAAATGTATTAAAGGACAACAATCTCCCAAAGCCATTGAGCCAAAGGCTCAGAAAGACCAAGCAGCCAGCAAGGAACAAACCCTTATAAGGATACAAAGAACATCACAGTAATGGGATGTTCAAATTCGCAACTGCAATGGTGTTAGCCACACACGGCTTAAACTTAAGAATACAAAGTTTACTACAAATCATAATCCTAATAAGATTAAAAACAACCTCTGGTGAACACCTAGTATTGGAAAAAATACAGTTATTCCTTTCTTGCCAAATAATATATATTGTCACAGCAAAGTCAAGTTTTTTCATTTCTCCATTCATTAATTGTCACATCAAGGGTATCATTAAATATAGTCAATTTAGTTTGCTCAAATAAGTACTAATCAACTTAACGACATACATATAATTTTTAATTCAATGTATTAAAAATTGAATAATGAACCATAAATAGAGAAAAGAGGAGGGGTAAAAGAAAAAGAAGAACCAAAGGTTTCAACTTTGGGTTTGGCATAAAATGCACACACGTGAAAAGATGCGGAGAAAGATTTAAACTTTGGGTTTGGCACCAAGAATATGTATGTTGCTGGAAACAGGAAAGGCATCAACCGCCAGACAGAAAAGGACATTGATTAAGAGTTGTTTACTTTAGGTTTAGGAAAGCCGAAAGTGAAAAAATTAGTTAAAAAGACCTTAGGATAAAAATGATTAATTAAGAAAATAAAGTTGACTAAAGTTTCAAAGTTTACGCTATTATTATCATTAATTTAGGGTTTTTTATTTTTTGTATTATATGAGTCGATTCGATTATTGTAATGACGAAATTAATAATCAATACTTATAAATTTTCTCTCTATTTTTCAAAATTGAGAGCATTTTTAACTTCTTTACAATAACGTCTTTAAAACACCTCCGAAGTTAAAGTGAGTCATATTGCCCCATTAGTGTGATTTAATTATAAAGGTGGGTATAGTGTAATTCAATGTGGATATTGACAATATGATTTGCATTTTTAAAAATTAGAAATAAAATTATTTCAAATCAAACAGTTACTAACGGTTTGATTTAAATCGATACAGACGATTTAGGCGTAATATAATTTTGTAGTATATGTAGTGTATATAGATTCATCATCACATTCCCAACTAAAACATTTTAAGGTTCCTTCATTCAAATAGAACAATCGGTAGAATCAAACTTTTAAATATTCTAACCAAATTCTCTTCAAATATTCCCACAAAAATATAAAAGACACAACGACATTAGAAATGAAATCAAACAATTAAGGTCTTCAAAACCAACAAAATACACCAGCATTTACCAAATTTACTTCAAACATTCTAACCAAAATATAGAAACACAAACACATTATAGATGAAACCAATCAAAACACAGCAACTGAGATGTACTTATGTATGTAAGGATATATGGTAGATTTAAAAATTAATATATTTTTTAACGGTCTGATTTAAATTTAACAATTTTTTAAAATGAAAATTCAAAACCAAACAGTTGGATAAATATCGTTTTGGAATGGTTCGATTAATAATTTTAACGGATTCATGTCTACTCCTAATTAAATATGTATATATTTTTGTAAATTAAAAATTAACTGTTCGTATTTCGTTCATGGAAAGGCATTCTCCTTAATTAATTATGATAGTATAAAATACGAAATAATGTTTTATTTTGTGTATTTTTTTTATATTTTTTAATTAAATGACGAGCATACCCTTTTCATCTCATCCAATTTAACTGAATTTTGGATGAGGCTAATGAAAGACGGTGTAAAGGAACACTAAACATTGATCCATGGACACAGTGAGGTTCTTAGATTTGGGAGACAAAATGAAACTTAACCCTTTTTTTTAATGGACATTAGTATAAATAACCCTTTTTAAGAAAGAGTGTAGTGCTAGAAAAGTGTCATTTATAGATATTCCAGCCAAGACATTACAAACCAAACATAACAGTCTTTCACAATTTGCTCAAGCAAGCTTATAGAAATTAATCAAAGCAGCTACTAATTCCTTAATTAAGTCGGCGACAATTCTTTCTAACTTCACCGTTGGATCCAGAAAGAGGGTTGATGTTCCCCATCTTGACCATTGATTTAGCAAAGTTGTGGAAGAAGAGGCTCTCGTCATCTGCATAGGCCTTGACCAGCTCCATTGTCTTACCCACATTCCCATTCAAGAGCACTTGGTCTGAAGTAAGAAGCCCTTTGCCGAAGAGAATGAGTTTGAAGTATGAGTTGTCAAACTTGGCAGGGGAGGCAAAGTCCAATGGGCTAATGTTGTTGTCACCACCTGAGCTAGGGCAAGCTGATTTCAGGCCATAGTAGTAGCCTCTCTCTAGGGTTTCGTCCGGCTGATTGTTCCCGTTTTGGTTGTACAGCCTCTGCTTGAATGACACACACCTTGATACTCCAATTGTATGCCCTCCTGTATCATATATGTCGTCCACTCATGTTATAATACGTGCAACAATACTTTAGTTATAAATACGGTACGAATTCAAAGCATATGTTACAGTGTTTCAGCTATACCCGAGAGTGCAACTAGGTCAACTTCGTCGAGGCCTTGGCGATTGAAGAAGGTTAAGAGGTTTGAGAGAGTTGAGTTTGGTGGAGGTATGTTGGTGTTGGAGCCACTAAGGCTTGCAGTTCTTGAGTCCCTCCTTCCTAGTGGCAAGTGCCAATTAGGCCCCCCACTCTGTTACCACCAAGTTCACTTGTTAATTAACTGATGATTGGTGAGTAAATTAAACTATGTTAAGCCTTAGTTAATTTGCTTACAAGAACAGTTGATCCCCTAGCAGCAAGGGCAAGAATGTCAGCACAAGAAACAGTTTGGGGGCATGCTTCTTCTAACTTGGCCTTGATCTCATCCATCACTTCAAATCCTCTTAGGGAGTTCTTGTTTGGAACTGAATTCTTCTCACTGGATATTGTTGCACTGTCGTCCAATAGCACTGAAGCGTCACATCCCTGCATGTGCATTGACATTGTCGATGACGTATCAATAACATATTTAAGAAAACAGTGTATGTGTGTATATATGTTGTGAATTTAATTTGATTCGAGAACCTGAACGAAGCAATCATGGAAGTGAAGCCGGAGCAGAGAGGCGGCAACCCTAGGCTGCTGTGCAATGGCCTTCTCTAACACAGAGATGACAATGTCATTGGCTTGGGGGCATGAGAACTCATAGAATTGTGGAAAAAGATGGCTGGAATACGGAGCAGCGGGCGGTGGAAACTGGACAGCAGGCGGTGGAAACTGGACAGCAGGCGGTGGAAACTGAACAGCAGGTGGTGGAAACTGAACAGCAGGTGGTGGAAACTGGACAGCGGGCGGGGCATATCCACCGTGGCCGATTCCAGGTTCACTTCCCCATCCCCACCCAAAGTTGAACGGGTAAGAAAGGGAAAGAGTGGCCGAGGACAAAAATGTGACCACCACAACACTTAAAATCACTTTGAAGATAGCCATTGATGATTTGAGTCTCAAGGTTTTTAGTGTCTATTTATATAGAGCATACTCGATGGAACAAATCAACCACTCTCTTACCAAATCCTCAGTGAAAATAAACCACCTAATCAGCCATGAGTCTGACAAATCTTTGACAATGTCAACTTGATAATTGTGGTTCTGGTATCAACTGCTCCATGGACAAACTTGGCTACAACTTAAATCACTTTAATCAATCAAAGAATATGAAAATGTCTCAAACTGGAAAGGCTTCAACTTTCGATCTTCAACACTGTAGCAACGAAGCTTCATTTTTTGCAGAAAATAGACCAGCTAGTGTGAAATCAAACAACTTGGTTTCAAACTTTCAAGGTCTTTATGATGTAAGAAAATTATCTGCAGGTAGTTACATCTGTGGTCCATATCTTAAGTTTCTTCCGTGTATCTTACAACGTATATGTACAGAATATTACAAACTTATCTGTGTGTCTGCAATGACATTATTTTTTCACCAGTCCTTGAAGAAAATTTCAATCATGTTACGCACAGTTGCCTCAACGGTGTTAGCAGCCTTGCATACCTTAGAGGTACGTGTGCCTTGATTAGTGTCCCTTTATCCGTGTGTTCCTATAAATATATGAAAGGGCATCAAGAACGAATTTTCTATGTGGTTGAGACACAAAGCAATCGAAGGAGAAAGAGAAAGGCATCGACCGTCAATAGATACACTCACCGTTCTCTCCAACATTCCAACCTTATGTATGGTACTTAGAAGCTCCCCTTTTTCATACGGGATCAAGGCTTCCACCCACACCATAGATACCTGTTTATAACAAATAAAAATTAAAAAAAAAAAATCTTATCTTTCAACTTAAAGTAGCAGACCACATGCACTATTGGAGTATAACAAACAAACAGTGAAACAAGCACGCATGACACATGGGTACCTTCAATTTTTCCTGGACTGCACTGCAGAATTCGTTTATGCCCTCACCACTCAGAGCAGATATGCAAACAACGTCATCTCTCTTTTCTGCTTCCAACTTGATAGTTTCTGGACTTTTAACCTTATCAACCTGCAAAAAGGTTGCTATATCAAGAATCTCGTCTTCTGATTACAAGATTGGATGAATAACTGAGGCACCAAGAAGATTTAATATACCTTGTTCCACACCATCAACCTCGGAATTGAGGACACATCTAGTTCTGACAAAACTTTTTCCACAGCATCTATCTGTTGCTCAGCCAGTGGATGACTGAAGTTGATATCAACATCTAATAAGATAACTATGTCCGTCATCATGAGTGCATCATTTTAATCGGTTTCCCAGCTTGTACCTGATATCCACCACGTGCACTAATAACGACGACTCTGATATCTCCTCCAGTGTCGCCCTGAAGGCAGCAACCTGTAATTGAATTTACATCCGTCAAAACTTTTTTTCTCGCCGTAAAATGAACATCAAATGGGGAGAGAGAGAGAGAGAGAGAGAGAGAGAGAGAGAGAGAGAGAGAGAGGGAGATGAAATGAGCAGGGGCAGATTCATCAAGGAAATGTGCAAATATCTCACCACTGTAGTTGGTAACTTCTGAATAAAACCGACGGTATCTGTGAGAAGAAACTCTTTCCCATTCTTCGTCTGGAAGAAAATGAAGCACACATATATCTTGCCAAGCGAAAGTAAAGTACTGCAAACTTATAAGAAATAAAATACCAAATTTTCAAACTAGCATATCAACTAGAGAGACTTAAAATTATGCAATATGGATTATAGATACAATGTAGAATTCCCTAATATAGCTTATCGTCGGTGGAAGAACCAAAGATGGTATACCATGTCAAACAAGTGTTCACACAATATGAAGCTCGTTGGGTACTACATCAAAAATCTAAGTTTGCTCTTCCAACTCTTCAATTGTTCATAGGGCACTCATATTCCATAATCTAATAAGAAATTCACCAGATATGAACAACCTACCTGGACCCTTCTTGTAGTTGGATCTAGGGTTGCAAATAACTGATCCTCAGCAAGCACATTGGCTCCAGTCAATTGATTTAAAAGAGTACTCTTTCCGGCATTGGTGTACCCAACCTAGTTTACCAAAGTATTACATGCACAACATCAACAATAGTAAGAAACAACCATCCATGTAAATTCCGCACTGTATAAATTTTTACCAAAGATACTACAGGAACACTTTACTTACCAAAGATACTACAGGAACTGGTACAGAAAGCCGCTGATTCCGGTACAGCTTTCTATGCTTTCGAACAGATTCTAGCTCCTTCTTGAGATCACCAATCTAGCATTAAAAACATGATTATAGAAAATCAATTTCCACAAGCAAAATTTTGATTATATAAAAAGAAAAAACCCTGAATGGAGTCTATATCTTGTAATCAACAATTGCCATAGAAAGGAGCCTTTTTCATGCAATGAATTACTGGAAGATTGATAACACATCAACGAACTTACTTGTGTACGTAAGATACGCTTATCCACTTCAATTTGTTTCTCACCCATACCCTTTACCCTGCCTCCTGCTTGACGCTCAAGATGAGTCCACATTTTTGTTAGCCGAGGTAACTGGTATTCCATTTGTGCCAATGCAACCTAGAAATATAACTATTGTCAGCATGAAAATTCTTGAAATTCTTGAGCTGTCATACTTTCAAAAAGAACGAAACCAACTATTACCTGTAAAGCTGCTTCATGTGTTGCTGCCCGCTGGTTAAAAATATCCAGAATGAGGGCAGTGCGATCACAAACTCTAACATCCCCACCAAAAGCCTTCTCCAAATTGCGCAATTGCCTAGAATAGTAACAAGTAGTTTAACAATGTAAATTAATATTCAAAATGTGCATTATTCATTCTCTTTATACACTGACACTAATGTCTTATAAATTTAAATGATGCTGATGAACAAAATACCCATGTAGCTTTTCAGAACAAGACAGTGTTGACAAAGTGGAGAAATGCACACGACAAACATATTTGTGCTGGCAAGGTTACTTTTGAGGAATTGGGGTTTAAGTAGGTAGAATCTCCATATGTTGTGGACTTCAAATCAAAGCTAAAGTGAAGACAATTCAAATCCGATCAAAATCTTCTATAAAATGATAAGTACAATGCCAACAGGCACATCACCTTGATAGATTCAGGGGAAGGGGAGCCAAAATAGGTAACATAAGAGCATGTAATCAGTCTCCACAGGATTACGAAACATAAACATTTATGAAAAGACATAAAAGTCATAATCTTTCATACCCTGCTGAGAGCTCATCATCAAATATCACAGTCTCAACACCCAATCCGTTAATCGCACTCTTGATTTCTGCAACCTTGCCAGATCCAATGTATGTCCTTGAGTTTGGGGAAGTCACCCTGCATTACTTTTAGAATTAGAAATTGAAGCTAGGTGACCAAAACGAAACAGAAATAGTCTTGCGAAGCATAAGAGAATGGTCCCGAATCAGTAATCATAAAATAAACTACATAAACATGAAAAAACCGCCAGATCAAAGAAAACAAAAAAAAAAAAAAACAAAAAAAACAAAAAAAACAAAAAAACATGAAAAAACTGGAAGTGCCCATTGCCTTGTTTATCTTACATACACCATGGACTTAGTTCAATTGTCTTAAAATGAAATGGCAACTAGTTTGAAAAGCACTATACTAGCAAAAGCATATCCAAAACTGCTCACTTTTGATATGTGGAACCAACAACCATTAGCCCAGCAGTATCAGCTAGCTGGGCCAATTCCTTCAGTGATTCCTCTACACCAAATAAATTCTCTGTATTGCGTTTGTGCTCAACACCCACAACGTAAGCTTTTTCTTCGAAAATCTATTGAAACAGATACACCAATCAAAATGAGGAAATTATCCCAAGTATATCATTCTTTCCACACAATTTTCTAAACGCTCTCTATCTAAAATTCACCAAAAAGTAGTCTTTTCCAAATAAAACCAACATATACATGAATACAATTTTTTTTCTTTTTCATAATAATCAAACCTCATCTGACAATAAGACAGTGAAATGTGAGAGAGAGAGAGAGAGAGACCTCCCTTCCGTTTCTTAACTTGAACCGGCTCTCAGAGCCGTCGTCCTCCTCCTTCCTCTTCTTCACTCTAGTCGGCGGAGTTAGGGCTTTATCTTCCGATTTGGTGTCCGCGACTGCATCAATGACTCCGTTAACCTCTTCATTTCCTCTCTCGACGGTATCAATCAACGGCGGTTCCGGCAGCTCCACATCATCTGGAAACACAACTCAAGGCCACTCTCGATAGCTCTTACGACGAATCTAGCAGAAACACTGGAGCCTTTTCTGAGCGTGAGAGGGCAAATTGGCCGACTAAATTTCGTGGGAGGCCAGGAGAGATGAGGTTCGTTAACTAGAGGTGAGGGACGAATCAGAGAGCAACAGAAACATGCGCTCATGATTGAATTTCGGTCTGAAGTTGCGACGTTTGAGTCCCTGTGGCTCTGGGACTTTCAGTAAAGCTTTCAACTTCCAAACGTATCGGTTTATCGTTTATGCTAATCTCGCGCGTTCTTTGATTACTTACGTAAAATGTAAAGATGACATGTCGTTTTCATTTTCAGAGCACATATGATGTCGTGTTGTCGCCTGACGTGTGTAGGTCTAGCCCAGGCTCCTGCTGTTTCCTCTTCCGGTTGGAGTCCGCCTTTGCCTCCTTCTATCAACATTAACTGTGATGCGTCTTGGACCGAAACTGACCCTTTGGTAGGTCTAGGTATTGTCATTCTTGGACCGAAACTGACCCTTTGGTAGGTCTAGGTATTGTCATTAGAGACCATGAAGGGGTTTTTCTTGTGGTAAAATGTGATTCTTTGCGAGCGAAGTTTGCTCTGCTAGCCGAAACCTGTGCAGTAGTGCATGGGTGTCTATTGGCTTATCAACAGAACTACCATCGTATTATCGTGGAGACCGACTCCAAAATTTTGACTAATTGAATTTCCAGAAAAATTGATCGAGGTAATTGGGAATTATTCCCAATTTTTATCTAGATTGAAGCCTGCAGCAACAATTTTGAGGACGTCCGATCTCATTGGATTCCAAGGTCTGCAAACAAGGTAGTTAATACCTTAATTGGTCAAATTCGAAGAAAAATGTGCTGGGAGGGCTGGGTGGATCACTCATCATCTTTCTTAGTGTTTGAACTAAATAATGATATATTGCCATGTCCTTCTGTTTAATTTCTTTTGTGGTTAGATTGAAGGCGTGGATCGCTCTTCATCACTGCCGTGAAATGCAACCACCGTCGCCAAAGGAATGACCATCCCAATGTTCTAAGATCCATCATGCCCCCTTCCTACATTCAAGGGGCAAAAACAAAAAAAATCTCAATTTCTTATAATTTCATGAATGAATTACTGAAACGAGGAATTGGGTTTGTTTATAGGGTGAACCAAGCATCCATTGTGGGAGGTGCAATTGACTTTGTGAAGGAATTGGAGCAGCTGCATCAATCCCTTGAAGTCCAAAAGAGAATAAAAAAGGCTGAAAATCAAGGAAGCAACAACAATGTTGGTGTGGCATCATCATCACCATCTTCCTTCTCTTATGCCAGCATGGCAATGCCTTCCAATGGAATGTTTGTCTCTGTCCGAATGCAGAATTGGGTGGCAAGACAATGAAGATGAAGTCACTGCACAGAACAAGTATGAGGCTGTAGACATAGAGGTGACTAGGAACGGGTGCCTTGGGCTGGGTTGTGACCCAGCTCACCTGAAGTTTATTGCGTCAATGTAATATTTTTATGTAATATTAACTTATATAATTTTTTATTAATTTTTTTATATTTAAATAAAAGAGAGTGATTTAAAAAATATATATAATATTTTATCTACTTAAAAGATAGATTTTTGTAATATTAGATGTTATTGTATTTTATTTGTATGATTATTTATTATTTATTTTTATAAAATATATAATTTTGTAGGTATATTTTTTTTAATTAATAAAATTCACTTAATATTATCGAAATTTGATAAAATAAATTTACCCTAGAGGTGACTGTGATTCAAACCCATGTCAACTTGAAAAACCAATGCTAAAAAGGCCACAGACAGCTCATGAAAGTCATTCTTTCATTTGGGGAAGATAGAAGGTACGAGGAAGATGAGAGCCAAAAGGGGAGGCAAAGAAGATGGGAATATCGGCCTCAAAGCGAGTCCATTCGTCTCTATTTGGGGAAGGCTTGGTGGGTGGGCGGTGGCGGAGGTCCGGTAGAGGGAGAAAGGTGGGTTAGGGAAAGGTGGTTATTTGGGTGTAATTTTAAAACGAATTTTAAATGTAAAATCTAATAAAATATAGAAATATCTTAATTACTAGTATAAAATTTATAATATTACTAATGTCAATATTTTTAACTGCCGTAGTAACATAGATTAACAAATGATGCAACGTTTATAGACGTTGCTATGGTTCTTATTTCTTACTCCTTTTTTTTATGCATTTTAACATTAAATTTTATAATTTTGGTGCATTTAGTCTTAGTTAATATTTAAACTGCCGAAAACCCCAAAACAAAATTTTGGCTCTCTGTGATGTGAATAGTGAAGCTGAAGTCTCTGCATTTTCCGCCGTCATATCAGAAACGACAACTCCGTGTAATGAACTGCTTGTCACAGGTTTCGTCATACACTGCGGCCATATTCAGAACGAAAGGTGGTTCTCTCGCAACGGGTTCTCTGTGCGGACCTTCTTCTTGTAGTAGCAGATTAGACATTTCTTCTGGGATTAAGTTAATCAACGTAGATTCATTGCTGACGAGATTCCATAGTAAGCTCTACTCGTCTCGAAGTAAAAGCGGCAGCGGCAAGACGACGTCGCCTAAGTCGCGGAAGAAGTCGGAACCCAAACCGGCTATGGAACCGGAAAAAGACGCCTTCTTTGTGGTGCGCAAGGGAGATGTCGTCGGCATCTATAAGAATTTCAGCGATTGTCATGCTCAGCTTGGTTCTTCGGTAAAATAAAGTTTACCCATTTTAGTGAATTGAATGTAAATTTTTATTTTGAATGCAAATTAGTAATATTTTTTGTTCTTTGGATTCTATTAGATATTTGATCCTCCTGTTAGTGTGTACAAAGGGGAGGCTATGCCTAAAGACTCTGAAGAATACCTTGTTTCCCGCGGACTTAAAAATGCCATTTACACAATCAGAGCTGCAGATTTGAAAGATGATCTTTTTGGCAAGCTTGTGCCGTGCCCAGCTGAAGTAAGATTTCAACTTTTATTGAGTACAAAAAGATTTGAACTTTTAACTCTTGAGAATTTTTTCACATTGGAATCTTTTTCGGAAATATGATCTATATTCTTCACATTTTAGGAGCCAACATCTTCGATTGGTGAAGCTTCTGGTAAGGATGTATCGAGAAAGAGAACCCGAAATTCGTCTGGATCAGAAATTCAGGTAGGTTTGGAATCACAACACTCTTTGAGCTATGTTTATGTTTGAAATTACTATTTCATTTTATGCTTTATCACTATTGTTTCTTTCTGAGGTAAAGATCAGGTTTTGGGTTGGATAAACTTTGATTTGGCTGTTTTAGTTTATACATTTTTCCATTGCTTTGTAGGATGAATTTGGCTCAAATTCCATATCAGACAATATGTCGAGAAAGCTTGCCAAGGCAGATGAGTCCGCTGTGGTTGAATTATTCCCCTTGAAACGTGTAAGTTAAAGGATCATTATATCACGTTATGAAGTGAATGCAGCAAAGCAATGCAGAAAACAAGGGTTGAATCCTTGAATTGAATTTTGTTCTGTTAATTGTCATAATGTTTCAAAAATGTGTAGACCTCCTGTATTCTTCATTTTGATGGTGCATCAAAAGGAAACCCTGGACTAGCTGGTGCCGGAGCTGTGTTGCAAGCAGATGATGGAAGCTTGGTATATACGTTTTACCTTTGGTGTAACCCTTTTTTTTTCCCTCCCTAAGGCTCTAACCATATTTTTCCTATAGATCTGTAAAATACGTCAAGGTCTGGGCATCACAACCAATAATGTTGCTGAGTACCGAGCTGTTATTTTAGGATTAAACTCTGCTCTCAGAAAAGGTTTTACTAAGATTGTTGTCCATGGTGACTCCAAACTCGTCTGTATGCAGGTTTATTACTATTGTCATTATTGTTTTCACTTTTTTTCCCCCTCTTTTTTCTGCAATCGAATAACTGAAAAAGGAAATTTGAACAGGTTCAGGGTTTATGGACCACTAAAAGCCCGAGCATGTCTAATTTGTTTGAAGAAGTGAAGAAACTGAAGGATAAATTTCGCTCCTTCAAGGTCAATCATGTCCTGAGGGTGAGAAAAGCTGTTTCTGAATACTTTTGTGCTATATGATACTTGTACTTGATATTTTTACCGGCTTGGTGGGGCTGCTTACGGCATTCTAACATGTTCTTTTATACCTTCAAAGGAACTAAACTCTGAGGCAGATGCTCAAGCAAACTTGGCAACCACGCTTGTGGGTGAGACTTTTAATCCGATTTTGCATTTATGCTTACTGGAATCTGTGTATGCTCAATTGAGCTTATTTATTGATGTTCATCGGACATGTTCGCTTTGCAGATGGTCAAGTCCAGGAGGAGTTTGGGGAGTAGTTTAAATGATTGTCTGCTCCATTGCTTACACGTTTCAGGTTTTTATTGCAAAATCAATAAGATACCATAATATTTCTGTTTACTCATTGACCGAAGTTTCGATGTTGGTGCAGTTGGCCATTTTTGTGAAGATTGGGCCCGGATGAGTACAGGGATGCTTCGATTTCCAGCATTGCTACAAATTGATGATGACTGATGTGCAAATTAGGGATGGACTACATCTGAAAGTCTGGTGGAGTTGATCGAATCACCCACGATAAGGACATCATTTTGGCATTTGATATAGGAAAGATGCATGCCCTATGCGAAAATTTTCTTCTAGCATTAATAACAATTCTCTGTTTGCCTGAATTTTTTTAACTGATTTTTCGCATTTCTTTTCATGTCCATGAACCAAATGGTTGAAAACTGGAAAAAGTAATAGAAAATTATAACAGATGACATAACACAAAATCAACAACATTGCAAATGGTAGACTTGAAATAGTACTAACTGCATAAACTAAAACTTCCACTAATACTTTTCAACATCAAAACTCAAGCCATATCCCATAATGCATCTTCTTCCCCATTAATCCTCTATCTGACTCTGATCTGTGTAACCTTCACCGTTCATCGAACCACCAGCTAAAGAGTTCGAATCCTCGGAAGACTCTCCAAACTCTTCCTTGTACATTTCTTCTATCATAGGCTTCCACAGCCGAACTCGTGCATTTATGAACCAATTTGAAACCTGAAACACACACAACCTTAGAAAATATTCATAGGTTTGTTTACACATGAAAAGACATTGATAAAGTGGTTGGGAATGAATTACTTGGTTCTTGGAGAGGCCTGTTTGTGTCGCCAAGACTAACTTCTCAGAATCATTCGGATAACTGTATAATCAAAAAAGACAAAGTAAACAGACAACGCCATATACCCGATTTTTTTAGTGAATGGATGATTGGTTTAGGATTGCTTACGGGTGGAGGAAGTGTTCGAAGAGCCAAGAGCGAAGAATCGCGACAGAGGTCTCTGGGAGGCCTCGAATTGGTCTCCAATTCGGGCGATGTTGGCTCTGGAAGATCCCAATTTGCTGAAGAGACGGGTTTTTTTGCCTAAACTCTCTATCAAACAAGCTGAGTTGCGAGATTCCAGCACCGATTTTCGAATCTTGCAACAGCTTTCGTTTCTCAGTGTAGATATGAGAAACTATGGCAGCTTTCAAGCTGCAAAAATGCCTTGACATGGCCTTCAGTGCCAAAGCTGTGTAACACTTAGCTGCTCCTTCACCAACCACCATCTCAAATGATGACATCACCTCTTCCATTTGATGATAATACTTCTCACATCTGTCCTCAACCTTAAAGAACAAAAACAGACAACAATGTCTCAAAACAAAAAACAGCTTCAGGATCAAAACTTTACTTAAAAAAAAGCAACAAACAAAATGAACAACCTGTTCCAACAATGTGATAAGATTTGCTAGCCTAGCGTGGAGTTCATTTTTGTCAGCTGACACCATCCCATTGCAGCACAAGTCTGCCTTCAATTCAGATGAAATTCCCATGATGCCACGTCGGCCTTCTCCATACAGTTTTTCCGACATGTTTCTCATTGCTGATATCAACTGATTTTGCACCGACATTGACAATCTCTTCCAAGAGTGACTGAGCTGGTTTTAGATACCTTGAGTTCCCAACCACAGCAGCTAAAGACGTGTGTACCGGTGTTGTAGAGGATTGAATCCCACTGCCTATGAAACAATACTCATCAGTTACATGTTGAGCTTCCCTTGATTCATCTCCAATGAGAAAGTGATTGTGGACAGAAGGAACAAGCATGTGGGACCCAAGGGAAAGTGAGAGCCTTTGAGCTTGGTTGTCCATTGATGCAACTCTAGGAAGGTCCATCAGATGTCTGGTGTGACTGCTCATATCAGATTCCTCCCTGGGAGTCTGAAGAAGGTCATTCGATCTGGACATTCTTTCACCAAGAGACTGAATGTTGGGAAGTAAACCAAGAGATTGAGACAATGTGGTGCTGCTTCGAAAAGACGATTCGTAAGCAGCGTCAAGGTTGTGGCTTTCCAAATGGGTTTGGCCAGTCATGGAGTCTGAGACGATGAACTGGTGGAAAATGTTTGAAGATGGATTTGGGGGCGAGTCTTGTGAAACCATTGGAACCAGAGGTTAAAAAGCTGAAAACTGTCAAAGGGTTTTGAAGCACAATTGCATATGGTTAATGGGGTTTTTCTAAAGTTTGAAACTTTGCATGAGAGGCAAATGTTTGAGCAGCTGGGTCATAAAGGAGAAGCCATCTGATGAAGCTGAGACCTACCTAGAGCATTATTGAAGAAGAAATCTTTAGTGATTTTGATGTTAAAAGGGATCTCTGAGATGAAGAATTAAAAACATAGCCTATATACCATTTAGCCATGAGTTCGATAGGTACAATCATTACATGGGACAGGAAGAAAATCCAATTTACTGAATTTAATTCATGATCAATAACAGAGAGAGAGAGAGAGAATCAAAGGTACAAAATTTAAACAAGGTGGAAGATATAAAAAAAAGTAGAGAACAAAAAGAGACGAAAACAAGGCAACACAGATAACTTTGATTAAACTTGTTTGCCACTAATTCCAACCTCTGATTGGGCAGAGATGAAGTTCATGAGACCTACCAAGCCTAAAATGAAACTCAACCACGCTATATTTATTTCAATATAAGAAGAAGCATAGAAGGAAATGAATGCCAAAGCAAATAGCTAATAGCCAGCACGAATATGTAATCTCACCTTTAATGAAGAAAGGATTCTCTCTCTCTCTCTCTCTCTCTCTGTGTGAAATGTGTCAATGTTAAGAGGCCAGGCCTAAATCTAAGCAGCAGCAGAAAGCTATAACATAGACTTGTACTAGTTCCTTAAAGAATTAAAGTTAATTGGGCACGTAAAAATGAGAAAATGACAAGTGAATATGGTCCCCAACTTCCCTCACTATAATACACCAAAAGCATCTCTCCCTCCCTCCACCTTTCACATTTCTTTGGGACACTCGAAAGTATCCTTCACCTCTAAAACACTGCTGGGTTAAATTGTTCTGTTCACTGCTGCCTTGGCTGTGGATCTGCAAAAGGACCTAACAAACAAAGAAAAAGTGGGCTTTCCTTTGCACACTGTCAGTTCTACAACTGTCAGCTTGCAAGCCTCTCAGCATTTGGGAATATCTATCTATTTCCTTGCTAAGTCTCCTCCTAATCATATTCATACACACAGAATCAGGTACGGAGATGTTGAATTCAAAGGACACTCAACTCACAATCTTTCAAAAATATGAACAAAAAGCCTATTCAAATTGAGTTAAAACAACATATATATTTTATTTATACCACATTTGAGTGATTAGCCGTTATCGATTAGATAAAAAGCATTGACTAGGCCTAGAAAAAATGCCTCAATTCTCGTTCGACATCAGCAATCAATCGGTAGGGTACACTAGTCAAACCATGTCACTCGAGTGGGTCTTCTCAGCCCCATTTAGACATAACCACAATCGAGCATTAGTCCCAAATCAAAAAAATAGAGAGTATAAATTTAGACATATCAACTCGGTCACTATTATCTTCATAATTGATTTAGACTTCGTAAACTACTTTGATGGTACTACACTAGTACCCCTAGTTGATAATCTCTCTCGCAAATAGTGGGTTATAATTGCCGAGGGAACAAGTGGACACAAAGCTATCAGAAGAGCGAGTGAATGTAAAACTGTCGAGAACTGCAGAGAACGCAAGCGAACGTAAAAATAAAAATTCAAAGTTGAATTTTAAGCTTGGACAGATCAACGCAGTCACTAATATCTTCATAAATGATTTAGGCTTTGTAAACTACTTTGTTGGTACTACACTAGTACCTTAAGTGGACACAAAGCTGTCAGAAGCGCGAGTGAATGCAAAACTATCGAGAACTACAGAAAATGCAAGCGAACGTAAAAACAAAAATTCAAAGTTGAATTTTAAGCTTGAACAGATCAACCCGGTACCCGGTACTACTTTGTTGGTATTACACTAGTACCCTCTAATCTATAATCTCTCGCAAATAATAGGTCATAACAGTATAAGGAGTAAGTGGACAAAAAACTGTTGAAAGAGCGAGCGAATGCAGAAACATTGAAGAAGTGGATGTATATAAAACTAAAGAACAACTAGATAGGGAACTATAAAACTATCAAAAGAGCAACTAGATAGGAAACTATGGAGAAAGCGAACGAAGGTAAAACTACAAAATAGCAAAGTTGAATTTTTTTAAATTGGCACTGTTTTTGTGCATGAAGATGCTTTTGGTTGATCAAGAATTGAGTTGAGAGCGATTATGAATTGAATTGAGTATATTGAGATGGAGGAGAGGAATTGTGTTGTGAGTGTAAGCTACTATTTTGGGATGGCATGATCGGACGCTTTAGTAATGATTGCCATCTTTGTTCCTTTGGCCTCCTCCAGTTGTCACTCTCTGCTTCATCTTTTTTTGTAACTTTGCTATTTAATTTGACAACAGCAAGCAGGAGCAGGGGACCCTCTAAACTCTGTAGGCCCACCACCCTATAGATTAAAGGTGTCTCTGCCCTATGCTCCCCTCTTACCGCCCCTCTCTGCAAAACCTGAACCCATGTCACTAGTAAATTTCAAATGCCATATTTACCGCCACATTTTATTCCCGTGAAGCATATTCATCTTCGTATTCGTACTGCTTGGTAATTGGTACACTCACTGACCCTCCAATTCCAAATTTCACCAAAAATATAAAAACACTGGTTTTGAGGGTTAATCTAGCCCCCACCGTTTGGCTCAAAAACCCATGGGCTTATGGGGGCCTGATTAGTTCGATGGACAAAAGTCCGGCCCGACCCGCTATGGGCCGTGGACCGGCTCGGCCTGAGAGTAAGCAGGCTGGGCTTGGGCTTATGGTGTTCAAACCCGATAGGCCCGATAAGCCCGAGCCCGATAAAACCCGGTAAGCCCAGCCTAACCAGCCCGTAATAAACCCGACCATAAACCTGAAAATATAAAATACTCATTATTTAAAAATTAATACTCAACTCATTCTTAATACTAATATTTCAACCCAAACTCAAATCTCAACCCCAAGCCTACCTAATTTATTTTAAAAAACCCAATACCCAATACCCAATACAAACCCTAACCACTCCTCCACCTACTTAATAGGCCCAACGTTTTTGCATTTTTGAGTATTTTATTTTAACGAGGCCACGTTTTTGCACCATTGAGTATTTTTTTTTTTCATGCATATATTTTTTTGTAATTTTAAAATTTGAGACATAGTTTATTGCAAAAGCCCACGTAAGCCCGATCCAAGTGGGCTTAATAGGCCCAACCTGAAAAGCCTGATATAAACCCGGCCTGATAAAAGCTTGTGGACTCTTTTTTATGTCATTAAGCACGTCCGGCCCGGCACGCAAATTTAAAAATTATTTAATAAGTCCGGCCCGGCCCAAGCCCAAAAAATTTGGCCCAATGCCGAGGCCTAGGTTAATCTATAATAATACATATCAATCTTCAAAATGGCGGTCGCCTAACTCCTCTAAGTGCTCGAAGGTAAAGAACCGCTCTGTATATCGTTTAGGAGCCTAGGTAGATTTTCTTGTAAATCTATGATGAGAAACCACCTCGTATATTGTCTAGGGGCTTAGATAGATTTGCTTGTAAATCTTTTTAGTTTGTAAAAAGAACTAAAATGTAACACCCCGGAAATTCGAGGATTTCCATATTGTAATTTATTGTGTGATTTGACGATTTTACCCCTGTGAATGGTATGGTCAAATTGTTGACTTTTTGATTGATGAACTAAATGGACTTTGACCTATGACCGTGACGTAGTTCGGGACGTCACGAGTTCATAGACAGGTGGCACGTCCAATTCGGACGATCAGGGAAAAAGTTATGGCTATCGGAAGTTCAGGGGCATTACCGTAATTTGGACTTCCGGGGGAAAATGTTGACTTTTCTTTTGACAACTAATTTTCAGTTGACTCAAGGACCGTTGGGTAGGCCTCGACGTCCTGAGTCCGTAGACAGGCGGCACGCCGAAATCGGACTTCGTACGAGGAAGTTATGGTCAGAAACGTGAATTCGGGGAGTTCGTGTCTCGGTTTTCGTGTCGAATATTAAATTCAGGAAATCTGATTGGAGGACACCTGGTGAGTGACAAGTGTCACTCACCCATTGGCTAGATTGGATCTGATCCACTATTGGATTAATTAAACAATTGTACCAGCTTTAAATTTCAGCCTTTGGATTAAAAACCTCCAGATCTAATCTCAGCCCTTGATCTAATCTGGAGATCAAATCTGGGCCGTCCATTATTTTCCCTCCATCTCTATATATTCTTCTACCCGACACCCACCTTCTGCCCATTTCAACCCTCACACCTCCGCATTACAACCTTTCTCTGTGTGCGTGTGAGTGTGACTAGGACTGAGAGACGACGGGAGGGCGGCAGGAACGGCGGTGGAGGCACGGTGGTTCACGGCAGGTGAGTAACCCGTGAGCTCTGTACTTTCAAAATTTGGAAGTCAACGTGTAGTCGAGTTTTGTTCCCTTTTCTTGCTTCTCATGAGACCTAGGGACTGAAACAGACCTGTAGGCTTGACTTCAAGGCTCGAGGTGGCCGGAATTGACGGGGAGGATAACCGGAAAATCTGAAGCTTCGGGTTTTGGTTGCAGGTAAGGATCTAATGTTGTTCTCTTGTTTTTGATTCCATAGAACACTTTCTGGAACTAAGACGAGTACTTAGGAATTTAAAGGACTGAAAATGACCCAGAAATGGTGGAATGGCAATCGGGTCTCGATCGCGGGTCTGATCGACCCGAGTTGCAGGAAAACGGGTCAACCCGTCTGATGACAGTGGTGCTGACGTGGCACCCTGTCAGTCTGTCAGATGACGTGGACCAACCGTGAGCTGACACGTGTCACATGTCAGTGCACAGTCAGCACTGACATGTCAGTGACGTGGACCAGTCAGGGACTGCCACGTGTCACTGACATGTCAGTGACGTGGACCAGTGCCGTGCTGACACGTGGCACATGTCAGATCTGACACGTGGTCTGACAGATCAGTGAGGTGGACCAATCAGATGGTGACACGTGGCACCTGTCAGAGTCTGACATGTCAGACCTGCCAGCTGTCAGATGACGTCAGCATGACGTCATGCTGACGTCAGCAGTGACGTCAGCGATGACGTCAGCAGGAACTGTTCCTGCGTTGACCGCCGCGTTGACCAGCGCGTGGGGGCGCGTGTGAACAGTGTTTCTGGTGGGACCACCACCATTCTTTAGGTTTCGACGATCCGGATCCAATGGCGGTGGTTTCGGGTCGATCGGAGATCATTAAGTTGGTCAAAATAAGGTTTATTGCCTTGGGAAGCGCGTTCGGGCGGCTTTTCCGGGTCGGTTTCGACCTAGGCTTTCATGGTTGAATGTTGGGGGTTTAATTTGACCTTTACGAATACTTGGACTTGACAGGGATTGTACATTTGTACCAGGACGAGGGTATACGTTCGGTTTCTAGCAGGATTGTACTGTGAGTGGGCCATTTTCTTAAACCCTTGTGTGCATAAATGTTTTCTGGTTTTATTATACTTATTCACATGCTAAAACAATGATGGTTTTGATGATATGAAAAATATGGTTATGGCACGTTTCACGGTATTTGGGCTTGAGACCCGTCCGATGAAACTGAATGATTGGTTCGGATTCTACCTATGTATATATATGTTTGCATGTGGATATCAATAAAATGTATTTGTTACTGCACTGTATAGATCCTTCCATATTATATTGTCTCCCCCGGATGAGGTACCCCGGAGAGGTCACGGACGTCTAGTACGTCCAGCGTCTATGACGCTAAGCATCGGGGATGCTGTACCCGAACGGGGTTCGGGGATTGAACTCGGAAATTGAGACCCGAGTGGCACGCGTAGCCTTGTGATTGTGACCTATTGGACGTCAGGGACGTCAGACATCAGGGATGTCGGGATTGGAGTGTATAGTGCAGCAACTAAAATTATGGTTATGGTTTTGCTATATGCCTTATGGTTCATATTATATGGTTTATGATTTTGGAATTATGGTGCACGCATATTTGGAAAACGGAGGGGTAAATTATATGTTTTACTTATCAAACGATTTCATAAACTTGTGTTTCGGTCCACTCACCCTTACTGTTTTGATAACCCCTCCAGGTCGGGAAACTGAGGTAGAGGAGGAACCAGAGGCTGAGGCATAGATCTACTTCTGCGTACCTGAACCCCTGCTGGGCGGTGTACCCGCAGGATTACTTTAGAGTCGTGCTCGCAAATTTGTAATTTTGGATTATATCCCTTGTCTGACATTCGTTTAATTCGGATTTTCTGTATGACCTTAATTTGGTTATTTATGCTTTTAAATGTTTTGAGGTTAAAATTGGTATGAATTATTGGGTGTCAGACGGGAGCAGGGCACGTCCCCTTGTGGTCCCTGTGGGATCGGGGCGGGTCCTGTCAGCTTGGTATCAGAGCACTAGGTTGTGGTCAGTACTAGGGTATTGGTCTGCATGCTAGACTAGCGATTAGTACTAGTTACTTTTCGACTTTTAAGAATATTGTTTTCTGATCTATGCCTCTTGACAGTTGGTTATGCCTCCTAGGAGAATTCCGCATACTCGAACGGACGAGGATCTAGAAAGAGAGATGGAATGCGCGAGCATCGAAAGGGCTCAACGTTTGGGAGCCACTCCTTTCTGCGGGGGATCAAACCCCGAGGATGCTCACGACTGGATCACCAAGTGGGAGAGGATCTTCTCGGTGATGCACTGCCCTCCGGGCGAACGAGTGACTCTGGCGGCCTTCTTACTGGAGGGAGGAGCCTACCAGTGGTGGCATGGACTCGAAATGTCCGGGTGGTCTGTCCATACCACTACCTGGGAAGCTTTTCGTTCCAGGTTTCTGGACCAGTACTACCCGCGATCCTTTCGCGCGGCGCGGGAGGCGGAATTCCTGCGGCTGGAGCAGGGTGACATGTCTGTTTCAGACTACGAGCAAACATTCGGGAGACTTTCCCGGTTCGCTGCCTCATTCGTAAGCACGGAGGAGGACAAATGCCAGCGGTTTGAGCTTGGACTCCGAGGGGAGATCCGGGCCAGTGTGACTGCTACCACTCATGCTTCTCTGAGGGATATGGTCGACGCAGCGGTGCGTGTCGAGGCCAGTCTGGCGGCACACCAAGCACGACAACCTTCGGGGGAGGGGCGACGTCAGGATCGCCCACACCATGGGCCATCGGGCCGGAAGAACAACAGGGGAGGGAGCTACAGAGGAGCACCCTCATCCTTCAAGGGTCGTGGCTGGTCGGGTCGACGTGGAGGCTCTCAGGGCAGAGGATCTGGACACAATTCTGGGCAACACTCATCTTGGAGTGGTGCATCTGGTGGGCATTCGGGCAGGCCAAGGCCAGTAACTTGTTTTGCTTGCGGAGAGGAAGGCCACTATGCCTGCGATTGTCCGCAGTTGTCCAAAAACAACGACGCTGGGGGCTCGAGTGTGGTGCAGAGCACGGCGTCCCACACTAACGGAGGTCGCGGTCAGGGAAGTGACCGTGGTGCTGGACGTGGCGCGCGCGGGCGCGGACGGAACGGAGGGCCGAGGGCCCAAGTGTTTGCAATGACCCAGCAGCAGGCGAGGACTGCTCCAGGCGTGGTCACAGGTACACTACATATCTTTAATTTTCTTGTACGTGTATTAATGGATGCGGGGGCTACACATTCTTTTATTTCGAGGAGTTGTGCTGGTTTGCTTGATTGTGTGGTATCAGCCTTAGATTGCGAAATGGGTGTTGGCACCCCGATGGGTACCGTGTACCTTGTGAATCAGGTGATTCGGAGGTGCCCGGTAAGAATTGAGGATGTGGATTTACCAGCAGACTTAATTATTCTGGATATCCACGACTTCGATATAATCCTAGGGATGGATTGGCTGTCGGAGCACGGATCGCTCATCGACTGCTGTAGCAAGCAAGTAATTTTGCGGAGCCCGGGTTTGCCGGAAGTTATCTTTCAGGGGGAACGTGATGGTTCGCCTCCTGAAGTGATTTCGTCACTTACTGCTACCAAACTTCTACGGAAGGGATGCCAGGGTTATCTGGCGCATGTCGTGTCGGAACGGGTCGATACTCCGGTCATCGACGAAATACCGGTGGTCTGTGAGTTTCCGGACGTATTCCCGGAAGACTTACCTGGATTGCCACCATCGCGGGAGATTGAGTTTACTATTGAACTACTCCCGGGTACCCGACCTATATCCCAGGCACCATACCGGATGGCGCCGGCCGAGTTACGGGAACTCAAGACTCAATTGCAGGAGTTGGTAGATTTGGGATATGTCCGACCGAGCACTTCACCGTGGGGAGCACCGGTGTTGTTCGTGAAGAAGAAGGAAGGAAGTCTCCGTTTATGTATTGATTATCGACAACTCAACAAGGTGACATTGAGGAACCAATATCCTCTACCCAGGATTGATGACCTTTTCGACCAGTTGCGGGGAGCTCAGTGCTTCTCGAAAATTGATTTGCGGTCTGGGTATCACCAACTGAGGATTTCGGAGGAGGATATTCCGAAAACTGCTTTTCGAACCCGTTACGGGCACTACGAGTTCCTTGTTATGCCATTTGGTTTGACGAATGCTCCAGCAGCATTCATGGATCTGATGAACCGGGTCTTCCGACCCTACCTGGATAAGTTCGTGATTGTGTTCATCGATGATATTTTGGTATACTCGAGGAGTGCCCGTGCACATGAAGAACATCTACGGTTGGTCTTGGAGAAACTGAGACAAGAACAATTGTATGCCAAGCTGAGCAAGTGTCAGTTTTGGCTGAGCAGTATTGGTTTTCTGGGACACGTGATATCAACGGATGGGATTTGCGTGGATCCCCAGAAAACAGAAGCGGTGACCAACTGGGCTAGACCGACAACGGTGACCGAGGTGCGGAGTTTCGTCGGATTAGCAGGTTACTACCGAAGATTCGTGGAGGGTTTCTCCAAAATTGCTGCACCATTGACTCGTCTGACTCGGAAAGGAGTAAAGTTTATCTGGGACGAGCAGTGCGATCGGAGCTTTCAAGAGTTGAAGGATCGATTGACCACTGCACCTGTCCTTGCATTGCCGGACGACAGTGGAGAGTTTGTAGTTTTCAGTGATGCTTCACTGCAAGGTTTGGGCTGCGTGTTGATGCAAACTGGCAAGGTTATCGCCTATGCATCCCGGCAGCTGAAGACTCATGAGTTGAACTACCCTACCCATGATTTGGAGTTGGCGGCGGTGGTTCATGCTCTCAAGATCTGGAGACATTATCTGTTCGGCGCAACGTGTCGAATATACACCGACCACCAGAGTCTTAAATATTTATTCACTCAGAAGGAGCTCAACATGAGACAACGGAGATGGTTGGAGCTACTGAAGGACTATGACTGTACGATCGAGTACCATCCGGGTAAGGCCAATGTGGTGGCGGATGCACTCAGCAGGAAATCTGCGGGAACTATTGCACACCTAGGGATGGTGTATCTTCCCTTGTTAGTGGAACTCCGGAAGACGGGAGTTATTTTGGGTACGGATGCGCATGGAGCTTTGTTGGCCAGCTTCCATGTGCGACCTGTACTGATTGATCGGATCATCGAAGCACAACTGCAGGATCCGATACTCTGTATTTACAGAATTGAGGTCGATGCGGATGGGAGACAGGATTTTACCATCCGGGACGATGGAGCACTGGTGAAATTGGGCCGTTTGTGCGTACCTGCAGTGGCAGAGTTACGGGCCGAGATACTTGAAGAGGCCCACAGTTCGGCCTATGCTATGCATCCGGGAGGTACAAAGATGTACCGTACCCTCCGGAACCATTATTGGTGGCCAGGAATGAAGAAGGATATTGCTGAGTTCGTGAGCAAATGCTTAACCTGTCAGCAGGTTAAGGCGGAACGGCAGAGACCGTATGGGGCTATGCAGCCACTTCCGATTCCTGAGTGGAAGTGGGATCACATCACCATGGACTTCGTCTTTAAGTTACCGAGGACTCAGAGTGGAGTGGACGGAGTATGGGTGATCGTGGATCGGTTAACCAAATCAGCCCATTTTCTGCCAGTTCAGGAAACCTATAAACCTAACCGACTGGCTCAGCTGTTTGTGAAGGAAATCATACGACTTCATGGTACGCCGGAATCGATCGTGTCTGATCGTGATCCGCGTTTCACTTCCAGGTTCTGGCGGAGTTTGCAAGCTACTTTGGGAACAAACCTACGTTTCAGTACTGCTTTCCATCCACAGACCGATGGACAGTCTGAGAGAACCATTCAAACCCTGGAGGACATGATGAGGTCATGTGTACTACAGTTTCAAGACTCTTGGGATACTCATTTGCCATTGATGGAATTCGCTTACAACAACAGCTATCAGGCAAGCATCGGGATGGCACCTTATGAGGCACTGTATGGCCGACAGTGCAGGACACCTATCTGCTGGACGGAGGTAGGGGAGCGAGCGGCTGTAGGGCCGGAGATAATGGACTTAACCATGGAAACTGTTCGCGTGATCAAGGAAAGATTGAAGGTGGCACAGGATCGCCAGAAGAGTTATGCCGACCGACGGATTCGAGACTTGGAGTTTGAAGTGGGAGATTTTGTCTTCCTGAAGTTGTCTCCGTGGAAAGGGATTATCCGTTTTGGCCGACGGGGGAAACTGAGTCCGCGTTTTATCGGACCTTATGAAATCGTGGAGAGAATTGGCAGAGTTGCATACAGATTGGCACTACCCCCAGAACTATCAAGAGTTCACGATGTTTTCCACGTATCGATGTTGCGGATGTACGTACGTGATGCTTCTCATGTACTTAGGGAACAACCTGTCGAACTACGGGAGGATTTGAGCTTTGAAGAACAACCAGTACAGATCTTGGATCGGAAGGACAAGGTACTACGTCGAAAGACGATCCCTCTCGTGAAAATTCTCTGGAGAAACCAGGATGTGGAAGAAGCCACATGGGAGCCTGAGGCTCAGATGCGAGAACAATTTCCTCATTTGTTTCTTTGAAATTTCGGGACGAAATTTCTTAAGGGGGGAAGGTTGTAACACCCCGGAAATTCGAGGATTTCCATATTGTAATTTATTGTGTGATTTGACGATTTTACCCCTGTGAATGGTATGGTCAAATTGTTGACTTTTTGATTGATGAACTAAATGGACTTTGACCTATGACCGTGACGTAGTTCGGGACGTCACGAGTTCATAGACAGGTGGCACGTCCAATTCGGACGATCAGGGAAAAAGTTATGGCTATCGGAAGTTCAGGGGCATTACCGTAATTTGGACTTCCGGGGGAAAATGTTGACTTTTCTTTTGACAACTAATTTTCAGTTGACTCAAGGACCGTTGGGTAGGCCTCGACGTCCTGAGTCCGTAGACAGGCGGCACGCCGAAATCGGACTTCGTACGAGGAAGTTATGGTCAGAAACGTGAATTCGGGGAGTTCGTGTCTCGGTTTTCGTGTCGAATATTAAATTCAGGAAATCTGATTGGAGGACACCTGGTGAGTGACAAGTGTCACTCACCCATTGGCTAGATTGGATCTGATCCACTATTGGATTAATTAAACAATTGTACCAGCTTTAAATTTCAGCCTTTGGATTAAAAACCTCCAGATCTAATCTCAGCCCTTGATCTAATCTGGAGATCAAATCTGGGCCGTCCATTATTTTCCCTCCATCTCTATATATTCTTCTACCCGACACCCACCTTCTGCCCATTTCAACCCTCACACCTCCGCATTACAACCTTTCTCTGTGTGCGTGTGAGTGTGACTAGGACTGAGAGACGACGGGAGGGCGGCAGGAACGGCGGTGGAGGCACGGTGGTTCACGGCAGGTGAGTAACCCGTGAGCTCTGTACTTTCAAAATTTGGAAGTCAACGTGTAGTCGAGTTTTGTTCCCTTTTCTTGCTTCTCATGAGACCTAGGGACTGAAACAGACCTGTAGGCTTGACTTCAAGGCTCGAGGTGGCCGGAATTGACGGGGAGGATAACCGGAAAATCTGAAGCTTCGGGTTTTGGTTGCAGGTAAGGATCTAATGTTGTTCTCTTGTTTTTGATTCCATAGAACACTTTCTGGAACTAAGACGAGTACTTAGGAATTTAAAGGACTGAAAATGACCCAGAAATGGTGGAATGGCAATCGGGTCTCGATCGCGGGTCTGATCGACCCGAGTTGCAGGAAAACGGGTCAACCCGTCTGATGACAGTGGTGCTGACGTGGCACCCTGTCAGTCTGTCAGATGACGTGGACCAACCGTGAGCTGACACGTGTCACATGTCAGTGCACAGTCAGCACTGACATGTCAGTGACGTGGACCAGTCAGGGACTGCCACGTGTCACTGACATGTCAGTGACGTGGACCAGTGCCGTGCTGACACGTGGCACATGTCAGATCTGACACGTGGTCTGACAGATCAGTGAGGTGGACCAATCAGATGGTGACACGTGGCACCTGTCAGAGTCTGACATGTCAGACCTGCCAGCTGTCAGATGACGTCAGCATGACGTCATGCTGACGTCAGCAGTGACGTCAGCGATGACGTCAGCAGGAACTGTTCCTGCGTTGACCGCCGCGTTGACCGGCGCGTGGGGGCGCGTGTGAACAGTGTTTCTGGTGGGACCACCACCATTCTTTAGGTTTCGACGATCCGGATCCAATGGCGGTGGTTTCGGGTCGATCGGAGATCATTAAGTTGGTCAAAATAAGGTTTATTGCCTTGGGAAGCGCGTTCGGGCGGCTTTTCCGGGTCGGTTTCGACCTAGGCTTTCATGGTTGAATGTTGGGGGTTTAATTTGACCTTTACGAATACTTGGACTTGACAGGGATTGTACATTTGTACCAGGACGAGGGTATACGTTCGGTTTCTAGCAGGATTGTACTGTGAGTGGGCCATTTTCTTAAACCCTTGTGTGCATAAATGTTTTCTGGTTTTATTATACTTATTCACATGCTAAAACAATGATGGTTTTGATGATATGAAAAATATGGTTATGGCACGTTTCACGGTATTTGGGCTTGAGACCCGTCCGATGAAACTGAATGATTGGTTCGGATTCTACCTATGTATATATATGTTTGCATGTGGATATCAATAAAATGTATTTGTTACTGCACTGTATAGATCCTTCCATATTATATTGTCTCCCCCGGATGAGGTACCCCGGAGAGGTCACGGACGTCTAGTACGTCCAGCGTCTATGACGCTAAGCATCGGGGATGCTGTACCCGAACGGGGTTCGGGGATTGAACTCGGAAATTGAGACCCGAGTGGCACGCGTAGCCTTGTGATTGTGACCTATTGGACGTCAGGGACGTCAGACATCAGGGATGTCGGGATTGGAGTATATAGTGCAGCAACTAAAATTATGGTTATGGTTTTGCTATATGCCTTATGGTTCATATTATATGGTTTATGATTTTGGAATTATGGTGCACGCATATTTGGAAAACGGAGGGGTAAATTATATGTTTTACTTATCAAACGATTTCATAAACTTGTGTTTCGGTCCACTCACCCTTACTGTTTTGATAACCCCTCCAGGTCGGGAAACTGAGGTAGAGGAGGAACCAGAGGCTGAGGCATAGATCTACTTCTGCGTACCTGAACCCCTGCTGGGCGGTGTACCCGCAGGATTACTTTAGAGTCGTGCTCGCAAATTTGTAATTTTGGATTATATCCCTTGTCTGACATTCGTTTAATTCGGATTTTCTGTATGACCTTAATTTGGTTATTTATGCTTTTAAATGTTTTGAGGTTAAAATTGGTATGAATTATTGGGTGTCAGACGGGAGCAGGGCACGTCCCCTTGTGGTCCCTGTGGGATCGGGGCGGGTCCTGTCATAAAAAGTTTTTTTTTTTTTACTTACAAAGAGGGGGGAATTTTGGAAATTTTTCATATAATATGTCATCGATGTTCGAACTTGAGATCCCGTATATTGTCTAGGGGCTTAGGTAGATTTGCTTGTAAATCTTTTTAGTTTGTAAAAATAATTTAGAGTGGGATCTAGGTAGATTTGCTTGTAAATCTTTTTAGTTTGTAAAAAGAACTTAAAGTTTTTTTTTTAATTATAAAGAGGGGGAATTTTGAAATTTTTTCATATAATATGTCATCGACATCGAGGTTCGATCTTGAGGCCAATTATCTACAAGTCAACGCTAGAATCAATTGAACTATACTCACATGATCAACTTAGAGTCCTTATATATATATAGTTATATAAGTTATTTTATTTATTAACTACTTAATTAATTACATAATTATTAATTAAAACAAAGATAATAAAATAAGGGATATAGAATTTTGTATAATAAAATTAATAAAAAAAACTTACATTTTCAACATTTATGTTCCCTATTGAAGCAAAAATCGTACTCGCCGCTAAAAGTTTTCACAATCCCTACAAACAACAAACAATCAGCTATCGTTGCCTCGATCGATTACCTGGGGGGTTGTTCGACTAAAAACACTGTCATGCCTACGATAGCTTTGAGAGAGAGAAAAGAAATACTTCGAAGCGAAGAATCAACTTACCTTTGAAAGTGAAATGTATGTCTCTATTTATAGATAAATCTTGTGAGCCTCGGAGTGTTCTGATTGGTCGATGAATTTTTGTAATTAATAATTAATAATTTTTTAATAAAAGATTATTTAATAATTTAATATTAATACTAATTGTTCATTATTAAGAATAATTATGACAATTAATTCTCATGAAGAATATTAATATTATTGAGACTTTAACCCGATCAACTAGCATATTCAACTGGTGAATATATTATTTAATGTGTAGGTATTTGCAAGCCGTTAATGTCATCATCAGGGGCAATATGGACATTATTTAAAGTATGGGCTACATGGTAGCTCCGCAATTTTCCCCAACTTAGTTTATTTTTCTAGATGTTTAATTTTTTATTCTATAATTATTTAATAGTATTCATTATATTATTAATTCGTTGAATTTTTTTCTTTTAAAAAAACCGCCTAGGCGGGTCCAACCCATCTAGGTGCTAAATCTATATGGAACGCCCTAGAAACTTCTAGCGCTATTTTGAACATTGATACACACAAAGTCCAAAAAAAAAATGGAATGCTTAGATCAACCAGATTCTCTATATTCCTTCGGAGATTAGTAAAGATTTGATTGGATTAGATTAGATTAAATTGGGATATGCACAAACTTCAATTTGGAAATTGCAGTCTGTTAAAAGTTTGAATCGAAACCAACCTAATACGAGGTGGAAACTCGAGAACAAACTAATTGAGATGGTTTGGTTTTAATTTTGGGAACACTAAACTTCCTTTCCGCCCAAGGTTTTGGATTGTAGCAATGAAAGACCAGCAATACCACAATAACTTATCAAGCCAACCACATTCGGGCATCGAAGATGGTTGGCACTCACACGTCACCCATCTGGTCGGCACATGAGGGCATAACATATCTAGCCAAGAACCAAAGCTTAACACTTCATTGGTCGGTAGTTCGGACCAATACCCTTGGTTAGCACCCCTAACACCAGTAGTCCCCTGAAATGCCAGGAAGTCTACTTTCCACTTGCTCTTCATCTTGAATCATTGGAATACGTGGTAGCATCTCATGAGTTAATTTGAACTTCATACCGGTAGAATTCAACCACCACATTTATCACCACTATAAATAGAGATCATTTCTCCCAAAAAATGTAATATAATTCTAGTTACTCTCTACCTCTATGCTGCCTAACATATGCTTAATTTTTTATTCGCTTATTGACTTAAGCATCAGAGCTGGGTTGGCATCTCATCGGCATCAAGCGCTCTTCCTTTTATCCTGCAGGTCACCCGACAGACGAGAAGAAGACTTACTTACAGCAAGCAAGATCATATTTCGTCTGGTCCATTTTAAACTTAAACATGTTTGATTTGATTTTTTAGGTTCAAATTTCCAACCCTATTCCTCATCAGTAGAATGACTTGCATGATAGACGAGGGTATATCCCAGAATTCCTATAATATACACATACACCACGTAACTTAAGACTATAGTAAAACTAAAAGATTTGAACATACTTTTTATTTGTATAGGGGCAAAAATCAGGTAGTAGTTGAACTCATTTGCAAATGAGATTCTACAATATTGTGTCATTTATTCAACGAATGCGCGCAAGAAATTTGCTGCTTCTTCACATCTTAACAAAACTACTTTACAAATATGCCTAAGGCTTCTTCTTCTTCCACCAATCTCTGTTATATTACAAGTTGGTATCATCATACACACGCATCTACATCTACAAGTTTTTCAGAAAAACGAGAGCATTCTGTGTTTGCTTTTTCTTCAAATTCATTATCAATGATCATCGTCACAAAATCATGTAACTGGAGGGTATTGCCAGACCTGTATTAACTGCTGCTGCTCTGAATCCTCATAGTGGCAATCTAAAGAAGCTGCTGCGTCACTAGCTCTTACATGGGAACTGCTAGATGAAGGAAACTCACCGTGTTCTTCGCAATGCCGCAACTCCAGTGCAAGTGACACCTCATTTCCAGCCGTAAAATGATCCAACCCCGATAAATCATCGAATCTGGGAACTGCATTCTGGTGGGAATTGTGACTATCGGCGGATGCAGATACTAGGCTGTCTTGCAACCCCTCTTTCCGGTCCTCAGATGCTGAAAAATCCACTCTTGCTTCCTCTTTTAGTGCATTGTCTGGTGAAGATTTCGAATCCATGTCCAAATCTCCAAACTCTTCTTTGTACATCTCCTCAATCATGGGCTTCCAAAGACGCACCCTTGCATTAATAAACCAGTTGGCAACCTGATAATGAACAATGTCATTTAGTTATGACACATTGAGACTAAGCAAACACGTCACACCCCCATTTTCTCCTCATGCAATCTTTTACTTTCCCTCAACCGTCAGATTGAGTAAATCAAACCAGAATTAATGGACAGAAAGAAATTAAGGAGTGTAGAAGGAAAAAATAAGGACCAATGTGGCTCTGGAGATTGGGGAAGTCAGTCATTTGTGATGACCAACAGCTACAAATAATGCAAAGAAATTACAAGGTTCCCATTTTCAACCTTATGATTGTCGAATTTCCAATTCGAATTCATGCATGTTAAGAAAACAGTGTGTTAAAATACACAGTAAAAAGGATAGAAATCATCTTACCTGGTTTCGGGTTAAACCCGTCTGCCTTGCAAGCATAACTTTGTCTGAGTCCTTTGGGTAGCTGGAGGGACACCAAATAACACGAACGAGTCAATGAGCATTAGATCTTAAAGAAACTAATAATAAGTGTGACTTTTTATTAAGGGGAAAAGGTTGTGAGGTACATACGGAAGAAGGAAATGCTCAAACAGCCAAGCACGAAGGATTGAAACAGAGCTTTCGGGAAGTCCTCTTTGAGGCCTCCAAGCATGCTGCATTCCACCAAGCTGCTGAAATGCCCTCTGCTGTCTAAGTTGCTGGTCCACATAGCGGAGGCGGGGTATTACTCCTCCTTGACCATCTGATGAAGCATCTTGCTCCCCCAGTCTTTTCCTTATCACTTGAATTTGGCCCTTGATTGCATCACGCAAAGTGCGAAAGTGACGGGAAATTGCTTGGAGAGCAAGTGCAGTGTATGGCCTTGCTGCACCATTCCCGGCCACCTTGTCAAAAAATGACATCACAACTTGCATTTGATGGTAATATTGTTTGTATCTTCTATCTACCTGCAATTAGAGCAAATCAATAAACGTAACAGGCTTCCAAACATTGAACCAAATTAACAAAAATGCTTAGGATTTGGGATTATTTACCTCATCCAACATAGACAAAAGCTTTGACTTCTTGTTTTGCAATTCCTGTCGTTCTGCGGGTGATAACTCAACAGAAGATACGGTACTTGATTCACTATGATCTGATGACTTTCGTAAACTCCCATCATTCTCTTTGGAACCATCTAATCCATTTCTCTTAGAGCCTTGGTGCTTGTTCAATCCAGACTGCTTGAGAGCCTTTCGAACATTTACCACTTCATCAAGCAACTGTTGAGCTGACTTGAGGTACTTGGAATTTAACAGTGTGTTCACAGAACCTAATGAGTCATACAAGTATGCTTCGGAATTCATTTCTTTGGATCCAGCTGAGCTCAAAGGATTGTAGAAAGCTTGTGTCTTGACACCCTCATTGCCACCGCCTCCATATAAGCCAGATGACAAGCTTTCAAAGTTTCTAAACTCGTCACTTTGATTGTATTCATCACTCTTTCCTAGCATTGAAACTGAAGGGAGGCTTGGATTCGAGTATTGGTACTGAAATGAAGGCAACGAAACTGGAGGTGGTATTTGAGTGGCAAGGCTAAGAGACAACCCGTGATCCTGAATATTATGCTTACCCATCAACGAATCCCCGGTGACACAATCTCTTGCTTGATCACTTGTAGGTGGAATAAACATCGTTTCATTCCTACTACCATCATCGGACTCACCATACTTTTGGGGAGTGAAAGAGTTACCGGTCAAGACCTCGGAGTAAGATCCAGCAAATGAAGGTTGATTCAGATACATCATCATGTTATTAGTAGGCTGTTCAGGATAAGAAGAAAGTTTCTCATCCCCTATATAAGGGTTCAATAAGTTTTGATTGCTCAAATTTTGGAAATATGTAGCCATAGCTTTCGTTTCTTCCTTTATCATCAAGCCCTCGAGCAATCTTGGATTGAACACAACATTACCAGTCTTTCTCACAAATTGTATGATGTTCCAGGCAATTGGAGAAGCCCATCTAGGTATCAATTACTGATTCAAGAAAAATTACCAAAACCCATAAACAATAGAGCCAACCCAAAATTACCAAAATCAAAGTAACTACAAAGTGATCAAAAACCAAAATTAGAAGGCAATCCATATCTAACCCAAAGTCAAATCACCATGAATGCTCATAACCCAGTACTAACATTAGAAATCAGATACAAAATAAAAAACACAAAGAAAAGTAGCATAGTTTTTCACCAAAACTAAAAATGAAGCCAACCCAAAATTACCAAAGTCAATGTAACCAAAAGTGATCAAAATCAAAATTCGAAGTGAAACCAAATCAAATAATTGCTCATAACCCAATATTAACATAGAAATCAGAAACATAATCAAGAGCACAGAGTCAATCCATCCACGAGAAAAAGAAGCAAACTTAGTCACCAAAACTGATTAAAATCGAAGACCGAGAAAAGGGCAAGAACTGAAGCAACAGGGGGAGTGAGAAATTCAAGTACCTGTAGGGAAAGTGGAAGCTGTGGGAAAGAAAATGGAGAAAAGCTTGAGGATGAAGAGCACTTGAAAGAAACCTGTCTCTCCCAAATTGGAGACAAACACGAATCCCGAGAGATATAATTCCCAAACAAGACCAACCTCCTTATGATTGGAACAACGATACCTACCTCCAGAGGGAATATTATTTTATAATAAGAACCCCAAATTGAATAATCAAAGAATGGGAAATATCAACACCAACTTGATTATTTAATTTCCGAAATGAAATTAAAATAATGCATTAATTATTTGGAGAAAATGAGATATATATTTGGCTTGGCAATATGTGCACGCAAACAGAGGGAAAAAAACAAGCCAGGTAGAAAGTTCTTGAAGAAGACTAGAGGTGACGAATGTGGGTGGTGGTGACTGGTGACGGACGACTGGTGATGGTTGTTGCCGTTGTTGTTGTTTGCTTAAGTCGGTTCAATCGAACGTTATTACGCTAACGGCTAACCAGTAACCACCAGTTGGTAAGTTAAGTGACTGGTTTCGAATCGATTGTTGTTGAATTTAAATAATTTTTTAATTCTTTTTTTTTGGATAATAAAGATTGTATGTGAAAATTAGCTGTACCGTGGACCTGCACTAAAGTGGGTGGAAAATGTGGACGTGGCAAAGTCACGTGTTTCATTCTTTTTCTCTTGATCGAAGTCAAGCGTTTAGTTTAGTTGAAGGCTTCTTCCTTTAAAAAAAAAAAATGAAAAGCTTAGTTGAAGGCTCCCCCACCGGTTTGGTTTAGGGCAAAAATCGTGTCGGGTCACGACTTGACCCTCTCGTTCTAAGTCCGACTCATCTTCATTCGGTAAGTCATCTCTCATTTTCATCCCTTTTGATTATGATGCTTGATAAGATTATATATATAATTGAGTATGTTGGTATTTAATTTGATCAGTTTAATAAAAATTAATTAATTCTGCTACAATTATACTTGGTTTTCGGTTCGATAGAAATACAACAACACACATCTATAATACAACATACATCTTACCAGTCCAACCATAGACAACGACACCTAAATCATTGCGCCTACATGTTCCTCGATTAACCAAGTAAAATACAACCATGCGACATAGGACCACCCACAACATGTGCCAGTTCTAGCTAGGAACAGTGACATTTATCCCACATCAATGATCAAACTATTCTACCTATAACATTCAATGACACCTCCCCTCCAAAAAATAATGATCATTTTGTCTTCAAGCTGCCTAAATTAATACAGTACGTATCCTCCTCACTTAAAATGACTTAAGCATTGGAAACTATTAGGTCAGCATCACACCGATGCTCCTTTACTCTTACATTCTCCCTGCAAGTCTTAATTGTAACGATCTGTCCCAAATTTTCGGAATTAATTGAGGATTAGTGAGGCTAATCGGGGATTAGTCAAGGTTTATCGGACGTCCAGGGCGAAGTTACGATTTTACCCCTAGACGAGGGCAAAAATTTTACTTTTAACCTGGGAGGTCCAATGCATAAGGATCGAGGATCGTTACGTAAATCGAGTCGATACGAGTCCGTTGACAGGTGGCACGTCGAAATCGAACATTCGACGGGAAAGTTATGGGTCACGGAAGGTTTCAGAAACTATTTATGGTGAGATGAATTACGAGGCAGTGAGGCATTTTTCATTTAGTGTGGGGCCCAAATATTTGTTACTGAGCCCAATGGATGAGTGACAAGTGTCACTCATCCATTGACTCCCATCCCACATACATGCATATCATCCATCTTCTTCATCTTCATCTATTTCATTCGAACCCAAAACCCACAAAACCCCAAATTTTCCCCTCCCTTATTGGATCGATTGAGGACTCCTGAGACTGACTGAGGACGAGTGAGGGACTGAGAAAGGATGTGGGAGGCGGCAGGATTGTCGTGGATGGCGAGGGAGGTCACGGGAACAGGTAAGTCGTAACCCGTGAGTTTCTGAATTTGGATTTTCATTTCTGGACGTTTGGAGTGGTTTGTGTTGATTGGGTTGTGCTTTGGATGGTTGTACAAGTAACTGGGGATCAGAATTGGAGCAGCCCAAACAGGAAGCCGGAAAACTGGGCGATTGTTTTTCGAATTGAAGGTATAATTCCAGTCCATTTTTCAGTGTTTTGAGCACATAGATCGATTAGGGTTGATTGAACGATCAGATTGGAAGCAACAACTTCAAAAATGGTGGTCGGAGCTGGAAGAACAGACCGGGTCGGGTTCGTGGGTCTACGTGACCCGATTGTAGGGATCCAGGTTGACCCGGACAGAGGACAGGGATGATGACATCATCGTGTCAGGTCTGACATGTCAGCTGATACATGTTATGTAACGACCCATCCCGGAATTCGGGATTAGATTACTAACTAATCATGATTAACGGGGTAAATCGGTAATTAGTTGGGCGAAATCGGACAAACGATGCAAAATGACCGTTTTGCCCCTGGTCGTGGGTAAAACGTTGACTTTTAATTCGGGCAGTCAAATGGACTTTGACCGATGGCCGTGACGTGGTTTGCGACGTCACGAGATCATAGACAGGTGGCACGTTCGATTCCGACGTTCGAGGTGGAAGTTATGACGTTCGGAAGGCCAAGGGCATTTTCGTAATTTGGACGAAAAGGGGGAAAATGTTGACTTTTTGATCGGGAGGTCCGATGGCCGAGGACCGTTAGGAAGGTCTCGATGCCCTGAGTCCATAGACGGGCGGCACGCGTCGATCGGAGTTCGAATGACCAAGTTACGGGTCTAGGACGCTTGAGGGGCATTTTGGTAGTTTTCCAAGTGAGGGAAAAATGGTAATTTCCTGCAGGGGGGACTGTTTGAATCGTGAAACAGAGGGCTGAGCAACCGTGCTATGAGTGCTATTTTTAAGAGAATTGTTTAGCAAAACCAGTGACATTTGTCACTAAGAAATGAGGGATTAGTGGCTCAAGATTGTGTACTGTGATGGGGAAAACTAAACAACTGTGTAGGTACGTTTGAAACTAGTGCACTGGTGGGTTTTTAGCACGGGTTGTTGAAGCAGAGACGAGGGGAGCACTTTGATTCTGCCCAGTGTGTGTTGTGAGGGATTTGTTTAAAGGTTTAGTGGCTGAATGGGGTATATTGTTTATGACTTTTGAGATGTTGGAAACACTCTGTCGTGGTTGGGACTGTATTCAGAGCACGGGAGGAGTTAAAAAATGGTTATGGTTTCTGTGTTTGTGGGAAAAAATCTCCCAGTGGAATCAGATGGATTCCCACGGGGTGTTGGCCATTCTGATCGATTAACCGAGTAGGGGAGTTGAGAGAGGATTCATTTTGCATCAATTGTGAGGGCTGAGAGTGAGAGGAACTGACGGGGAGGAGAAAAACCAGTTTGGAGGGAAAATCGAAAGTTTGTTTGTGAACGGTATGGAGCCAAACTGAGACTAAGATTGGTCTTCTGGGCTCATTTCGAACTCGACCATACGGAAATTGAAGGGAACTGATCACCGTATGGCCATGAACGGAAGCCCCTGGTTTCAGAGATTTTCGAGCTTGGAGTTGATAACCTCCAGGTAATGTCCCCTGAAATTGGCAGTGCTAAAGTGTTCATTTAGGTCCCTTAGAACTCCTGTCTACGTTAATTTGGGAATAGGGTCGATGTGGGTGAGTTTCGTACTTCGACCCATTTGGATGTTTGAGTTCGAGGCTAATCGAGAGGCGGAGGCATGACTAAGCACGTGTGGCTATCCCGGGTCTGGCATGTACTGAGGGTAACTTGGGGATTTCAGTCGACTTGCCAGACGGGAGCAGGACCGGGCACGGTTATCAATGTCCCTTCGGGGGCGGTCCTGTCATGTTAGATGTCAGAGATGACGTAACTTCTGACGTCAGCTATGACGTCAATGTTGACTTTGAGCGTTAACCCTAACGTCAGCGTTGACTTTTTGGTCAACGTTGACCAACCACTTTTACCCGCGCATGGACACATATTTTGAGGTGGGACTAGGACCATTTTAGAGATTTTAACGATACGAATCCAATGTTGGTGGTTTCGAGTCGATTGGAGATCGTTAGGTTGGTCAAATTGAGGTTTAAAGTCTAAGGAAGCGTGTCCAGGACACGTTGACCTTTTTGGGAATGTTGGGGGTTCTTGATTAGGACTTGTCTAGGTTGGTAGTAACCTTTGAGTGTGTTTTGGATAAGTTCGGATGACCCGGAGAGGTCGGATTAGCTCAGAGAGGCTTATAGCACGCGTTTCGAGACACAACTTGGATGGTATGTGAGTGGACTTTGTTTTATGAATATGATGCATGCATAAATGTTTTATATGTATTTATGAATATGTTTTGAGATTCCATGAGTGCAATGATTTAAATATGAATTTGTTGGGCATTTTTGGAGGAAAATGTGTTATTGCACGTAGTTCGAGATTCCTGTGTTATATGATGTTTGGGCTTCGGCCGAGTATACTACGTGCTTGTGTTATATGTGATTCCGAAGGTTTCACAGAGAGGCGTGGAACCGAGGAACTGCTTTAGGGTTTCTGAGGATTTCACGGAGATGCATGAAATCGAGATTCGGGCACGAGTCCCAGTTGAACGATGATTTGAAAGTGTTTTGGGAATGAAAAATGGTTTTTGAATTTGGAAGTATCTTTAGGGTGTATGACCCTGTTGATTTGAGATTTGACTTAGAGTATAGTCAAACGCGAGATAAGTCAGGCTGTGACCTAGTTATGCGTTTTATGAAAGATATTTCGGGCATGAGACCCAGTTGTGGATTTGATAGGATTCGAGGAATCCTGAGATATGAAGTGTCGTAGGACACTGCTTTCGGGCTGTGACTATCAGGACCCACCCCGGTTTCACCCCGAAAACCGAGGTAAATCCTGCTCCCGTCTGACACCCCGACACAAAACCAAAGTAAACTCACTCGAAGCCACCAAAGTACTCAGTCAGACGCAGGAGAAACTATAACACATCCCGAAGGCAAGTTTTACAGAGCATAGTTCTGAATATAAAAGAAAGAAAACCGATACAAAGAGTACACGCACTACGGAAAATTGAAACACTCTGGGATCCCCTCTGTGACTTCTATGCCTCAGACGCTGCCTCGACGCCGAAACCCCGCTCTAGCTCCACAATCTGGAGGGCAATTTAAAAACAGAAGGTGTGAGTGGACCATAAATAATAAAATCATTTCCGAAAACCGTTTCACATTAAAACCATGGTTTAGCCCTCCGTTTTGAAACCACATGCATAACCCAGTTACTAGAAACAATTATCAATCACATAAAACTCATCATAGAAACAGAAACACTATAAAAAAAGTTGTAGAAATCATATCATACGCATCATAAAAACCGTATCAGAAAACATAAGTACCAAGCCATAACCAACCGATCAAACCTGCTGGATCTATCCGAGTCTTTAAACTCCCGAGTCTTTAAACTCAATCCAGGCCTCAATAATATCCGAGTCTTTAAACTCAACAGGCCTACGGGGGAAATATCAATATATCCGAGTCTTTAAACTCCCGAGTCTTTAAACTCAATCCAGGCCTCAATAATATCCGAGTCTTTAAACTCAACAGGCCTACGGGGGAAATATCAATATATCCGAGTCTTTAAACTCCCGAGTCTTTAAACTCAATCCGGGTCTTTAAACCCAATCCGGGCCCGTCCCCCGTCAAATCAATATCCGGGTCTTTAAACCCAATCCGGGCCCGTCCCCCGTCAAATCAATATCCGGGTCTTTAAACCCAATAACAAGATCCAGCAAATCCAATCCAAAACCATTTGAAAACCCTTTCTAAATCCACATCCAAACCCAAATCCGAAATCACTGGTCTGAAGCCCTTCCGGCGTCCAGAACCGTCATTTCGAACCCAAATCCGGAAATCCACTTTTCAACTTTAAAACCAAATTCCGCTTTCCGAAATCTGATTCTAAAACCGAAAACTTTGATCATCGAAATCATGTTCCAAAATCCCTTATAACCATTAGAAATCATTTATCATTTGAAATCCTGAAACTATAGCATCATAATCAGAAATCCACATTTCTCGTAAAACGTGTCAAATACGTTATTTCTCGAAAAACGTGCAATTAAGTAAAACAGTTATAGCATATTCAAATGACCATGAAATCACATATAAAACCATAAAACAAGTAATTAAAAGCAGTTATGCATGCTCAGTTATAGAGAAGGGGTCCACTCACAGTACCAATGTAACACCCCGGAAATTCGAGGATTTCAATATTGTAATTTAATGTGTGATTTGACGCTTTTACCCTTGTGATTGGTATGGCCAAATTGTTGACTTTTTGATTGATGAATTAAACGGACTTTGACCTATGACCGTGACGTAGTTCGGGACGTCACGAGTTCATAGACAGGTGGCACGTCCAATTCGGACGATTAGGGAGAAAGTTATGACTATCGGAAGTTCAGGGGTATTACCGTAATTTGAACATTTGGGGGTGGAAATGTTAATTTTTCGTTTGACAACTAATTTTCAGTTGACTCAAGGACCGTTAGGTAGGTCTCGACGTCCTGAGACCGTAGACAGGCGGCACGCCGAAATCGGACTCCGTACGAGGAAGTTATGGTCAGAGACGTGAAATCGGGAGGTTCGTGTTTCGGTTTGCGTGCCAAATATTTTATTCTGGAAATCTGATTGGAGGACACCTGGTGAGTGACACTTGTCACTCACCCATTGGCTAGATTGGATCAGATCCACTATGGGTTTAAATACCATTAAAACCAACTTTTAATTCTAGCCATTGATCTGAAACCTCCAGATCTGATCTCAGCCCTTGATCTCATTCCTGAGATTCAATCTGGGCCGTCCATCCATTTCCCTCCATTTTCTATATAATTCTCACCCGACACCCTCACTCACTGTCCATCGATCCAGCACTGATGCATTGCACCTGGTTTTTGTGTATGTGTATTACTGGACTCACGGGGAGGGACTGAGGCACGGCGACGGACGGCGGCAGACGGCGGCGAGGTGAGCCGGTTCCAAAACCCGAAACGGTTTCAAAAACCCAGATTTTGGTAATTTAAATTCCAAACGCATAATTTTGTGTTAAATTGACCCTAATCAGTTCTATGGACTGTTAGGAACCTAGAGGGCTCGTTTTCGTGGTCTGAGGTGGCCTGAACAGAGGACAAACGGCGACGGGAACCAGGACTGTGCAATCGAGGTAAGTCTTCGATTCAGTCCTTGTTGATTGATTTTAAATAGGTAGAACCTTTTCTGGGATTTAGACGAGCATCTAGGAACAAACTAGGACTGAAATGGTTGAGTGTGGAAGAAATGGTGACCGGGTCATGATCGCGGGTCTGATCGACCCAAGTTGCAGAAATACGGGTCAACCCGTCTGAGGACAGAGGTGATGATGTGGCACCCAGTCAGACTGTCAGGTGACGTGGACCAACCGTGAGTCGACACGTGTCACATGTCAGTGCACAGTCAGCACTGACATGTCAGTGACGTGGACCAGTCAGGGACTGCCAAATGTCACTGACATGTCAGTGACGTGGACCAGTGCCGTGCTGACACGTGGCACATGTCAGATCTGACACGTGGCCTGACAGATCAGTGAGGTGGACCAATCGGATGTTGACACGTGGCACATGTTAGAGTCTGACATGTCAGACCTGGCAGCTGTCAGATGACGTCATGCTGACGTCAGTAGTGACGTCAGCAGGGACTGTTCCTGCGTTGACCGACGCGTTGACCGGTGCGTGGGGGCACGTGTGAACAGTGTTTTTGGTGGGACCACCACCATTCTTTAGGTTTCGACGATCCGGATCCAATGGCGGTGGTTTCGGGTCGATCGGAGATCATTAAGTTGGTCAAAATGAGGTTTATTGCATTGGGAAGTGCGTTCGGGCGGCTTTCCCGGGCCGGTTTCAGTCTAGGGTTTCATGGTTAAATGTTTGGGGTTTGTATGGACCCTTACGTATACTTTGGATATGACAGGGATTGTATAATTGTACCAGATCGAGGGTATACGCTCGGTTTTCAGTAGGATTGTACTGTGAGTGGGCCATTTTCTTAAACCCTTACGTGCATAAATGTTTTCTGGTTTATTATACTTATTCACAGGCTAAAAACAATGATGGTTTTGATGATATGGAAAATATGGTTATGGCACGTTTCACGGTATTTGGACTTGAGACCCGTTTGATGAAACTTAATGATTGGTTCGGATTTTATCTAGGTATATATATGCTTTGCATGTGGATATCAATAAAATGTATTTGGTACTGCACTGTATAGATCCTTTCATATTACATTGTCTCCTCCGGATGAGGTACCCCGGAGAGGTCACGGACGTCTAGTACGTCCAGCGTCTATGACGCTAAGCATCGGGGATGCTGTACCCGAGCGGGGTTCGGGGATTGAACTCGGAATTGAGACCCGAGTGGCACGCGTAGCCTTGTGATTGTGACCTTATTGGACGTCAGGGACGTCAGACATTAGGGATGTCGGGATTGGAATGTATAGTGCAGCAACTAAAATTATACTTATGGTTTTATTATATGCCCTATGGTTCATATTATATGATTGATGGTTTTAATTACGGATGCATGCATGTTTGGAAAACGGAGGGGTAAATTATATGTTTTACTCATCAAATGATTTTATAAACTTGAGTTTCGGCCCACTCACCCTTAATGTTTTTGGTAACCCCTCCAGGTCGTGATACTGAGGTAGAGGAGGAACCTGAGGCTGAGGCATAGATCTACTTCTGCGTACCTGAACCCCTGTTGGGTGGTGTACCCGCAGGTTTACTATAGAGTCGTGCTCGCAACTTGTAATTTTGGATTTCATCCATTGTCTGACATTCGTTTAATTCGGATTTGATGTATGACTTTAATTTGGTTATTTATGCATTTGATGTTTTGAGGTTAAAATTGGTATGAATTATTGGGTGTCAGACGGGAGCAGGGCACGTCCCCTTGTGGTCCCTGTGGGATCGGGGCGGGTCCTATCAACCAAGCCTTCAATCGCGTCCCGAACGTCTCGTACGTTCCTCTGCTTCCTCGGGAAGTCCCGATCCTGTCAATAACCACCAAAGTACGTTACTAACACGTTTACTAAGACGCTTCTAATTTTTCCCAAAAATCCCTGGGTCCTAAACGTAACGAACCGGAACCCTAAACCTTCACACTCGTGGAACTAATCTCAAACGGCGTCCGATTAACCCGAAACCAATCCCATTAGACTCGTCACAACTCCTAGACCAAGAACTATGTTGACAACTTCCTCAAGAACCACCGCACGTGCCCCTACGCGCCGTCCAAAGTGGCTGCGCGTGGGCCTCACGCGCCAGCTACAGTACCATCGTCTTCCTCGAGTCGACCCGGTCGAACCGGCCTCTGCAATTCGAACCGGCGAGGACGGTTCACCGCCGTACCTGCACCAAAACACCTCCTTTCTTCACCAACTGCTTCGTCTAGACCTAAGCTATCCATTCCTATACTCCGAACACCTCGACTCAACCTAAAACCTGTCGACTCAAGCTCAAACAGAAACCCAAACTGTCCCCTGTTTTCTACTCCGGCCACCCAGGTCTTCCCCCGCCATGGCAACCACTGTAGACGGTTCCTAAGGACCTAAGAAGTCGACTAGGACCAACCAGAACACTCGACTCGTACTCTAAACCCACGACTCAAAGTCTGAAGCAAAACGGAAAAATAGAGAACACAGGGTACTCTCCGTCGTTCTAGCCTCCGCCGTGCACTCCTCCGTCACGGCTGCACAACCAGCAGTTACCTAGGACCCTACTGAGTCCCCTAGACCTCACTGGACTCCTCGATTCAACCCCAAAAGCCACGACTTTCCAATTTGAAAATCACGGCAAAACAGAGCACTTACACAGGGAGAAGGAATTACCTGCCGTCGACCGCCGCCGTGCTCACCGCCGCACTCCTTGACGACCACAGAGTCGTCCTTGTTCCCTGTCGAGTCCAATTACACCGCACACGGCCACACCACCACCACGATCACTCACTTCCTCCCTGTTTTCCCCCTGGTTTCCCGTGGCTCACCTCTCACCCACACACAGCCACCGCACCTCCAAACCTCCTCCCTAACTCTCCCACAGTCTCTGGTCACTCTCACACACTCACAAAACTCACCAACCCTCACGATCACCTCTCAATTTTCTCTCAATTCCTCCCTCTGTTTTCTGTTCTTCGAACACCAACACACACACACGAGTACACGATTACCCCAATTAATTGGACCGGGTATGCTAGAAACCTCTAGCCCTCCTACACGTGTCACCATCCCACAATTCCTCCCCCATGTGGCTCAATCTCAGCCCTCCATTGTCCCTCTCTGTTGCACAAATCCCCATGTGCAAAAAAACCAAACTGCCCTTCCTTTTAAACCAAAATTACGATTTTGCCCTTACCGTTTTAGACCCGTATCTCACACATCGTAAGTCCGATGAATACGTGCCGCCTGTCATCGAACTCAGGACGATGAGATCTAGCTAACCATCCTAGGTCAACGTGTCAAAACCCAATCGTACGAAAAGTCAACTTTTCTCCCTAATTTAGCCAAATTACGGTTATGCCCTCAACTTTCCGAACATCATAACTGCCTCATCGGATGTCGGAATCGGGCGTGCCACCTGCCTACGGATTCGTGACGTCCTAAACTACGTCCTGGTCATCGGTTAAAACCCAATTGACCGCCCGAACTAAAAGTCAACATTTTTCCCAAACCAGGGGCAAAATCGTCATTCTACCCTAACGAACTTATCGAGACCAACTAACGCCCGATTAAGCTCACTAATATTGCCTTAAACACTTCCTTAACCCTAATTCCTGGGACGGGTCGTTACAGTGACCCATTTGGTGATATTCTGTGCTTGAGGCCCTGTGTATGATGATAACATTCGGGTTCGAGTCATGGGTGTTAGTGTTACGGCGCTCGCCTCCGGACTGCGGATGTGTTATTTCCGGAGAGGTCACGATGCACTTCCTGTTGTCGAGCAGCCGTGGGAAGCAATGACCGAGGGAGGCTCGACTTAGAAGTGCTGATGAGATACTCTGAGATCGATCAGCAATGTGTTCGCGATGATCTAGAGACAGTCGCGGCGAGTGATGTGTTCACAGTGACATGTTAGGATTATGAGCGGTCCTAAGCTATATGCACATGTGCTAGCATTAGAATCGTGACTGACATTGGGATGAGTTCCCACGTGTTCTATGTTTTGGGCTGAGGTTCTGTATGTGTTTTCTGTTTGGGCTGAGACACGTACTCGGTTTCTATGATCTGGTTTTGGGTTGAGACCCTACTAAAATGATGGCTTCGATTGAGAAGCATTTTTCACTGTGTTTTGAATTGGGAAGCAATACATCTTGCTTCCAAGAAAATATTTGAAATAACTGTTTTATGATGCATGCATGCTTTTATGTGAAGGGTGTAAATGTCTTTTCGAGAAAAATGAATTTTTATAAACTATTGTTTTGTCTACTCACAGCTTTATGGTTTTAATACCCTTCAAGTTGATCGCGGATGCTAGCTGTAGCAGAGATCGAGACATCACATGCCACCGCCGATCTTGACGTACTCTGATGGACCCTGAGTGGGCGACGAGTTTATCCCTAATCTGACACGCAGTGTTAGACAGGAGCAGACACGTCCCACGATAATTCAGGGGGATTGTGATGGGTCCTGTCAACTTAATACCCCGAGAAGAGCGAGTTAAGCGAGCTCAGTAAGGTAATTTTAAGTTGACCCATTATTTATATTAACAGAGTATATGCGATTATTATTCCACTTTATTGGTATTTCTTCATACTCTGTGTTGATGTATAAAATGTACCAATAAGATTGTAAAGACACGCACGCAAACCAAGACACAAGAAAGTACGTGATTCACCCAAATCGGGCTAAGTCCACAGTGTTGCCTCAAACTGTTGATGCATAAAATGTACCAACGAAACTGTAAAGATACGCACGCACACCAAGATACAAGAAAGTACGTGGTTCACCCAAATCGGGCTACGTCCACGGTGTTGCCTCACTCTCATTAATATAATCATAATGTATTTTATATAATACAAGTGGCTTAGAACCTTTAGTGACACGACCCACCCCCAATCCCCTGGGATTAAGGGATAGGTCATGCTCCCGTCTAGCCTGCATGCGACACGAAGGCTAAACACTCGTTCAACCCCCGTGGAACACGCAAGCCAGATAAGGGATTCCAGGTCAACGATCATCCGAAAATCAACATTGGTTAACCAGAGTTCACAGCAACATTGTGGATCGCGTGTGTGATGTCTCCGTCTCTCTCTCACAACAGCCCACAACTCATCAACAAGCTGGAGGGTATCGAAAACATAAAAGACTATGAGTTGACAAAAATAAAGAATAAGTTCTAAAACATTTTATAAGAAATTACATTTATACCCTCCACGTAAAATCAATGCATGCATTCGAAAACCGTTTCAAGTCCATAGTCAGAAAACCGTTTACTAAAAATCAGCAATCATTTCTTGAATCAAATCTCGTTTCTCAAATCCAGGGCCTCATCCCAAAACCATAAATCAATATCAAGTACGGGAACTCTGCCCAAAATCATAAATCAACATCAAGTACGGGAACTCAGCCCAAAATCATAAATCAACATCAAAGCACGGGAACTCAGCCCAAAAATCCAAAAATCCAAAAACATCCGGGCTACTGCCAAAAACATTTGAAAACCATAGGAAAAATCAATAGAAAATCAAATCAATCAATCTGATGGATCTCAAGCACCGAGTCTTTAAACTCAAAACACATGTGCATCAGGCCTCCCCGGGATATCAACAAGTCATATCAGGCCTTCCAACGTGTCTTTAAACTCAAAACAACATATTAAGCCGTCCCAGAATATCAATGAGTCTTTAAACTCAAAACATAATCAACAGGCCTCGGGGGATATTATCAATCAAGGGCCTTCCCCCGTCATCAATCAACTGGGTCTTTAAACCCAAAACCAGATCCAGCAATAACAACTGGGTCTTTAAACCCAAAATCAATAGCAACGGGTCTTTAAACCCAAAATCAATAGCAACGGGTCTTTAAACCCAAAATCAATAGCAACGGGTCTTTAAACCCAAAACCAATAGCAATGGGTCTTTAAACCCAAAATCAAGTGAAAATCATCGGAACTCGAGTCCAAAATCAAATACGAAATCATCATAGGAAATCTCGATTCAAATCCTGAAATCACATGAAAACCGAAAGCCCAAAGCATTAGAAACTGGGCCTCATTCCCGACATTACTTTTCCAGAAACCATTTCAAATCCTTGAAATCAAATCATAATTCAAACCCCAAAATCAAAGCATTGAAACCATTATCAAATCACAGTATAAATCCATATCTCGTAAAACGTGCAATTATGTAAATATCTCAAAATACGTGAAAAACCATAAACTCCAGATATCATAATCATAGTTATAGAATATTATATAGAAAACATATAAAAACATTTATGCATGCATCATAAGTTATAAGGCAAAGTCCACTAATAGACCATTCGCGTCGCCACCTCGATACGCTTGCAATTACGCTTTCCGGGCTAATCCACTATCACCGGCTTTCCTGAACCTGTCCATATTACATTCTAAGGTCACTAACTACTTCAATAAGCTTCTACTAAAGTCCCGTAATGACAGGACCCGCCCCGATCCCACAGGGACCACGAGGGGACGTGCCCTGCTCCCGTCTGACACCCAATAATTCATACCAATTTTAACCTCAAAACATTTAAAAGCATAAATAACCAAATTAAAGTCATACATCAAATCCGAATTAAACGAATGTCAGACAAGGGATATAATCCAAAATTACAAATTTGCGAGCACGACTCTAAGGTCAACCTGCGGGTACACCGCCCAGCAGGGGTTCAGGTACGCAGAAGTAGATCTATGCCTCAGCCTCTGGTTCCTCCTCTACCTCAGTTTCCCGACCTGGAGGGGTTATCAAAACAGTAAGGGTGAGTGGACCGAAACACAAGTTTATGAAATCGTTTGATAAGTAAAACATATAATTTACCCCTCCGTTTTCCAAACATGCGTGCAACATAATTCAAAATCAATAACCATATAATATGAACCATAAGGCATATAATAAAACCATAACCATAATTTTAGTTGCTGCACTATACACTCCAATCCCGACATCCCTGATGTCTGACGTCCCTGACGTCCAATAAGGTCACAATCACAAGGCTACGCGTGCCACTCGGGTCTCAATTTCCGAGTTCAATCCCCGAACCCCGTTCGGGTACAGCATCCCCGATGCTTAGCGTCATAGACGCTGGACGTTCTAGACGTCCGTGACCTCTCCGGGGTACCTCATCCGGAGGAGACAATACAATATGGGAGGATCTATACAGTGCAGTAACAAATACATTTTATCGATATCCACATGCAAACATATATATACATAGATAGAATCCGAACCAATCATTCAGTTTCATCGGACGGGTCTCAAGCCCAAATACCGTGAAACGTGCCATAACCATAATTTCCATATCATCAAAACCATCATTGTTTTCGCATGTGAATAAGTATAATAAAACCAGAAAACATTTATGCACACAAGGGTTTAAGAAAATGGCCCACTCACAGTACAATCCTGCTAGAAACCGAACGTATACCCTCGTCCTGGTACAAATGTACAATCCCTGTCAAGTCCAAAATATTCGTAAAGATCGATACAAACCCCTAACATTCAACCATGAAAGCCTAGGTCGAAACCGACCCGGGAAAGCCGCCCGAACGCGCTTTCCAAGGCAACAAACCTTATTTTGACCAACTTAAAGATCTCCGATCGACCCGAAACCACCGCCATTGGATCCGGATCGTCGAAACCTAAAGAATGGTGGTGGTCCCACCAGAAACACTGTTCACACGCGCCCCCACGCGCCGATCAACGCGGCAGTCAACGCAGGAACAGTTCCTGCTGACGTCATCGCTGACGTCATCGCTGACGTCACTGCTGACGTCATCTGACAGCTGTCAGGTCTGACATGTCAGACTCTGATAGGTGCCACGTGTCAACATCTGATTGGTCCACCTCACTGATCTGTCAGACCACGTGTCAGATCTGACATGTGCCACGTGGCAGTACGGCACTGGTCCACGTCACTGACATGTCAGTGCTGACTGTGCACTGACATGTGACACGTGTCGGCTCACGGTTGGTCCACGTCATCTGATAGGCTGACAGGGTGCCACGTCATCACCGCTGTCCTCAGACGGGTTGACCCGTTTTCCTGCAACTCGGGTCGATCAGACCCGCGATCACGACCCGGTTGCCATTTCTTCATTTCTGGATCATTTTCATTCCTTTCATTTCCTAATTACTCGTCTTAGTCCCTAGATTGGTTCTATGTAAAAAGAATTGAGAAAAACGGATTGAATCGAGGGCCTACCTCGAAGAACAGCACCGGCCTCCCGTCGCAGTTGTGCCACCGCCCTGAGCTCCACCGGCCACGGGCTCCAATCCAGAAGGTTCCTGGAGGTTCCTAGAGTTGATTAGGATTCATAACGGACCAGTTTAAACGTGGGAAATGATTTTACCAAAAATCTGGGTTGAAACCGCCACGGGTTTCCCCTGCTTCCTTCCTCGCCGCCGTCCTCCGCCGTGCTCACTGCCGCCGCTCCGTCTCCCCAGGGAGTCCCCCAACACGCAGACACAGTGAGTGGATGGTTAGCTGGGATGCTTGATCGAAATGGACAGAGTGTTCTGCGGGTATGAATTATAAAGAAATGGAGGGAAAGAACGGACGGTCCAGATTGAATCTCAAAATGAGATCAAGGGCTGAGATCAGATCTGGGGTTTTCAATCCAAAGGCTGAAATTTAAAGCTGATTCAAATGTTAATTAATCCAATAGTGGATCTGATCCAATCTAGCCAATGGGTGAGTGACACTTGTCACTCCCCAGGTGTCCTTCAATCAGAATTTCTGAATATAATATTCGACACGAAAATCGAGACCCGAACTTCCCGAATTCACGTTTCTGACCATAACTTCCTCGTACGAAGTCCGATTTCGGCGTGCCGCCTGTCTACGGACTCAGGACGTCGAGGCCTACCCAACGGTCCTTGAGTCAACTGAAAATTAGTTGTCAAAAGAAAAGTCAACATTTGACCATACCAATCACAAGGGTAAAATCGTCAAATCACACAATAAATTACAATATGGGAATCCTCGAATTTCCGGGGTGTTACAACCTTCCCCCCTTAAGAAATTTCGTCCCGAAATTTCAAAGAAATAAATGAGGAAATTGTTCTCGCATCTGAGCCTCAGGCTCCCATGTGGCTTCTTCCACGTTCTGGTTTCTCCAGAGAATTTTCACGAGAGGGATCGTCTTCCGTCGTAGTACCTTGTCCTTCCGATCCAAGATCTGTACTGGTTGTTCTTCAAAGCTCAAATCCTCCCGTAGTTCAACAGGTTGTTCCCCAAGTACATGAGAAGCATCACGTACGTACATCCGCAACATCGATACGTGGAAAACATCGTGAACTCTAGATAGTTCTGGAGGTAGTGCCAATCTGTATGCAACACTGCCAATTCTCTCCACGATTTCATAAGGTCCGATAAAACGCGGACTTAGTTTCCCCCGTCGGCCAAAACGGATAATCCCTTTCCACGGAGACAACTTCAGGAAGACAAAATCTCCCACTTCAAACTCCAAGTCTCGAATCCATCGGTCGGCATAACTCTTCTGGCGATCCTGTGCCACCTTCAATCTCTCCTTGATCACGCGAACAGTTTCCATGGTTAAGTCCATCATCTCCGGCCCTACAGCCGCTCGCTCTCCTACCTCCGTCCAGCAGATAGGTGTCCTGCACTGTCGGCCATACAGTGCCTCATAAGGTGCCATCCCGATGCTTGCCTGATAGCTGTTGTTGTAAGCGAATTCCATCAATGGCAAATGAGTATCCCAAGAGTCTTGAAACTGTAGTACACATGACCTCATCATGTCCTCCAGGGTTTGAATGGTTCTCTCAGACTGTCCATCGGTCTGTGGATGGAAAGCAGTACTGAAACGTAAGGTTGTTCCCAAAGTAGCTTGCAAACTTCGCCAGAACCTGGAAGTGAAACGCGGATCACGATCAGACACGATCGATTCCGGCGTACCATGAAGTCGTATGATTTCCTTCACAAACAACTGAGCCAGTCGGTTAGGTTTATAGGTTTCCTGAACTGGCAGAAAATGGGCTGATTTGGTTAACCGATCCACGATCACCCATACTCCGTCCACTCCACTCTGAGTCCTCGGTAACTTAAAGACGAAGTCCATGGTGATGTGATCCCACTTCCACTCAGGAATCGGAAGTGGCTGCATAGCCCCATACGGTCTCTGCCATTCCGCCTTAACCTGCTGACAGGTTAAGCATTTGCTCACGAACTCAGCAATATCCTTCTTCATCCCTGGCCACCAATAATGGTTCCGGAGGGTACGGTACATCTTTGTACCTCCCGGATGCATAGCATAGGCCGAACTGTGGGCCTCCTCAAGTATCTCGGCCCGTAACTCTGCCACTGCAGGTACGCACAAACGGCCCAATTTCACCAGTGCTCCATCGTCCCGGATGGAAAAATCATGTCTCCCATCCACATCGACCTCAATTCTGTAAATACAGAGTATCGGATCCTGAAGTTGTGCTTCAATGATCCGATCAATCAGTACTGGTCGCACATGGAAGCTGGCCAACAAAGCTCCATGTTTGTCTGTACCCAAAATAACTCCCGCTTTCCGGAGTTCCACCAGCAAGGGAAGATACACCATCCCCAGGTGTGCAATAGTTCCCGCTGATTTCCTGCTGAGTGCATCCGCCACCACATTGGCCTTACCCGGATGGTACTCGATCGTACAGTCGTAGTCCTTCAGCAGCTCCAACCATCTCCGTTGTCTCATGTTAAGCTCCTTCTGAGTGAATAAATATTTAAGACTCTGGTGGTCGGTGTGTATCCGACACGTTGCGTCGAACAGATAATGTCTCCAGATCTTGAGAGCATGAACCACCGCCGCCAACTCCAAATCATGAGTAGGGTAGTTCAACTCATGGGTCTTCAGCTGCCGGGATGCATAGGCGATAACCTTGCCAGTTTGCATCAACACGCAGCCCAGCCCTTGCAGTGAAGCATCACTGAAAACTACAAACTCTCCACTGTCGTCCGGCAATGCAAGGACAGGTGCAGTGGTCAATCGATCTTTCAACTCTTGAAAGCTCCGATCGCACTGCTCGTCCCAGCTAAACTTTACTCCCTTCCGAGTCAAACGAGTCAATGGTGCAGCAATTTTGGAGAAGCCCTCCATGAATCTCCGGTAGTAACCTGCTAATCCGACGAAACTCCGCACCTCGGTCACTGTTGTCGGTTTAGCCCAGTTGGTCACCGCTTCTGTTTTCTGGGGATCCACGCAAATCCATCCGTTGATATCACGTGTCCCAGAAAACCAATACTGCTCAGCCAAAACTGACACTTGCTCAGCTTGGCATACAATTGTTCTTGTCTCCGTCTCTCCAGGACCAACCGTAGATGTTCTTCATGTGCACGGGCACTTCTCGAGTATACCAAAATATCATCGATGAACACAATCACGAACTTATCCAGGTAGGGTCGGAAGACCCGGTTCATCAGATCCATGAATGCTGCCGGAGCATTCGTCAAACCAAATGGCATAACAAGGAATTCGTAGTGCCCGTAACGGGTTCGAAAAGCAGTTTTCGGAATATCCTCCTCCGAAATCCTCAGTTGGTGATACCCAGACCGCAAATCAATTTTCGAGAAGCACTGAGCTCCCCGCAACTGGTCGAAAAGGTCATCGATCCTGGGTAGAGGATACTGGTTCCTCAGTGTCACCTTGTTGAGTTGTCGATAATCAATACATAAACGGAGACTTCCTTCCTTCTTCTTCACGAACAACACCGGTGCTCCCCACGGTGAAGTACTCGGTCGGACATATCCCAAGTCTACCAACTCCTGCAATTGAGTCTTGAGTTCTCGTAACTCGGCCGGCGCCATCCGGTATGGTGCCTGGGATATAGGTCGGGTACCCGGGAGTAGTTCAATAGTAAACTCAATCTCCCGCGATGGTGGCAACCTAGGTAAGTCTTCCGGGAATACATCCGGAAACTCACAGACCACTGGTATTTCGTCGATAACCGGAGTATCGACCCGTTCCGACACGACATGCGCCAGATAACCCTGGCATCCCTTCCGTAGAAGTTTGGTAGCAGTAAGTGACGAAATCACTTCAGGAGGCGAACCATCACGTTCCCCCTGAAAGATAACTTCCGGCAAACCCGGGCTCCGCAAAATCACTTGCTTGCTACAGCAGTCGATGAGCGATCCGTGCTCCGACAGCCAATCCATCCCTAGGATTATATCGAAGTCGTGGATATCCAGAATAATTAAGTCTGCTGGTAAATCCACATCCTCAATTCTTACCGGGCACCTCCGAATCACCTGATTCACAAGGTACACGGTACCCATCGGGGTGCCAACACCCATTTCGCAATCTAAGGCTGATACTACACAATCAAGCAAACCAGCACAACTCCTCGAAATAAAAGAATGTGTAGCCCCCGCATCCATTAATACACGTACAAGAAAATTAAAGATATGTAGTGTACCTGTGACCACGCCTGGAGCAGTCCTCGCCTGCTGCTGGGTCATTGCAAACACTTGGGCCCTCGGCCCTCCGTTCCGTCCGCGCCCACGCGCGCCACGCCCAGCACCACGGTCACCTCCCTGACCGCGACCTCCATTAGTGTGGGAAGCCGTGCTCTGCACCACACTCGAGCCCCCAGCGTCGTTGTTTTTGGACAACTGCGGACAATCACAGGCATAGTGGCCTTCCTCTCCGCAAGCAAAACAAGTTACTGGCCTTGACCTGCCCGAATGCCCACTAGATGCACCGCTCCAAGATGAGTGCTGCCCAGAGTTGTGTCCAGATCCTCTGCCCTGAGAGCCTCCACGTCGACCCGACCAGCCACGACCCTTGAAGGATGAGGGTGCTCCCCTGTAGCTCCCTCCCTTGTTGTTCTTACGGCCTGATGGCCCAAAATGTGGGCGATCCTGACGTCGCCCCTCCCCCGAAGGTTGTCGTGATTGGTGTGCCGCCAGACTGGCCTCGACACGCACCGCTGCGTCGACCATATCCCTCAGAGAAGCATGAGTGGTAGCAGTCACACTGGCCCGGATCTCCCCTCGGAGTCCAAGCTCAAACCGCTGGCATTTGTCCTCCTCCGTGCTTACGAATGAGGCAGCGAACCGGGAAAGTTTCCCGAATGTTTGCTCGTAGTCTGAAACAGACATGTCACCCTGCTCCAGCCGCAGGAATTCCGCCTCCCGCGCCGCGCGAAAGGATCGCGGGTAGTACTGGTCCAGAAACCTGGAACGGAAAGCTTCCCAGGTAGTGGTATGGACAGACCACCCAGACATTTCGAGTCCGTGCCACCACTGGTAGGCTCCTCCCTCCAGTAAGAAGGCCGCCAGAGTCACTCGTTCGCCCGGAGGGCAGTGCATCACCGAGAAGATCCTCTCCCACTTGGTGATCCAGTCGTGAGCATCCTCGGGGTTTGATCCCCCGCAGAAAGGAGTGGCTCCCAAACGTTGAGCCCTTTCGATGCTCGCGCATTCCATCTCTCTTTCTAGATCCTCGTCCGTTCGAGTATGCGGAATTCTCCTAGGAGGCATAACCAACTGTCAAGAGGCATAGATCAGAAAACAATATTCTTAAAAGTCGAAAAGTAACTAGTACTAATCGCTAATCTAGCATGCTGACCAATACCCTAGTACTGACCACAACCTAGTGCTCTGATACCAAGCTGACAGGACCCGCCCCGATCCCACAGGGACCACGAGGGGACGTGCCCTGCTCCCGTCTGACACCCAATAATTCATACCAATTTTAACCTCAAAACATTTAAAAGCATAAATAACCAAATTAAAGTCATACATCAAATCCGAATTAAACGAATGTCAGACAAGGGATATAATCCAAAATTACAAATTTGCGAGCACGACTCTAAGGTTAACCTGCGGGTACAACGCCCAGCAGGGGTTCAGGTACGCAGAAGTAGATCTATGCCTCAGCCTCTGGTTCCTCCTCTACCTCAGTTTCCCGACCTGGAGGGGTTATCAAAACAGTAAGGGTGAGTGGACCGAAACACAAGTTTATGAAATCATTTGATAAGTAAAACATATAATTTACCCCTCCGTTTTCCAAACATGCGTGCAACATATTTCAAAATCAATAACCATATAATATGAACCATAAGGCATATAATAAAACCATAACCATAATTTTAGTTGCTGCACTATACACTCCAATCCCGACATCCCTGATGTCTGACGTCCCTGACGTCCAATAAGGTCACAATCACAAGGCTACGCGTGCCACTCGGGTCTCAATTTCCGAGTTCAATCCCCGAACCCCGTTCGGGTACAGCATCCCCGATGCTTAGCGTCATAGACGCTGGACGTTCTAGACGTCCGTGACCTCTCCGGGGTACCTCATCCGGAGGAGACAATACAATATGGGAGGATCTATACAGTGCAGTAACAAATACATTTTATCGATATCCACATGCAAACATATATATACATAGATAGAATCTGAACCAATCATTCAGTTTCATCGGACGGGTCTCAAGCCCAAATACCGTGAAACGTGCCATAACCATAATTTCCATATCATCAAAACCATCATTGTTTTCGCATGTGAATAAGTATAATAAAACCAGAAAACATTTATGCACACAAGGGTTTAAGAAAATGGCCCACTCACAGTACAATCCTGCTAGAAACCGAACGTATACCCTCGTCCTGGTACAAATGTACAATCCCTGTCAAGTCCAAAGTATTCGTAAAGATCGATACAAACCCCTAACATTCAACCATGAAAGCCTAGGTCGAAACCGACCCGGGAAAGCCGCCCGAACGCGCTTTCCAAGGCAACAAACCTTATTTTGACCAACTTAAAGATCTCCGATCGACCCGAAACCACCGCCATTGGATCCGGATCGTCGAAACCTAAAGAATGGTGGTGGTCCCACCAGAAAAACTGTTCACACGCGCCCCCACGCGCCGGTCAACGCGGCGGTCAACGCAGGAACAGTTCCTGCTGACGTCATCGCTGACGTCACTGCTGACGTCATCTGACAGCTGTCAGGTCTGACATGTCAGACTCTGATAGGTGCCACGTGTCAACATCTGATTGGTCCACCTCACTGATCTGTCAGACCACGTGTCAGATCTGACATGTGCCACGTGGCAGTACGGCACTGGTCCACGTCACTGTCATGTCAGTGACACGTGGCAGTCCCTGACTGGTCCACGTCACTGACATGTCAGTGCTGACTGTGCACTGACATGTGACACGTGTCAGCTCACGGTTGGTCCACGTCATCTGATAGGCTGACAGGGTGCCACGTCATCACCGCTGTCCTCAGACGGGTTGACCCGTTTTCCTGCAACTCGGGTCGATCAGACCCGCGATCACGACCCGGTTGCCATTTCTTCATTTCTGGATCATTTTCATTCCTTTCATTTCCTAATTACTCGTCTTAGTCCCTAGATTGGTTCTATGTAAAAAGAATTGAGAAAAACGGATTGAATCGAGGGCCTACCTCGAAGAACAGCACCGGCCTCCCGTCGCAGTTGTGCCACCGCCCTGAGCTCCACCGGCCACGGGCTCCAATCCAGAAGGTTCCTGGAGGTTCCTAGAGTTGATTAGGATTCATAACGGACCAGTTTAAACGTGGGAAATGATTTTACCAAAAATCTGGGTTGAAACTGCCACGGGTTTCCCCTGCTTCCTTCCTCGCCGCCGTCCTCCGCCGTGCTCACTGCCGCCGCTCCGTCTCCCCAGGGAGTCCCCCAACACGCAGACACAGTGAGTGGATGGTTAGCTGGGATGCTTGATCGAAATGGACAGAGTGTTCTGCGGGTATGAATTATAAAGAAATGGAGGGAAAGAACGGACGGTCCAGATTGAATCTCAAAATGAGATCAAGGGCTGAGATCAGATCTGGGGTTTTCAATCCAAAGGCTGAAATTTAAAGCTGATTCAAATGTTAATTAATCCAATAGTGGATCTGATCCAATCTAGCCAATGGGTGAGTGACACTTGTCACTCCCCAGGTGTCCTTCAATCAGAATTTCTGAATATAATATTCGACACGAAAACCGAGACCCGAACTTCCCGAATTCACGTTTCTGACCATAACTTCCTCGTACGAAGTCCGATTTCGGCGTGCCGCCTGTCTACGGACTCAGGACGTCGAGGCCTACCCAACGGTCCTTGAGTCAACTGAAAATTAGTTGTCAAAAGAAAAGTCAACATTTGACCATACCAATCACAAGGGTAAAATCGTCAAATCACACAATAAATTACAATATGGGAATCCTCGAATTTCCGGGGTGTTACACGTAATTTTTCCAAATTTTTAACTATTTTTAACCTAGCCTTTAAACCTTCGGACATCCCGAAATATGGGAATCCTCGAAATCAGTCCCAAAATATTCATTACATCAATACAAATAAAAACTCATGTTGGCAACTTCCCCATGAATAGTGTCACGCGCCCCCACGCCCCGCCCAAAGGAGTTGCTTGTGGGCCTCACGTGCCACACTGTTTGTAACGCCCCGGAAATTCGAAAACGGAAAATTTGGAAAATTTGAGGAAAAAGACGATTTTGCCCCTGGAATTAGGCTAAAAGTTGACTTTTAATTTGAGCGGTCAAACGGACTTTGACCAATGCCCGTGACGTAGTTCAGGACGTCACGAGTTTATAGACAGGTGGCACGCCCAAATCCGACATTCGAGGAGAAAGTTATGACGTTCGGAAGTTTAAGGGCAGTGTGGTAAATTGGTCAAAGGGGGCCGAAAGTTGACTTTTTGATCGGGACATGGTTTGGACTTTCCGGGAAGACCGTTGGATAGGTCTCGGGACGCTGTGACAGGACCGCCCCCGGAAGGGGCATCGATAACCGGGCCCGGTCCTGCTCCCGTCTGGCAAGTCGACTGAAACACCCAAGTTACCCTCAGTACGTGCCAGACCAGGGATAGCCACACGTATTTACTCATGCCTCCGCCCCTCGTACAGCCTCGAACAACGCGCCACGACCTGGAGGGTCAATAAAAAACCAAAAGGTGTGAGTGGACAAAAATAATTCGGTTTAGCAAAACAGTTACAACAACGTTTTTACCCTCCGCGTAAAAACCAATGCATGCATACAAAAATCATTTCGCAATCGGTTAAGATTTTCCACATAATAATAATAACCGTGTAACAAATTTCAACATAAGGAAAACTCGTATGAACCTCAAAATCAATTTTCTTTTCTCAACCATCGGGTCTTAGCCCGCAATCATAGACACCGGGCCTCAGCCCAAAACCACGAATCACAACCAAATGCACAACATGATCCAAAACCAGCAACCATATACCGGGCCACTGCCCAACTCAACCGAAACATCAGAAATCATCAATAAATCACAAGTCAATCATTTTTTCTGGATAACAAGTGCGTCCGAGTCTTTAAACTCAAAATCATACGCATAAACAGGCCTTCCCGGGATATCAACGAGTCTTTAAACTCAGAACATAATCAATAGGCCTCGGGGGTATCACAGTAACCGAGTCTTTAAACTCACGAGTCTTTAAACTCATTAAGGGCCCTCCCCCGTCATCAATTAACCGAGTCTTTAAACTCAAAACGTGCTCCAGCAATAGCACCGGGTTTTTAAACCCAAAACAGTTTTCAAACACAAAAACGGGTCTTTAAACCCCAAAACAGTTTATCAATCACGACAACGTGGGATCCATCCCAAAATCACATTTTTCACAACAGGACCCATGGTCCGAATTTCCACATTCATTTTCCCCAAATCATACTTTACAAACATAAACAAATCATCATTAAACACGGGGCATGCACAATCATAGCGAATCACTTTATTAAATCCTTTTTCATTCCCGAATTCGAATTCGCAATAATGATTCCGTAAGCCGGCATCCGGAAGCATCATCCCGAACCCAAACCAAGAATCCACTTTATTATTTCCGAAAACCGAAACCCCGTAAATCAAAGTTACTTTTATGCCCCGAGCATCGAGCCCGAAATCGCATGTTTCAAAATCCATTTTAATTCCTTGAAATCACTTCATTTCTCAAATCTCATTATCGAAACATCAAAACCACAATCTTAAACACCAAAATCACGGTCCAGTCAAACATACTCAAAATCCCGTAACACGTGCAAATCCGTATAAATTTCGAAAACCGTGTCAACACCGTGAGTCACACTCACAATCATAAACAACATTCATAAAACATTATACGCACAAATTATGCAAATTCTTTCGTTAAACCATCATCAAGCATAAGAGTGACCATAGTCTCGAAATATGTGTAATTTCGTAAGTATAGCAAAATACGTATAAATACGGGAATCGAAATCAATCACAACTTATAATCATAATCATAAAAATCATGGAAATATTTATGCATGCATTAAATTTTGAAAGCAACGTCCACTCACACACCGTTCAATAAGCTCGTTTCCCGCGCTGCACGCATTTCCGTAATTCCCGATATTTTCCAGAAATTTCAAATCCTGCCCGAAAACATACTTTAGTGTCACTAAGGGCTTACATAAAAACATACTAATTCCCCATAATTTTCCAGGAATTAATCGTTAATTACAAACGTAACGGAAATCTTCGGACCCTCGGAACCATATTGAAATGGGGTCCGATAAACTCGAAATCAACGCTAAAATGTTCGTCACATCGTGTAGGACAGAAGTCGTTTTGAACTCACCTTGAGAAACCGTCCCACGCGCCCTCACTCGCCTGCTACAGTACCCCTGCACAGTTCATCGTTCTCACCCGCCAAACCTGCAATACGGGCCGTTCAACCCACGACACAACCCGGTTAAATCCTTACCAAAACTCACTTAATTCCTCCCTTCATTCTACCTAAATCATTCCTCGTCAGGTTAATTTAGGATCCCATTCATTAATTACCTTCCATTAGCCCTAAATCAGTCAACTCGAACTCGAACACCCAAACGGGTCGAAGTACGAAACTCACCCAAATCGACCCCATTCCCAAATTAACTTAGACAGTAGTTTCCAGAGACCTAAACGAACACTTAAGCATCGTCAACTTGAGGGGAAATTACCTGGAGGTTGTCGACCTCAAGCTCGAAAATCTCCGAAACCAGGGGCCTCCATTCAGGGCTTGTCTGTGATGGATTTTCCCCGAAATTGATGCGGTTAGTTCCCAAATGATCCCCGAGGATTAATATGATCCTCAGCTTCCTTCAACTCGGCTCCCAGTTGAGAAATCGAATTTCCCTCCAAAACTGTTTTTCTCTGAAACCGGAGCTTGAGTCCCTGAGCAAACCTTGATCAAACCACGTCAATCCTTGCACGATTGTGTTCCAGCCCCTCCCAGAAAACTCCCTCAGTGCCTAGATTGGTCCCATAACCCGTAGGAATCAAACTCTGGATTTTTCCCCCAAAAAAAACCCGAAATGGTTTTCTCCACGATTTCTCCCAGCTCTACATTCTCACACTCAGCAGAATGGCTCCCCAGCTCACCAGACACTCAAGTAACCGATCAGAATGGACGACAACTCGTGGGTGACACTTTGAATCTCCCTGGAATTGTTTTCCCGCAACACAGAGACCACGGCCATTTTAACTCCTCCCGAGCACGGCAAGCAGTCCCAACCCTCACGCCTTGTCTCCACTATCCTCAATTCAATTAAACAATACTTTGATCCGTCCACAATTGATTAAACAATGGCAACGATCAGAGCACTCACAACACGGTGGTGCAGTCCCTGTTTTTCACGGTGGTGAACAGTAACCACCGTGTAAATGACCAAAATGCCCCCAGTTGGCAAATTACCAAATTGCCCCTCACCTTCCTTGACCCGTAACTCGGTCATCCGATGTCCGCTTCAAGCGTGCCGCCTGTCGTTGTACTCGGGGCATCGAGACCTTCCTAACGGTCCTTGGCCCTCGGTCATCGGACCCCCCGATCAAAAAGTCAACATTTTCCCTTATTTCGTCCAAATTACGATAATGCCCTTGGGCTTCCGATCGTCATAACTATCACCTCAAACGTCGGAATCGAACGTGCCACCTGTCTATGATCTCGTGACGTCCCAAACTACGTCACGGTCACTGGTCAAAGTCCATTTGACCGTCCGAATAAAAAGTCAACATTTTGCCCATGACTAGGGGCAAAACGGTCATTTTGCATCGTTCGTCCGATTCCACCCAACTAACCACCGATTAACCCTCATTAATCATGATTAGTTACTAACCTAATCCCGAATTCCGGGATGGGTCGTTACAATCTTCCCCCTTAAAGAATTTGGTCCCCGAAATTCCAACCGATCAAAACTCAACCGTTCCTCCCTCCTAAAATCAGTTTCGTCCTCGAAATTTCCAATCATCCTCATTTCACATCCACCTTGTGGAAAACATTTCGTCCTCACAACACGTGTACACCCGTACACCAGCTACTCATATGTACCCAAACGTCCCATTACCGTCTCATGTCGTACCGACCACACTCGACCACCTCGAGTGAAAATGATCACTTGACGTCTGCTCCCACTGGGAGTCACCAACACTCACTCGTCAGTCCGTGCTGACGCTACCAGCCAAACGGTCGCCACTCAACCTCACCAGTAACGCAGTAATCATCAGCCAATTGGTGTCACATAAAGTTGCGTAAGATCAATAACACGATCTCATCTCGCAGGGCAAGCCCAACCCTGCGGCATATATCAAGCTCAAATTCCAGTTCACAACAACACCATGTGTGTCGGAAATAAGCCGAATGCCAACACGTACAACCACACCACTGGTACCTCCCACGTATCGTCACTAGATACCACTCGGCCTGTCCGTTACCAATCCTCATACACCGTACAGGGTACGTACACCCATCTCCAACAAGTCCACTACAAGGTCCACAGTCAATCACAACCTGACACTCAGGTTTCTTGTCCAATCTCATACTGGACAAATTGATCATTCTAACTCCTCATCCATTCTGGATCCCATGGTCACCCGACTAGTAACACAAAATCAACCCCCAACACGTCATCCAAGATGTACCAATCCAAGCACGCTCGCCAAGGCGTGTACAGTCATGCCGAAAGGGCATCTAATCTTACTCATAATTACTGAGGCGCACCCGCCCCAAATCTATACTCGCTCAACGGTTACCACGTCACATCCGATTGACTTCGAAAAGAAGCCAATCCCATTCGCCCATCTCTGTGACTGACCAGTTAGACCCTGATGGATATCCACTCATCCACAGGTCAAGCCTCGAGTCCAAAACATAAACGTTCCCACTCGCTCGAGTACGGAGTAACTTTGAAAAGAAGTTCGGTCAACCTATCCCCATACCTAAACATTCACAACAGAGTGATAAGCTCTTCACCTAGCCTGATCAAGGCGATCACAATTCGAGTCCGTTACCGCGTCACCCGACTGGTAACACCACGATCCTAGATCGCCACCACGTCCAAGGCCCACAACCTCATAATCCAGATCCACCTAGGATCCACTCATGCTCACAGCTGGCAATCCACCTGGAACTCGATAATAGGGTCTTACATCCACTAGAATCCTTGTCAACCACCCAACATTCCTCAACTATTTTTTCCCCCAAACAATCACTCAACAACGAAACACATCCACTCTGTGGATCCCCTCCAGTAACCTCATATCAATCCCTGCCACTCCACCTAGGAGAGACCAAGGATGATCCAATACGATGTCATCGACACCCAACCTCTGTGAGTGCAACATAACTCATTGCACCCACCGTACCGAATATCCAACATCGTCTGCCCCAAGCAGAAAATGGGAATTCCGTTTACCCCAACCTCGAGAAATGCAACTCCACCCGATGACCCCAAAACACACATGGGTCCACCATCCAATACACGCTCATCGTACTGGTATCCGCGATCAACGTCTGCTTCAAGTTGTCAGTTGGCAAATTACCAAATTGCCCCTCACCTTCCTTGACCCGTAACTCGGTCATCTGATGTCCGCTTCAAGCGTGTCGCCCGTCGTTGTACTCGGGGCATCGAGACCTTCCTAACGGTCCTTGGCCCTCGGCCATCGGACCCCCCGATCAAAAGTCAACATTTTCCCTTATTTCGTCCAAATTACGATAATGCCCTTGGGCTTCCGATCGTCATAACTATCACCTCAAACGTCGGAATCGAACGTGCCACCTGTCTATGATCTCGTGACGTCCCAAACTACGTCACGGTCACTGGTTAAATTCCATTTGACCGTCCGAATAAAAAGTCAACGTTTTGCCCACGACTAGGGGCAAAACGGTCATTTTGCATCGTTCGTCCGATTCCACCCAACTAACCACCGATTAACCCTCATTAATCATGATTAGTTACTAACCTAATCCCGAATTTCGGGATGGGTCGTTACACGCTGAATCCGTAGACAGACGGCATGAGTCAATCGGAGTCCGAACTAAAAAGTTATGGGTCTGGAAAGTTCAGGGGCAATATGGTAATTTGTTTTAACAAGGGTAAAATGGTAAATTTAAGTAGGTTTTGATCAAACGGTGAAGATGATGATTATCATGTGAATCAAATGTTGATTCAGCTAAATTGGCTAAGGATGTATGTTTAGGTGACATCTGTCATCATTAGATGAAGATTAGTGGCATGTGATTGCCATTAGGCTTAATTAATTCCTTTAATCCTTTAACATATAATTAGCTTAGGTACTGTTCATTGAACAGAAAAACAGAGAACAACCAAACCGCCCCTTGTGTATTCGAATTCGTCCAAGTTGAGTGATTTTGATGAATGGAGAGTGAACAGAGAGAAAGAGTGTGAATTGTGTGAGAAAACAATGAAAGAAAACAAAGAAAACCCCTGTTGAATTGTACTAAAAATACCCGAAAAATCACCTACAAGCATCAATCTTGAATTTGATGTTCTAGACGGTTTCGATTGAATTGGACGTGATCTTTAGCTTCTTGGGAGCTGGACGACTCGAACCAGGTTGATTGGAAGGTCAATTGAGGGTGGAATGACGGTGAACGGACTCTGTGACCATTCTGGAAACTGGAGCTTGTGTTCGATTATATAGAGGTATGAAACGTTGAAATTGATTCCATAATTATGCTTAGAATGGACATACGATGCTTCCTGTGTGTTTAATTGAACAATACGGGTTGATTTTGGGTAGAACCCGATTAGGGACCCGTCGGGTTTTGATGTTGAGTCGTGAGTTTCATGACCTAATTCTATTAAATTGAGGTTACAGATTTACAGTAGACATAGAATTGATGTTAGTGAATGAAATAACTGGAGAAATTGAGTTGAATTGATGAAGTTTAGAACGGGTTGCACCGCGGGTCAAATGACCCGTTTACCAGGCAACCGGGTCAAGAAGACGACTGTGCAGGTACTGTAGCAAGGCGCGTGAACTCAAGCGCAGCCGCTTGCGGCGACGCGTGAGGGCGCATGGTGGCTTTTCTGGGAAAGTGTCCAACAGGTGTTTTACTCTATACAGTGTAACGAACATTTTGGCTTTGGTTTCGAACCAATCGGACACCGTCTCGATAATGTTTCGAGGGTCCGAAGGTTTAAGTTACGCATTTAATTAATATTAAATTCCCGGAAAATTATGGGAAAATTATATGATGTAAATTGACTTGTTAGTAACCCTACATAATGATGTTGAACAGGATTCGAGATTCCTGACAAGTATCGGAAATTACAGAAACACGTGCAGCGCGGGAAACGAGCAATCGGACGGTGTGTGAGTGGACTTTTGTTTTCTACCCTGAATGCATGCATATATGTTTTAAATGCTTTATAATATGATTTGACATGATTTAGTATGATTGATGTTCCGATATGGTGAATTCCAGATTTTGGGGAATATTATATTATTTTAATCGGTGTTTTGGTACGTTTTTCGAGGAAATGTGCAAATGATATTTTGGGCTAGACCCGGAGTCAAAATGGTTTCAAAATGGATATTTTGATGAATTGATAAGACAAGGATGATTTCTGGACTATATTACTGTTTTCCATGTGAATTTACGGTGTTACGTATAAATGCTATTTGGGCTTGAGTCCCGATTGGTAACGATTTTGACTTGGTTTGAAGTCAAGAATTTGATTGAGATGTTTTGTGATATGCTCCCGGGATGATTTTCACTGTGATTGTGATTGTGAATACCCAGACGGTCGAAGTTAGGGGAGTTCCCAGACGACTGAAGCTCGGGGATATGATTGTGATTGTTCCCAGACGGCTGGTACTCGGGGTGAGATATGTGTTCCCAGGTAGCCGAAGCTCGGGGTGTTCCCAGACGGCTAACGCTCGGGGTGATGCGTGTCGGGGCAGTCGGAGCTCGGGGGACTTCCCAGACGACTGAGGCACGGGTTATGGCCTACGCGTAGTGTAGATGTGACAATATGATTGACAGGACCCGTCCCAACTGGACCTCGATAACCGTGCCCGGTCCTGCTCCCGTCTGACAAGTCGACTGAAGTCCCGAAACTATCCTTCAGCACCTATCAGACAAGGGATAACTGTCGCTCATGCCTCCGCCTCGAGATCAGCCCCGAACGTTGTGCCACGACCTGGAGGGTCATCAAAACAGAAAAGGTGTGAGTGGACAAAAATAATATCATTTGAAACACGTTTGAACACATATCAGTTACCCTCCAGTTTATCAAACCATGCATGTATAGGGAAAACATATGAATGACAATCACCGGCTTTCCAGCCAAACCATATAACAAGTCAAATCCCGGCTCTCAGGCCAAACACATGAAAACATAGTCACCTGGCCACACGGACCAAAACTCGTACTCAATACCAGTACGTAACCACAATCAACATCAAACAACTATGCACAAAGTCAACAATCAATTACTCGATCAATCAATCAATCCGCACTATTCACAAGTGCACAAACCATCACACTGTCACACCGGCACTACGCGTAGGCCAACCTCAGGAACTGCACTCTCGCAACATCCGAGTCATATCCATCATGTCTGGGGACTGCACACGCATCCTCTAGACGTACCATACCCGGGAACTGCACGCTCGCATCATCCGAGTCACGTCTAGGCACTGCACTCGCATCATCCAGAATGATCCAGTATCCACTATCCACAATCACAATCACAATCCATATCACAACATATATCAATCATATCCATGACCTCAAATCAAGGCAAAAACACTATCCAGTTAGGCCTCAAGCCCAAAACATCAATATCACGCAAATCCGTGAAATCACATTGAACATAGTAAAATAATCCAGAAATCATCATTGATTCACCCAATACGTCAAAACATCCTTTTAAAACCTTTTTGACTCCGGGCCTAGCCCAAAATACCATTTGCACAATTCCTCGAAAAATGTGCCCGAAAGACCGATTAAAATATTCATTAAATCACACATAATCATGCCACATCATCAGGACATCATTGCAAGTCAATTTATGCAATCAATCATGGAAAACATTTAACTATGCATGCATCATGGTTTATAAAACAAACGTCCACTCACACACCGTCCAACCCGCTCGCTTTCCGAGCTGCACGCGTTTCCGTAATTTCTTATACGTGCCAGGAATCTCGAATCCTGTTCAAATCAGTATACAGGGTTACTAACAAGTCAATTTACATCATATAATTTTCCAGGAATTTAATATTAATTAAATACGTAACTTAAACCTTCGGACCCTCGAAACATTATCGAGCCGGTGTCCGATTGACTCGAAACCAATTTTAAAACGTCCGTTACATTATAGGGAGTAAAACACCTGTTGAAACTTTCCTCAGAAAACCCACCACGCGCCCTCACGCGCCACCGCAAGCGGCTGCGCGTGAGTCCACGCGCCGTGCTACAGTAACCGTGAACAGTTCCCTTCCTTACCCGTTTCTCTGATAAACGAATCCTACGACCCGCGATCAGACCCGATTAGTTCTTCACCAATTCGAACTCAATTTTATCGTTTCTTTCACTCATTAGCATCAAGTCAATATGGATTAAGGGTCTGTAACTTAAATTTAAGAAATCAAAGCCCTAAAGCCCTCGACTCAATAAGAACACCCGACGGGTCCCTAATCGGGTTCTGTCCAACTTCACACTGTTTTATTCAATTGATTGCACCCGAAGCTTCTAACCTTTATGCTAAACACGAAACTCAAATCAATTTCATGAATCATTACCTTCAAATGGGAGAACTCAAGCTCCAAAATTCGACACAGTCGCAGGGGCTGTTCACCATCAATTCACCATCAATTGGCTTCCCAATTGATTTGGTTCGAGTCGTCCAGCTCCCAGGAAGCTGAATATCTACTCAATTTCCCTCGAAACCGTTTACAAAATCAAAATCGAGATTTATATGTTTAGGTATTTTTTCGGGTTTCTCAGTAGGGTTCTAGGTCCATTTCCTTCCGATTTTCACTCAATTCCCTCGCATAAATCTCTCTGTTCAATCTCAGTTTTACAATGGAATCGTGATCAATCAATTTGGACGAATTTCACTACACAAGGTGGACGGTTTGTTGTTCTCTGTTTTTGTTACATATGAATACCATATGCTAATTCATCACCGTTTTCATTACTTAGTTAATTATAAAATAACTAACCAAATGCCATTAATTGACATAAGCAAGTGACAAATGTCACTTAATAATTAATCCCAATCCAAATAGGCTGAATCAACCAAATTAAGATATAGTTTATCAATTAATTTCACCGTTAAAGACAAATTACTGCCCCTCTTCGTTCTAGACCCATAACTTTCTCGTTCAGACTCCGATTGATGCATGCCGCCTGTCTACAGTTTCAGCGTCCCGAGACCTATCCAACGGTCTTCCTGGAAGGTCCAAACAATGTCCCGATCAAAAAGTCAACAAATGGCCCCGTTTGACCAATTTACCAAATTACCTTCAAACTTCCGCACGTCATAACTTTTTCCTCGAATGTCAGAATCGGGCGTGTCACCTGTCTATGAACTCGTGACGTCCCAATCTACGTCACGGTCATCGGTCAAAGCTCGTTTGACCGCTCGAATAAAAATTCAACCGTTTGCCCAATTCTAGGGGCAAAATCGTCATTTTCCTCAAATTTTCTAAATTTTCGTTTTTCGCATTTTTCGGGGCGTTACAGTGATGGTTTATGCACTTGTGAATAGTGTTGATTGATTGATTGAGTACTTGATTGTGTTGCTTGATGTTGATTGTGGTTACGTACTGGTATTGAGTACGAGTTCTGGTCTATGTAGCAAGGTGACTATGTTTTCATGTGTTTGGCCTGAGAGCCGAGAATTTGACTTGTTAGATGGTTTGGCTGAAAGCCAGTGATTGTGTTTCATATGTTTTCCCTATACATGCAGGTTTGATAAACTGGAGGGTAAATGATATCTTTTAAAATGTGTTTTTAACGAATATATTTTTGTCCACTCACACTTTTCTGTTTTGATGACCCTCCAGGCCGTGGCACGACATTCGGGGCAGATTGCTAGGCGGAGGCATGAACAGAAATCAATGCAGTTATCCCTGGTCTGACAGGTACTGAAGGGTACTTTTGGGATTTCAATTGACTTGTCAGACGGGAGCAGGACCGGGCACCGTTATCGAGGTCCAGTTAGGACAGGTCCTGTCACTGTTCATCTCCTTCAACCTCTAGTCTACCGGTTCATACCAGCCCGGTCCACCTAGACCGATGTTCACGGCTTTATGCCCATTTCAAGTCCAATTTCGGTCTTTTCTCTCTCATTAGGTTTGTCCAATCCTCTCCTATGAATCTACGTGACCAAAACACTAACTTAAGCACTATAATTTACCTTCCAAATCGAAGAAGAAAAACCAGAAATCGTCCTTCTCTATTCCCGGCCACCACGATGTCCTTCGGCCACCATGATGTCCTTCTCTCCAGGCCTCGTCTCAGTCTCCAGAAGCTCTAATAAGCAACCCAGTCAGTCATTAATCAGAAAGGATCGAGGTACTAGTGTTGAACCAAAAACAGAGAAACAAAGTTCTCTGAAAAATGGCTTACCGTCACTCTGGTCTTCCGTCGTGGCCTCGCCCGCGATCTTCACGTCGTCCTAGGTCTTTTGTTGCTCATTGATCACCACCAACAGACATGGTCGCAATGGTTTGGACGTTTGAATTGTACGGTTGTTCACGATTGTTCACGGTTCTTCCTCTTTGTCTCTCAGTTTCCTCACTATCACACACCACGACTCACTTTCCTTTTCACTCAAACACACACACAAGCACAAGCACACACTTCTCTCTCACTCTCTCGACTTAAACCATATGCACGACACTGCCCTGTTTTAATCGATCAAAATGTGTGAAGGGGCTGGAACCAACTAGAGAGTAGACAGGTGGCCACATCTCATTGTTCCCAGGTGAAAATATCCAACTTATCAGGGACAGATGTCCTCATCCCATTTATCATAATTTAAACAAAGGCAGACAAAAAACCGTTTTATCCCTACTGCCACACAAATTACCAATTTGCCCCTAAGGCATTTAGACCAAAATCCGAGACGTCCGAAACCTGTTGACAGCGTGCCTCCCAATGGTCCCATTGAGGAAAAATCTGTTGACAGCGTGCAAAATGACCATCGTATGCAAAATGACCTTTTGGATGAGTGACAAGTGACACGTGTCACTCATCCCATGGCCCAAATTCCCCAAAAGGTGGATCTTGGCTCCCATTAGTCCCTTTTAATATTTTAAAACCCCTCACACCTCACCATTCACACACCACCTCACCGTCCATCATTTTTCCTCTCATCCTCACCCTTCATTATCATCATCAGCTCATCTTCATCATTTTCATTTTTTTAAAACACGTGCACCACCATTCCATACAAACCCCATAACCTTCACGCCATTATCTTCATCAACCAACTGTGACCAGCTGAGGAGAGACCAGAGACAAGGATGACATGACAGAAGAGGCTGAGCACGGCGGGGCTACAGTGGAGAAGTGAGAAAAACCTGAAACCCGAACGACCTGTTTTAACCCATTTTTGGAACTTGGGTGTTTAACGTCTAAAGATCGATTTCATTGGTTGAATATGATTCTAGAGACCAGGACAAGTTGCTTGGACGGATTTGAAGGAGTTTTGGTGACCTGAGTCGACGGTGAACAGAGTTGGAAAAAACCGGTTGCTGTGCGTCAATCAAAGGTAAGGATTTTGTTAGTTTTTCCTTGTTTTAATTAGGTAGATCCTCTAGTTAGGCTGAGACAAAGGTTTAGGAAGAACCCGTGTCGAAAATGGTGGAAAACGAGGGAGAAACGAACAGGTCAGGTCGCAGGTTGTAACGCCCCGGACGTTCTGGAAATGTAATATTATAAAATATTGAATAAAATGACGTTTTTACCCTTGTGATTCGTATGGTCAAATTGTTGACTTTTGATTGGAGGGTCGAACGAACGTTGAGTGATGACCGTGACGTAGTTCGGGACGTCACGAGTTCATAGACAGGTAGCACGTCTGATTCGGACGCTCGAGGCGAAAGTTATGATGTTCGGAAGTCCAGGGGCATTATCGTAATTTGGACGTTATATGGGAAAAAGTTGACTTTTTGTTTGACAATTGATATCCATATGATTCAAAGACCGTTGGGTTCGTCTCGAGGTCCCGAGTACAACGACAGGCGGCACACGCGAAACGGACGTCGGATGACCGAGTTACGGGTCACAGAAGTTGGAGGGCATTTTGGTAAATATTGCACAGAAGGGCATTTTGGTCATTTCACGGCGGTTACTGTAGCACCACCGTGAAAAACAGAGTGCGGCCGTGGCGTTTTTGAGCGTGCATTTTTTTTATGGCTAAGTGGACTGGTGAGTGGGTTTAGTTTATGGATTTTGAGGTTGTGGGAAGTAGCCATGCGTGTCTGGGCAGAGACTGAGTGCACGGGAGGAACGAGAAATGGCTGTGGTCTCTGTGTTTGCGGGAAACCGTTTTCAGAGGCCTCAGTTGGTCTCCCACGGGCTGTTGGCCACACCGATCGAATAACTGAGTATGGGAATGGAGTGAGGATTGAGTTAGGGTCATTTTGGTTCAATTTGGGAGCTGAGCTTGAGAGGAACTGTGAGAGAAACCGTGAACAAACCGTTTCGGGTTTTTGGGGGGAAATCGCAGAGTTCAATTTCTAAGGGTCGAGGGATCAATCTAAACACACTGTGAGTCTTCTGGGAGTGACAGAATCTCGGCCGTGCAAGAATTGAAGGGATTCGAGCACGGATTGCCCAAGAATCCAAGGTCCAGTTCGAAGGAAAAACCAGTTGGAGGGAAAATTGAAGATCAAATTGAGGGGACATTCGAGCTAAACCAAGGGCCATTCTAGTCTTCTGGGAGCAAAAAGAAACCAACCACGTCGAATTCGAAGGACGACACTCACGAATTGGCCAAGAACGGAGCTCTCTGGTTCTGAGTATTTTCGAGCTTGAGGTCGACGACTTCCAGGTAACGGCGAGCCCAATTGATTGTACCAGTGTGTTCGTATAAGTTTCCTTAAGCTACTGGTGAAATTAATTTGAGTATGGAGTCAGTTTAGGTGAGTTTCAGAGGTCGACTTGTTCGACTGTGTGAGCTTGAGATGGGTCAATTTAGTATAAGTCGAGGTTAACCAATGATGCAGACCTAAAATAAATGGGTTAGAGAAGATAATAGGATTGAAAACGGGAGGAATTGATTGAGAATTGAGCTTGAACTGGTCGGGTTGAGTCGGGGGTATAGACCCGTTTATCAGTCGATTCGGGTAAGGACGAAGATACTGTAGCTTGGCGCGTGGCCTTCACGCGCAGCCACTTTGGGCGGCGCGTGTGACGTCAACTCCGATCGCGGTCAACATGAGAATTAATTGTAACGCCCCAGACGTTCTGGGAAATGTAATATTATAAATATTGAATAAAATGACGTTTTTACCCTTGTGTTTGTGTGGTCGATTTGTTGACTTTTTGATTTGGAGGTCGAACGGACGTTGAGTGATGACCGTGACGTAGTTCAGGATGTCACGAGTTCATAGACAGGTGGCACGTCCGATTCGGACGCTCGGAGTGAAAGTTATGATGTTCGGAAGTTCAGAGGCATTACCGTAATTTGGGCGTTATAAGGGGAAAAAGTTGACTTTTTGTTTGACAATTGATATTCATTTGACTCGAAGACCGTTATGTTCGTCTCGACGCCCCGAGTACAACGACAGGCGGCACGCTTGAAACGGACGTCGGATGACCGAGTTATGGGTCACGGATGCTGGAGGGCAATTTGGTAATTATTGCACAGAGGGGCATTTTGGTCATTTTCACGGCGGTTACTGTAGCACCACCGTGAAAAACAGAGCACACGGCCGTGCCGTGGTGTTTTGTGCATTCAAATTGTTTATGGCCTTAGTGGATTGATCAGATGTTTTGTTTATGTGAATTGAGGTAGTGGGAGCATGACTGAGTGGCGTGAGCAGGTTGCAGGCACGGGATTGAGTTTAATATGGCCATGGTTTCTGTGTTTGTGGGAAGCAAGTTTCAGAGAACCTCAGCTGGTCTCCCACGGGTGCTGGCCGTTTGAATCGATTGACAGAGTAAGAGAGTGAGGAGGGGACTCGGTTGGGTCATTTGGGCATCATTGTGAGGGCTGAGGTTGAGAGAGACGGTGAGAAAATAGTTTCGGGTTTTCAGGGGGAAACTCAGAGTTCAATTCCTACGGGCTTTGAGGTGAAACTAAACACATAGGGAGTCTTCTGGGAGTGACAGAATCACGACGGTGCTGGAGTTGTTGAGTTTGGAGCCCGTTTTGCCCAGGAACCCAAGTCCCAGTTTGAAAGAAAAACCAGTGGAGGGAAAAATGGAAGATCAAATTGTGGGGACTTGCGAGCTAAACTAGGGGCCATTCTAGTCTTCTGGGAGCAAGAGGAAACCAACCACGTCGATTTCGAGGGACGACACGCACGAATTGGCCAAGAACGGAGTTCCCTGGTTCTGAGTATTTTCGAGCTTGAGGTCGACGACTTCCAGGTAACGGTGAGCCCAATTGATTGTACCAGTGTGTTCGTATAAGTTTCCTTAAGCTACTGGTGAAATTAATTTGAGTATGGAGTCAGTTTGGGTAAGTTTCAGAGGTCGACTTGTTCGACTGTGTGAGCTTGAGATGGGTCGATTTAGTATAAGTCGAGGTTAACCGATGATGCAGACCTAAAATAAATGGGTTAGAGAAGATAATAGGATTGAAAACGGGAAGAATTGATTGAGAATTGAGGGCTAACTGATCGGGTTGAGTCGCGGGTATCAGACCCGTTTAGCAGGCTGTTCGGGTAAGGGAGAAGACACTGTAGCTTGGCGCGTGGCCTTCACGCGCAGCCACTTTGGGCGGCGCGTGACGGCGCGTGTGACGTCAACTCCGATCACGGTCAACATGAGAAATAATCCTTTCAGTCTAATTAACAATTTCCCTTTTGGATTCGAGTTGTTCGGGAGTCGTTCGGGATAAGCTCGGGAGCCCGGAAGTTTAGGTCCTTAAGGTTTATTTTTCCGAAAAATCCGGGAAATTAGGGAAAAATCTTACGAGCTATTTGGGGATGTTTGTAACCCTTCTTGTACGTTTTCACAGGCCCGGACACTTCCGAAGCTACGGAGGAGCGCGCGGGACGCGATTGACGCGTCCTAAGACTGTGAGTGGACTTTTTTTTTAATTTCCTAAATTGGGCATGCATGACTATTTTGCTTGTTTATCTCATGGTTTTACATATGATTTTATGATGGTGATATGTTATATCGGTTTTACGTGTTTTCACGTTTTTCGAGATATTTACCGTATTTCACGCATTTCGAGGTTACGATTTTCGCTTTTGCATGCGTGATGATTTTGATAAAGTACCTGGATATGAATATGCATGTTTCGGATTTATGATGTTTGATCACATTGTGAAGTAATTTCTGGAAATTGCATGTGTTGGAATTTGCATGTGAATTCGGACATGAGTCCTGTTACGATGAGAAATGTTTTTGGAATAATGTTGGAAAAAGATTTGTGATGAATCCTGATTTATTATGTTTAAAAACGGTTTTGGGTTTAAAGACCCGGTTAATGGTTGGATCTGGTTTTGGGTTTAAAGACCCGGTTATTTAATGACGGGGGCGGGCCCGAAAATTGGGTTTAAAGACCCGAATTGAGTTTAAAGACTCGTGAGTTTAAAGACTCGATTATTATGATACCCCCCGAGGCCTATTAATCATGTTTTGAGTTTAAAGACTCGTTGATATCCCGGGAAGGCCTAATGTTGAGTTTAAAGACTCGGATGGATCCAACGGCATAATTGTGGTTAATGATTCACGTTTTACTTGATTTTTGCAATTAACGTTCAAAATGACGGTTTCTGAAACCTGGAATTATTAAATGGTTTTTACATATGAATTATGGTGATCCTTTGTAACGTTTTCCATGTGTTTCGGAAAAAGAGTTTTTAAAAGTTTAATATGCAAAATTTGAATATTTGGTTATGCATGCGTGTTACAAAACTGGAGGGCGAACCCGATTTCGGAAAAACTGTTTTCCCTATAAAGCTTATGTTTCGATCCACTCACACTTTGTTGTTTTAAATTCCCTCCAGGTCGTGGAACAAGCGTGGGGGCAAGCGCCGAGGCAGAGGCGGAGGCATAATGTTTTCCGTTGCGGAGTAGTTAGTTCACAGAGTAGGACTTGTTTCTTTAACTTGTTTTGTAATATTGCTCTGTGAAACTGTGGACTTGACGTCCAGTCGGATGTATTTGTTTAATCTCCCTGGTCTGACAATGGGTGCGTTGTAATTTTAATTAGTTCTCCGGTCTTGTGGATTCGATTGTCAGACGGGAGCAGGATGCTTCCCGATTATCGAGGCGATAATCGGGGTGGGTCCTGTCATTAATCCTTTCAGTCTAATTAACATTTTACCTTTAGGATTCAAGTTGTTTGGGAGTCGTTCGGGATAATTTCGGGAGTCCGGAAGATTAAGTCTTTAAGTTTATTTTCGCCGAAAAATCCGGGAAAATTAGGAAAAATCCTACAAGTTATTTTGGGATGCTTGTAACCCTCCTTGTACATTTTTTTCAGGCACGGACACTTCCGAAGCTACGGAGGAGCGCGCGGGACGCGATTGACGCGTCCTAAAACTGTGAGTGGAAATTTTGGTTTCTAAACTGGGCATGCATGACTATTTTTCTTACTTATCTTATGGTTTTGCATATGATTTTATGATGGTGAGATGATATTCCGGTTTTACGTGTTTCCACGCTTTCGAGATATTTATCGTATTTCACGCATTTCGAGGTTACGGTTTTTTCACTTATGCATGCGTGATGTTTTGATAAAGTATCTGGATATGATTATGCATGTTACGGATTTATGATGTTTTGATCACATTTGCGAAGTGAATTTTTGGAAATTGCATGTGTTGGAATTTGCATGTGAATTCGGACATGAGTCCTATTATGATGTGATATGATTTCGGAATGATGTTGGAAAACGGTTTGTGATGAATCCCGATTTATTGTGTTTTAAAAACGGTTTTGGGTTTAAAGACCCGGTTGATTGTTGGATCCGGTTTTGGGTTTAAAGACCCGGTTGATTGTTGGATCCGGTTTTGGGTTTAAAGACCCGGTTATTTAACGACGGGGGCGGGCCCGAAAATTAGGTTTAAAGACCCGGATTGAGTTTAAAGACTCGTGAGTTTAAAGACTCGATTACTGTGATACCCCTGAGGCCTATTGATCATGTTTTGAGTTTAAAGACTCGTTGATATCCCGGGAAGGCCTAATTTTGAGTTTAAAGACTCGGATGGATCCAACGGCATAATTGTGATTATTGATTTACGTTTTACTTGATTTGTGCAATTAACGTTTCAAAATGACGGTTTCTGGAATCTGGTATTATTAAATGGTTTTACATGAGTTATGACGATCCTTGTAACATTTTTCATGTGTTTCGGAAAAAGAGTTTTCAAAAGTTTAATACGCAAGTTTTGAATATTTGGTTATGCATGCGGATTACAAAACTGGAGGGCGAACCCGATTTCGGAAAAACTGTTTTCCCTGCAAAACTTATGTTTCGGTCCACTCACACTTTGTTGTTTTAAATTCCCTCAAGGTCGTGGTACAAGTGCGGGGGCAAGCGCCGAGGCTGAGGCGGAGGCATAAAGTTTTCCGTTGCGGAGTAGTTAGTTCACAGAGTAGGATTTGTTCCTTAACCTGTTTTGTAATATTATTGCTCTGTGAAACCATGGGCTTGACGTCTAGTCGGATGTATTTGTTTAATCTCCCTGGTCTGACAATGGGTGTGTTGTAATATTATTTAGTTTTCCGGTCTTTTGGATTCGATTGTCAGACGGGAGCAGGATGCTTCCCGATTATCGACGCGATAATCGGGGTGGGTCCTGTCACAGGTCGCGGGTCGCGGTGACCCGGTTGCACGTCCACGAGTCAACCTGGTCTGAGGTAGGAGATGATGACATCATCATGATGATGTCATCATGTCAGACCTATCTGACTTGTGACCAATCCTGGAGTGACACGTGGCACTGTCAGAGTCTGACACATGTCAAACTTGACAGCTGTTAGGTGACGTCATGTTCATCTTCATCAACATGTGTTGACCAGCGTTGCCTTTCCCTTTGACCAGCGCGTGAGGGCGCGTAAGGGGGAATCTCAAGGTGAGACTGGCACCATTTTCAAGGTTTCGACGATACGAATCCAATGGTGATGGTTTCGTGTCGATAAGAGATCGTTAAGTTTGTCAAAATTGGGTTTAATGCCTCGAGAAATGTGTTCAGACGGCTTCCCCGGGCCGGTTCTGTTCTAGGGTTTCATGTTTGGACTTATAGCACCCATTAGTGACCTTTGGATGTGTTTGGACAGGTTTAGGCGGTTTGTTGAGCAGCAAGGATCGTGTGTGAGTGGGCTTTTGATTTCGAAATGATTGCATGCATAACTGTTTTCACTGTTTTACTTTACCATTGAGATTGGATGATTCTTAGTACTGTATGATGATGTTCTATACGTATTATGATGTTTTGGGCATGCAACCCGTCTGTTATATGAACCAGTTTTTAGAGTTAATCAGGGATTTCTGTGGAACTTAATACTATTGCACTGTGTATACCTACCTTATGATACTATCTCCACCAGACGTCTCGTAGTATCCTGGAGTAGTCACGGACACTGCCTGAGAGGGGTTGACCCGAGGGGTAGCTCAGGATCAGGAGTGTGGTTATGGATGATACCCCAAGGGAGGGTCATTGACTTGCTGGTCATTGACCTGGGTGGACCCTGGGAAGACTTGGGATTGAAACCCTGAATGGAACGCGTAGCCTTAGGACCATGACATTATTAGGCATCGGGGATGCTAGACATCAGGGATGTCGGGGTTTGGTTAACAGTGCATTATTATTATGATTGATTTCCTTATTCTGTTATATATGATTAGATGATTTCATGATACTATTACGATTATCTATTATTTGACTTAATGCATGCAAGTTTGAAAACAGAGGGGTAAAACCTTATTATTATTATTATTACATTATTATTAAATTGGTTTTGGAAATATTGTTTATTTTTCGGCTCACTCACTCTTTATTGTTTCATTGACCCCCCCCTCCCCCCCCCCCCCCCCCCAGTCGTGCTACGGAGGAAAACGAGGACCCAAAGTCTGACGCATAGACCAGACGTTGCACACCGGTACACCCTTTTGGGTAGGTTGGCATCGTATGTAAACTTAGGTGTCGTGCTCATTATTGTATTTCGAACTATCTCTTGTCTGACATTATTGAACCCTTAAGACTTATGTATGAACTTATTTATCGTGATTTATTATTGTTGAACCGTTTAAAGGTAATTTTGGTATTCTGGGGTTGCGTGTCAGACGGAAAAAAGGCATATCCCCGGGTGGTCTCAGGGGGATCAGGATGGGTCCTATCAAGTCCCCTAAATGATAGAGAGGCTCTCTATTTATAGAAGTTGTCTAGGATTTAGGTTATAGTAATAGTGATGGGCTTTAAGACATGGGCCTTGTGTGATCTTTAAGGTCTTTCAGTGGGTTTGTCCCGTAGTCCACTATAGTATCTTAGTAAGCCCGTTATTTGGTCAGATGTCACGTCAATACTCTGTAATGTATATATGATTTCGAATTCAATACTCACTAAAAGCGAGGTGGATACATAGAGAGTGTATATATATATATGTATCGCATTATAGAATATCCGTGTTTCAAAAAAATTTGATAAAGAGCTTGCTATAAAAATGAGGCATTTAGGCACCAACATGCTACCAGTATAACAATTTTCAATTTTTAAATTCAATAATTACTTATCACCACGAGAGTTAATTGGCCTAATAAAAACATTCTTTTGCTAGGCCAAGGCATTCATAAATTCCCAAAAGGGAGAGGGACACCTGCTGTTTGGTGCAGTGGTACCGAAGATTGTACCTCAGTTCGGTTAGTCATGGTGTAAGCAACACTAATAAGTTTTTTTTTTTCCAAGAAGCAACACTAATAAGTTCGGTTACTCCCTTAGACTTTCTTTGTGAAAGAAAAAATACCACAAATTCAATTTTAATGAATTCATTTATTATTTTCATTTAGATTCTACAATATACAAAGAATTTTGATCATGGGTTCAAATCTCATCATCTTCCGTCGAGTTCTGATTTAAATTTTCACACAATTAAAGATTCGGCTGTGTGGACCTCAGTTTATCGATCATGGTTGAATCTGAATAGCTTGACTTTTTGTGGGTTCTGGATACAAAAAAAAAAACTACATATATACACACAAAATTTTGATTAAATTCAAAGAGAAGGTTAAATTTTAGAGACAATTTTCAGTTTAAGTTATAATAGCACGATACAATATTTCTTATTTTATCATCGTTAAATTCTATGGATTTGTAATATTCATCTTTACATATTACACGGGATAAAAGACGAAGTCAATAGACAATCTGTATCATAATTCCTTGTTTTTTTCTCATTGAGTGTTGTTATTTGAACCTACTTTATTTATCATGTTATTTGATATATCTAATGTGATATTCTATTTATCTCAAAAAATAAATACGAAGTAATTGATATGATTAACTGCATTCAAAAGTTCTCAACACATTTACAAGACTTTATTGGCACAACTCAAAGCTACTAATTAGTCTAATTATATTCCTTAATTAAAGATTATTAATGGATAATGAGTTATATAGTAATTGTCAAATTTGCACGAAATCAAAATATGTAAAGGAAGAAAAAATAAGGATAGAAATAACTAATCACTTCTTCTATTAAAAGTGCTCATTCAGTATAGTTTTAAATTAACTTTCGCGATTACAAAATTCAATTAATGAATACTGGCTTTAATACTTTGTTCATGGTTAGTTTTTGTGATGACTATTAACTAATATGAGTTTTATTTATTATATTAAGGAAAATACTTGCATCTCATCCTTATAGTATCTCATTGTATTATATTTTTTATTTATCGAATTGTCTTTGTACATGTATTATAATATGAATCGTTCATTCTCTAAATCATTATGTGAAAATCATCTTCGTAAAATATCAATAACATTTGAGGTCGTTTGGTCATTCATATGTGTCAAATAAATCAATCATTTTGGTAATAATTAAGATCATCATGGCGAATCATCAATTTAGTTGATATATTTGCATGAGGATTTAGAAAAATAAATAATTATGATTATATGAAAATGTACCATCAAGGTGGAATACAAGTATTATCCTTATAGTAATATGAGTATATTTTTTGTACAAGAGTAATAAAGGTAGTTTTTTGGGATCCAATAATACGGGGGAAGAGAGATTGCATCATACAAAGTCAGTATCGACTTCATCTGTTACGTAAGCCTTACTTAAGACGCCCTACATAACGTCCGGAAAGAAATATCACTAAATAATAGTATTTTGTGACAATATAGATAACTTCTTAGATATGGGTACACTATTTTTCTCTTTAACAGATAAAAATATTTTTTTGTTTTTTGGTTTAGAGTAATATGAATCCTCTTATATAGATTAAATTTTCAATTTACCATCTTCTCATTTCTACCCGATTAATTTTTCAATTTACTATCTTCTCATTTCTACCCTAAATTATTATTAATACTCAATTTACCCCAATCATTATATTTACTCCTATTTTCTATAATTTTTGTCCAACAAGTCACATTTTGGTAATCAAATATGATTTTTATTATGAGTAATTTTTTCTTTATTAATATTATATGACACGTTTACTTACTTGAAATATAGCAAATTTAATAAAAAGTTAAGATGAAATATGAGTTAACATAAATATAAAATACTTTTATTTATTAAAATAATATCATTCATTGTTTGTCATATCAACATGGTCACTAAATGTGGCCAATTTAGAAGGACCAAATAACATTATTCTAGTGTCAATCCAATGAAAATTCAACATGAGGTACTTGCCTTTATGACTAATCATCAACTAATTAGACCCTATTATTATTTATTTCAAAATTATGGAGGAATTGAGCATTAATAATAATTCAGGTGGTGATTGGTTGAAATAAAAATTCATAGGAGAAATTAAAAAGGGATACAACCTCAAGGGATAATTTTACTAAATAGCCTTATAATACAAGTAATTATTAATATTTAATAATTGAGTATAAACAAAATCAACTAAACAATGAAAAAGGAAAGGGTAAGCAACGACTTGGGGTGCTAATTTCCAACACTTTTTGAAATATACGTGAAATTTATCGAGGTCAATTTTCACAATTAAAAACTTGAGTTATTTTTTGGTCCACCTATTATGAAATGTTTAATAAATGCGTGAGTCTCAGGTCACCTGTTAACTCTTGTAATAACTTATTAATCTGTTTAATGAACGTATCAATCAGTAATCTATATATATACCAATTTACCTATCAATTTTCATAAAGTAGGAAAATCCTTTAAATATAATAAACATGTTATATGTTAATCGGATTTTGAGCATGACTTGTTTATTGAATGAGTTACACGGGTTAATTAGTTCATTAACAAGATTGTATTTGAATTTACCATCATTGACATGATTATTAAACGAGTCGAGTTCGGATTTACCATATTTAGGTAAAACTGAAGTTATGACACAACATGAATCCAACATTACATGACTCTTAATCAGCTTTCGAGCATAACCTGTTTATTGAAAAATTTACACGGGTTAACTAGTTCACAGATAAGATTCAATTCAAATTGACCATCATTGACACAATTATTAAAAAGTCGAGTTCGAATTAAACATATTTATGTAAAATTGAATTTATGACATAACATAAATCCAACATTACCCGACCTGTTGCCTACCCTTACATTAATCACGGGAATTTTGCAATAAAAAATAGGATAATACTTGCATCATACTTTAGTGGTGCCTCTTCGTAAGACCCTTTCGATTTATCTAATTGTTTTTGTATGTATATCATAATTAGAACTATTCATTCTCTAAAATACTTTATTAAGATTATCTTTATAAAAAATCAATAAGATTGAAAGCCGTTTAATTATTCATATATATCATTCAAATGGACGTTCGCCATCACGGGAATTTTGCAATAAAAAATAGGATAATACTTGCATCATACTTTAGTGGTGCCTCTTCGTACGACCCTTTCGATTTATCCAATTATTTTTGTATGTATATCATAATTAGAACTATTCATTCTCTAAAGTATTTTATTAAGATTATCTCTATAAAAAATTAATAAGATTGAAAGCCGTTTAATTATTTATATATATCATTTAAATGGATGTTCGCCATAAAAATCTTAATTCTCGTCGAAATCGTTAATTTTTATTTAATACGCATGAATTACTAAATAACCTTAAATTTTGTTAATTTTTAACAAAAATAATCTTAATATTATAATTTAAAAAATAAATATATTCGATTATAATATATCTATAATAATAATTAGTTAAATTAAAAAAAGGTATGAGAAGTTATCAAAAATGTGAACTACAAAGAAAAAGGAATGCTCCAAAAGCTTCCAGTGTAGTGGGCCCCGATAGAAGTTAATTATGAAATTGCCGGTGCTCGCGCGCGTGATTAGTTTTGCGGTAAAATATAATTTCTATTCCTATTTTCCTCTTTTTTAATTTTTAATTACAGTCTAGAAGATTTTAATCCTATAATTTGCCGAAATTTTCCTGAGAAAATTGGGAGCGAAGAAAGCTAAGAAAGTAGCAGCAACACTTACATCCTCCGCCTCTGCCGTCCACCTCACTTGCTTTCGAAGCCAGCCATGACTACCTCCTCTGCAGCTTCACGCAAGGTTCTTCTACTTCTACTTCTACTTCCCTCTCTCTCTCTCTCTTCTTATTCTACAATTTAAATATGGGTTTTTTTTTTGTTTTTAAATTAATTTTGGATTCGTAGGCTTTAAGCAAGATCGCCTGCAATCGGCTTCAGAAAGAGCTTGTGGAGTGGCAGGTCAATCCTCCAGCTGGTTTTAAACACAAAGTCACTGATAATCTCCAGAGGTTCCATTTTCAATTGCTTTAATGCAGCTTTCAAATTTCAGTCACTTTTTGTTACAATTAGTTTTGTGATTTATGTTATTTCCTTTGAATTTATGCGTGAAGGTGGGTTATCGAAGTAATCGGAGCTCCGGGAACTCTATACGCCAATGAAACTTATCAGCTCCAAGTCGATTTTCCCGAGCATTATCCAATGGAAGCACCACAGGTTGCCAATTTTCATTTTTAGTCCCTCTTGATGTGGTTTGATTGTCCGGAAATTTTGTTGGAAACCATAGAATTGAAATTAAGGGTTTTGGACAGTTGAAGAAAACAACCAACCAGCGACATATAATGGCATTTACATTTGCAATTTTGAATTATTCTCTAAATGATTGTGATTTTTAGTTTTCATTATTCTCGTATTGCTTTTTTCAGGTGATTTTCATCCCTCCAGCTCCTCTGCATCCCCACATTTATAGCAATGGCCATATCTGTTTAGGTACCATCTTTCGTTTTTTCTTTTAACTTCGTTTTTTCTTTTAACTTCGTTTTAGCATTGAACTAATGTCTTGGTGTTGAATTTGATTTTCATTTTTTTGGTTGCTGAAGATTGCAAGTTAGGTGCCTATATAACATTAAGTCCTTGCTTTTGACATATGCGATCGTTGGTTTCATTCTATCAAGATTATGACTAGTTGTTTGGCTGTTACATCCTAATGTTTGCTTAAAAGTTAGGCAACTTACATATTAAGTCCAATTAATGTCTATTGAATTTGCAGACCCTGCAAATTTTGCTTCAACTAAGCTTGATGCAAACTAATTGTGTCCGCTAAGTAAACTTTTGTGATCATTGCGCTATTTAGAATGTTTGGTAAAGTTTTGAAGAATACAAATTAATGCCAGTCATCCATTACCTGATAGATTGAATCAGGATTAAAATTAGAGAAGTCCGAGTAACATTGTTTTGTTGGCTGGCAACCCCAACCCTCTGGTCTCTAACATGCCCCGGGTGGAGATTGACAAACCATGACATATAAGTTAGTCTGATGCTCGGGTTATTATCATCTCCAGTAGTGAACAATGTTAGTCAGGAAGATAGCTTATAGTTTAATTCCTGTACCAATTCCATTGTTGATTACTTTAGGAAATTGTAGCAAGTCCCAAGGCAAGTGGTACCATTGCGCTAGCAGTCAAAGTTGTGAGGCTTTGGATATTGGGTAACATCCTCTACGGTGCTGTCAGTCAACCTGTATTGCGCATCTTTGCATTTCCCTTTTGATTACAGTTATGAGCGTTTAAATCGCACTACCGTTGTTCCTTGTCCCTCTTCGTGCATTCTTCCGTTTTTCAGGCACGTCCTAAACTGTTTAGTTTGGTTCCCGGAAAGGATAAGATAGTCTAAAAAGGTCAAGTATGGTGTCCTTTTGTGAGCAGAGTTGGTTGCTTTCATAGGAAATGGTAAAATCCAGATTCGTTATGAATTATTTGTTCTTGTTTTTCTCATTTTCTTGCTTATGTGATGGAATGCTTTTATGTGCTGGTACTTCACAGCGAGTCAGGTGAACAGCTTCGCTAGATTTACTACCGGTTAATGGTTTAGGGTTTACTGGTTAACAGTTTATGTGTTCATTTGCAGATATCCTATACGATTCATGGTCCCCAGCCATGACCGTAAGTTCCGTCTGTATCAGCATTCTCTCCATGTTGTCAAGTTCCACCGTGAAGGTTTGTTTCACTTTGTTGAACTTAAGCTTTTGATGACCCCTACTCTCGGTGTATTCGACTAAATTAACTCATAACGATCATTCTTCATTTCAATCTTTTTGCAGCAACGCCCATCAGATAATGATCGATATGTCAAGAATTGCAGGAATGGTAAATCTCCAAAGGAGACGAGATGGTGGTTCCATGATGATAAAGTGTAATGACATGTAATAACTATGTATAAAAAAGAGAGGCTTTTGAAATTTGTATCCTATTTAATCAATGCTATTATTGAAAGGGGCCTAGCCGGGGCCATGACCCCTCCTCCTCCTCTCCCCCTTTACATATTCCCTTCCATTTCATTGAGCTTTCATTTTATTTTCTATTACAAAATGATATCGAGAGAAGCAGATTATAAATTTTCAATATCGATTTTTCTTTTTACAAAAGTTAAATATGACAATTTATTTTTACAAGAAATGTGGCGAAATAATGTAGTATTTTTCCAAATAAAACTAGATAATTGAACAAGTGAAAGGGTATAATCATCAAGAATGAAAATAACGTTAATATTAATATTAATATTGATATCAATATTATTTATATTCAATAAAAATATTAGAAATTTTTCCAAATTTCAGAGTTTTGAATGTAAACATCTAATAATATTTATTTTGAATGTAATTTAAAAAAATAATTAAGCATCTAATAATATTTATTTTGAATGTAATTAAAAAAAATTAAACATTTAATAATATTTATATCATGTTAACGAAATTTTTTTTCTTTCTATTTTTATATAAGACTTTCAAATATAAGTATATTTACAAAAATATTAAATATAGCTTTTTTAATTGAACAATGAAATTTTAAATACGGATATATTAATTAAAATTTTAATAATATTACGTATATTTTCATTCATATTTACAAAAATATTGCATATATTTTTTATTTTGAATATTAAAATTTTAAATATGGATATATCAATTAAAATTTTAATAATATTACATATATTTTATCCGTCGTAAATGAACAAGCCGGGTTGGTTTATCGTCTTCGTTATTGGTACGAAGAAAAAAACCCGGAGGCTTTAGTGTGAAAAAAATGCTATCTCGACGGCGGCTTCTCTTTCATGGCGGCGCTCCGGCCTACCGAACTTGGCCTCTACTCAGACGCTTCGGATGGTGCTGACGTCAATTCAGTCACTCTCCCTTTGCGCTAATAAAATCGGCTTGATTGCCTTCTGTTCTTCCAGCCCTCCTCACATCTCCGCCGAACACAAGGACTCAATCCCCGAACCGCCGTCAAAACAAGTAACGCTACTCCCTCTTCAATTTCATCTCCACTTTCATTGCTTGTTGCTATTCCAATCATTATTTTTCGCTTATCTTTCTGAATTGTGTGTTTTGAATGATATTTCGATTTTCAGGGTCACTCTTCAAGCCGGTCTGTATCTAGTAGGAACTCCAATTGGAAACCTCGAAGATATCACTTTGCGGTACTCGCTCAATTTAACCTGGAGACCATGCCATTCAAATTTTTGTTCCTTTTTTCGTTACAATCTGATGTTAATTTCATCAATGCAGGGCTCTCCGTGTGTTAAAATCGGCTCATGTGATACTTTCAGAAGACACCAGGCATTCGGGGAAGTTGCTCCCCCATTAAAACTCCTCTGGTAAGTAAACCGAGATTTTTTTTTTGGCGTCTTTAATTTGGTTGCCCTTTAGTTTTAGTCAATTTAATTTATGCTCTTTAGATTACAGCTGACCTATCACAAGTTCAATGAAACTCAAAGGGGACAAACAGTGTTAAAGAGGTTGAAGGAAGGTGAAATCGTGGCTCTCATAAGTGATGCTGGGATGCCAGGCATCAGTGATCCTGGCAAGGAATTGGTGAGGCTTCCCCGAGTTCAATCTCATTATGTTACCTTGGATAGGTTTATGTATTGCATTTTGGTCAGTCTTGAAAAATGTGACTTAGGACTATTTCAGTGTATTATTTTGGATATGATTGAAGCATTCTTGGGCTTGATTATTGTAATTATCAAATATTTGATGCAGGCAAAACTATGTGTGGATGAAAACATCGCTGTTATTCCTATACCTGGCCCGTCCGCTTTTGTGGCTGCTCTCTCTGCCTCTGGCCTGTCCACTGATGAGTTTACTTTTGGTAAGTTTGCCACGGAATTTATGCTTCTAATGTTTTCATGGTGGATGTTGCGGGTGAGTAGTATCAGGAATCAGGATGAATCATCCATGTATTGATTATATGTCTGCAGTTGGATTTCTCTCTAAAAATGCTGGATCAAGGAGAGAGAGGCTGATGGTTTCAGCAAATGAGGCCACAACTCAAATATTCTATGTACCACCACACAAGCTGTGCCAATTTCTTGAAGAGGCTTCTTCACTTTTTGGTGTTTCAAGGTAAATTCTTTTCCTCTCCTCAACTCATATTCACTTATTTTGGTTATGGTGAGTCACAAATTGAAGTTGTATGGTTAGATTTGTTTGCTTATATTGATTTAGCGGTTTTACCAATAAAGGCCGACTTTGCATTTACATTTGTGATGCAGGTGCAGGCAATGCGTCATAGCACGTGAAATTACCAAACTTCATGAGGAGGTAGGTTTTGATCATGTCTCTTATTTTACTTCTGTTATATTTACTTTGATGGATTTGTGAGTCTTGGGTGCGATGTTGATTGCTGACCAGCATATTGAATACATGCACGTTATATTCCTTGCTGCATTTGTGTTGAATCTCAAAGCATTGAACACTTTAAAATCTTGTTGCTATGTCGATCAACTCATGGAAATTTTTTAACAACTATTAAATGAGTCCTCTTTTGTATGTTATAGTTTGTTGATATTTTGACATAAATCTAAGACTATTGACTGATTGTATGATCAACATCTCATATTATACTCAATGCATTAAAGTTATGGAGATTTTTCATCTTATACTCATTGCAATAAATCACGAGTTCTCTTTCTTGTATGGGGCCACTTTCGGGCTCCACAAACTTTGGGCTCTTTATGTGCTAGGTTATAGTCAGTATTTCTCTTGGGCCTCCCACACAACTTTTTTTGGGCTGTACTTTGGTTGTGTGGCTCTTTAGACATGGGGTGGTCTCACTTAACTAGTACTTGAACAATGTGATTCAAACCTCTTGGACCCCAGATCCAATTGGGACTAACTAGATAGATCACAGTAGTAAACCTCATATGAACGTACTTCACTCCTTATGTTTAGATCATTGATTTTTCCTTCTATTATGGACAATTTCAACTGCAGTAATTCAGTGGATTTCATGTTGAATTCAAGAATTATGTATGTCGTCCCAAATTTTGTTCCTTATCAGTTTTGGCTGGGTACATTGGAGGAAACTGAAGAAACGTTTTCTACTCAGCAGCCAAGAGGTGAAATCACGGTATTAATTGAAGGAAAGGAAAATTCTCCGGTTGAAACTCCCCCGGAGTCTCAGCTTGAGGATGAGTTAAGAAATCTGATCTCCAGCGGCCATAGTCTATCAGCGGTAATGAACTCTTTTCATGTTTATTGATTTTACTTTCTTTACGCAAAGTAAATTTGCATCTTGCCTTACTTAATCATGAAATTTGACAAAGCCTTCTGTCATGTAGGCTGTCAAATTAGTGGTCGATGGGACATAAGTGAGAAGGAAAACGATATATTCAATCGCATTGAAAAAGTTCGGTAAGCCACATCAAGCCAGACGTTATCGGTAAATCTGTTTTTCTTAGATTTTGTTGTACTGAAAATATATATATGAGCATTTTGCTTAAAGAAAAAGGCCTAAAGCTAGAAATTTGGCTGGTTCTGAAGTTTTATTTTATACTAAAGATTCGTTAATATGGTCTAATTACAGAGGCTTTAGTACATAGTTCCATCTAATTTTCACATATTAACGACCAATCTCAAAGGGTAAGACAGTAAATTTCCAAAGTAAGGACGATGGAGGCATGGAACTGAAAACAGCTGTGTACGAAGAGGTCGAGGACAAAGATGTCAAAACCCAGAGAAAAACCAGGACTAGCTGTCGGGAGCTGGGGATCACGGGCACTGCACACGACAACATGACATATGCAGATCACAGTGGTGGACGGTGGACCCCACCGACGTTCCGAAACTCGACCTCACGGACGAAGACAAAGAAAATACTGAGAAGACCGCATTCTAAATTCTGTCGATCACAGAGATTTGGCTTTCTGAGCATTACCCTAAAAAAAACCATCATTTGATTATCGAATTATTATTTTCATCTAGCTAGCTAGGTTCGAGTATATGTACAAGACTACCCCTAAAGCTATCGGCTATAAGCGGTTTCTGCTGCGGTGGATGACGGGCTGAAAATACGTTGGCCGGTGGCTAAAATGCGCCGGGGGTCGAACTCCGTCTTTCTCCGGTAAAACTGGGCCCACTTATCTCCAAAGTGGTCCATCCATTCCTCCTGCGTGGTGTAGTGCGGGAGGTACTGCTTGACGTCGATCCCCGCGTCATCGCAAAATTTGAGGATCTGACGGTTCTGATTCGTCAGATGATCCAACGTGTGGGTCTCATCCCCAGTATCCAAGGCGGATCTCAACAGCGCCACAAGGTAAAAAATGTCCTCGTCGGGTGTCACCACGGAGGTCCTCTGGTCCCACCTACATAGAATCAAAACCCACATGCATGCACAAACGCCAATGAGCAAAACATGTTTTTGGAATGAGAGATGGAATCAATCGTGTATTGTGTAAGTATTCGGTTGTTGTTGGAGATTTTGATCATCAATGGGACCCATGCCACCACACCGTGGGGGTTGATGGGCCGATCGACGTCGTTTCATCTCTCTCTCTGTAAATACATGTAACGGCTATGTTTGTGGGAGTGCCACCAGCAAACGACATGGATGGTCGATGCCATCCCATCAATGGCTCTCTACTGAGATGAGAATCGTCATCTCCACCGTCGCCTTTATTGGCCATTCTACTCCGTCCAATCAAACCCACTAAGTTTTTTATGCAATCAATTATAGTGTACTGCTCAAATTTTCGTGAAGTTTAACAGAATATTATAACAGAATCAGAATATTTCGTCACACTTAACGGAAAATTCCCCTCCCTCTAAGTCTCATTAAAATGTACAATGCTATGTCAAGAAGTTAGTCAGTTTTTGGGTCATTGCAAAAGCTTTTGATTGTTTCAATGTTCTAGGTTTTTATCAAAGTATCCTTTAAAATACAAAAGATTCACAATTCTTAGTTATTGGCCTAAACAAGAACAGCACTAGATAATATACTAGGCAAAAGTAATTAACTATGAATTATATTAATTATAATGAAGATTATAGAATCATTTACGCACATAATCTCCAGCCAGAGTCATTCTTTCACTCAATTATTGAGAAGGTTATATAGCAGCTTCTGTCATGAAAGATTCTATCTCTCTTTATAGAGCATAATTACTACAAAAGCTTAGATATTTTATTATTATATACCCATTAGGTATCATGCATGACCATGTGAGAAGGAATGAATAAACATATATAAAGCAAAATTTTAAATAAAAATAATAATACTTGAATTCCATTGCAATGGTATCTTTTTGTATAATTTTTTTAATTTATCCAATTATTTTTGTACATATATTATAATCGAAATCGTTTATTCTCTAAGTCTCATGATTAAAATTTGAGATTTTTTAGTCATTTATAGGTATCGAATAAATTAATGGTTTTAATAATAATTAAAACCCTTAAGACGAACCGTTTGTTTAGTTGATACATATGGATGATTAGTTAATCTCAAATTTTGTTTTTTTTTGAAGTAAATAATCTTGAAATAATGATTTAGGAGTTGAACGGTTTTGATTAAAATATAGGTATAAGCAGATAAATCAAAAAGGTGGAATAATGAGATATAAGTATTATCCATTTTAAAAAAACACATAGCGACTAGAATGATATGAGAAGAATGAGATTTATATGCAATGAATATCGACTTTATCTTTTATATTAGTCGAACTTGTAATCCCCTAATTATACTGTTAATTGATTGGGTGTTTAAATCATGTTGCATGCAAGTTAATTATGCTAATTATGCTTATGCGCGCATGCTATATATATATATTTATTTATTTTATACGCAGAATTTTCCCAAAGCAGAGCCCTTTGAACTCGCCCCTAAGTAGCAAACTAGAGCTCCGCTTCTAGATCCTATAAACCAAAGCAGGAGCATTTCAATTTGGACTCACAATCATGAGTAGGATTCAAACTCGTGATTAGAAACTTATCAGGCATAAACCAACTCTTCCTAAGCTTATCAGGCATAAACGAGCTCTTCCTTACATTAACTCGCTTACCGATAGGTAATTAAGAAAAAAGAAAAATGCATGCAATATTGTGTTTGTCTCCAATGTCAATGAGAATGGGGTAAATTGGGAACTTACTTGTCTTTGTTCATGGGGTAAATGAGAATGGGGCCACTGGTCTTGTTACCCAGAATGCCCTTGAAGACACCCTTATCGAAGTCAGAAATCCTTGATCTGGGGACAAAAAGGTTCAGCCATGGATGGGGCACGTCCCACAGACCCTTGGACCGGAGCTTCAACTCGGCCTTGTGAACCCGGTCCAGAAAATCCACGTAGGGAAGATCAGTTGTGAATACCGATGTGGGCACAAAATCTAATTTTTTTAACAAAGCTTCTACTTCCTGCGTCAAAAAACAACAATTTTTAATTATTTATTTAAGAAATAAAATCAAAGCAGAAGAAACTAGAGGGAAGAAAATAAAGAAATTAAGAAAGCTGCTACCTAATTGTGTCAGGATAAGTTCCATTAGCTAGGTTTAGGTGTTAATTAATTTGTGATTAACGAGAGGAATAATTCGGTGGGTGGGCAACCCTTAGATTTAGTAATATACAATTATTAGCAACGATAAAAAAGTTGTATTCGAATACAATCTTCGGTTTGAATAGGATAATCGATCGCAGATCTTCCATGTTTTCTTGCGAACGGCTTGTTAAACCACAATGTGCTCACTTCTGCCACATAAAAGTTCTGAAAAATGAGCACAATAATTTACTGTGTCGACTTTCTATCTAAATGTTGATTTTAAATAGGGGTGGATATAAGTCCGTTAAAATCACTAATCGAACTGTTTTAAATCGATATTTACTTAACGGTTTCGTTTTAACTAGATAAACAGCAAACGGTTTTAGAATCCAAATCGCTCCGTTAACAACGGTTTGATTTTGGATTTTCATTTTGGAAAATCGTCAAAGTAAAATCGGACCGTTAAGAAATATTAATTTTTAAATCTATCATATACCCTTACATACATAAGTACACCCTAGATGCTATATTTTTTCGGTTTCATTTATAATGTTGTAGTGTTTTTTATATTTTGATTGTAATGTTTGAAGCAAATTTGGTGAATGTTGTTGTGCTTTCTTGGTTTTAAAGACATCAAATGTCACTATATGTTGTTTTTTTTTTTTTCATTTCTAATGTTGTTCTTTTATATTTTGGTTGGAATATTTGAAAGTTGATTCTACAGATTGGTGAATGTTTGAATTAAAGAATCTTAACTAAGATATTTTAGTTGGGCATGTGACGGTGATCGAGTCCGTATAGTCTATATATACCACAAATTTTTTATTATGCATGTTTAAACTGTCTGTATCGATCCAAACCATACCGTTAGTAGATATTTGGTTTGAAACAGTTTGATTTCTAATTTTAGAAAAATCTAACACGTATCAAACAGTTAAGATTTTAACCGTTTAAATTTAGATATTTCCAATATTCGTATCGAATTATACCGTACCCATCCCTAACTTTAAGTTAGGACGGAATCAGACCCCTACATATCCACTAAACTATCTCTAATAATCTCAATCATATAATCTAGGTGTAGTGGGACATGCACCTTTGAATAAAATTGATATGACTCTACGAAAGCAATAAGCTAATAAACATTGCTCTCATTGGGTTGGAAGCTGCTCTAAGGAACCACTTCCAAGTTTTCAAACAACCATTAATTAATGAATTGAATTATTATAATTAACTTAATTAATTACTTAGTCATTTGAAAGTAGATGTGTACCAACCAATTGGTGCTCTAGCTAGCTTTTTATTCTAATGAATTAATATTGCATCTTCTTTAAAATGCTGCATGCACCACACCATGGATGTCGCCATGCCATTATTAATACTTGTTTAAGATTTTACAAAAATGTTCATAAAAATATTCCCATTCTTTCTATTTTTAGTAGGTTGGTGTTGGTAACTAAACTCGTACGTACGTAACTGGTTAAGTGTCGTTATATCGATTACGTGTCAATTCGTGTTTGTAAATATCAAATGCATTATTGTAAATATGTATATAATAAGAACCTGGTCGATTGTATGAGCAGTTGAATCGTGGTAGTTTTTGGTGATCTCCAGGCAATATAAGACGCCGCCGTCGGAGTTCACGGAGGTGATTTTGACGGGGTTGGAGGGGGAGAAGAAGGAGGACCTCCAATTGTTGGTGAGGCCTTCATCGACGATGACGAAACCCTCCACGTAGTCGAATTTGTGGGCGGTGGGCTGGCCATGCAGAGAGATGAGGAATTCTTGGTCTTTGGTGAAAGCCGTAAAATTAGAATACAGTACTCGGATCCACCTCACCTTTTTTGACATTAACAACAATAACAAAATAAAATATAATTAATTAATTAATTAATTAAAAAAGAGAGAGAACACGTCAACAACATTGCCAGCTATGGGGTTTTTTAAAAAAATAAAATAAAAACAAAAAATAAAATAAAAGCAAGCCCCAAACACAATTAGGTCGCGAATGAAGAAGATACCTTGCTTTTTAGTTTATTTTGTCATTAACAAAATACTAGGAAAGTTTTTGCAAAAGTATGTGTCTTGTGCCCCACTTCCAGCTTGAATGGTGGAACCAAGCAAAATATACAAATCACATCGGTACCATATTGTTCTATAATTTCTTAACGACAAATCAGAAAATTCACTTGAGAAATATACCCTACTTCTAGTTTCGAAAGTGAAATCAATCAAAATACTACATATACAGTATTATTATTCTATAATTTCTTAGTGAGAAAGTCGTATTCATTTTAGAAAAGTACGTACACTCACTCCTAGCTTGGAGACCCCGAGACCAACCAAAATACTATATATATGGTATTATTCTATAATTTCTTAGTGAGAAAGTCGTATTCATTTTAGAAAAATACGTACACTCACTCCTAGCTTGGAGACCCCGAGACCAACCAAAATACTATATATACGGTATTATTTTATAATTTCTTACCGAGAAAGTGGGAAGGTCAAAAAATCAATTTGAGATATATAGAAGTAAATGTATATCAGTATATTGTATACCCTTTTGGGGGCTGGTTCAAGAGCAATTCTAGCCCTTGTGATGATTCCAAATTGGCCGAGCCCACCAAGAACAGCGTGGAACAGCTCTGAGTTTTGATCTTCTGAGCATGTCAATAGTTCGCCCTTACCTGCACACCAATAATTAATTAGCAGGTGAATCCAAATTGTAATTAGGTTAATTATTAACTAATTAATGATCACAACAACTTAATAATAATGTGAGAATATTGTTAGATCGTCTATTTATATATACGAGACATAACAAAAAGAGGCCATGTGTGAATGTTGTACTAACTAATTAATGTGCTACTAAAAGAGATTAACTAATTAACTACCTTTCTATTTTGGAAGTTTATGGTACTAAAACAAGAATATATGTTGCAAAACCCCTTAAAAAAATTATACGACAAGTTTAAGAACATAAGTGAATTAAGTGGATCTAATTCCGTTTATTCTAGCGTTAATTTGTAGATAATTGATTTTAAATTTGAATATTGATGACGTATGAAAAATTTCTGAAAATCCAACATTTCTTATAATAAAAAAAACATAAATAATATTATTTTTGAAAACAATGCTTTTTTCATGGGTTGATATAAAATATATTCATATATAGTCAAGTGAATATTTGATTTATATATACAGTGCCTAACTTAGCATGCAAATAATAATGGGTTTTTAATATATAGGAATCAAATTTAACTTAATTTTTTGTTTTGGTCAGAATTTAACTTAATTATGTATATAATTGGAACCTGTAACGACGTCAAGCAGATGAACGTTGCTAATTTGCGGTCCATAATTGAAAGCTTGGCCACTGATTCCGGCGTTTGAAAGAGTTCCTCCGACCGACAAGTACAAGTAATCCGTCCACGATTTTGGCGCCAATCCATGCTCCAGCGTACTCCTCAACACATTTATCCACAACTCCCCTCCCCACGCGTCCACGTACATCCCCTCCTCCGACACGTGGCTTGCCTTTCCCGCCGGAGTTATCGCCGAGGATCTCGGTAACGAACCCTCTCCGCTCATCTCAACCACCACGCCGTTGCTTGTCTGGGCCTGGCCGTTGATGGAGTGCCCGTGGCCTCTGGCAGACACCGTGAAGGTCTCGGCCGAACCGTAAGCGACCTGCACGAGGCTGGCCACGTCTTCGGCGGAGGCCGGGTGCAAAACCGCCAGAGGCTCGGCACGGCTCATCAAGCCGAAGTCTTTGGAGGCGTTGTCCACGTCGGGCTGGTCCACGCTGAGCTGACCGTCGACTACGAGGCGGAGAAGCTCCGTGGCCTCCACCGTCAACCCAACCGCCACAATCAAGCGGCATATAGCAAATGTAATCAATACAAACTTAGTCGCCATTATATATATATATATATAAATCAAGCCTTGTTCTTGATTTTGAGACTCTCGTTGAAGAAAATGATGGTGAGTTTAGGTTACACAGTTCGGATATGTAAGGTGAGAAAAGTGGTCGTTAAAGCGGCGGAGAGGAGGATGTGGCGGTGGTGGTATATATATAGTGATGGAGGAGTGAAAATATAATGAATGTGTGAAATAAAAAGGAATTATTAGAAAATGTTGTGGGCGGAGAATAGGGGTATGTGGAGTTGCGGGGATCGATGTATAACGTAAGGGTGATTTGGCTTTAAAGATTTTGTAGGCAACATGCACAGATTCTGTGAGTTTTTTCGGTTACCTTTTTGCTTCAACTTGGTTTCTTCATTCACGTTACAATTACATATGAGGAGTAGGGAATGGTCGCTATTCTGATGATTAAATCAGAGATATGCAATTTTCCTAGGAAACAAACAAGAGATTATATACAGATGTATCGACTCATTTGATATCAATCATCTATGTGAGAGAGAGAGAGAGAGGGAGAGAGAGAGAGAAATACGAGAAGGAGATAGAGTCTGTCTGACTGTGTATTTGTTGTTGCCTCTTTTTTTCTTTTGTAGTGTCTAGGATACAACATGCAGGTCCTCAATTTAAAGGACAAGGAGGGAGAGGGAAACACGTGGATGATCACGTGCGAGGAGGTGTGAGACACGTGTAGGAAACAACCACATTAATGACTAATGACAGACCACAAATTGTTAGTGATAGCGTAATGCTAGATAGCACTGGGTCATGTTTGTTTGTATACAAATCCTAATACGGATGGGAGTCATTGATGTAAGTGGAGTCAGGTCACATATAATCTATAAATCAGATTCCTCTGATATTTTTCTTTGTATTTATCGATTGAGCCTTTTTTATACATGCATAAACCACAATTATAATACATTGTTACGGGAAGATTAAGGACTCAGACTAATTTGGAGACAAAAAAACTCACACATGCATTCAGGCCCTATTTTGAAAATTATATGATGTTATTCATGTAAATTAAATTAAAGAGGTGTTTGCTATAGTTTTAGGTGTTATTGTATTTTATTTGCATGATTATTTGTTGTTTATTTCCATAAAGTACGTATTTTTTTTAGATGTAATTTTTTAATCGATGAAATTTACTTAATATCAACGAAATTTGATAAAAAAAAATTACTGATTAAAATTTAGTCAACTTCATTTTTAATTTATGAGTTCGTGCCTGAACGCATTGCAACACACTCTTGGCTATAATCAGGATTTAACCCTTTGTCACAATCAGGATACAACCTAGACGCAGGGTACAATCAGCATATAATCTGGGGGCAAGGGGAATCAAATTCAGAATTAGCCGACAGCATACATGGCAGGATACAACCCTTGGCCACAATCAGGATATAAACCCTGTCTACAATCAGAATATATAAGTCAGGGAGGCCAAGCATTTCCACAATCAGGATATAATCTAGGGAGAATCAAACTCGGAACTAGCCGAGACATATCGGGCTGAACATTGCCACAATCAAGATATAATCCGGATCAAGAAAATAAACTCAAAACTAACCAATAACATACCGGGTCTGAGAACGCCCTAACCGCTAGATCAACTTGTTGTGATTATCATTTCATTATTTAAAACTCTAATAATCTTGTAATTATAAGAACTTTTCATCTCTAAATAGCAATTACTAATTAAGTTCTCTTTGCATAATTACCCTCGCTAGGATATGGCAGTATGGCGTATGGGGTTAGGGATATACCCATGATCACTAGGACGTGCTAGCCACCGTGGCGAGGCTGACGGTGGCCTGGTTTTAGGAAGATGAGGATCGGAGTCTGTCCGGAGATGGATAGGGGCCCACAAGTGGATACGGAGGATCTGTGTGGGGTCCCGAGCAAGGCAACGTCACGTGGGTGCAGACCACTGCAAGGATGATGGTTACATTCTGCTTCCTCCTTCTGATTATTATTAATATGCAATGCATCAACCAATAAAGATCGCAGATTCTCTTTTTATCTATTTTTCCTCGTTAATTTTCCTTTTCGTTTTAATTTGCTTCGTCTAGCCATAGCTAGCTATCTACCTTTAATCACTATCGAGAGATGACCTCAAATTACTAATCACGAATTCATAATTGAAATTAAAAATTTGACTTGACTAACGATAAATACGTGATGACGTAAATATAAAAAAATAAAATAAAAATATTTTTTTCTTTAATTTTCAATTTAGGCCTTTCATTTCGAGCATGGTTGCTTCGTTTTGAAATGTCCCTATGATATAATCCTTTCAGTTTGGGTTTTGTGACGTTGCTTCTCCGTTCCGGATTTCCCTAGTTTTCTCAAGAGCCGAATAAACTGAATTAGAACTATATATTATACTATCGTGTTTAATTAATTAATTGGGATGAATTAACTTCCAATGCCCTCGATCACTCTCAATCCTCATCAAGACGACTAGAAAACACAACACGTACGTACAACCAGATCATGCATGCTTAATTAATTACTTGTAAATTAAACTAAACTCATCATAATCAATAATTAATGATTTGTCAATAATTATTTTGAAGTCCAAAGAGAATCACAGAATCTGAGCCCTAGATATCCTACGATGATGAGTGGTTATCAACTTAATTATATATATATAGCTTCCCTTCCCAGCCACAACAAATAAACATTATTCAAAAAACAACAAGTGGGTTTTCGGAATCGGGTTAGTCAAATTACTACTAATCTAGTTGTTAATTAATTAAGTTAATTGTCTTTGTTTTCAAGTGAAGGATGATAGTACGTATGGATGGATATATGTCAATTTCCAAGTGGGTTTTGGCGCCCACTTTTGGATTTATGTTAGATTAGTCAAGTCCTTGCAATTTAGTTGCCTATAACCATAACAATTTTAAAGCATGTGGCCCTTAAGAACCAACACCTTGTTCCACAACAAAACAATTATATGATTCTCAAGATTATATAGATCGAGCTTCGACTTTCAAGTCACACTTGACAACTTGTAAGAGTAAAAACCTAGCTAGCGTGCGTGTTATGCTTATAAAACAGAATGCTAATAACTTAATCGGTTTGGTTGTAACAATTTGATGACTGAGTCTTATTGTGTAATTCGATATGCTCGTCTAATTCTTAATCCTTCCATTTTTGACGGTAAAAAAAATTCATAAAAAGGGATGCTAATAGCTTTTGTCATTCTACTACTATTATTGTTGTATTGAAATTCTTACTTACTCTATAATGAGGTGGTTTTAGCTTTTGGACTCAAAAACTTGGCTAAGGACCCTTTAGGCGTCTGACAAGATCTCTATCATGAGGTTTAATATATTTAGACTATATCTTGATCAGATACATTGGCCACATTGAAAATGAGAGAACAATTCAAATTAATCTCTAACCGCTCGATCTAATTAAATTGCCGGGATACAATGATCCTTATGGTAGGGATCTTTTGAGATACCTTGCGGATCCTAGTTTAGCTAGCTAGCTAGCTAGCTAGCTAGCGTGTTTGTTATGATTATAAAACGAGATGCTAATAACTTAATCGTCTTGGTTGTAACAATCCGATGACTGAGTCCCATTGTGTAATTTGATATGTTCGCCTAATCCTTTAGTCAGTTCTACTTTTGACAATAAACAAAAGACAAGATTACAAAAGGGGATGCTAATAGCTTTTGTCATTCTACTATTATTATTGCTGTATTGAAATTCTTACCTACTCCATAATGAGGAGGTTTTAGCTTTTGGACTCAAAAACCTACCTAGCTAGCTAGCGTGCTTGTTATGCTTATAAAACGGGAACCTAATAACTTAATCGTTTTGGTTGTAACAGTCTAATGACTGGGCCCTATTGTGTAATTCGATATGCTCGCCTAATCTTTAATCGTTCTACTTTTGACGGTAAAAAATAAAAGATTATAAAAGCGAATGCTAAAAGCTTTTGTCATTCTTCCATTATTATTGTTGAATTGAAATTCTTACTTAGTCCATAATGATGAGGTTTTAGCTTTTGGACTAAAAAACCTAGCTAGCTAGCTAGCGTGCTTGTTATGCTTATGAAACGGGATGCTAATAAATTTTCTTGGTTGTAACAGTCTGATGATTGAATTCTATTGTGTAATTCGATCTGCTCACCTAATTCGTAATCGTTCTACTTTTAACTTTAAATGTAAAAAAGAAAAGATTATAAAGGGGATGCTAATAGCTTTTGTCATTATACTAGCATTATTGTTGTATTGAAATTCTTACTTACACTATAATGATGAGGTTTTAGCTTTCGGACTCTACATTTGTAAAGACGAGTGCAATCACCAATCACCAAGCAACATATATCGGTATTATATACAAAGCACTAATTAATCGAGGTTAATTAAAAGAAGTCATTATTTAGTAGGGCTATGCTCAAATTGACAAGTCATCGGCCTTGTCCCAAGAATGAAAATGATTACCCAATCAGTGAGTCCATATATTTTGAAATTTTGAGCTTCATAGACGATTGCTGGACCACAATAATAATAGCTTGTCTAATTCTGTTGTCTTTCAACAGAGATGTGGATGGGCATGGGATCTCCAGTCGATCGTCAAAATAATTAGGCTATATATTTTAGCATCAAGTCCTTCATCACTCGTTCGTCGATTGCGAAATATATACCGACTCAGAAATTAGAAATAAGGTAGGTTAAATATTAACGTAAAGTTACTGACTCATCATATAGGCATAAACTCAGCAATTAGAAATGAAATGGACTAAATATTGACCTAATTTTTTTTTTTTTTATCAATTTCAACGACATTAAGTGACTTTCATTGATTTAGAAGATACACCTAGCAAAAATATGTATCTTATGCAAGAATCAATATATAATCATTCAATAAATATAATATAAAACATTTAAGTTACAAAAAACTATCTTTTATATAGGACATCGTACTATCTCAAGGCCAAGCACAAGGATGGGCAAAACAAGTGCAAGCTATGGGGCCAAAAATTAATAATATATCAAAATTTTTAAAGAAAGAGAATCAAATAAAGTGGACAGAGAAAATCAAAGGCCATTCGTGTTAACATTGGTCATCTTTCACTCACATAAGAATTCAAGAACCAAGAAGGTTTTCACACAAAAAAAAATTCAGGCAATTAAAAACCAAGATTTATATTTTTAATGGTTAGATGTGTAAATTAAGTGCATATTTTATATTCTTGTCCTGAACTTTCAAATGTTTGGACCGCCTTGTGCATGCTATCTTCAAAAAATTTACGATCACTTTTTTTTTTAAAGTATAGCACAAATTAATAAGTTGCGCTATAAGCTAAGATTTTATAAAAAAAATCTTTGATTATTCAATTTCAGGTGGACTGCAGCTAGGGGTGGCCACGATGCGATTTGATAGCATATTAGCAATATCTAAATTCAAATTGTTAAAATCTTAACGGTTTGGTAAAGTTTGAATTTTCTAAAATTAGAAACATAATTGTTACGATCCAAACCGTTACTAATGGTTCGGTTTGGATAGGAACAGTTTGAAACCATTTAGACATAAAAAAACAGTATGGATATTAATAATAAAAAGAAACGATATAAAAAAAAAAAACCAAAATAATCAGTACTCAAAATTTTGTATATTAAGTTTGCGGATGATTAGATTGCAAACATTACTACTATGTTAAGATTTATCAAACAAACATAATCACTTAATGATATTTTATTATACACTTATTTGAGTATACATGTATTTATCTCGATATATCTGGATATCTTTTTATTTTGTTATTTTTGCTTTGTATTAATAATAGATTTAAAAACTAATAAAAGACAATATATTTCTTAACAGTTCAGTTTTAATTTAACGAATTTTTAAAATGAAAATCCAAACACAAATTGTTACTAATGGAGCGGTTTGGATTCTAAAACCGTTTAACTTTTATTTAGTTAAACGTAAATCGTTAGATAAATAAAAATTTAAAGCGAATCAGTTAGCGTTTTTAACGGATTTATGTTCACTCTTAATTGGAGCTTATTTCAGGCCTAAGGGGTGACCCATGCCTACTCTCATCCGTGCATGTATATATATATATATATATATATGTAAGAATGAGATTTTTATAATTAATTTTATTTATTATCGATGGTAATTTGTACCCCTTAATTATGATATATTCTCTTTTTCCTTTAATTTGGTTCTTGATTAGGTTTAAGCTCGAAGCTGTGAAATCACTAATCTTAATGAATTGCATTCATGAAGAAATTAAGGTGTGTGCGGGTGATGGCCGAGTAGGTAAAATATCGAATCAAAATAAATTAGGCGTGGTCGTTGACGACATTGACCACACATGGAACTCGTTATGCATATGTAATCTCGTTTTTTTTTTTTTTTTTAAATAAATAAATAAATAACCAAGAACAAGTCTGAAATGGGGACGCAATCAATGCATTTACAGAAATATTAACACCATTCCTTTTCATTCACATTTATTCATTTAATTCTTTCAATTTTTTTTTATGCATGAACAATTGAAATGGCCGGCTCTTGGTTTTTTTTATAAAAAAAATAATAAATTACGTGCTAAACCTAAATGAAGTTGACCTAAATAAACAACGATTCATATTTGAAGAAGAGTTTAGTAGTGCAGTAGGTGTGAAACTTTAAATGAATTTGACTTAGATGAATATGATGTTTATCACAAGATTCCGAAGTTAGCTTGTGGATCGACATGAATCAGTTAAAATTAGGAATCGATTGTATTCAACTTTTATTGTATTCCGGGTTTGATTTGATCGGATGAAGACAAATGGTTTGAAAATCCAAACCGTTCCGTTATTAACGCTTTGGTCTTGGATTCTCATATTGAAAACCATTTGGAATCCAAGCCGAAGAATTAAGGTTCTTATTTGTTTATATTTTTTATTAGTTTATATTTTTCACCAATAATATGTTAATGTAAGTGTTCATCAAATATCCCATGACAAGACCCGCCCCGATCCCACAGGGACCACAAGGGGACGTGCTCTGCTCCCGTCTGACACCCAATAATTCGTACCAATTTTAACCTCAAAACATCAAATGCATAAATAACCAAATTAAAGTCATACATCAAATCCGAATTAAACAGATGTCAGACAAGGGATGAAATCCAAAATTTCAAGTTGCGAGCACGACTCTAACATAAACCTGCGGGTAAACCACCCAGCAGGGGTTCAGGTACGCAGAAGTAGATCTATGCCTCAGCCTCAGGTTCCTCCTCTACCTCAGTATCATGACCTTGAGGGGTTACCAAAACATTAAGGGTGAGTGGACCGAAACTCAAGTTTATAAAATCATTTGATAAGTAAAACATATAATTTACCCCTTCCGTTTTCCAAACATGCATGCATCATCATTTAAAACCATAAATCATATAACATGAATCATAAGGCATGTAATAAAACCATAAGTATAATTTTAGCCACTGCACTATACACTCCAATCCGACATCCTTGATGTCTGACGTCCCTGACGTCCAATAAGGTCACAATCACAAGGCTACGCGTGCCACTCGGGTCTCAATTCCGAGTTCAATCCCCGAACCCCGTTCGGGTACAACATCCCCGATGCTTAGCGTCATAGACGCTGGACGTTCTAGACGTCCGTGACCTTTCCGGGGTACCTCATCCGGAGGAGAAAATATCATATGGAAGGATCTATACAGTGCAGTACCAAATACATTTTATTGATATCCACATGCAAAACATATATGTATACATAGGTAAAATCCGAACCGATCGTTACGTTTCATCAAACGGGTCTCATGCCCAAATACCGTGAAACGTGCCATAACCGAAATTTCAATATCATCAAAACCATTTATTGATTCCAACATGTGAACATATAATTAAATCAGAAAACATTTAAGCATGCAAGGGTTTAATGAAATCGGGCCCACTCACAGTACAATCCTGCTAGGAACCGAACGTATACCCTTATCCTGGTACAAATGTACAATCCCTGTCAAGTCCAAAGTATTCGTAAAGGTCAATTTAAACCCCTAACATTTAACCATGGAACCCTAGACCGAAACCGGTCGAAAAAAGCCGCCCAGACACGCTTCCCAAGGCAATAAATCTCATTTTGACCAACTTAATGATCCCCGATCGACCCGAAACCACCGCCATTGGATCCGGATCGTCGAAACCTAAAGAATGGTGGTGGTCCCACCAAAAGTACTGTTCACACGCGCCAGTCAACGCTTCGGTCAACGCAGGGACAGTCCTTGCTGACGTCACTTGACAGGACCCATCCCAATCCCCCCGGGATTACCATGGAATGTGCCCTGCTCCCGTCCAACAAGGGTGTCAGACAAAGGATGACCAAGAGCCACTGCCCAAACAGGGCATCCAGAGTGCGCAAGGATCGATGGAGGAGGTGTGCAATGTCCCAGTCTCTGCTGCAATCGCATCCGTGATCAACCTGAAGGGCATTAAAACCAAAAGCTGTGAGTGGACAAAAACCAATAAGTTTACCAAATACATTTGTAAGACATTTATGCCCTCCAATAAAAACGTATGCATGCCACCAAAAACCAGTAACCAAAACGTTTGCTCAACCGAGCCATTAGGGCCTTAGCCCAAAAACCGTTAACCAAAAACCAAGTGTGGGAACTCAGCCCAAAACAGTGGAATACCACAACCATACATATTAAAACCATGTGGGCCACCGCCCAAAGCCATAAATATAAATCCAAAACCATTTAGGGTCCCCGACCCGACATACCATTTCATAACCAATAATCCATTTTTACCAAATAACACATATCCAACCGAAAAGCCATTTCATATATCCATTAATCCATATTTTACCATTACCATCACCAGCATCCCAGATGCTTAGCGTCCCAGACGCTTGACGTCCCTGACGTCATATCTCACGGTTTCATAAGCTAAGCGTGCTGCCCGGGGTCTCTCCGGGTCCATATATCTGACATCCCTGATGTCTGACGTCCCTGACGTCAATCATAGCAATCCTGCTCCTGAATCATCATACGGTCCGGCTGCTCCGTATAATGACCCCTCGCAGGCAATGCACCGTGACTTCCCCAGTGTCCCAGACATCTGGAGGAGACCATCATATATCCTTGTATCCAGATGGTATATGGAAAACAGTTTTATTAAATCCTTTTATCACATTATTACCATTGGGCCCTGCCCGAAATTTCCATAAAACCATGTAATTCCATTTAGGGTCCCTGACCCAAAATCACAATTATTAAACATAGGGTCCCTGACCCGAAATCACATTTATTATCCAATTGGGCCTCATGCCCGATTTTATGAACCACTGGGCCCACGACCCGATTTATAAACCAACTGGGCCCGCAGCCCGACTTATAAACCCATTGGGCCCACGGCCCGAATTCGTAAATCAACTGGGCTCCTGGCCCGATAACATAACTCAAATGGGTCTCAGCCCGATTTCATACCAACTGGGCCCCTGGCCCGATTTCATTAACCAACTGGGCCCCCGGCCCGATTCTCAAATGGACTCCAAGTCCGAAATTTCCAACATAATTGGGCCTCAAGCCCGAGTTCATATTTCCAATTTCAAAACCATTTCATCACATTATATCCAAGTCATAAATATGGAAAATCCATGTAAAACCAGAAAACCTCGATTTACGTGCAAGCACGTAAATCGCCTCGAAATACGTGAAACCGTACAATTTACCAACAACCAAATCAACATCACACAATCACAACCATAATCCATATAAAACATTTAGGCATGCATAGAATTTATAAAAACCAAAGTCCACTCACAGACCGTTTTAACCGTGTGCCTCGATACGCGTGCCACCGGCCCTCCCGGGCCACACCACTATCACCGGGACTCCCAATCCTGTCCAAATCACATTAGAGGGTTACTAACCTCATTGTTAACATCCTATCAAAGTCCCGTAATTTTCCCGAATTTTTAATTATTTTTAAACTTAATTTAAAACCTTCGGACATCCCGAACACTATCGAGACGGTGTCCGATCGACACGAAACCAATCCCAAGATGTTCGTTACATTAAATAGGACAGAAGTCATGTTGACCTCACCTCGAGATTCGTACCCACGCGCCGTCACGCGCCGCCGTGAGTGGCTGCGCGTGAAACTCACGCGCCGTGAACAGTGTCACCGTTCAAACCCGTTTCTCTGATAAACGGGTCACCGTGACCCGCGGCCCAACCCGACTGGTTCTCAGCCATTACTCGATCAATTTCAATTCTGTTTGTTCCTACAAGATCGTCTCATCAATTCCAGTTGATCCATGATTTAAAAACTGAGAAACCAATACGTTTGACTACCTGTTCGTGGAGGTGTGCAGACCGGCCACCTGCAACCGTCGTGCCTGCACGATCCCGGCCACCATTCCTTTTGAAAACGATCCCCAAAGGCTCGTCTCAACCCCTAGATCATCATCCTGGTCACTAAATCGATTGTAATACGTTAAAACCCATCCTACCATTTTTGTACCCGAAAACAATCTCACGGGTTCGAGGCTTACCTCGCCGCCGTGGCTACCGCTGACAGGACCCACCCCGATTATCGCCTCGATAATCGGGAAGCATCCTGCTCCCGTCTGACAATCGAACCCAAAAGACCGGAAAACTAGTTAAAATTACAACACACCCATTGTCAGACCAGGGAGATTAAACAAATACATCCGACTGGACGTCAAGTCCACAGTTTCACAGAGCAATATTACAAAACAAATTAAAGAACAAGTCCTACTCTATGAACTAACTACTCCGCAACGGAAAACTTTATGCCTCCGCCTCTGCCTCGGCGCTTGCCCCCACGCTTGTACCACGACCTGGAGGGAATTTAAAACAACAAGGTGTGAGTGGACCGAAACATAAGTTTAACAGGAAAAACAGTTTTTCCGAAATCGGGTTCGCCCTCCAGTTTTGTAATCCGCATGCATAACCAAATATTCAAAATTGTGTATTAAACTTTTGAAACTCTTTTTCCGAAACACATGAAAAACGTTACAAGGATCGTCATAACTCATGTAAAACCATTTAATAATGCTAGATTCCAGAAACCGTCATTTTGAAACATTATTTGCACAAATCAAGTAAAACGTAAATCAAAAATCATGAGTATGCCGTTGGATCCATCCGAGTCTTTAAACTCAACATTAGGCCTTCCCGGGATAACAACGAGTCTTTAAACTCAAAACACGATTAGTAGGCCTCGGGGGTATCATAATAATCGAGTCTTTAAACTCAATTTTCGGGCCCGCCCCCAACATCAACATACCGGGTCTTAAAACCCAAAACCAGATCCAACCATCAACCGGGTCTTTAAACCCAAAACCGTTTTTAAAACACAATAAACCATGATTCATCACAACTGTTTTCCAACATCATTCCGAAATCATATCACAACATAGTAGGACTTAGGTTCGAAGTCACATGCAATTTCCAACACATGCAATTTCCGAAAATTACTTCACAATATGATCAAACATCATAAATCCGAAACATGCATATTCATAACCAGGTACTTCATCAAAATCATCACGCATGCATAGGCAAAAACCGAAATCTCGAAATGCGTGAAATACGATAAATATCTCGAAAAACGTGAAAACATGTAAAACCGATATATTATCTCACCATCATAAAATCATATGTAAAACCATGAGATAAATAAGCAAAATAGTCATGCATGCCCAATTTAGAAATCAAAAAGCCCACTCACAGTCTTAGGACACGTCAATCGCGTCCCGCGCGCTCCTCCGTAGCTTCGGAAGTGTCCGGGCCTGTGAAAACGTACAAGAAGGGTTACAAACATCCCAAAATAACTCGTAGGATTTTTCCTAATTTTTCCGGATTTTTCGGCGAAAATAAACTTAAAGACTTAATCTTCCGGACTCCCGAAATTATCCCGAATGACTCCCGATCGATTCGAACTCTAAAGATAAAATGTTAGTTAGACTGTAAGGATTAATTCTCATGTTGACCGTGATCGGAGTTGACGTCACACGCGCCGTCATGCGCTGCCCAAAGTGGCTGCGCGTGAAGGCCACGCGCCAAGCTACAGTGTCATCTCCCTTACCCGAATAGCCTGCTAAACGGGTCTGATACCCGCGACTCAACCCGATCAGTTAGCCCTCAATTCTCAGTCAATTCTACCCGTTCTCAATCCTATTATCTTCTCTAACCCATTTATTTTAGGTCTGCATCAATGGTTAGCCTCGACTTACACCAAATCGACCCAACCCAAGCTCGAACAGTCGAACAAGTCGACTCCTGGAACTCACCCTACACGGTTCCATTCCTAAATTAACCTCACCAGTAGCATTAAGGGACCCATACGAACACAATGGCACTAACAAATTAGCTCGCCGTTACCTGGAAGTCGTCGTCCTCAGTACTGGTTTTCCCCTGAAACTGAGACTCAGGTTCCCGGCCAAACTGTCCTCCTCCTCCTTCAATTCTTGCACGGTTGTGCACGAAGTGACCCCAGAAGTCTAACACGGCCTTTGGTTTCGATCAACAGGCTCCAGAAATTGAATGAGATTTTTCCCTCCAACTGGTTTTTCCTACGAACTGGACCTTGGGTTCTTGGGCAATCCGTGCTCGAATCCCTTCAATTCTTGCACGGCTGAGATTCTGTCACTCCCAGAAGACTCACAGTGTGTTTAGATTGATCCCTCGACCCTTAGAAATTGAACTCTGCGATTTCCCCCCAAAAACCCGAAACGGTTGCTCACGGTTTCTCTCACAATCCCTCTCAAGCTCAGCTTCCAAATTGAACCAAAATGATCCTAACTCCAACCTCACTCCATTCCCATACTCAGTTAATCGATCGGTGTGGCCAACAGCCCGTGGGAGACCAACTGAGGCCTCTGAAAACGGTTTCCCGCATACACAGAGACCACAGCCATTCTCGTTCCTCCCGTGCACTCAGTCTCTGCCCAGACACGCATGGCTGTTTCCCACAACCTCAAAATCCATAAACTAAACCCACTCACCAGTCCACTTAGCCTTAAACAAATGCACGCTCAAAAACACCACGGCCGCACTCTGCTTCTCACGGTGGTGCTACAGTAACCACCGTGAAATGACCAAAATGCCTCTCCAACATCCGTGACCCATAACTCGGTCCTCCGACGTCCGTTTCAAGCGTGCCGCCTGTCGTTGTACTCGGGGCGTCGAGACGAACACAACGGTCTTCGAGTCAAATGAGTATCAACTGTCAAACAAAAAGTCAACTTTTTCCCCTTATAACGCCCAAATTACGATAATGCCCCCGAACTTCCGAACATCATAACTTTCACTCCGAGCGTCCGAATCGGACGTGCCACCTGTCTATGAACTCGTGACATCCCGAACTACGTCACGGTCATCACTCAACGTCCGTTCGACCTCCAAATCAAAAAGTCAACAAATTAACCACACAAACACAGGGGTAAAAACGTCATTTTATTCAATATTTATAATATTACATTTCCAGAACGTCCGGGGCGTTACAACCGCCGTGGCCACCAGCATGCCCAGTTCGACTCCAGGAACTCCTTTCACCCCTCAAACACGATCAAAACCAGTCCACACTGATTTTCCAATTTCTGAGTTTTCGGACCTCTCTGTTTTTCCTCTCCGCCGCCAACCTCGCCGTCTCCCGTCGCCTCCCGTCGTGCCCAGTTCACAGCAGTCAACTCACAATCCTCTGCACAGCCTCATGGTTATAGTTATGGTGGTGATGTGAAATGGGGAGCCGTGTGCGGGTGTGTATGTGCACGGGTTCTGTTTTCCGGTCACCACCGCCACCCACGGTGGTCCTGCCGCCACATGCGACTCCAACTCCTCTCAGTCTCCCTGTGTTCTCTCACGGTTCCAAAAACAGAGAAGGGGTTGTGTGTGTATGTGTTTCGGGTGGGAGAAAACAGAGTGAGAGAGAGATGAGTGTGATCAGAGATAAAGGAAAGGAAGAGATGAGATCAAGGGCCTAGATTAGATCTGAGGTTTGAATGGATGGTGAGGATTTAAGGGGAGAAAATGGATTAAATAATCCAATGGCCAACAAGGATCCAGATTTTAGGGAAGGTGAGGATGAGTGACACGTGGCCTACATCCAAGGGTCCAGATTCGTCAGTTACTGTTCACCTATTTAAATATTATTATTTTATTCCGAGTCTCGGTTAATCGCGATTACGTCCGTGACCATAACTTCGTCGTCGAATCTCCGATTTCGGCATGCCGCCTGTCGTTGGATTCGTATCGACGATACCTACGTAACGGTCTTTGGCCCTCGCCCATCTGACCTCCCGATAAAAAAGTCAACATTTGGCCCCTAACATGCCAAATTACCAAAATACCCCTCAACTTTCGAACATCATAACTTTCTCTACGAATGTTGGAATCGAACGTGCCACCTGTCTATGAACTCGTGACGTCCCGAACTACGTCACAGTCATCGGCCAAAGTCCGTTTGACCGCCCGATCAAAAAGTCAACATTTTGCCCACGACCAGGGGCAAAACGGTCATTTTGCACATTTTGTCCGATTCCGCCCTACTAACCACCGTTCAACCTCACTAATCAAGATTAATGACTAATCTAATCCCGGAATTCGGGACGGGTCGTTACAATCTTCCCTCCTTAATAAATTTCGCCCTCGAAATTCCAACCGGTCTAAACTCAACGTACTTCCCTCCTTAATAAGTTTCGCTCTCGAAACTCGACTATCCTGATTCCACAAACACCCCGTGGAAAGTGGAATCGACCACGCAACACGTGTACACCCGTACACCAACTAACCAGACAAAACTTGTCTGTACTCTACGTACCACGAATACTCAAAACGCAACGACTACATTCGACCCCGTCGAATGGCTGAAACTACTTGTTTCGAATTTGACACCACTTGTCCAAGCTACCCTTTCGTTGACGCAACAACTCGACGGTTCCTTTCCCACTCCCACTAGGAGTCAGCTGACCCCACTCAACAATCTATGTTGACACATCCTGACAAACTGTCTCCACACAGTTGTTGTCAGTCGAAAACTGACACTAGACTCACTCGTGGCTACACACGCCACCAACGTACTTAACTTAGTAAACATTTACTGTAACAACCCGTTCCGAGAATTGGGATAAGTAGAGTGTTTAAGGTGTGATTAGTAAGGTTAATCAAGGGTTAGGTGGTCCCGAGGGGTCCGGGAACTTAGAATGACGATTTTGCCCCTAGGGTGGGCAGAAATGTTGACTTTTATTTCGGGTGGTCAAATGGGAGTTGACCAGTGACCAGGACGTAGTTGAGGACGTTACGAATCCGTAGGCAGGTGGCACGCCTGATTCCGACATCCGAGGAGGAAGTTGTGATGTCCGGAAGGTCGAGGGTATTTTCGTAATTTTGGTAAAATAGGGGGGAAAAGTTGACTTTTTGAATAATTGAGTTTTGGTAGGTTGACCTAGGATGGTTAGATAGTTCTTGTCGACCTGAGTTCGATGACAGGCGGCACGTGTTCATCGGACTTACGAGGTGAGAGTTACGGGTCTAGGAAGTTTCGGTAAAACCGTAAAATGAGTAAAACAGGAGGGTATTTTGGTCATTGTGGCACATTGGGATTTGTGCAGAGATAAAAGAATGGATGGCTGGGATTTAAACAGATGGGATGTAGTTGGAAGGGATGGTGACACGTGTTGAAGGACTGGAGGATTCTGGTGGAATCCTGTGTGTTCACGGTCCCAAATAATTGGGGTGCAACCGTGCAGTCCTTCGAAATACAGAGAACAGAGGGTGAGAGTTGGGATCAGTTGATCGATTTGAGTGCAAGGGTGAGTGGTTAGGGAATTGTGAGTGTGTTAGTGAGGCAAGGCGGAGCTGGTGGCCGTGAATTGGAGGTGCAATTGTGCACGGCGGCACGGCGGAGGTGTGGAGGAATTTTGGGGAGAAACAGGGAGCTGTGAGGTTGAGGTGGTGGCTACGCCGTGAGGTGAGGCAAATCGAGGCCAGGGGAGGCTGAGGAGACTGCAAGGAGTCCAACGACCACCGTGGAAGGCGGCAGTGCGCACGGCGGAGCTGCAATCGAAGGTGAGATCTCTTTACTCTGTTTTTCCCGTAAACTTCATTTGGAAAGTCGTGACCTTGGGCTGAGAGTCGAGAGGATTGGAGGTTAGGGTAGTGATCAGGGAGGTCCTAGGTGTCGATTTGGGTGGTCGCCGTGACGGGGGCGTACACGGCGGAGCTCAGGCGAAGAGGAGTTTCTGTTACCCTGTTTCGACCGTGAACTTCGAACCCAAAGTCGTGGACTTCTGGGGTGAGTCGAAGGGTTAGGGGTGTTGGACGTGGATCAGTGAGGTTGTGGGGTGAGTCTGGAATCACCACCGTGACGGGAGGTGGCCGGAGTGGAGGAGTCGTGAAACAGGGGTCGAGGGGCTGTCTGGTTTTGAGTTCAGTCGAGGGGATTGGGACAGTGTCGAGGTGAATGGAGTTGGGGAACCGATAGGGTTGGCCTGGACGATGCTGTTGGTGAAGAAAGGAACCGTTTTGGTGGACGGAGGAGGAAGAACCAGGTACGCCGGTCTGAGTGCAGACCACTGTACTGAACCCGGTTTGCTCGAGGAAGGAGGTGGTACTGTAGCAGCGCGTGAGGGCCACGCGCAGCCACTTTGGGCGGCGCGTGGGGGCGCGTGCGGCGGCGATGGGGAAAACGGTCAACATGACTTTTGGTCTAGGAGTGGTGGTGAGTTTAATGGAGTTGGTTTCGGGTAAATCGGAAGTCTTTTGAGTATAGTTCCGCGAGGGTGAATGTGTAGGGTTCCGGGGTTTTAAGTCTTTGGTCCGGAGATTTTTGAGGGAATTTAAGTGAGTGTTCGTAGATGTATTAGTGACGTAATTTGACGGTGTTTGACAGGATCGGGATTTCCCGAGGAAGCCGAGGAACGGGCTGGACGTTCGGGACGCGAGTAGGGCTCAGTACTGTGAGTGGACCCTTTTCCTTAAACTCGATCATGCATAACTGTTTTTATAAATGTATTTTATGGTTTTACTTATAATTCTATGTTTATGGACTATGGAATGATGATTTTATGTGTTTGCACGTTTTTCGAGAAAAAGACGGTTTGGGTACGATTTTCGAGAAAATGTTGGTTTCCGGATTTTGATGCCACATTTGGGGATTTCCACCGATAAAGGTTTTCTAATAATGATAAATGGGTTATGAAATGTGATTTGTGATTACATGGGGTTTTGGTATGAAAATGGATATTTTCCGGATTTGGGTTCGGAATGACGGTTCTGGATGCCGGAAGGGCTTCAGACCAGTGATTTCGGATTCGGGTTTGGATGTGGATTGGTAAATGGTTTTCAAATGATTTTGAGATTGGATTTGCTGGATCTGGATATTGGGTTTAAAGACCCGGATATATTGGACGGGGGACCGGCCGGATTGGGTTTAAAGACCCGGATTGAGTTTAAAGACTCGGGAGTTTAAAGACTCGGATATATATTGATTTTCCCCCGTAGGCCTTGAGTTTAAAGACTCGGGAGTTTAAAGACTCGGATATTATTAAGGCCTGGATTGAGTTTAAAGACTCGGGAGTTTAAAGACTCGGATAGGTCCAGCAGGTTTGATCGGGAAAATGATGATTTGGTGGTTATGGTTTTGATACGGTTTCTGATACTCATATTATGGTTTCTTATGGTATTTTATAGTGTTTCTGTTTCTTATGATGTTTATAATGATTATTTTATAAATGTGTTTATAACTGCTGGTTATGCATGTGATTTCAAAACGGAGGGTTTAACTGGGTTTTCTTATAAAATGGTTTTTGAACTTTGGTACTTTCTGGTCCACTCACATTTTCTGTTTTATTTGCCCTCCAGGTTGTGGAGCTAGCGCGGGGTCTTGACGTCGAGGCAGAGTTTGAGGCATCGAAGTGACGTGAGGGTTCCCAGAGTAGAGTAGAGGCTTCTGCGTGCGTGTAGTTATCGGTTTTATTTGTATGTTCGTACTATGTTCTGTAAATGCTACCTTCGGGACATTGTGTCTAATTACTCCTGCGTTTGACTGGGTTCGAGTAAGTGTTCCTTAGGTGTTGTGTCGGGGAGTCAGACGGGAGCGGGATTTACCTCGGGTTTCGGGGTGAAACCGGGGTGGGTCCTGACAATTGGTATCAGAGCATAGGTTTGTCGAGTTTGTTAGGTCTGTCGGTTTGTGAGGTTGTGTTTCAGTTGTTTGACTACTTCTATGCCTCTTTCAGCGTGCGGTTGACGATGCCTCCGAGACGTAGACCCTCTCCACAACCTGAAGAAGTAGCCAGAGAGACGGAGAGTGCTACGATTGAGCGAGCCCAGCGGCTCGGGGCTACTACTTTTAGTGGTGGGGCTGATCCTGAGGAAGCCCAGAGGTGGATTACCAGACTTGAGCGGATTTTTGCGGTGATGCATTGTCCGCCGGGGGAGCGAGTGTTGTTGGCTACCTTTTTACTAGATGGTGCGGCGTACGAGTGGTGGTATACCCTCGAGTTGTCCGGTTGGGATGTTCACAGTGTAACTTGGGAGACGTTCAGGGAACGGTTTCTGGAGCAGTATTATCCTCGTTCCTTCCGGGATGCCAAGGAGGCGGAGTTTCTGCAGCTCCAGCAGGGGAATATGACCGTGGCAGAGTATGAACGGAAGTTCCAGATGTTGTCTCGGTTTGCTCCTGTTTTTGTGGCCACTGAAGCCGAGAAGTGCCGCAGGTTTGAGTTGGGTTTGCGCGGTGAGATTCGAACCGTAGTGACGGCTGGATCTTTTGCTACCCTCCGAGACTTGTCGGATGCTGCGGTGCGAGTTGAGGCTAGTTTGCCGGTGCGACGCCGGGAACCTTCTATTCCTGGAGCTTCGAGCCAGCGGACACCGAAAAGAGGTAACTTCGGTGGATCGTCCTCGTCGGGCGATGAGCGTTTTGGTAGGCCTGGCAGTGCCCAGAGTTCAGGATTTTGGGGTTATCGAGTACCGCCGACTCCGCAAGCGAGTGCGACGTCGGTAGCGTCCACGGGGAGACCGAGTAGTGGACCAGGCTGGAATGTGTGTTTCTACTGCGGGGAGCGAGGTCATTTTCGACGTGAGTGTCCACTGTTACCACAGGAAGGTGGTGTAGGCAGAGGAGTAGCGGAGTCCGGACAGAGTACAGCATCAGGGACGGCGGGCACTAGAGGAGGTGGTGGCACAGCCACGAGTAGTTCGAGGGGACGTGGTAGAGCGTCAGGATCTCAGGCCCGGGTGTTCTCGATGACTCAGCAGGAGGGTCAGTCGACATGACAGGACCCGCCCCGATCCCACAGGGACCACAAGGGGACGTGCCCTGCTCCCGTCTGACACCCAATAATTCATACCAATTTTAACCTCAAAACATTTAAAAGCATAAATAACCAAATTAAGGTCATACAGAAAATCCGAATTAAACGAATGTCAGACAAGGGATATAATCCAAAATTACAAATTTGCGAGCACGACTCTAAAGTAATCCTGCGGGTACACCGCCCAGCAGGGGTTCAGGTACGCAGAAGTAGATCTATGCCTCAGCCTCTGGTTCCTCCTCTACCTCAGTTTCCCGACCTGGAGGGGTTATCAAAACAGTAAGGGTGAGTGGACCGAAACACAAGTTTATGAAATCGTTTGATAAGTAAAACATATAATTTACCCCTCCGTTTTCCAAATATGCGTGCACCATAATTCCAAAATCATAAACCATATAATATGAACCATAAGGCATATAGCAAAACCATAACCATAATTTTAGTTGCTGCACTATACACTCCAATCCCGACATCCCTGATGTCTGACGTCCCTGACGTCCAATAGGTCACAATCACAAGGCTACGCGTGCCACTCGGGTCTCAATTTCCGAGTTCAATCCCCGAACCCCGTTCGGGTACAGCATCCCCGATGCTTAGCGTCATAGACGCTGGACGTACTAGACGTCCGTGACCTCTCCGGGGTACCTCATCCGGAGGAGACAATATAATATGGAAGGATCTATACAGTGCAGTAACAAATACATTTTATTGATATCCACATGCAAACATATATATACATAGGTAGAATCCGAACCAATCATTCAGTTTCATCGGACGGGTCTCAAGCCCAAATACCGTGAAACGTGCCATAACCATATTTTTCATATCATCAAAACCATCATTGTTTTTAGCATGTGAATAAGTATAATAAAACCAGAAAACATTTATGCACACAAGGGTTTAAGAAAATGGCCCACTCACAGTACAATCCTGCTAGAAACCGAACGTACCCTCGTCCTGGTACAAATGTACAATCCCTGTCAAATCCAAGTATTCGTAAAGGTCAAATTAAACCCCCAACATTCAACCATGAAAGCCTAGGTCGAAACCGACCCGGGAAAGCCGCCCGAACGCGCTTTCCAAGGCAATAAACCTTATTTTGACCAACTTAATGATCTCCGATCGACCCGAAACCACCGCCATTGGATCCGGATCGTCGAAACCTAAAGAATGGTGGTGGTCCCACCAGAAACACTGTTCACACGCGCCCCCACGCGCCGGTCAACGCGGCGGTCAACGCAGGAACAGTTCCTGCTGACGTCATCGCTGACGTCACTGCTGACGTCAGCATGACGTCATGCTGACGTCATCTGACAGCTGTCAGGTCTGACATGTCAGACTCTGACAGGTGCCACGTGTCAACATCTGATTGGTCCACCTCACTGATCTGTCAGACCACGTGTCAGATCTGACATGTGCCACGTGTCAGCACGGTACTGGTCCACGTCACTGACATGTCAGTGACACGTGGCAGTCCCTGACTGGTCCACGTCACTGACATGTCAGTGCTGACTGTGCACTGACATGTGACACGTGTCGGCTCACGGTTGGTCCACGTCATCTGACAGACTGACAGGGTGCCACGTCAGCACCACTGTCATCAGACGGGTTGACCCGTTTTCCTGCAACTCGGGTCGATCAGACCCGCGATCGAGACCCGGTTGCCATTCCTTCATTTCTGGGTCATTTTCAGTCCTTTCAATTCCTAAATACTCGTCCTAGTCCCTAGATTGGTTCTATGTAATTAGAATTAGGTTTTAGGTCTAGGAGGTTACCTGAGACTCGACGGGAAGCTTGGTTGCCGGTTCTGGTAATCCTTCCCGGTGAGTCGACGGTTGTTCAGCCCTGGTCCTGGTTCCAAAATGGTCGTCAAGGTCACCTAGACGAGTCCTAACAACAACTCAATGATGTCAACGTCACAAACAGGTGTTTTGAAGCCGGGAAGGAAAATGGTTACCTACGGGTTTAACGTCCGAACGCCGCCGTGTCGCCGCCGTACACTGTCAGGGTCAGCTCCTTGCCGTCCAGTAGTCACGGTGGTCACAACCGCACGTTGGTTCCAGGCCTAGATCAAAGGTTGGGATGGTTTGGTGACTTGGGTTCCGCGGGTTTCCTTCACGGTTTTGGAAGGATGCCGCCGTGCAGGGTGGCCGTGGAGCGGTGGCCGGCGTCAGGGGTGTGGCTGCTGGTTGTCTGAGGTGTGGGGTTGAGTGGTGGTGGCTGATGGGCTGGTTCCAGGGAGAAATCGCACACACGGTTTAAGGGAATGAACACATGGGTGCATGAACTCATGGACTTTTAATACTGAATAGGAAAATGAATCAAGGGCCAGGATTAAATCTCAGAATGAGATCAAAGGCTGAGATCAAATCAAAAGATTTCAGATCTAAGGGCTGTAATTTAAAGCAGATTTAAATGATAATTAATCCAATAGTGGATCTGATCCAATCTAGCCAATGGGTGAGTGACACTTGTCACTCACCAGATGTCCTCCAATCAGATTTCCTGAATTTAATATTCGACACGAAAACCGAGACACGAACTTCCCGAATTCACGTTTCTGACCATAACTTCCTCGTACGAAGTCCGATTTCGGCGTGCCGCCTGTCTACGGACTCAGGACGTCGAGGCCTACCCAACGGTCCTTGAGTCAACTGAAAATTAGTTGTCAAAAGAAAAGTCAACATTTTCCCCCGGAAGTCCAAATTACGGTAATGCCCCTGAACTTCCGATAGTCATAACTTTTACCCTGATCGTCCGAATTGGACGTGCCACCTGTCTATGAACTCGTGATGTCCCGAACTACGTCACGGTCATAGGTCAAGGTCCATTCAGTTCATCAATCAAAAAGTCAACATTTGACCATACCATTCACAGGGGTAAAATCGTCAAATCACACATTAAATTTCAATATGGAAATCCTCGAATTTCCGGGGTGTTACAACCTTCCCCCCTTAAGAAATTTCGTCCCGAAATTTCAAAGAAACAAATGAGGAAATTGTTCTCGCATCTGAGCCTCAGGCTCCCATGTGGCTTCTTCCACGTTCTGGTTTCTCCAGAGAATCTTCACGAGAGGGATCGTCTTCCGTCGTAGTACCTTGTCCTTCCGATCCAAGATCTGTACTGGTTGTTCTTCAAAGCTCAAATCCTCCCGTAGTTCGACAGGTTGTTCCCCAAGTACATGAGAAGCATCTCGTACGTACATCCGCAACATCGATACGTGGAAAACATCGTGAACTCTTGATAGTTCTGGGGGTAGTGCCAATCTGTATGCAACTCTGCCAATTCTCTCCACAATCTCATAAGGTCCGATAAAACGCGGACTCAGTTTCCCCCGTCGGCCAAAACGGATAATCCCTTTCCACGGAGACAACTTCAGGAAGACAAAATCTCCCACTTCAAACTCCAAGTCTCGAATCCGTCGGTCGGCATAACTCTTCTGGCGATCCTGTGCCACCTTCAATCTTTCCTTGATCACGCGAACAGTTTCCATGGTTAAGTCCATTATCTCCGGCCCTACAGCCGCCCGCTCCCCTACCTCCGTCCAGCAGATAGGTGTCCTGCACTGTCGGCCATACAGTGCCTCATAAGGTGCCATCCCGATGCTTGCCTGATAGCTGTTGTTGTAAGCGAATTCCATCAATGGCAAATGAGTATCCCAAGAGTCTTGAAACTGTAGTACACATGACCTCATCATGTCCTCCAGGGTTTGAATGGTTCTCTCAGACTGTCCATCGGTCTGTGGATGGAAAGCAGTACTGAAACGTAGGTTTGTTCCCAAAGTAGCTTGCAAACTCCGCCAGAACCTGGAAGTGAAACGCGGATCACGATCGGACACGATCGATTCCGGCGTACCATGCAATCGTATGATTTCCTTCACAAACAACTGAGCCAGTCGGTTAGGTTTATAGGTTTCCTGAACTGGCAGAAAATGGGCTGATTTGGTTAACCGATCCACGATCACCCATACTCCGTCCACTCCACTCTGAGTCCTCGGTAATTTAAAGACGAAGTCCATGGTGATGTGATCCCACTTCCACTCAGGAATCGGAAGTGGCTGCATAGCCCCATACGGTCTCTGCCGTTCCGCCTTAACCTGCTGACAGGTTAAGCATTTGCTCACGAACTCAGCAATATCCTTCTTCATTCCTGGCCACCAATAATGGTTCCGGAGGGTACGGTACATCTTTGTACCTCCCGGATGCATAGCATAGGCCGAACTGTGGGCCTCTTCAAGTATCTCGGCCCGTAACTCTGCCACTGCAGGTACGCACAAACGGCCCAAATTCACCAGTGCTCCATCGTCCCGGATGGTAAAATCCTGTCTCCCATCCGCATCGACCTCAATTCTGTAAATACAGAGTATCGGATCCTGCAGTTGTGCTTCAATGATCCGATCAATCAGTACTGGTCGCACATGGAAGCTGGCCAACAAAGCTCCATGCTCGTCAGTACCCAAAATAACTCCCGCCTTCCGGAGTTCCACCAGCAAGGGAAGATACACCATCCCAAGGTGTGCAATAGTTCCTGCTGATTTCCTGCTGAGTGCATCCGCCACCACATTGGCCTTACCCGGATGGTACTCGATCGTACAGTCATAGTCCTTCAGTAGCTCCAACCATCTCCGTTGTCTCATGTTGAGCTCCTTCTGAGTGAATAAGTACTTAAGACTCTGGTGGTCGGTGTAAATCCGACACGTAGCGCCGAATAGATAATGTCTCCAGATTTTGAGAGCATGAACCACCGCCGCCAACTCCAAATCATGGGTAGGGTAGTTCAACTCATGAGTCTTCAGCTGCCGGGATGCATAGGCGATAACCTTGCCAGTTTGCATCAACACGCAGCCCAGACCTTGCAGTGAAGCATCACTGAAAACTACAAACTCTCCACTGTCGTCCGGCAATGCAAGGACAGGCGCAGTGGTCAATCGATCCTTCAACTCTTGAAAGCTCCGATCGCACTGCTCGTCCCAGATAAACTTTACTCCTTTCCGAGTCAGACGAGTCAATGGGGCAGCAATTTTGGAGAAACCCTCCACGAATCTCCGGTAGTAACCTGCTAATCCGACGAAACTCCGCACCTCGGTCACCGTTGTCGGTCTAGCCCAGTTGGTCACCGCTTCTGTTTTCTGGGGATCCACGCAAATCCCATCCGTCGATATCACGTGTCCCAGAAAACCAATACTGCTCAGCCAAAACTGACACTTGCTCAGCTTGGCATACAATTGTTCTTGTCTCAGTTTCTCCAAGACCAACCGTAGATGTTCTTCATGTGCACGGGCACTCCTCGAGTATACCAAAATATCGTCGATGAACACAATCACGAACTTATCCAGGTAGGGTCGGAAGACCCGGTTCATCAGATCCATGAATGCTGCTGGAGCATTCGTCAAACCAAATGGCATAACAAGGAACTCGTAGTGCCCGTAACGGGTTCGAAAAGCAGTTTTCGGAATATCCTCCTCCGAAATCCTCAGTTGGTGATACCCAGATCGCAAATCAATTTTCGAGAAGCACTGAGCTCCCCGCAACTGGTCGAAAAGGTCATCAATCCTGGGTAGAGGATACTGGTTCCTCAATGTCACCTTGTTGAGTTGTCGATAATCAATACATAAACGGAGACTTCCTTCCTTCTTCTTCACGAACAACACCGGTGCTCCCCACGGTGAAGTGCTCGGTCGGACATATCCCAAATCTACCAACTCCTGCAATTGAGTCTTGAGTTCCCGTAACTCGGCCGGCGCCATCCGGTATGGTGCCTGGGATATAGGTCGGGTACCCGGGAGTAGTTCAATAGTAAACTCAATCTCCCGCGATGGTGGCAATCCAGGTAAGTCTTCCGGGAATACGTCCGGAAACTCACAGACCACCGGTATTTCGTCGATAACCGGAGTATCGACCCGTTCCGACACGACATGCGCCAGATAACCCTGGCATCCCTTCCGTAGAAGTTTGGTAGCAGTAAGTGACGAAATCACTTCAGGAGGCGAACCAACACGTTCCCCCTGAAAGATAACTTCCGGCAAACCCGGGCTCCGCAAAATTACTTGCTTGCTACAGCAGTCGATGAGCGATCCGTGCTCCGACAGCCAATCCATCCCTAGGATTATATCGAAGTCGTGGATATCCAGAATAATTAAGTCTGCTGGTAAATCCACATCCTCAATTCTTACCGGGCACCTCTGAATCACCTGATTCACAAGGTACACGGTACCCATCGGGGTGCCAACACCCATTTCGCAATCTAAGGCTGATACCACACAATCAAGCAAACCAGCACAACTCTTCGAAATAAAAGAATGTGTAGCCCCCGCATCCATTAATACACGTACAAGAAAATTAAAGATATGTAGTGTACCTGTGACCACGCCTGGAGCAGTCCTCGCCTGCTGCTGGGTCATTGCAAACACTTGGGCCCTCGGCCCTCCGTTCCGTCCGCGCCCGCGCGCGCCACGTCCAGCACCACGGTCACCTCCCTGACCGCGACCTCCGTTAGTGTGGGACGCCGTGCTCTGCACCACACTCGAGCCCCCAGCGTCGTTGTTTTTGGACAACTGCGGACAATCGCAGGCATAGTGGCCTTCCTCTCCGCAAGCAAAACAAGTTACTGGCCTTGGCCTGCCCGAATGCCCACCAGATGCACCACTCCAAGATGAGTGCTGCCCAGAATTGTGTCCAGATCCTCTGCCCTGAGAGCCTCCACGTCGACCCGACCAGCCACGACCCTTGAAGGATGAGGGTGCTCCCCTGTAGCTCCCTCCCCTGTTGTTCTTCCGGCCTGATGGCCCATGATGTGGGCGATCCTGACGTCGCCCCTCCCCCGAAGGTTGTCGTGATTGGTGTGCCGCCAGACTGGCCTCGACACGCACCGCTGCGTCGACCATATCCCTCAGAGAAGCATGAGTGGTAGCAGTCACACTGGCCCGGATCTCCCCTCGGAGTCCAAGCTCAAACCGCTGGCATTTGTCCTCCTCCGTGCTTACGAATGAGGCAGCGAACCGGGAAAGTCTCCCGAATGTTTGCTCGTAGTCTGAAACAGACATGTCACCCTGCTCCAGCCGCAGGAATTCCGCCTCTCGCGCCGCGCGAAAGGATCGCGGGTAGTACTGGTCCAGAAACCTGGAACGAAAAGCTTCCCAGGTAGTGGTATGGACAGACCACCCGGACATTTCGAGTCCATGCCACCACTGGTAGGCTCCTCCCTCCAGTAAGAAGGCCGCCAGAGTCACTCGTTCGCCCGGAGGGCAGTGCATCACCGAGAAGATCCTCTCCCACTTGGTGATCCAGTCGTGAGCATCCTCGGGGTTTGATCCCCCGCAGAAAGGAGTGGCTCCCAAACGTTGAGCCCTTTCGATGCTCGCGCATTCCATCTCTCTTTCTAGATCCTCGTCCGTTCGAGTATGCGGAATTCTCCTAGGAGGCATAACCAACTGTCAAGAGGCATAGATCAGAAAACAATATTCTTAAAAGTCGAAAAGTAACTAGTACTAATCGCTAGTCTAGCATGCAGACCAATACCCTAGTACTGACCACAACCTAGTGCTCTGATACCAAGCTGACAGGACCCGCCCCGATCCCACAGGGACCACAAGGGGACGTGCCCTGCTCCCGTCTGACACCCAATAATTCATACCAATTTTAACCTCAAAACATTTAAAAGCATAAATAACCAAATTAAGGTCATACAGAAAATCCGAATTAAACGAATGTCAGACAAGGGATATAATCCAAAATTACAAATTTGCGAGCACGACTCTAAAGTAATCCTGCGGGTACACCGCCCAGCAGGGGTTCAGGTACGCAGAAGTAGATCTATGCCTCAGCCTCTGGTTCCTCCTCTACCTCAGTTTCCCGACCTGGAGGGGTTATCAAAACAGTAAGGGTGAGTGGACCGAAACACAAGTTTATGAAATCGTTTGATAAGTAAAACATATAATTTACCCCTCCGTTTTCCAAATATGCGTGCACCATAATTCCAAAATCATAAACCATATAATATGAACCATAAGGCATATAGCAAAACCATAACCATAATTTTAGTTGCTGCACTATACACTCCAATCCCGACATCCCTGATGTCTGACGTCCCTGACGTCCAATAGGTCACAATCACAAGGCTACGCGTGCCACTCGGGTCTCAATTTCCGAGTTCAATCCCCGAACCCCGTTCGGGTACAGCATCCCCGATGCTTAGCGTCATAGACGCTGGACGTACTAGACGTCCGTGACCTCTCCGGGGTACCTCATCCGGAGGAGACAATATAATATGGAAGGATCTATACAGTGCAGTAACAAATACATTTTATTGATATCCACATGCAAACATATATATACATAGGTAGAATCCGAACCAATCATTCAGTTTCATCGGACGGGTCTCAAGCCCAAATACCGTGAAACGTGCCATAACCATATTTTTCATATCATCAAAACCATCATTGTTTTTAGCATGTGAATAAGTATAATAAAACCAGAAAACATTTATGCACACAAGGGTTTAAGAAAATGGCCCACTCACAGTACAATCCTGCTAGAAACCGAACGTACCCTCGTCCTGGTACAAATGTACAATCCCTGTCAAATCCAAGTATTCGTAAAGGTCAAATTAAACCCCCAACATTCAACCATGAAAGCCTAGGTCGAAACCGACCCGGGAAAGCCGCCCGAACGCGCTTTCCAAGGCAATAAACCTTATTTTGACCAACTTAATGATCTCCGATCGACCCGAAACCACCGCCATTGGATCCGGATCGTCGAAACCTAAAGAATGGTGGTGGTCCCACCAGAAACACTGTTCACACGCGCCCCCACGCGCCGGTCAACGCGGCGGTCAACGCAGGAACAGTTCCTGCTGACGTCATCGCTGACGTCACTGCTGACGTCAGCATGACGTCATGCTGACGTCATCTGACAGCTGTCAGGTCTGACATGTCAGACTCTGACAGGTGCCACGTGTCAACATCTGATTGGTCCACCTCACTGATCTGTCAGACCACGTGTCAGATCTGACATGTGCCACGTGTCAGCACGGTACTGGTCCACGTCACTGACATGTCAGTGACACGTGGCAGTCCCTGACTGGTCCACGTCACTGACATGTCAGTGCTGACTGTGCACTGACATGTGACACGTGTCGGCTCACGGTTGGTCCACGTCATCTGACAGACTGACAGGGTGCCACGTCAGCACCACTGTCATCAGACGGGTTGACCCGTTTTCCTGCAACTCGGGTCGATCAGACCCGCGATCGAGACCCGGTTGCCATTCCTTCATTTCTGGGTCATTTTCAGTCCTTTCAATTCCTAAATACTCGTCCTAGTCCCTAGATTGGTTCTATGTAATTAGAATTAGGTTTTAGGTCTAGGAGGTTACCTGAGACTCGACGGGAAGCTTGGTTGCCGGTTCTGGTAATCCTTCCCGGTGAGTCGACGGTTGTTCAGCCCTGGTCCTGGTTCCAAAATGGTCGTCAAGGTCACCTAGACGAGTCCTAACAACAACTCAATGATGTCAACGTCACAAACAGGTGTTTTGAAGCCGGGAAGGAAAATGGTTACCTACGGGTTTAACGTCCGAACGCCGCCGTGTCGCCGCCGTACACTGTCAGGGTCAGCTCCTTGCCGTCCAGTAGTCACGGTGGTCACAACCGCACGTTGGTTCCAGGCCTAGATCAAAGGTTGGGATGGTTTGGTGACTTGGGTTCCGCGGGTTTCCTTCACGGTTTTGGAAGGATGCCGCCGTGCAGGGTGGCCGTGGAGCGGTGGCCGGCGTCAGGGGTGTGGATGCTGGTTGTCTGAGGTGTGGGGTTGAGTGGTGGTGGCTGATGGGCTGGTTCCAGGGAGAAATCGCACACACGGTTTAAGGGAATGAACACATGGGTGCATGAACTCATGGACTTTTAATACTGAATAGGAAAATGAATCAAGGGCCAGGATTAAATCTCAGAATGAGATCAAAGGCTGAGATCAAATCAAAGGATTTCAGATCTAAGGGCTGTAATTTAAAGCAGATTTAAATGATAATTAATCCAATAGTGGATCTGATCCAATCTAGCCAATGGGTGAGTGACACTTGTCACTCACCAGATGTCCTCCAATCAGATTTCCTGAATTTAATATTCGACACGAAAACCGAGACACGAACTTCCCGAATTCACGTTTCTGACCATAACTTCCTCGTACGAAGTCCGATTTCGGCGTGCCGCCTGTCTACGGACTCAGGACGTCGAGGCCTACCCAACGGTCCTTGAGTCAACTGAAAATTAGTTGTCAAAAGAAAAGTCAACATTTTCCCCCGGAAGTCCAAATTACGGTAATGCCCCTGAACTTCCGATAGTCATAACTTTTACCCTGATCGTCCGAATTGGACGTGCCACCTGTCTATGAACTCGTGATGTCCCGAACTACGTCACGGTCATAGGTCAAGGTCCATTCAGTTCATCAATCAAAAAGTCAACATTTGACCATACCATTCACAGGGGTAAAATCGTCAAATCACACATTAAATTTCAATATGGAAATCCTCGAATTTCCGGGGTGTTACACGACACCAGATACAGAGACAGGTACTTGTCTTACTTTTGGTTGTTCTGTTGGTTTGGTTTTTGGATTTCGGAGTAGAGTCTAGGAGTTTTTCTAGAGGACTTGGAGTGTACAGTAAGGTCTGTAGTGGGTTGACGGGAAGGATAGGAAAGGAGTGACTATAAATGATTGATCTGAGCCTATTGAAGAAGAGAACCCACAAGCTAGAGTTTGCCTTTAGGACTTTGTGGAGTTAGTCCGACTGTGGACGGACGAGTAGCCGAGGGAGATGGGTGGTTGTATACGAGGATGTACTCTATGACTTCTGTCGCGTATTGTGAAATGAGGTATTGTATAATACCTTTGTTTTCTATTCATAGAGTTTCCCTTGCGTACACCATGTAGTTGTTACATAGCTAGGGTTGGCTGTGGTAACAGTAGCTGGGGATAGAGTGAAATACCCAAGGTGGAGATGATAGACAGGAAATCTAGAAGAGGTTGTTCCTTAGAAGCCCTAGGTGTCGGGGACTAGCTGTGGAATTTCGGGGACGAAATTCTTTTTAGGTGGGTAGATTGTAACAACCCGTTCCGAGAATTGGGATAAGTAGAGTGTTTAAGGTGTGATTAGTAAGGTTAATCAAGGGTTAGGTGGTCCCGAGGGGTCCGGGAACTTAGAATGACGATTTTGCCCCTAGGGTGGGCAGAAATGTTGACTTTTATTTCGGGTGGTCAAATGGGAGTTGACCAGTGACCAGGACGTAGTTGAGGACGTTACGAATCCGTAGGCAGGTGGCACGCCTGATTCCGACATCCGAGGAGGAAGTTGTGATGTCCGGAAGGTCGAGGGTATTTTCGTAATTTTGGTAAAATAGGGGGGAAAAGTTGACTTTTTGAATAATTGAGTTTTGGTAGGTTGACCTAGGATGGTTAGATAGTTCTTGTCGACCTGAGTTCGATGACAGGCGGCACGTGTTCATCGGACTTACGAGGTGAGAGTTACGGGTCTAGGAAGTTTCGGTAAAACCGTAAAATGAGTAAAACAGGAGGGTATTTTGGTCATTGTGGCACATTGGGATTTGTGCAGAGATAAAAGAATGGATGGCTGGGATTTAAACAGATGGGATGTAGTTGGAAGGGATGGTGACACGTGTTGAAGGACTGGAGGATTCTGGTGGAATCCTGTGTGTTCACGGTCCCAAATAATTGGGGTGCAACCGTGCAGTCCTTCGAAATACAGAGAACAGAGGGTGAGAGTTGGGATCAGTTGATCGATTTGAGTGCAAGGGTGAGTGGTTAGGGAATTGTGAGTGTGTTAGTGAGGCAAGGCGGAGCTGGTGGCCGTGAATTGGAGGTGCAATTGTGCACGGCGGCACGGCGGAGGTGTGGAGGAATTTTGGGGAGAAACAGGGAGCTGTGAGGTTGAGGTGGTGGCTACGCCGTGAGGTGAGGCAAATCGAGGCCAGGGGAGGCTGAGGAGACTGCAAGGAGTCCAACGACCACCGTGGAAGGCGGCAGTGCGCACGGCGGAGCTGCAATCGAAGGTGAGATCTCTTTACTCTGTTTTTCCCGTAAACTTCATTTGGAAAGTCGTGACCTTGGGCTGAGAGTCGAGAGGATTGAAGGTTAGGGTAGTGATCAGGGAGGTCCTAGGTGTCGATTTGGGTGGTCGCCGTGACGGGGGCGTACACGGCGGAGCTCAGGCGAAGAGGAGTTTCTGTTACCCTGTTTCGACCGTGAACTTCGAACCCAAAGTCGTGGACTTCTGGGGTGAGTCGAAGGGTTAGGGGTGTTGGACGTGGATCAGTGAGGTTGTGGGGTGAGTCTGGAATCACCACCGTGACGGGAGGTGGCCGGAGTGGAGGAGTCGTGAAACAGGGGTCGAGGGGCTGTCTGGTTTTGAGTTCAGTCGAGGGGATTGGGACAGTGTCGAGGTGAATGGAGTTGGGGAACCGATAGGGTTGGCCTGGACGATGCTGTTGGTGAAGAAAGGAACCGTTTTGGTGGACGGAGGAGGAAGAACCAGGTACGCCGGTCTGAGTGCAGACCACTGTACTGAACCCGGTTTGCTCGAGGAAGGAGGTGGTACTGTAGCAGCGCGTGAGGGCCACGCGCAGCCACTTTGGGCGGCGCGTGGGGGGCGCGTGCGGCGGCGATGGGGAAAACGGTCAACATGACTTTTGGTCTAGGAGTGGTGGTGAGTTTAATGGAGTTGGTTTCGGGTAAATCGGAAGTCTTTTGAGTATAGTTCCGCGAGGGTGAATGTGTAGGGTTCCGGGGTTTTAAGTCTTTGGTCCGGAGATTTTTGAGGGAATTTAAGTGAGTGTTCGTAGATGTATTAGTGACGTAATTTGACGGTGTTTGACAGGATCGGGATTTCCCGAGGAAGCCGAGGAACGGGCTGGACGTTCGGGACGCGAGTAGGGCTCAGTACTGTGAGTGGACCCTTTTCCTTAAACTCGATCATGCATAACTGTTTTTATAAATGTATTTTATGGTTTTACTTATAATTCTATGTTTATGGACTATGGAATGATGATTTTATGTGTTTGCACGTTTTTCGAGAAAAAGACGGTTTGGGTACGATTTTCGAGAAAATGTTGGTTTCCGGATTTTGATGCCACATTTGGGGATTTCCACCGATAAAGGTTTTCTAATAATGATAAATGGGTTATGAAATGTGATTTGTGATTACATGGGGTTTTGGTATGAAAATGGATATTTTCCGGATTTGGGTTCGGAATGACGGTTCTGGATGCCGGAAGGGCTTCAGACCAGTGATTTCGGATTCGGGTTTGGATGTGGATTGGTAAATGGTTTTCAAATGATTTTGAGATTGGATTTGCTGGATCTGGATATTGGGTTTAAAGACCCGGATATATTGGACGGGGGACCGGCCGGATTGGGTTTAAAGACCCGGATTGAGTTTAAAGACTCGGGAGTTTAAAGACTCGGATATATATTGATTTTCCCCCGTAGGCCTTGAGTTTAAAGACTCGGGAGTTTAAAGACTCGGATATTATTAAGGCCTGGATTGAGTTTAAAGACTCGGGAGTTTAAAGACTCGGATAGGTCCAGCAGGTTTGATCGGGAAAATGATGATTTGGTGGTTATGGTTTTGATACGGTTTCTGATACTCATATTATGGTTTCTTATGGTATTTTATAGTGTTTCTGTTTCTTATGATGTTTATAATGATTATTTTATAAATGTGTTTATAACTGCTGGTTATGCATGTGATTTCAAAACGGAGGGTTTAACTGGGTTTTCTTATAAAATGGTTTTTGAACTTTGGTACTTTCTGGTCCACTCACATTTTCTGTTTTATTTGCCCTCCAGGTTGTGGAGCTAGCGCGGGGTCTTGACGTCGAGGCAGAGTTTGAGGCATCGAAGTGACGTGAGGGTTCCCAGAGTAGAGTAGAGGCTTCTGCGTGCGTGTAGTTATCGGTTTTATTTGTATGTTCGTACTATGTTCTGTAAATGCTACCTTCGGGACATTGTGTCTAATTACTCCTGCGTTTGACTGGGTTCGAGTAAGTGTTCCTTAGGTGTTGTGTCGGGGAGTCAGACGGGAGCGGGATTTACCTCGGGTTTCGGGGTGAAACCGGGGTGGGTCCTGACATTTACCGACCTTTCACACGACCCGTGTGTAATTAAACACATCGGAATTACCATGACCCATTGCATAGTAATGTCCGGTCCACAACCAATCCCATGGCATCGGAACCAATCCGACTACCAACACGTTCACCGACACACCTCGGGTATATCCCGTATACCGTAACTAGACATCACAAGTCTACACGGTATTGTACCTCGAACCAAGTACGAAGTACACACATCTACCTAATAACCAGACTACAACCACCTAGGTCATAGCCGAACGCGTTCCCATAATGGAGTACGTTTGCCCAATCCAGCATGAGACAAATCGAAACTCCACCCAACATCTAGTTCCAATTCCGAATCTGAATCCGCAATTTCGTACGAAATCCCGGATCCAAGCCCAGACATCAAATTTTTAATTTATATCCAAATCCGAATCCGAAATCATTATTCCGTAAGCTAGCATTTGGAATAATCATTCCGTACCCAAATCCGGAAATATACTTTCAAGTTCCAAAATCGAATCCTGAGTCGTCACCCAGAAATTCGATTCCAAATCCCGAAATCTCGTTCACATTTACCAAGACACACCAAAACCGAACCTATCGGTTACCCGCTCAATACACTTGATTGACTTCATAGGGAAGCCAATCCAACCTCCACACGTCTAAGGTTGACAAAGTCCGACCAGTCGGAAACCTACTCACTCGAGTAAGATACCATACGGGCTCCACTTCGAAAAGAAGTTCAACCCCGCCGTTTACGACTCACATACCCCAGTTTGTATCGATCCTTGTCTTTCCACCTAGGAAAACCAAGGATGATCCAAAATGATGACGTCAAAACTCATCCTACGTGGATGCAACAAAACTCACTGCACTCACCACGCCATGTGACACCACATCGTCTGCCACCAAGCAGAAAATGAAAAATCTCGTTTACCTAATTTCGAAGGACGCAACTCCCCCTGGTGACCCCACAACACACATGGGCCCACCAACCAAAACACGCTCAATGTACTGGTAACTACAGTCAATGTCTGCCAAGGCAGAAAGCAAGAAGTCAACCCCAAGGACTTGGGAATACCAATCACCAAAAACGAACACCACTCTCGTTCCCTAATCACAACTTCCCCAAAACTAAGGTTCCAACCATGTTGGAAACAGAAATGCTCCCAACAAGACGTCAAGTCAAACCACTAGACTTCCTACCTCCTCAATTCACTTGGACAACCCCGTGTCCACAATCAATCCGTTATTATTCCGTTCGCAAATCCCAACATTTACAGGTTCAACACTCGGTTTCCCAAGTTCTCAATTATACCTTTTTAATCCACTCCTTACTGGTTATCTCACCACCATTGGGACTTATCCCAACACAGCACATTCTTAACTGGATCCCATCCAGTCCATCACTCAACCACTACCGAATCTCAAAGACCGAACATATGTTCATCATGACGGAGTCACACCCCAACTTGTGGCTCATCGTCAACACCATTACCGACACTAGCACCAGCGCTAGTACCAGTACCAACACTCTACCAACAACACTAGGATCAGCACACATGCATCCATACTAGCATCAGCACAAAAGTACCAACTCGCAAACATCCATACTGCACACCGTGTGCAAATACGACAACCCTGGATCTCCGTTCATACCGAACGACGATCCCGTACCTCACGACTATGGGTACCACTATTCTGACAATCCACATCAGGAAAATGAACGTTCCCTGAACGTCCCCTGATCCCCAAGTATTATAACCACACCAATTACCCTCGATAGCCAGTCATCTCCATATGACTTCCGACTAACTGTCATTGCTGTCGAGATCCGCATCCCTACCTCACACTAATACCCGATCCAACACGGGATTCCATAATTTATCTCAGAACCGTATCCGTAGATCGAATCCCATAGTTCTGCCTAGACTCACCAGAGCCATCCATATGGTCATCCATGACCTCAGCCACTCGTCGCAGCACAAGTTCTCACCCGCTAATCACAATTAAGGTTTACCTTTTTAATACTAGGGTTCCACAATCACACCCTATGGTTCAACCGAACCCAACCACTTCCCGTAATATAAAATTCACAACCTGACCGACCCCGCGGTCCTGACATCGAATAGACGTCAAATCCAATCCTACCATCCCATCAACGTGGGTTCCACCACTAGGTCATCGGTCAACTCCGATGAACCAACATCCCTCACACTAGAAACCACCACAAGGGTTCACATTTTTAAACCATTACTCACATGAGGTTCCCCAAACCTGGCTGCACCTAGCAGCACAACAATTTAATATCACATGACCGAACCGACGGTCCCACAATACCAGTTCACCACAATCAACCCCACTTGGGTCGAATCACATTAATGCACGGCGTATCGGGCCAATCACACTCCATCCACTATCCAAACCCAAAAACTATCTATCAGGTTGATAACGAATTGCAGCCCAAAGAGACATCACACCCTCGACCTGCGCACACAAAAGAGCAACCGTGCTCCGATACCAAGTTGACAGGACCCATCCCAATCCCCCCGGGATTACCATGGAATGTGCCCTGCTCCCGTCCAACAAGGGTGTCAGACAAAGGATGACCAAGAGCCACTGCCAAAACAGGGCATCCAGAGTGCGCAAGGATCGATGGAGGAGGTGTGCAATGTCCCAGTCTCTGCTGCAATTGCATCCGTGATCAACCTGAAGGGCATTAAAACCAAAAGCTGTGAGTGGACAAAAACCAATAAGTTTACCAAATACATTTGTAAGACATTTATGCCCTCCAATAAAAACGTATGCATGCCACCAAAAACCAGTAACCAAAACGTTTGCTCAACCGAGCCATTAGGGCCTTAGCCCAAAAACCGTTAACCAAAAACCAAGTGTGGGAACTCAGCCCAAAACAGTGGAATACCACAACCATACATATTAAAACCATGTGGGCCACCGCCCAAAGCCATAAATATAAATCCAAAACCATTTAGGGTCCCCGACCCGACATACCATTTCATAACCAATAATCCATTTTTACCAAATAACACATATCCAACCGAAAAGCCATTTCATATATCCATTAATCCATATTTTACCATTACCATCACCAGCATCCCAGATGCTTAGCGTCCCAGACGCTTGACGTCCCTGACGTCATATCTCACGGTTTCATAAGCTAAGCGTGCTGCCCGGGGTCTCTCCGGGTCCATATATCTGACATCCCTGATGTCTGACGTCCCTGACGTCAATCATAGCAATCCTGCTCCTGAATCATCATACGGTCCGGCTGCTCCGTATAATGACCCCTCGCAGGCAATGCACCGTGACTTCCCCAGTGTCCCAGACATCTGGAGGAGACCATCATATATCCTTGTATCCAGATGGTATATGGAAAACAGTTTTATTAAATCCTTTTATCACATTATTACCATTGGGCCCTGCCCGAAATTTCCATAAAACCATGTAATTCCATTTAGGGTCCCTAACCCAAAATCACAATTATTAAACATAGGGTCCCTGACCCGAAATCACATTTATTATCCAACTGGGCCTCATGCCCAATTTTATGAACCACTGGGCCCACGACCCGATTTGTAAACCAACTGGGTCCGCAGCCCGACTTATAAACCCATTGGGCCCACGGCCCGAATTCGTAAATCAACTGGGCCCCTAGCCCGATAACATAACTCAAATGGGTCTCAGCCCGATTTCATACCAACTGGGCCCCTGACCCGATTTCATTAACCAACTGGGCCCCCGGCCCGATTCTCAAATGGACTCCAAGTCCGAAATTTCCAACATAATTGGGCCTCAAGCCCGAGTTCATATTTCCAATTTCAAAACCATTTCATCACATTATATCCAAGTCATAAATATGGAAAATCCATGTAAAACCAGAAAACCTCGATTTACGTGTAAGCACGTAAATCGCCTCGAAATACGTGAAACCGTACAATTTACCAACAACCAAATCAACATCACACAATCACAACCATAATCCATATAAAACATTTAGGCATGCATAGAATTTATAAAAACCAAAGTCCACTCACAGACCGTTTTAACCGTGTGCCTCGATACGCGTGACACCGGCCCTCCCGGGCCACACCACTATCACCGGGACTCCCAATCCTGTCCAAATCACATTAGAGGGTTACTAACCTCATTGTTAACATCCTATCAAAGTCCCGTAATTTTCCCGAATTTTTAATTATTTTTAAACTTAATTTAAAACCTTCGGACATCCCGAACACTATCGAGACGGTGTCCGATCGACACGAAACCAATCCCAAGATGTTCGTTACATTAAATAGGACAGAAGTCATGTTGACCTCACCTCGAGATTCGTACCCACGCTCCGTCACGCGCCTCCGTGAGTGGCTGCGCGTGAAACTCACGCGCCGTGAACAGTGTCACCATTCAAACCCGTTTCTCTGATAAACGGGTCACCGTGACCCGCGGCCCAACCCGACTGGTTCTCAGCCATTACTCGATCAATTTCAATTCTGTTTGTTCCTACAATATCGTCTCATTAATTCCAGTTGATCCATGATTTAAAAACTGAGAAACCAATACGTTTGACTACCTGTTCGTGGAGGTGTGCAGACCGGCCACCTGCAACCGTCGTGCCTGCACGATCCCGGCCACCATTCCTTTCGAAAACGATCCCCAAAGGCTCGTCTCAACCCCTAGATCATCATCCTGGTCACTAAATCGATTGTAATACGTTAAAACCCATCCTACCATTTTTGTACCCGAAAACAAGCTCACGGGTTCGAGGCTTACCTCGCCGCCGTGGCTACCGCCATGGCCACCAGCATGCCCAGTTCGACTCCAGGAACTCCTTTCACCCCTCAAACACGATCAAAACCACTCCACACTGATTTTCCAATTTCTGAGTTTTCGGACCTCTCTGTTTTTCCTCTCCGCCGCCAACCTCGCCGTCTCCCGTCGCCTCCCGTCGTGCCCAGTTCACAGCAGTCAACTCACAATCCTCTGCACAGCCTCATGGTTATAGTTATGGTGGTGATGTGAAATGGGGAGCCGTGTGCGGGTGTGTATGTGCACGGGTTCTGTTTTCCGGTCACCACCGCCACCCACGGTGGTCCTGCCGCCACATGCGACTCCAACTCCTCTCAGTCTCCCTGTGTTCTCTCACGGTTCCAAAAACAGAGAAGGTGTTGTGTGTGTATGTGTTTCGGGTGGGAGAAAACAGAGTGAGAGAGAGATGAGTGTGATCAGAGATAAAGGAAAGGAAGAGATGAGATCAAGGGCCTAGATTTGATCTGAGGTTTGAATGGATGGTGAGGATTTAAGGGGAGAAAATGGATTAAATAAACCAATGGCCAACAAGGATCCAGATTTTAGGGAAGGTGGGGATGAGTGACACGTGGCCTACATCCAAGGGTCCAGATTCGTCAGTTACTGTTCACCTATTTAAATATTATTATTTTATTCCGAGTCTCGGTTAATCGCGATTACGTCCGTGACCATAACTTCGTCGTCGAATCTCCGATTTCGGCATGCCGCCTGTCGTTGGATTCGTATCGACGATACCTACGTAACGGTCCTTGGCCCTCGCCCATCGGACCTCCCGATCAAAAAGTCAACATTTGGCCCCTAACATGCCAAATTACCAAAATACCCCTCAACTTTCGAACATCATAACTTTCTCTACGAATGTCGGAATCGAACGTGCCACCTGTCTATGAACTCGTGACGTCCCGAACTACGTCACGGTCATCGGTCAAAGTCCGTTTGACCGCCCCGATCAAAAAGTCAACATTTTGCCCACGATCAGGGGCAAAACGGTCATTTTGCACATTTTGTCCGATTCCGCCCTACTAACCACCGTTCAACCTCACTAATCAAGATTAATGACTAATCTAATCCCGGAATTCGGGACGGGTCGTTACATCACTGCTGACGTCAGCATGACGTTATGCTGACGTCATCTGACAGCTGTCAGGTCTGACATGTCAGACTCTGACAGGTGCCACGTGTCAACACCCGATTGGTCCACCTCACTGATCTGTCAGGCCACGTGTCAGATCTAACATGTGCCACGTGTCAGCAAGGCACTGGTCCACGTCACTGACATGTGACACGTGTCGGCTCACGGTTGGTCCACGTCACCTGACAGTCTGACAGGGTGCCACGTCATCACCTCTGTCCTCAGACGGGTTGACCCGTATTTCTGCAACTCGGGTCGATCAGACCCGCGATCATGACCTGGTCACCATTTCTTCAATTCTCAACCATTTCAGTCCTAGTTTATTCCTAGATGTTCGTCTCAATCCCAGAAAGGGTTCTAGCTAATCAAAATCGACAAACACAGACAGGATCGAAGGCTTACCTCGATGAACAGACCCGGTTCCCGTCGCTGTTTATACTCCGTTCAGGTCACCTCCGGTCACGCAATTGAGTTCTAGAGGTTCCTAACAGTCCATAGAAGTGAATAGAGTCAAAAGGAAATGCAAACAAACGTTGAACAACAAGCTTCCATTTCTGAGTTTTTGAAACCGTTTCGGGTTTTGAAGCCGGCTCACCTCGCCGTCGTCTGCCGCCGTCCACCGTCGTGCCTTCGTCCTTCCCCGTGAGTCCAGCAACACACAGTCACAGAGACAGGGTGTAGTGCGGGTATGATGGATGAAATGGGCAGTGTGTGGGTTCGGGTGAGAAATATATAGAAATGGAGGGAATCTGATCAAATGGAACGGATGGTCCAGATTTGATCTCAAGGATGAGATCAAAGGCTGAGATTAGATCTGGGGGTTTCAGATCAATGGCTGGAATTAAAAGTTGGTTTTTAATGGTATTTAAACCCATAGTGGATTTGATCCAATCTAGCCAATGGGTGAGTGACACTTGTCACTCACCAGGTGTCCTCCAATCAGAAATTTCAGAATAAAATATTCGACACGAAAATCGAGACACGAACCTCCCGATTTCACGTTTCTGACCATAACTTCCTCGTACGAAGTCCGATTTTGGCGTGCCGCCTGTCTACGGACTCAGGACGTCGAGACCTACCTAACGGTCCTTGAGTCGAGTGAAAATTAGTTGTCAAACGAAAAGTCAACATTTTCTCCCCTAACGTCGAAATTACGATAATGCCCCTGAACTTCCGATAGTCGTAACTTTTTCCCTGATCGTCCGAATTGGACGTGCCACCTGTCTATGAACTCGTGACATCTTGAACTACATCACGGTCATAGGTCAAAGTCCATTTAACCCACCAATCAAAAAGTCAACAATTTGGCCACACCAATCACAAGGGTAAAAGTGTCAATTCACTCATTAAATTATAATATTAAAATCCTCGAATTTCCGGGGTGTTACATCCCACCTGTCAAGACCCACTCCGATTTCACCCCGAAACCCGAGGTAAATCCTGCTCTCGTCTGACACCCCGACACAAAAACAGTCAGACGCAGGAGAAAGCACTCAATAAAAACCGAAGTTAAAGTTTACAGAGCATAGTACATAATATAACAAATAAAAATCGATTATTTTTACACGCACGTGGAAGAAATGTAAACACTCCGGGAACCCTCACGAAAAGTCTATGCCTCAGACGCTGCCTCGACGTCAAGACCCCGCGCTATCTCCACAACCTGGAGGGCAATTTAAAACAGAAGATGTGAGTGGACCATAATAAAAGAAAGGTTCTAAAACCATTTATCAGAAAACCGAATTTAACCCTCCGTTTTGAAAACCACATGCATAACCCAGTTATTAAAACAGTTAGAAACCAAAGTACCATAAACCACATCATAAGAAACAGAAACACTATAAAACAGTTATAGAAATCACAGCATATGTATGATAAAACTGTATTAGAAACCATAAACATCAATTCATTATTTTCCGATCAAACCTGCTGGACCTATCCGAGTCTTTAAACCCCCGAGTCTTTAAACTCAATCCAGGCCTTAATAATATCTGAGTCTTTAAACTCCTGAGTCTTTAAACTCAATAGGCCTACGGGGGAAATGTCAATATATCCGAGTCTTTAAACTCCCGAGTCTTTAAACTCAATCCGGGCCCGTCCCCCGTCAATTAATATCCGGGTCTTTAAACCCAATAACTAGATCCAGCAAATCCAATCCAAAACCATCTGAAAACCATTTCCGTATTCACATCCAAACCCGAATCCGAAATCACTAGTCCGAGGCCCTTCCGGCACCCCGAACCGTCATTCCGAACCCAAATCCGGAAATTCACTTTTCACCTTTAAACCAAAGTCCGCAAGGAAGTCGAAATCGGGCGTGCCACCTGCCTACGGATTCGTGACATCCTAACCTACGTCATGGTCACTGGTCAAAGTCCATCCGACCACCCTAACTAAAGTCAACATTTTTGCCCAAACTAGGGGCAAAATCGTCATTCTACGCTAATGACCTTATCGATACCGACTAACCACCGTTTAGCCTCGCTAAACCCACCTTAATCACCCTACTAATCCCGGTTCTCGGGACGGGTTGTTACACCACCCCACTTAATCCTTACACATTTTTTGTTACTTTTAAATTTGAATTATATTTAAATAGAACACGCCATATTTGAAGTTTAAAACTATAAAAAATTGAAGTTGCTAAATGAAATCTTCGTGTGTGTGTGTATAAAAACTTGATGTGAATAAATGAAATCCTAATAAGAATAGTACAATTTGGACAAAAAAAATTATGTTTTGAATGAGTTTTTTAGTAAATAAATTACATGAAAAACCATCCAAACTATCCGAGGAAATAGTTAATAATTATTTGGATGGGAACAATTTTAATTATATTTTTTGAAAATCCTAACCTTATCAAAACCATTTAGATTTGAACAAATTGGAGTTGGATTTAGATGATATCTTTATCGATCCAAACAGTTTGGACGTCGCACTCCGCACCCCGCTCGCACGATTTTGCTCCTGGGAGTCCACCCCAAAATGCCTCACATTAGATGGAGGAGTGTCCATACATATAAGTCACTTCATTTTTTCTTTCTTAAACAATATGAATTATTCACCGTTTTTACTTTTCAAGACTCAAGTCTTACATTAGATCACTTATTTTAATATTGATATAATTTCTAATTTATCAGAATACAATATGGTAATATTTTAATATATTTAAAGTCGAATAATATATATATATATATATATATATACTTTGGAATCTTAGAAACATAGTATTCATTGTGAGATGAGAGGGTGGTGTTGAAAACGAGGAAAATAATTGATGTTGTTAAATCAAAAACTCAATGCAATAGCTGCAAGCCTTGTGTTTGAAAAGATTGAGCGTTGACAAGGTACCCTCTCGATCTACTTTTGTAGTCTCTGTCGTGGATTACGTTGTACATTAAATTGGTTATTAAATCAACAATATTTGTTGTCGATCTACAACGAGAGCCGTGGTTATTGTGGTGTGGTGCCTAACGTCCTTCGCCACAAGGGATATCGACACGTATGAGTCCTCTCCAAGTACCAAAACCTGTCCAGTGGCCACTCAAATTGTACTCGATCACCACATTTTAATGCTCCCAATAAGTGGGCGGATTCAGAAAGTTTTGTCGGAAGATAAACTTATATGTATAACTTAGATAGTCTTGTCTGATATAGAACGTGATAGGTTTCTTCTATCGTTTGAATCAAATGTTTATTGAATTATATTAGGAGCAGCCTGAAGTATTATTAGAATAATGATATTTCTATTGATTATTTTATATAAGGATATATATCGTGCGATTCGATATAAATATTAATAATATTTAAATTGAAATTATTAAAATTTTAATGATTTGATATAATTTGAATTTTTTAAAATTAAAAATAAAATCGGTTTGATATATACTGTTATTAACAATTTGATTTGAAACCATTTAGGCATAAAAAAGAAGAAGTAAGGATATTAAAAATAAAAAATAAGAATATAAAAAATAAGAGAATAATCAATACTCAAAATTTTGTATATTAAGTTTGCAGAGGATTGTATTGCAAATATTACCATTATATTAAGATTTATCAAATAAATATTACTACTTAATAATCTTTCATTATACTCTTATATGAGTGCAAGTATTGCCACTATATATATATATTAAGATTTATCAAATAAATATTATTACTTAATAATCTTTTATTATACTTTTATATGAGTATACTTGTATTTATCTGGACATACTTGAGTATTTTTTATTTATTATTTACTTTGTATTAATAATATATTTAAAAATTAATATATTTATTAACGGTCCAATTTTGATTTAACGAATTTACAAAATGAAAATCCAAATCCAAATTGTTACTAACAAAGCGGTTTGGATTCTCAAACCGTTTAATTTTTATCCATCAAATATAAACTTGTTGGATAAATAACGGTTTGAAATTGATCGGTTAGCGGTTTTAAGAGATTTATATCCACCCCTAATTTTATGTAATAAGAGATTTCGAGTTCAACTCTTATAAAGAACGTGGTTTATACTTAACATGTAAAAAACAAAATCTCACTCCAATATCTTTATATCAAAAAGTCTAAAAGAAAAAATTCAAAATGAAAAAACGCTTAGCTATACTAACCAATTAAAAAAATCATAGTCAAAACAAAGAAAATTTAACAATGAATAAAACCAAATCGTTTAGAAAATAGTCAAAATATCGAGAGTTTAGAAATAGTTTGATCTTTAAACATACTTTAAATTTAAATATTTGGTAGGAATTGGAATTGAAATTGGGTGGAGTGATATATATTGGAGATTAGTTTGGTGGTATTAGAATTGAGAAAGAAATAAAAGATATTTTTTATTCTATAACATCTCTCCAAAATTAGATTTAGGCAGTGTACGAAAAAATAAAAATAATGAAATAGAAAACATAAGTGAAAATTAAAACAGCATATGTTGCCAATGCCTAGAGGTGAAGATATTGATGAAGAGTGACGACACCATCACGAGGAGAAGGCCATAGCTAGGGTTTATTGGGAGAGCAAAATTTCTATGTTTGCAAAGATCAAGAATAATTTTTCGATTGAACAATCATATTTACAAGGCAATAACCAATTTTTAAAGAGTACGATTTTCACGGTAAAAGGGGTCAAAATCAATACTTCCACACGAGAATGGATCAAAATCAATACTTCAATCCATGATTTAACAAATTAAAAGGGTCATTTAACCCCCTTTCTCCCTCAGTAAATCTTCATACTCAATTATTTTTGGCACAATCATTTTGCAACCACTGTATAAAATAAATATGCATTCAATAGGAGTTACAAGCTTATGGAGACCACAATTTTTATGTGATAAACAATGTGTCTATCTGTCACGTCATCAATTGATAAATTAATTTAAAATTTATATATTAATTGTACGTACGTACTATATCATTTATATATGACAGGATATGTAAATAATGTAATGGAATCCAAAAAATGTAATAGTTTCATTATCGTACTCGCTCATTGAATATTCTTTGTTTTTTTATTTTTTTGAATATTCTTTGTTAGGTACAAGGAATTAATGTGCCCAATTATTTGTTATGTGCTATATTCTCATAAGGAAATTATCACCTGCCTATATAGTTGTGTCGGTGCATTCTTTCAAGCTTGAAAATGAACCTAGCTAGTACTTGTATAAACATATCGATACTTGATATAGCGAAAAGATGCATATATGTATAATTTTTTTTACGCGATACTTTGAAATCGATTTTTTCTTTTTTAAAGGATGTATTTCAAATACAAATAATGGGACGCCACTTGGGAGGAAGCAAATTTGACAATAACATCCTCAATAAACTTACATTCCATTATGGTGATATATCTTTGTGCCACAATTTATCGAATTATCTTTATACATATATCATAATCGAAACCGTTTATTCTCTAATTCATTATATAAAGATCATCTCCGTAAAAAATTAAGAAAATTAGAGGTCGTAATTTAGTCATGCATACATATCAAATAAATTAACGGTTCTACTAAGAATTAGGATTTTCATGACAGACAATTCATTTAGTTCATACATACGAACAACTAAATGATTTCCATTTTTTTAAATTTTTTTCGGAGATAATCTTAACATGACGATTTAGAAGTTGAACGATTCTAAGGAAGTATAATCAAAATGGGATGCAAGTATATATTGTCTATCATCGAATTAGCGGGAACCACGTGAATATATACATGTAATCAATTGTTAGATTATAGTGATGGATAGTCGATCACTCAATATATGCTAAATATTGTTGTAATTTACATACGTGGGGTAAATTTTTTTCCTTTAATCAGATTGAAATTTATGGTAAAATTTTAACGAGACCACTTTGATCATTTACGTTGTGAAGCTTTATATAAAAGTTTCTAATGAATTTCATAATTTATCAGGAAAAAATGTATGTTCATATTGTCCTATAGTTAGCACTTAATTAATAAATAAAATTTCCCAAAAAGGAAAAAGGAACATCAATTCATCCTTGCATTTTAAGCTTTTAACTATGATTATTATATTTGGTCACTAACTATGATTATTATATTTGATCACTTTAATTTATATGAGAATATATTAGATAGTTGAGTGCGTGGTATTCTCTCTCATTTCATTAGTGAAAGTGAGCTCTAAGTTTACCAATAAGTGAGCATGATCTATACTTAATCACGGTCTTCATTTTCAACAAAAGTTTGGCAAATATTAATAATTAATGGTCTTAATTTTCAACAGAAGTTCGGCAAATATTGAAATTTTGGCTTGAATCATGCATGCAAAAGTTTCGTCCAGTAATATTTCTCCGCAAGTTATGTGGGAAGTTTTTAATTCGTCTTTCATAAAGAGTAAAGTAAATATCCAATATAATTAATCTCATCCTTCTACTTTAATAAATTAAAGAAAAGGGAAAAAAAATGGAGTGCCTAGGACTGTAGCCCTGTAGGGGACGCTCTGTCGTGCCTCTCTTCTTCTCTTGCCTTTTGAATTTGGTGTGAGTCGATGTGTCTGAAAAAGGAGAAAGCTAGTGATGTTGTCGATATATATATAGATATATGTGGTGCTTTATGATTCGATCATGTTGTGTTTGCTTTGAGTTTAAACTTTAAAGCCGGCCCCCATCTTTTTATATAACGAAAGTTTAATGAATTGTGCCTCAAAGTGCAAAATGCAAAGTGCAAAATGAAGATAAAAGTACCTACAAAAACCACACTTTACAGGCAAATCTGGTGAAAAAAGAACAAAACCAAACAAAATCCGGGCCTTTTTGTGTTAGTGAATAACACAGCACCATCATTCTTTAGTCTTTAACCTCACGCTAATTGTTCCCTAGCTACCACATCCATGATCCATCCATTACATATTCTTCTTTCTTCTTCTTATTTTATAATTACGCAAGCTTGATCGATCGAGCTGCCAATCACCATGCAGCATATATGCATACGTGATTACTAGCAGCTGCTACTCCTTTTCAACACCTTAACTCATTGGTGCATATATATATACTCTAAAATATAAAAATGAATTAGCTAGCTTGCTAGATTTGGTTGGAAGTAATTCCAATCAGAATTGATTTTCTAGTCGATAAAGATATTGATTTGATTTTAATTGGGATTTCATTATGAATTCAACTAGAAATCTTAGATTACTCGTGGAATAAATCATAAATCCTAACATGATCGGAGGGAATCAGGCACGAACTCATGATTAAAAATAGAGGTGGGCTGAATCCATAATTAAGAATAGAAGAAGACTGATTTATAGTCAATTAGCTTAATAAAATAGCATTTACTAGAAATTTAGTAAAAAATCTTTTAATTTTGTCATATTTTTTCACATTTGAGGTGGGCTGGAGCCCACCCCAAAACCTTCTAGGAATAGATAACTTGTATTTTAAGACATAGAGATATCATATTGAGTTACTTGATAGCCAAGACTCTTTAGGGCTTAAAGCCTATATAAATCAAGGTCCCTCATCCGGACATCGATCACAAGTTGATTCACAACTCTTCTTGCATGGCTAGTCATCACCACTATGTGACTAGTCATCGTCATAGGTATATATATGTCAATATTATTCTGTTTTTAAATCTAACTAGTTATTCTTCTTGCAGCACCAAATCTCTTGATAAAGCCAGTTGATTTAACGGGCCACATAAGGTATATATGTTCATCATGTGCCCTTAATCATATAAACATTTAAGGCCAACAGATTCATCTTGGCTTGAATGGAAGAAGATAATCAAATATATATATATACACTGAGACCCCCCTCTATAACAATACTGAGAGTTGATGGATTGATTAGTAATTAACGATCCATATATCTCGATCCATCATGTGAACGGCGACTACAGATTTTATTGTTGGTTGCTGCGGGCTGCATGGAGGGCATGAATAATTAACGTTAATTAATTAATTAACAAAATCAGAATGATGATTCATCCATGATCTATCTATGGTATTACTATATGTACGTGACGACGACACCCTACCTTCATATCCTATAATTAATTACTGTGTTAATCAACTGATTAATTAATCATTATAAATTAACATTCGCGAAGGTGCATGTCCATAACCGCTGATTGCTTCGTGGGTCATGCCTGATTTGTGTTGGGTATATATATATATATATATGTTACAGTTAGGAAGGATCCATCATCGTCATGGAAAAATTCGCAATATTCGCAAAATTCAAGCTAATTTGAACGACTATATGATAAAGTGAATATTAATTAAATCAAAGTTATCATGGTTTGGGCGATCCACCACCCAATGTTATCAAGATCAACCTTCTCCAATATAATCATATAGCTGTCATTCATAATCATCATCATCATTTTCTCGTGTCGAATTAAATTTTCAATATTTTCTGTTAGGCGTGAATGATTTCGATATCGATATTTTCATAAATTTAACTGTCAATTTTTGTGAAAAACGATATTTTCATTCTTATCCATCAACACCTCATTCATCAAAGTAGCATCCAACCTACAATACCGACTTAATTAAACACCACAAATTAATATGAATGGAAATGAAGTAAATACTAAAAAGTTTTGGGTAAATGTATGATTTCATCTCATTTCTCTTCGGTTACCTGGTTTGTTCAAAGTAGGTCCGACATCCTATTTTGGTCTGATCCGCGTTCCGAAACACCCTACCAAATAGAGTACAGTTTCGATCCACATCACCAAAATGAATGACTCAGAAATCCTTTTAGCAGTTGTGCCTAATTTCATTTCCCAACTACTCAGTCACCGCCCGAAGATGAGGAAGAGATGGTGGAGTAGCCGCCGAGTTCATGGAGCAGTCGACTACTAATTCGCCTTGTTGTCTCCTTCTGTTGCTGCCGACAGCCTCCTCGAAGTGGGAGTCATAGAGGGTTTGATGGAGGGAGACGAAGCCCTCGAACGTGAGTCCGTCGCTGGAGGGCTGGATGAAGGACTTTATGGTGGCGCGGAGGTCGGAAATTCAGCCTCCAACTCTACAGTCTACTCCGTCATCGCCCAAAAATGAAGAACCCACAAGGCATCGCACGGTGAAATGGCAGTCGTGAACGATGGTGCCGATGAAGTCAATCGACTCGATCTCATCCAATTTTGCCAAATTGTCGAAAGGTGCGCTGGGCATTTCACGACTTCGTCGATCGCAGCTTCGTCTAGCTTCGTTTTAACTATCACTTTAATTGATATTTGATATTCCTAATCTAAAAGTAATTAATTAGTTTTTTATGTTATAATTAAATTATTATAGAATTGTGAAAAAGAAACAAATCCTAATCCTATTAGAAGATAGAATTGTTTTTTCTATTAATAAGTTACCTTATTTACATGAATTGGTATAGTAAATTACCTTAGTATTAAATTTATATTAAATTAATATTTAAGTGCCCAAGAAAACGTATCCAAAAAATAAAAAAACCGAATTGCGACTCAAAATTTCATACCGATTATGTATACTCCTAACAAATCGAAATTCACCTAACTTATTACTTGATCCTGTTTTTCGTACCGAACTGACCCACGAACTGGGTAGCATTAAATTTGAACAACAATATCAATTCCCATTTGATTTTATTCGCTTAGTCGATCGTTACTCATTTTTTAGCCGGAATTCATGTATACGCCATCCTTTTCTGGGTGATCTACGCGCTTTCGATCATTTTTCTGTTCGTGAATACTGTGAGCCTGTGATCACCTTCAATTCATCAAATAGTGAATATATATATATATATATCTGAAAGGTCCACGTTAAGTAATTGTTTTAGTTTGATGATGATGGTGATGTATCACATACATATGTTAATAATAAGGAGCTAGAATATGAATATTAATGAAGTTAAATTAGGCATCCAAATTAGTTTTGATGATGAATGTGGTTCCTTATATATTTTGCGTCCCCCCATGCAACAGGAAAGGCCAAGCTAGCTACCTACTGCACAAATAATTAATGTATAAGCTTTAAGCCACCCACCTATATACATATATGTATAATACATACACTAGCGAGGGACTAGAGAGGAATAAAATCTAGCATATATATATATATATACCATCAGTATATTCTTATTTCATACTAGTAAAAGATCGATTGTGATCGTGAGATATTATTATTATTATTATTTGTTGTTTGCAGCTCTGACATGATCATGCACTTGTTCTGGAATTGCCCGCACCAAGTAGCCGACTGGCCGGGAATTCTATTTATAATTTATATGAATGTCTTCCAGCTGATCTTTGTCGTCATCATCATCATCATCCCATATCCACCGCTTCATTGGAAGGAACTCATGTAATTTTTTATTTTATTTTCTAGATTATTTATGCTTTATATATGGGGAGCTATATACATATATTTGTTGGTGCTTACGCTGTTAACTTGACATCTAAGCTCAATTGCTGACTTACCAGCTGAGTTGGAAAATGAAAGTGCATCGGGATTTCTAGGAAGAAAAGAGTGTGATTTGTAAAGTTTCTAGTTTTTAACGAAATAAGTAGTGTGTGATTCTTTCTTAGTGAGCAAGAAAGAAGTCTAATCATGAGCGAGTGTATGTGGATGGCATCATAGCGTCGTCACACTAGAGTTAAAGAAGTGCGAGAGAGTGTACTGTAAGCATCATCACACTACCGATTATAAAGATAGTTAAATCAGTGTGAGAGCGTGTGTTGTAATCCCTATAAATTATAATTGAAAGAAATCTCAGTTGTATCTGAGAGAGCATTATTTAGAAAATCATCTAAGCAATTCATCAAACACTTTGTGTGTATTCTGTATCATATTGCAAAACACATGAATTCATCATTCAAATTCATTCCAATTTTCGAACCTATTCTAACCAAACCATTAGAATCCTATCTTAATCTCAATCCATGTACAATCTAAAACTTTAAAGTTAGAATTCAGACTTGAAATCTTATTAAATACTTACGAGCTAAAAGCCGTGTTTAACTCCGAAATACCAATAATATTAATGGATACTCCTTTCACAAAAGGATACGTGTCTACTATTTATCTTCTGTATCCGTCCTATCTCATACATTTGAGATGGAGAACCTTGTAGCTAGCTTTTGATCAAGGTTTTAATATCTCTCACCCAATATATATATAAGAATAATTTATCTTTCTCCACAACCCTTCATTTGTACGTGCTTACAATTAAATTGCGTGCCATTCCCTCGTCACTTCTGTGGAGCTTGACATTACATGCATTTACGCATGGCTTTAAACTTCAAACTTGGCTTTCACTTTACAACTGTGTATCACATTCACCAGTGCCCAATATCGGTGTTGGAAAGTGCGATTCTAACATCTTCACATTCATTCCAAGGATTAGAAGATGTAAGTTTCCAAAGATGTCTAATCTCATATGATACTCATAACAACAACAAATCCATTTTTCTATAGTTAAAGATACAATGGATTTGATAGATTAATGGGACAATATTGGTATTGGAAAGAGTGGACCGCTAGCTCGACTATGAAATCTTGGCATTCCTATTTCTCAAATATTAGAATTAGAAGAGCTAAATTTGATTTCATGTCTAATCTCATATAATTACAAAGCTATTTTTGAAATTATGTTTTAAACTGTTGGTGCAATAAATTGACCAACTTAGGCTCGCCTCATTGAGCTGATGTTTTTCTTGTGGTGGCGGGACCTGCGAATAAAAGGTAAGAACAATAGAGCACCGGTGTAATGCTGGCCTTACTGATTTTTAAGTAAGATTTAAATATGAAGGGTGCTATAGTAATTTAGCTACCATAATAGTAGGATTGTTATTAATTTTTTTAGGCGAGGTGCGCTTGTATGTATAATAGCATTAAATGTTATTAGTGAAATAGTTCAATGTGGTATTATTGTCGTTGTTTCAGGAGCTGACACATGTCCTCGTGTGGTCCTCAGTCGTGTTTTTGACTCCGTAGTCTGAACAAGAGGTAGGCCGATCAGATGTGGCCGGCCTATGTTGCTTGGAGTCAAGTTTGGATCATATCTCTGACCGAGGCCCGTGCTGACCAAGAGAGGGCAAGGCGACTAGACGTGGTTGACCAAGGGCTCGACCATGTATGTACAGTCAAGTCGAGAATCTGAGCTTGTTTTAAATAGAACTCCCGGCCTTTAATCATATTAACCAAATTAGGTATAAATATAAAATATGAGTAATTTCGATTATAATAAGTAATTCAAAATTGGTTGATGTAAGAAGATTCCTTTAAAATAGGATGTACATATCTTTCAATCTTTTACCTGAAATTTTGAACGTCATAAACATGAATTTATTTTGTTTTCTGAGATTCTAGGCCGGAGAGCTTTTATATCAAACATATCTAGACGACTGATCTAAGCTAGATGGGCCTATATTTAAATGGGCTCGGACAGAAGTTGGTGGGCCTAAGAAGAGCCCATGTCATGCTTTTGAGAGTTATGAGCACTATCCAAGATCCTTCTTAAAAATAAGTATACTTTGTTACAATTTTATGTATAATGTATCCATATTCACAGTTATATTGGGCAATTGCCTTAAAGAGGGTACGGAGAGGGAAAAATTCAAACATTGTCCAAGTCCAAGTAGGGCCTAAAAGTAGAGATTCTAGCTATTCACGAAGTAGTTCGTGAATCTATATGGCTGAGAGCTATTATGGAGCATATTTGAAATATTTGTGGATTGCATTTCACCAATAATAAACTGTCGGTGATTAACAAGAGCATTGAAAGATTGTGATTAAGTTAATCTAATCTCAAGACAACCATGCCGATTTTTTCACCAAGTCATTACCAAAGGTCACATTCCATTAGTATGTGCGAGGTATTGGGTTACGTATACTGGCTAATCTACCTAGTCTGTACTTTTCAAAGAAAGTCGAGCTCGGTGGGAGTATTCTGAAGTGTACCAAGTATCTAGAAGTATACGGAGTATTCTGAAGTATACTTAACACGACCATCACGCATTCTTTTGAACCAATGTTATTTTGTTCCATTGAGTTTTGTTAACTGACAAGATTCTAAAGAGACACACCTTTGGTATAGTCAACCTATTAATAATGCATCATGAAGATGCTAATGATTCGACCTATATGCGTTTTCTCAAAATTTCCCTTCGACCACGAGTTTTTCCCACTGAGTTTATTGGGTAAGGTTTTGGTGTAGCAACTCTAAGGCATCTTATCTTACAGACATACAATCTACCCATATTCAAGAAGAGACGACATCAACCACCTCCGAAGATTTCAATGCAATGACTATCCACGCACGTTGCGTTTTTTTCTTTTGACTAAGATTATTTTTATCCCATAAAATTTTTGTCACCTTGCAAGGTTTTAATGAGACAATACATAATCTAAGAGGGAGTGTTGTAAATTATTAGGCTTTTAGTGGCTATTACATATAAAGCGTGGAGGGATAGTTTAATCTTTTGTACATTTACTTAATTCCCTATATTATATAAAGGAATATAGTTTATTGTTTGAAAGAACCATTCAGAATAAAGAACATACAGTTCTTATTTTTCTCTCCGTCTCTCTCAACCTCTCCTTCTCCCAAAACTCAAGATCCTCAAATCCCTCACAACACTCTTCAGCTTTTCCTCTGTTTGCCATCAGTAGTTTATTAGTCTAGTGAGGATTATCTATCTCAGTAATGGCCCCTTCAGGTTCTTTTGAGACAATTGCAGTGCAAGCATTAGGACTACTTGTGACAGCAGGTGTGTGAGTCTGAGTCCGATTCTGAGTCTGAGGCTTAGTCTCTACATGGACCTTTCCTTCTATGGCATGAACTCCAATAGCATCTAAGAAAAAACCCTGTCTCCCATGAATTCCAACAATTTTTCCTTCTTTAACCTTGGTGGTGAAAGGAGTTCCTTGTTCTTTCCCATATGGACCATGCTTCTTTTGGGTGGTGTGGAAAGTGAGGGACTTGATCACGTTAGGCCCAATAGTAAATGCAGGCTCAAATGTTCCCGTTATATGCGTCAAGATTTCGTTCGGATAATCAAAAACTATCTGCACATAAATACACATAACAAATCCAATCAGAACAAGCATAATTTATTGCGTTAACAGTAACAGTTTATTTAAGAAGTGGTTACTCTTGACCTTGTCGGTTATATATCCTCCAGTCCCGCCATATCTGCCTCCCCAAACAGCCTCACCATCTTTATCATACTGGACTTTGAGGTATACAACTAACACGTTTCTAGATAACTTGATCTGTCTAATGCCGGAATAAATTCCATCATCATATGCAGAGCCACCACGCCCTCCCCATGGACCATATTTTACCACCCCTTCAACTGTTGAAGGAACCTTCTCAACACTGGGCGTCTGAAATGAACAACAACTTACATGGGAATTTTCAAATTGAAAAACCAGGAATAAGAAATCAAAGAAAGTGACGAGTAAAGGAAGATCCTTTTCCTTACCTTATGTTTGGTTCCTGCATCACTTAACTCATCTCCAGAATCAGAAAACTGCCGGGAGAGCTTGTTGGGTAGTGGAACAGGTGCTGCAGCTGGTTTAGTAGCAGATTGATCATCTTTGGGTTTGGTCGCGAAGATTTCATCACCGTTTTGGATGACGGAGTAGCCGCCAAGGTTCTGATCAGTACCGTTGGTGGCAAAACTCTGATCAAGAGGTTTTAGGTGAACTCCTATAGAATCAAGATACCACCCAGACTTGCCATGGAACCCAACAATCTTATTACTCCCAGTTGTCACTGGGAATGAAAATTTCGTTCCTTGTTCAGTTCCAAATGGTCCATAAATTCTTTTGTTGCTTTTGAAAGTAAGTGATCGAATTGAGACCGGTCCCCAGTCTTTACCATAATATCCCTCAATCGAAGTTAAAAATTCTTCAGGATAGGCAAGCTTCACCTGCGCAAGATTAATTTATGAAAGCTTATGTGACTAGAGGATACCTCGAGTTACTAACCGAAGAGAGTGTGCATACAAAGTTGTAACCTTGTCTGTTTTCCGGCCTCCATTTCCACCATGCCTGTCTGACCAAATCGAGATTCCTTTGCATCATATTCAATCTGTACGGAGTCAATGACAGCTCCATGAGCTATCACCAACTGCTTCACCGTTGAGTAAACCCCATCATCCCAAATGACGCCGTTTTCGCCTCCCCAAGGCCCAAGTGAGAAAGATTTGTTCTCGGATTCTTCGGAAGTACTCTGGCCATCATTATTGTCCATCTCAAGTTAGCCAGGTACATAAGTTATAAAACAAATCACAGAAAACAAATAATCACCCATTTACCATTTTAGAGCAGTTACCAAGTTGATACGCAGATTGATATTTGATGTTGCACCATGGAGAAATGACGGATGAGCTAGGCATTTATACAAGCATAAAGTGTGCATTGGTGCAAGGGTTTAAGACAACGCTTTATAGGTAACTTGGTGGCTAAGCTGGTTGGTTGCTTGATGGTTAAGCAACTTCGTGACTAAACTAGTTGGGTTGCTTAATGGTTAAGCACCTTAATGGAAGGGGAAAAACTCTTGTATAAATAGAGGGCACCTCCCTCATTTCCTTATCATCCCAAGCGCCCAAGCATCCATTGGAGAGTTTCTCTACGAAGATAATAAAATCTGTGTGTCCATTTTATTCTTCATTTTTCTGTGTCCGTCCTATCTCAGAGATTTGAGATGGAAAACCTTGTACATGCTTACAGCTACATTGCGCGCCATTGCCTTATCACTTATGTGGAGCTTGACATTACATGCTTTAAACTTCAACCTTCGCTTTTAGCCTTTTACTTTACAACTCTGTATTGCATTCATCAGTGCCCAATATCGATGTTGGAAAGTGCGATTCTAAAATCTTGACATTCATTCCTTTTAAAATGGTAACACTAGAAAATATAAATTTCCTTTCATACCTAATCTCATATAATTCTTTCATAATGATTTAGTAGGGATAATATGTTGGCATGAGTGAATTGATGGCTCGACTATGAAATCTTGACATTCTCTTATTTCGGAATCGTAGAGTTAGAAGGACAAAATTTCATTCCATGTCTGATCCCATATAATTATCTCATGATGAAAACACATTCAATTTTACAACTATGATACATTAAATTTAATAAGTTAACTAACATGTGGCCATTGAGTTACAAGAGGTACACCCTTACACATTACGCTTGTTACTTGTAATTCTGTTGATGCATTGATATAGATGTTACCGTGCGATTGTATTTGTAATACTGTTACCAGTAACTTGGGTGATAATATCACAAAAATGTCTTTGAAATGATATTTTAAGGGATGAAGAAATTTTGAACGTCATAAGGAGGAATTTATTTTGTTTTCTGAGATTCTAGGGGGAGGAGCCTTTATACCAAAAACTTACCTAGACAACAGATCTAAGCTAGATGGGCGTATATTTGAAATGGCTCGGGCCGAAGTTGGAGGGCCTAAGAAGAGCCCATGTCCTGCTTTTGAGAGCGAAGTATGATTATGATCAATACCTCAAAGGGGATCTGAGAAGAGGGGAAAATTCAAACATTATCCAAGGCCCAGCAAGGCCTCAGCTTTTCCAATAATGCTTAGTTTTTCTTTTCTTCTTATGAACAAAAAATGGAGAAGAACCGAAAGCTATCACCTAAAAAGAGGACATTTGTCTTCTGAATCCTCCGAGCCGATTGCGCTCCTTCATTGGCGTCCCCCTGGTAAAGAATGGTTTCATGAGACCGGAAGAGGACCAACGGCTTCTCTTTGAAGCTTGGCACTGAATCTGTTCTCAAGGCAGAGTTGATGTTTATGGAGACAGAATGAGGTTGGATGTGACTGGAGAGCTGTGTCCTGAACAAAAGTCCCCATTTCAGCTTGAAACCTACCGAATTTTTCAACTCGGCCTCTTATAGATTTCCTTTACCATCTCTCTACCAATAGTCTCCACAAGAACACCGCCCGTTGCTAAAATGGTGGAAGGCCTTTGAGTCACTCAAATATATTTCACACCCAAAAGCCATTGATATATACTTGGCTATCCTATGGCATTCCCCACAAATTCTCAGATTCTTCACAATCCTTATACTCTTCGGTACACTCGGGGAGTCAAGAAGGGCAAAAACAAATGCCAGTTTTTCACTATGAACCCACCCAATATCCTCCTCTTCTTCCGCAACACAAAGCTCTTTACAAAAATCAGGCCTCTTTGCCTTTTCTTCTATGTTCTGTAACCACAAGTTTACAAAGATTGAGCAGAGTTTCGATCTTTCACCGGCGACAAACGTATGCACTGAGTTCTTGACTTCAATCCAGCACTGCCCAAGAAATTTCTTCATTGCATTATCTCTTCCAAATTTTCTCATTGTCGAAGTTTCCTCAGAGTTTACGCATAAAGCATATGACTGCAGCATTAACTGTTGGATCAAAGCATTCCCCGCTTCCAGCTCAATTATATGCTCCCCCGCACGAATTGCCGACGCAAGGTTCCCATGAACCCTACCTGCTGTAAATAACGCACTCCAAACGGAGGAGTCTGGTTCTACGGGCATATATTCAACAAACGTCATTGCTTCTTCAACCCTACCTGCACGACCATATAGATCTACCATAGCGGAGTAATGTTCTGGGTCCGGTGTAATTTGATAGTCTTCAGTGATGCTGTAAAATGCTCGTGTTCCTTCATCTACCCTTCCAGCAAGACTGTATGCATATATAATACTTGCAAAGGTACCTCTATTTGGCTTCAACCCGGACTTCTTCATCTGATCAAAAAGATCAAGTGCTTCATCTGAACTGCCGTGTAATACATAGGCAGAGATTGCAGAGTTCCAGGTGATGACATCTCTGGATGGCATTCTATCAAATATGATTCTTGAATATGCTATGTTTCCTGATTTGGCATAAGTGTCTATCAAAGAATTTGCAACCGGCACTTCAGACTCCAAACTTCTACGCAATACACTTCCATGGATCTCTTTCACCTTTTTCATGGCAACTAAATTAGCGCAAGCAGGAAGGACACTCAATATGGTAACTGAATTGGGATTGACACAGTAGGCCTGCATCTGCCTGAATACCCAAAAAGCCTTGTTTTTATCCCCAAGTTGGAGGTAGCCAGAGACAAGAGAGTTCCATGATGCTGTGTTCCGTTTCACTTTCCCATCTTTTTCCATCCTTTGGAAGAGGTCCATTGCTTGATCCGGGTCTCCATTTTGCATGTGTCCTGTGATCATCACATTCCAAGTCACGGTGTTGGGCTGTACATCTGATTCCTGCATCTTCATGAACAGTTCATAGGCCTTACCACAGTACTTAGCTTGGCAATATCCTCCAATCATCGAGTTCCAAGTGTAGAGATCTTTCTCCGGGATCATGACAAAGACCTTCTCAGCAGCCTCAAGTTCCCCACACTTAGAAAACAGGTCAATGAGAGAATTTCCAACTAGTAAGTCATCAATGAAACCCATCTTTATAGCAACAGAATATATTTCCAATCCTTTGTTCAGTGATTTTAAAGATGTGCATGCTGAGATTGCACTAGTGATTGTAATCCCATTTGGTTCTACTCCAGCCAAAAGCATCTTCTTGAACAAATCCAACGACTGATTTTTCCTGTTGTTTTGAGCAAACCCCGAAATCATTGAAGTCCAAGTATATACGTCAGGAGTTATCCCACGGATTTCCATCCTCCTCATCAGCTCCATTGCAAGATCACAATGCCCTAACTGGTTATGACTAGCAATCAACGTATTCCAAGTTACCAAACCCGGTTCAATCCCTCTTTTGCTCATTGCATCAAACAGTCTACGAGCTTCTTCACTGTCACCAAGGTGGCAATAACCAGATATAATTGCATTCCAACTCACTCCATCCTTGCCATTCATGTTGTCAAAAAACCTCCTTGCCCACTTCAATTTCCCACATTTTGCATACACTGCTAATATAGAATTATTCACATGAATAGTACTAGCCAAATTACACCGAATCACAATGGAATGTATCAATTTTGTGGCTTCGAAATTGCTACAATTCCCACAAGCCTGCAATATCTTAGGGAACAGAAAGTAATCAGGCAAAAATCCATCTCCCATCATCGAGTAGAAAAGCTCTACAACCTCTTTCCACCTTTGGTCTCTAAGGCACGCACCAATCATGGCCGACCAAGAATACAAATTTCTCTCACGCATTTTATAAAACACCTTGCGTGCATCATCCAAGAACCCACATTTTGCATACATGCTCACCAGCTTAGTCTCAACAAACGGGTTTAAGTCATCAACTAAATCAATGCGCTCGTGGAGCTTCCTACCCAGATGAATAGAATTGATGTCAATACAAGATTGAAGTAAATTCATGTAAGTTGTTGATTTTACCTTAGACCCGGTTTGGGCAATTGAGTCAAGTACAGTGATGGCCTCGCTGAACCGGCCATTCTTGCAGAGGTAATTTAAATGAGTGTCTGTGAATTTTGGGATAGCTTTCCTGGATAAAGAGATTGTGGGTTTAGTGTGTCGCAGTGAAACTTCAGATGGGTTGCTGATTATGGAAGGTGTCATAGGCATTGGAGTGCTTGATTTCCATGGGATTGTAAAATTCTCCATTGTCGAAAGTTTCAAGCTTTTCAGAGATTTCCTTCAGTTCATGGCTGGAAACTGGGGTGAAGCAAAGATTGATTGGCGATTGCAGAGTTAGTGTCCGTTAAAAATGGACACTGCAAACTACAAATGGATAGAGAGAAATGTAGATCTCCTGCGGTAGTAAATTGTAGCCTGTAGAGATAAGCCACTTATATTTTGCCACGTTGGAACATGATATTGTACAACAAACAAGATAGTTACACGTGGCGGGGACACCAAAATCATATAGAATTGTTACAATTATTCTGGGTGAAGAACTGGAACAGAGATTGTACAACAAAATCTTCTTATTCAAAGTTAGGCTTTGGAATTTGGATTGCAAAATCCGATGCGAAGCAGATGTGATGATCTGAGTCAATAACCTATTCAGCTTTCCTGCTTGGTGAACTTCAACAAGGGCAAGAGACATTATTGATCAGAATTTCTTGAAGAGGGAAAGCTTGGAGCTATTTTTCTGACCACTTCCAAGCCAGTGCTGCATATGAACTCCAATGGCATCCAAATACAAGCTGCTCCTCCCATGGAATCCCACCACCTTCCCCTCGGTGGTCGTCGAAGTGAAAAATGTCCCAACTTCTTCTCCAAATGGCCCATACTTCCCTCTGCTCGTATAAAAACTCAGCGACTTCACGATCTCAGGCCTCTCACCTTTGCTTACGCAACCATAATACCCAGAAATGCAGGACAGAACTTCATGAGGATAGTCCAATTTTATCTGCAAAACAAATACATGAAGTAATTAGTAAGTCAACAGATTTGACATGCATATAAAATGAATAAGATATTAATTAAGCGTTGATTAGTACTCGATGAGGGGAAGTTCCTCCATTGCCTCCATGTTTGGCAGACCAAATGAACTGACCATTTCGGTCATACTCAATCTGCACTGAGCAAATGCCTTCTGCAGCTCTCGTTAGATGAATCTGCCGAATCCCAGAAAACACACCATCATCCCATGGTCTGCCTCCTTCTCCACCCCAAGGGCCTGGCCCACATGGAGCTGGCTCTTTTATCACCCCAGAAGCAACCTGGCCAAACTCAAAAGTAATTACACATAAAATTAGCTGAAGGTAAAAATTTTGAATCATCAACTAATATCAAACTTAATTACCTCTTCAACTTTTCCTCTGTTTGCCATCAGTAGTTTATTAGTCCAGTGAGGATTATCTATCTCAGTAATGGCCCCTGCAGGCTCTTTTGGGACGATTGCGGTGCAAGTATTAGGACTACTTGTGACAACTGGTGTCTGAGTCTGAGTTTGAGTCTGAGTCTTAGTCTGAGTATGAGTCTGAGTCGTAGTCTCTACATGGACCTTTCCTTCTATGGCATGAACTCCAAGAGCATCTAAGAACAAACCCTGCCTCCCATGAATTCCAACAATTTTTCCCTCTTTAAGCTTAGTGGTGAAAGGAGTTCCTTGCTCTTCCCCATATGGACCATGCTTCTTTTGGGTGGTGTGGAAAGTGAGGGACTTGATCACGTTAGGCCCCATCATTATTGCAGGCCCAAATGTTCCTGTTATATGCGTCAAGATTTCATTCGGATAATCAAAAACTATCTGCATATAAATATGCACAAAACAAATCCAATCAGAACAAGCATAATTTATTGTGTTAACAGTAACAGTTTAATTAAGAACTGATTACTCTTGACCTTGTCGGTTTTATATCCTCCAGTCCCGCCATGTCTGCTTCCCCAAACAGCTTCACCATCTTTATCATACTGAACTTTGATGTATACAACTACCACGTTTCTTGATAACTTGATCTGTCTAATGCCGGAATAAATTCCATCATCAAACGCAGAACCACCAAGCCCTCCCCATGGACCATATGATACAACCCCTTCAACTATTGAAGGAACCTTAACAATACTTGGCGTCTGAAATGAGCAACAACATGGGACATTTTCTAATTGAAAAACCAGGAAAAAAATCAGAGAAAGTAACGAGTAAATGAAGATCCTTTTCCTTACCCTGTGTTTGGTTCCTACGTCACTTAACTCATCTCCAGAATCAGAAAACTGCCGGGAGAGCTTGTTGGGTACTGGAACAGGTGCTGCAGCTGGTTTAGTAGCAGGGTGATCATCTTTGGGTCTTATCGCGAAGAATACATCACAGTTTTGGATGACGGAGTAGCCACCAAGGTTCTGATCAGTACCGCCGGTGGCAAAATACTGTGTTTGAAGAAGACATTTGGAAGGGTAGTTTTGATCAATCTGATCAAGACGTTTTAGGTGAACTCCTATAGAATCAAGATACCACCCAGACTTGCCATGGAACCCAACAATCTTGTTACTCCCAGCTGCCACTGGAAAAGAAAATTTCGATCCTTGCTGAGTTCCAAATGGTCCATAAATTCTTTTGTTGCTCTTGAAAGTAAGTGATCTAATTGAGACCGGTCCCCAGTCACTTACTTTACCATAATATCCCTCAATCGAGGTTAAAAATTCTTCTGGATAAGCAAGCTTCACCTGCACAAGATTAATTTATGAAAGATTATGTGACTAGATGATAACTTGTATCTCAAGTTATTAACTGGAGAGAGTGCGCATACGAAGTTATAACCTTGTCTGTTTTCCATCCTCCATTTCCACCATGCCTGTCTGACCAAATTGAGGCTCCTTTCTCATCATATTCAAACTGTATGGAGTCAATGGCCGCTCCATGAGCTATCACCAACTGCTTCACCGTTGAGTAAACCCCATCATCCCAAACGAGGCCGTTTTCGCCTCCCCACGGCCCAAGTGAGACAGATTTGTTGTCGGATTCTTCAAAAGTACTCTGCAGCCACCATTAATGTCCAGCTCAAGTTAGCCAGTTACATAAGTTAAAAAACAAATCACACAAAACAAATAATCACCCATTTACCATTTAGGAGCAGTCACCGCAAAACTGATAAGCAGACTGATATTGGATCTTGCACTATGAAGAAATAACGGATGAGCTAGGGATTTATACAAACACAATGTGTGCATTGGGTTTAAGACAATACTTTATAGGTAGCTTAACTCTCTGGAAGAAGCTAATTCTCTTCTCCACTATGAACGAATGGCTTCAAAGTAAAAAGAATGATTCTCGTCTGACCTCAGAAAGAAAAGAGCTTACCTTTAGGCTTTAGCTAGCTCTAGCATTTGGGGCGCAGTCACGCAGAGCAAGCCTTTATTCTCGTCTCGGCATATATAGCCCCTTTTTGTGCAGGGGATATCAAAATCAGATAGGACTGGACAGTACGTGATGGGAAATCGATCACCCACATTTCCAATCATTGTTTATCTCTTCAGAATTCAAACAGCAATATTCTTCTTTCTGCTAATACATGTTTTGCTTTTACTTGGATTCCAAGAATCCCATTTTTTCCCCTTCCATATATTCCTCTGTGAATTCTACTGCGGACAATTCATCTGGTCATTACTTGTCGAATAAAACAGGGGGCAAAAAGTGGTGGAGATAAAAAAAAACAGAAGAGAATAGTAGTGGCAGCGAAGACCGGCGGGAAAAGAGTCACCTCCGCCGGTCATCGAGGCCAGGGGCCTGTCTCCAACAACATAACAGAGGTCCGAGAATGTTCGAACTGGCCTAAAGAATGTCTTGGACTCAAAGAAAAAAAAAGTCTGGGCGGGCCAATTTCTAATTTGGGCCTCTAAGAATATCAGAGACTCGTATGCGGGATATCCAATTGAAGCCCAATAGTTAAGCACTTTATATTTTATTTATAAAAAAATGACCTGTGAAGGGACAAATAATAAGACTAATGGTGGGAGGTGCGATGAAATTGAAGGAAGGCGAGTGAGGGAGGTCTGGTCCTAGGACAGCTAAATAGTTCGCGCCGACGTAAACGGAACGGAGATCTAGCGGGACCAAATTCACGTGCACCCACAAACAAACAAATGCCCGTTCATCGTGCCCCGTTACACGCTACCAGACTCATTAATCGGTTCCATATTATTGTATGTTTTTTTTGTTTCTTAATTTTATTTTTATATTAAAATATTATTTCTATTATTATAAACCAATAATTTAATGGCTAATGGAAGAAGTGAATAATAGTGAGCTCAGATATTTATTCCTCGTATTTTCATGTGACTGTATTCGTCCTAAAAATACTTTGATAATTGTATATGATTCTGTTTTATTTAACAAGTTAACAAAGTTTTCATCAAGGGATAGCTGTATTGATTCTCACTCATGTCTCCGCCTCTGAATCAACCCCGATCTACGTGCCACAACCTGAAGGGTCATTAAAAACATCAAAGGTGTGAGTGGCTAATGAAAAAAATGAATGGATAGTGGGCTCATGCGGTTATTCCTCCCATTTCCACATATTTTTTAATTCAAAATTTATTTCTTTTACTTTGAGTTTTTCTAACAAAGATAAAAAATATATTAACACACACATAGCCCGTAAGGCTAATTGTAAATTAAATTAAGGCCTAAATTAATTTAAATGGTTGAAAATAAAATTCAAACTCAAATACATACGAGAATACCTCTAAATTGTCAAAAAATTAAAGACGAAAACGCAACAATGCTTTCACATGTTTTTATATAGCGATATTATATACTCTTTTTTTAAATAACAGTGTAACGCCTCTCTAAAGTCTAAAATATATAAGATATATGGATTGATTAACAATTAAATTGTCTTATTTATCTGTATACTATGCCTATGTATAATACCTCATGTCAAATATTATATTTTAAACAAATATATATATATATATATATATATATATATATATGATCACTGTATTTGGCACATCTCGATTCATATGTGGACTATCCTAATCGAAGTGTGTTAATATATACTTCATTAATGATTATAAACTTTACATTTAAATAATACGTATTTATGTACATCTCATTATATCGTGATCATTCAAATGATAGCAATCGTATGCAATATGGTTACTTCACGCATCTAATTTACACCTTTAGTCTAAGGTTAAGCAAGATCGTTATGAATTGTTTTGCATCGTTAAATTTTCTGAATATTGAAAATAAAATAATATGCGAATAAATATTTTAAAAAATTAAATCAGTCGGTCAATTAATGACAATAGTTACTATATGTAATTCCTTTATTAAGGGTAAATCATATATCGGTAACTTTTCCATTTTATGTCTTCAAATCTTGTTGCACCATCTGCCATTCTTCTTTTCTTCTTTAAAAAAAAAATAATAATAAATTAATCATTCTCCTTTTTTTTTTTACCCTTTTTCGGAGTGGTTTTTCTTTGTCTGTAAGCCTTATTGTTATTTTTTTTTTCAAAGTGCTAACGTTTTTGAATTCGAATTCGAATGATAATGGTTTAATTGACTTGAAGTTATCAAATCTTAGTTGATAATCAACTTCTACCAACTTTTTCATAATTACATGCTAACTAAAGTATAATTACATGCATGAAGATATGTTAATTAAAATTTAATCGCGTATGATATCAAAGTATTTTAATTACGTACTCTTTAAATTTTCAAGTTAAAAATGTAACCTTCACTCATAATTATGAGCGAAGTATAATTTTGAGGTTAATTTTTTCGTGCCTTGTTGTGACAAAAACTTGGATTTAATGCAAAATATGTTGTTAGAGAATAGCCCATTTCTATAATTTTTTAACGTACAATATTTTTTTTTTCTTTTAACCAATTGAATTTACTCTATTTTTCGTTACAGAATTTATTTAATTCTATCTTATTATCATTTCTAATTAATAAAAAAAACATACGTGTTCACTTTTTGGTTTGATGCTTGTAATTCAACTAAAAGAAAAACATTTAGCACATGCCTTTGCATATACCATAGAATCAATGCTTCAATTATTGGATGCAACAGAAATATTGGGATTGCAATCTCCTTATATTCGTTATAGCAATTGGCAACTAAGATACTGATACACAACTGTCCTTGTGTCATGAAGGTCGGAGTTCAAACTTCAAGAGTGCAGATGATCCCAACCAATACTCGATTGTTTTCATGGCAGACTTATGATGAAGATATTTCTTCTCTACATGGGTGATCAAGCGTTGAAGCTGTTGGACTTCTAGAGCAGATAAATGTCACTAGAGATGCTAGTGACTATCTGTGGTACATGACCAAGTGAGCACCTGCACAAACAATCCTATCTTTTTCTTTCTTCATTTTTTTTTCATTTCCAAATAATCATTTCTGAATTTTTGCTTCTGTGTTACTTAGTTTTGACATCAGTCCATCAGAGCTTCGTGGAGGAAACAAGCCTACTCTTACGGTACAGTCAGCAGGCCATGCCCTCCATGTTTTTGTCAACGGGAAGTTTTCAGGGTCCGCCTTTGGAACTAGGGAGCAGAGGCAATTCACATTTTCAGAACCAGTGATGCTTCGTGCTGGAATAAACAGAATCGCGCTGCTAACCATAGCTGTTGGATTACCGGTTAGTGCTCACCGAATTAAACTAAATGATAATTGCATGTAATGAATTCAGTTATTGATGAGCTTTTTTGTTTGATATTGAAGAATGTTGGCTTTCATTATGAGTCACGGAAAACCGGAGTCCAAGGTTCAGTTTTTGTGGATGGTCTTGTCCATGGAAGGAAATACTCGACCTTCCAGAAGTGGTTCTACAAGGTTGGCCTCAAGGGAGAAGCAATGAATTTGGTCTCTCCAACTGGAGCTTCGTCGGCTGATTGGATGCAAGGTTCACAAGCTACCCGAACCAAGCAGACTTTGAAATGGTATAAGGTAAGGATTTGAAGAACAAAGGGGAGCAACTTCAATAGAGTTCAGAAACTATTTTAAGTGCTGGCTTGTAATGTCCAGGCTAATTTTGATGCACCTGAAGGAAATGAGCCACTAGCTTTGGACATGCGGAGGATGGGGAAAGGTCAAGTGTGGATCAACGGGCAGAGCATAGGTCGATACTGGATGGCATACGCCAAAGGTGACTGCAGTTCGTGTAGCTATATTGGGACTTTCAGGCCAACCAAATGCCAACTTGGGTGTGGACGACCAACTCAACGATGGTATTACCTTATAAACTTCTTTACTTCCAAAATTGTTGAAATGTAAAATTCAATGTGGTTATCAACAAGATTTTATTATGTTCTCCAGGTACCATGTTCCACGGTCCTGGTTGAAGCCAACGAAAAATCTGGTGGTAGTGTTTGAGGAACTCGGAGGAGATCCATCAAAGATAACCCTAGTAAAGAGATCAGTGACTGGTGTTTGCAGTGATTTGCAAGAGCACTACCCAAATGCTGAAAATTTTGGTGTCGAGGGTGATCATGAATCTGCAATGCTTCACCAGGCACAGGTTCATCTGCAATGCATGCCGGGGCAGTCTATCTCAAGCATTAAGTTTGCAAGTTTTGGAACTCCTACCGGAACTTGTGGAAGTTTCCAGCAAGGAACGTGTCACGCGACCAACTCTCATGACATTGTAGAGAAGGCATGTTACTATCTTCAGTCTGTAGCTCTTTATCTTTTCTTCTCTTTCCATGAAAACAGATTTACTGATATCATTAAACATGTTTTCTTGCAGAATTGTATCGGTCGTGAGAGTTGCTTTCTTGGTGTATCGAATAGCATCTTTGGGACAGATCCATGTCCGAATGTGCTTAAGCATCTATCAGTTGAAGCTGTTTGTTCAACACAAGTTATGATTAATGAACCTAATTTGAAGAGATGAAGACCTTGTAAGAGGAGGTCAAAGACTTCGAAACACAGAAAACACGTCCAATCTATGAAGCAAAGAATCAAGACGAGTGAAGCCATACCTACTAGTTGATCCATATTTAAGAAAGTTCGAAGTTTTTGGATTCATAATGCGATTATGTATAGTAGTATGTTAAGTTATAGGCAAATGCTGCCACAATTAGTTTGTTGTTAAATTAAAGGCAAGTGCTTTTGCCACAAGTAGCTTGTTGTTCAAGTAAATGCAAGTGCTTTTTGCCTCGATTTGTTTTGACCCTTATTCCCTACCCTTTTTATCCAGATAAGAGTTACCGCCAGCAATTGATTGTACAAATAAACTACCCAACTCGGGCAGTGTTCAAACGATTCAATCCCATTGAAATACGGTAATCAATTGCACCACACAAAATGGTTTGTTTATTTCATACTTTGATTACGCTTTGATTTAGTCAATAAAGAAGCTGCACACTTATGTTTATCATTTTATTGTACATACAGTTCAAGTATCACAACTTCTTGTCCGTCAATCATAAGCACAAGATTGCACTTTTTTTTTTAATAATCATTGATTTTATATTAATTTACTCAACCTGATGCAATTTACTCAACCTAGTGCATAAATTTAAAACACAAAGCTGCATTTAGTAAGTACATAATGTACATTGATTCCCCTTTGATTTACGTAATTTAAAGATAAAGTTAAAAGGAGCACCTGAAGAGAAAGAAAAATCAAAATATCCCGAGTTTTTAATGTTTTTAATGTTCTCCCGACAATTCAAGTTATATTCGAATTCGAAAAACAAGTAATGTAGAACCAAAAATTTCAATATTCAATTCAACTTCCTACCAATTGTATGAACATAGTAAACAAGCATTCCCATTTGATTAAAGAAACCCATCAAAACTATAAGCTAGAAAAATACAATGAGAGATTCGTAATCTTGACTAAACGATAGAAGTTAAGCAGAAGCAGTTGCAGCAGAAGCCGTCGCAGCAGGAGCAGCAGCAGCAGCAGGTGAAGATCCATGCTTTGCTACTTTATGCTGTAATTCCTCTTTCTTAGCACCCACAACCTTGTCAATGATATTGCCTTCCTTGAAGAACAAGAAAGTAGGCATTGCCTCCGCGCCCCACTCCTCGGAAACAGCACTCAGTTCATCCACATCGACCTTTAGGAATGTCACTTCCGGCGTCTTCTTAGCCAAGTCTATCAAGACTGGGGCAATGACCCGGCATGGTCCACACCATGCAGCCGTGAAATCCACCACGATCTATTAAAATCCACACCAGATGTATCACCAGATTGTATAAGGATACCACCAAATCCATCACCAACTATGAACAGTTCATACAGGGTTACTTTTAAAGGGTAATCACTACGATAAATTTTCATTCATTCAAAGTTTCAAACCCAAATAATCTTCTACATCTCCTTGTAAATAAGTCAAAAATTTACAAGACACCAAATTCCCCACCAGCATTTTCATAAATTCGGCAGCTAGAGCTAGATCACAAGTTATTCTTATGCATCTCCTTGTAAAAAAGTCCAAAGAATCCAAGGCATGAAATTGACCACCGGCATTACAATAGGAACCAAATTTATTTATATACTCAATTGGCTTAACCGATGTACAAAAACCCAGGTTTTTAAGCCATATCCAAATTAGTAATTACGAAGCTGGTAGAATAAGACAATTCTTCCTATTCACAAATGTATGAAGCAATAAAACCGAATCTTGATCTTAATTTTTTAAATTTGACCCAAAATTGTAACCACAAATTCAATGCAGGATTAATTGAGCAATATAATCATAATCCCCAAAGACCAAAGATGATTACAAATTCAAAGCCAATATATTTATCACAGGAATGAGAATGAAAAGGCAAGTCAAACTTTCACACTAAGCTCCAAAACAAGCTAATCTACTAAACCCTTAAAACTTCAGACGACTGAGAAATTAAATTTTACGAAGAAAAGAAAAAGAGGGAGATTTGAAATACCAAATTATTGTTCTCGTTGCCCTTGTGGAGTTGCTCTTCCTAGTCGGCGGTGGAGTGGCAGCCGATGACTTGACCTTTTTCCGCCATTTCCTTCCGTTCTTTCTAAGTAGTTTGATTCCCAAGCAATCTAGGGTTCTCTTCTTCACTGCTGGATTAATTTTGCGATGACTGAAAAGTGAGCAAATAAGTGAGCAAATAATGCAGGGTAACCTTGTGCAGATTTTGTTCTAAAAGTTGTTTTTCAACATTGGAATTGTCCATCTTAAGCACGGCAATTGTATGCATGACTGAATTAAATTGTAGGTGAAGAAATTAGACATATTAGCAATTTAGACGATGTTGATGATCCGACAATATTAGAAAGGTCAACAGACTTACTTGTTCTTCGGAGAGTTGAATCAGAGTGATTGCTTGCGTCTTTTGCTGCAACTAGTGTGCATTGATGATGATCCTCTGCCTTGGTGGTTGTCGCCATCATCGTCATCAAGTGTTCGCTTGTTACAGATTTGTCTGAGTTGTTTCAAATCTTCCTCGTACATCACACGGGCTCCACACTTTTTCACCGCCGTCCGTAATGCACCATGGCAATTAAATTTGAATGAAACCTTACGATTATGACTGCTTATTATTGGAGCTTCCTTGAAATCAAGATCTTTCCGACGAAAATATAATACACAAAGGTTTCGTGACACCGGATACCCCACGCCAAATAGAAAATATCTGCTCACTGCTAATGAGCAAACAATTTCCAAAGAGTCTTCGTAAAAGGCACTATTATATTCCCATTCACCTGCAAATGCAACACAAAAAGCAATCCCCATCATCGAATTCATCATCTTCACATCTATTGTATCTCCCACACTTTGTTGGTCGAACCACTTAGGAATTTTACTCCCAGGCCATGCATTAATAAGATTTTGACTACGCAAATCAGATAACATATTAATACTACGCCACTCAAATTTTTCACCCTCAGCGACTTTGATTATTCTTGAAAACATATTCATTTCCAGGTTGCGTTCATTTTTTTCAACCAATCTGAAGCAATCGACACAACTTAACATACAATTATCCACATTGGCGGATCTTCTTTTACACACAGACAGAGGATCAGACAACCTTTCTAAGGAGCTACATTTATTTAATTTTACATCTAAAATTCTAGCAAATGGAAGATCTGGCAATTGTTGAAGCCTTTTGCACCTATTCAGTTTAAGATGCTCAAGATTTGAAAGGTGCCTAATGCTTGATGGAAGGCTAACAAAATTGTTTCCACACAGCCATAGACTAACCAAACAAGATAAAAAGCAGCCAATATCATCCGGGATATCCCCTTCCCCAATATCACAATCACTTAGATCTAAAAACACCAAAGAGGATAAACGATTCAGAGATGACAACACCAAACGCCAACACTGGGGCTCACCCTTTCTAATTCCAAATAAGCCCCCAACGTAGGTCCCAATGTCCTCCACCCATGAACTTGAGGATTTACTATTTGTAATTTTTGATCCACTCAACCTTAGATATGTGAGATTCTTCATATGGACAAGTGGCTCTCTACTATTTATAGCACTTCCAATCCAATTAAGCACATCTAAACTCTCCATCTCCCCTGGGAGTTTGTCAACTTTTGGACATCTCGACAACCGCAGTTCTTCAAGACACTTCAATTTACAAATGCCGCTCGGAAGACCAACCAGACTTTTGCAATCATCTAACACCAGCATATTTAGGCCATCCAGAAATTCAATTGAGGAAGGCATCTGCTCAATAGCAGTCTCACTCAGATTAAGATATGACAAAAGTTTCATTTCTCCCCCAAATTCTGGAATCCTTTTCAACTTTGAGCAATTATAGAGAATCAAACTTTCAAGCTTTTTGAGAAGTGCAATAGAAGGGTGAACCTCAACTAAATTGATACAACCGGCCATATACAACTTCTCAAGATTCGGAATATCTGTGAAGTCTGGAGTACTCATTAAGTTACCAGAATTGCTAAGATTTATATATTTCAAGTTCGGCCAGTTCTGTTCGGGACATACAATATGGTAGAATAATTAGTTCTTTTCAAATATAAAAATTTTAAAATTAAAATAACCTTACAAAATATGCAATTATATTTGAATACTCTTACCTTTGGTCCATCCCAAAGCCGAACAAGTTTGCTATTAGGCATTGCAAGTTCAGTAAGATAATGCGGTTGAAAGCCTGGCGGGAGACACTTGGAAGGATAATGATTCCAACGGATGATTCTCAAGGAATGTGGAAGAAATTCGGGACAAGAGGAAACAATCAGATTATCAAATTCAAGAAGTCTTAATTCACGCATCTGACACAAAGCCTTGCAATTCCAGTGGGGCACTTCCTCTAATTTCTCCACGCGTGCGACAATTGCTTCAATTGCTTCCGTGCCCTAACAATCAAGAAAAATATAGTCAATCCACCTAAATTTACTATCTAAATAGATCATGTTAAAAATGAATAAATTATTAGTATCCTTACTGTGTTGTTCATGAATACATTAGAAATATCCTCAAGATTCCACAATCGAGTGCGTTCACCGGGATGTTTGGACTTTCCCTTTACAATTTCACGTGCCATTTCTCGAACCAAATCATGCATAGTCACTCTTTCTCTACAAACATGAAATTTCTCGATAGTAAAGAGAGATTTCTTAATAAGAATATCCATCACACTACGGCTAGAAATCTCCCTCAGACGATCTAGTATTTCAATTACTTGCTCCTTTTCGTCCTCCTTAAGGATACAAGCAACATCAAGAAAAATAATCTTTTCCACCTCCTCTAGTCCATCAAAACTTACTTTGAGAACATCATAAATCTTTGGATTTGGAAATTTCCCTAGATTTTGAAGTTTACTTTCCCATATGCTTCGGTCTTCAAGTTTCACAGAGCTTCCTAAAACCTTAAGAGCTAGTGGGAGGCCTTTGGCATAGCACACGAAACGCCTAGACAATTCCAAAAAATCTTCCTCGGGTTGATCTTTTCCAAAGGCATTTAAAGCAAAGAGCGCAAGAGCTTTGTCATCCTCCAATACCTCTACCTTATATGGCCTCTCTGCACCATGCTTGACTAGCAAATCTTCATTCTTAGATGTAATGATAATTCTACTCCCCATACCAAACCAACCTTTGTTTCCCGCCAGTTTTTCTAGTTGGTCTGATTGATCTACATCATCAAGGACAAGAAGAACCTTTTTATTGCTTAAACGTGTCCTAATGTACTCGGTTCCCATTAGTTCCTCAAAAACTAGCTTAATATTATCCCCTAGGATTGGAAAAAGAACCTGTTTTTGTAGATTAACTAGAGTACGCTTTCTGACATCAGATAAGAACACACACAGTTTAAAATCAAGGGAAATTCTCTGAAAAAGTAGCTTAGCAAGGGTGGTTTTGCCTGCTCCTCCCATTCCCGTTATCCCTATAAAGCGAACATCATGTGCTTCGAGATCTAATTGCAAACGCAGTTGCTCAAGCGGAAAATCAATTCCGACCAATTTCTCTTGGGAGTCGAACAAGGTGAATGTAGGATTGATTTTTCTCCACACATATTTAACAATATCATCGATGAGAACACCTGCATTCCTGTATACATGAAGACAGACATAAATATAACAAGATAGGTTGCTGCGTCAAATTAAGAGAAATTGAAATGTGTGTTAAGATGCAAGTAGGCTAAAGACTCATGAATTGTTACTCGAAATTTTTTGAATCCCAGCCAGAAAGACTGGCTACTTCTCTTAAGGCAGCTCTCCATTGCTTGACATTCTCGGCTTCTTCACCAAATCGTTGTTGATGCTTTGTGAAGGCTTCTGCAAAAGTCCCCGTCTGATTTCGTACAGCGGAAGGAACCACGCCATAGAAAATTGGGAGAATGGTGTTGGTGTGGTGTTGAAGAATGGATGTGAGTTCGTCCAAACACCATGTGGACGAAGCGTAGTTCGGAGAGAGGACAACGATGGCAAGATGAGATTGTTCGATTGCGTTCAAGAGCTCTGGAGAAATAGGTGATCCTTTCCGAAGGTCGATGTCGTCCTTGAAAATGAAGGTTTTGATGGCTTGCAAGAAGTTCAATTCCTTGTACAAGTGGGATACAAAACCCCAGCGTGTGTCCTCGCCCCTGAAACTCAAAAACACGTCATACATCTTCTGCCGGCGACACGGAGGAGGAGCCGATGCGGATGCTGCTGTTTGGGTGCTGCTCAATGTTGACATGGCCATTGGAAATAATTACTTCAAATCTTATTCCGATAATCTTTCAATTGCAAAAGAAATTGCTGTCCGCAACTCAAGAGCACAGTACTGAAAATATCTCCACTCGACTCAGACTTCAGAGCTCCTTCAATCAGGTCAATGCAAGAATTTTAGAGCATCACTGAAGGACATTAAACAGAAGAAAGCAGATGCAGGTAGAGTAGAGATAATAGAAAACACGTTGCTGGGAAATTAAAACATGAAAAGGGAAGAAATGGAAACCGCGTTGTGTCGGTGGTACCCCTAATTATTAGTCTACTACCTTTGCGCGTGGTTGGTCCTTTTGTGCCAGTGGAGCCTAGCTGGGTATCTTATTTTGAGAGCTTTGTTAATCTTTGAAAATAAAATATAAAGTTGTGATGAGGGTATCTTATTTTTATATTAACATTTTTCTAAACATCATTAAAACACGGGTTAAATTTATTCATACTTTATTTGGCTCTTTATTCTATATCTATTATTATAAAATCAAGATACCCACCAAAAAATTCTAACAAAAATATCCTTTAAATTATTAAATAGTTAAGGATAAAAGAATAAAATTAAATATCAAATTCCAAATTTAAAAAATAATAAAGGTTAATAGAAGGAGTGGGGGTAAAAAAATAAAATAAAATAAAAGGTGGCGGGCTAAGTTAGTTACTCTTCTTATTTTTATTTTAAAAATTAAAAAATTAATATTATTTATCTTTTTTTAATTTTTTTAACAAAATTAAAAACTTAACTAGCACCTGCATTAGCGGGTGCTAGGAGTCTAGTATACTAAAAGGTAAGCTGCCTTACCCTATTTATGGACAGTGCGTTTCCTATTTTATCCCTTTTTTTCTTTGCTTTTGTTTCCTATTTCAAATAGTTTCTTATATATTCATTTTTAATTACTAGGCACACATACTAACTAATTAATGTGCATATTGTTGATACCACATCGACCGACCACCCTAGCACAGGTCCCACCAGGACAGGAAGGCCGCCGACCGATCGCCTGATCGGCACCTTCACGGCCCACGGCCCGCCGACCGGCACCGTACTGCAGACCCGCCATTCGGCACCTGACAGTGAACAGACGACAGCTGGCTGCGACAGTCACCTAACCAACTCTGCCACACCAACCCCCTGACGGAGGCAGGTTGGGACTCCAGCTGGCGCCTCCTCCGGATATCCAGGGCTTGTCAAACGGCTCCCAGCCACCAAGCACCACCTGCTCCCGTAACAGTAGCCCACCTACCGCAGTTATGGCTACTATAAATACCCCGAAACCCTTCACAAAGGTAAGACACTAAGAACCGATCCAGAGCACTGTATTTACTTGCCTCTCGGCACTCAGATACTAACTTAGGCATCGGAGCCCCTTCGGCCGGCACCACACCGGTGTCTAGTCCTTGCAGGATACTCGCCGAACGGCCACGCCCCAGCGGACCCGAAACACCACGCGGCTGGTCCCAGAACCCCCAGCGGGTCTCATCGTGTTGGTCATTTCAGGATCAAACATTGGCGCCGTCTGTGGGAAAACGTTTGTAAACACCCACTCACTCACATACCGTTGCTCAACCCACTGCCGACGAACAATGTCTGCCGAACGGGATGACGATGAGCTCAACAACACACCCCAGGGAGATCGCAACCGAACCCGAGCCGGCCTACCTTCCGATGACATGCTCGAGATGCTGAGAACCCTCCGGTCGGAGGTTGCCGAACTCAGGAAGAGCAATGCTGCCATCGAGAGCAGGAACCACGTGTGGGGGGAGCAGCACGGAAGCACCCTGGCCATCCTGCAATCTACACGCGAGGAACTGGAGGAACAGCGGGAGGCAACCAAACGGGCCTTGGCCGCTGCGTCGCGTCGGCGGGGTTTCGACGCCTGCCGAGTCGAGATCAGTGACACCTGCCGGCCGGAAGCCTCCGGGCGCTTGCTCTTCCACCAGACCGACCTGCCTGGCCCCTCGGGAACGCAGATCTACCGTGACGCTCGCGAACTTCTCGACAAGAGACAGACACAGGCTCCGGCTAATCGCCTGACTTACCCGACTCACGACCCCCGCATCCAGGCGCAACCGCCCCTTCCCGTGCTATCCCAGGGCGCCCGGTCACGATCTGGATCGGCGCGCCGACCCACGCAGCCCCCGCCGCTCTCCCCTCAGCCCCAGGGCAACCCCTCCTCGCCGATCGGCAGGCACCAGCCGGAAGACAACGCCAGCTCAACCACGGCCTCGTCCGGGCGGCGACCAGTACAACCCGAGAAGCCCAGAGGCGGCAGCGCAAATCATCCAATTGGCGACCGCCCGATTGGCGCAGATCGACCCGACCAATCAAACGAGGTGATTCGGGAACTCCTCCAGCGCGTGCGGGAATTGGAGGCCGCCAGACCCAAGGTTGGGACACTGCCCAGACCCCGACCCAACATCGGTCCCTTCACGGACCGCATCATGCGGTACCGCCATGAGACGGAGGTCAAGCCCCTGAAAATTGCTCCATATAATGGACAAGGCGACCCAGACACCCATATCAACAATTACAACTCAGCGCTCGCCTTCAGGAATCTCTCTGACGAGGCGCAGTGCTTGATTTTTAGCTCTACCCTCACTGGGGCCGCACTCAATTGGTTCTATCGCCTGGAACCACAGTCTATCGACTCGTTCGACCGCCTACACACGGTCTTCCTGAACCAGTTCATGATCCAGACGGATCGACTGCTCACAACCAAAGACTTGGGAACCCTCCGGCAGGGAGATAGCGAGCCCCTACGCCAATACGCCGCTCGTTTCAGCCTGGAATACTCCAAATGCCACGAGACGGACGACAAGGCCGCCTACCGCGCTTTCCGCAACGGGCTGCGGGAGTCCACCTTCAAGTACCATGCCTTCACCCAGGGTTGGGACGATTACAACGAACTCATGCGACAGGCAGCAATACACGCCAAGGCGGAGCACTTCAACTCTCCCCAGGTCGCATCCCGGCCTGACGTAAATGGCTCGCGCCCTCCACCTCCCAGCAACCGGCAGGCACGGTCACCTCCGCCGACCAATAACGCACATACGGATCACCGATCTGACTCACACTCCGGTAAGCGGAAAGGGACGTACAACAACGACCATCGTGGGAGGGACAAGTACCACAACAAGGGGCAGGGATCAGGCCACCACCAAGCAGGCAAACCCTACACGGGGCCAGCCTCAAAGTACGAAACCTATTCAATCCTGAACACCTCCCTCGAGAACGTCTTGATGAGCATCGAGGACACCATCCCCAAGCCACGGGCACGACCACCCGGCCCCCGCCCGGGCATCCAATCCAACTTGTACTGCCAGTACCACAAGTTCAATGGCCATACCATCGACGAGTGCGTGGCTTTCCGCGACATTGTGGAAGCACTCGTAAGGGAGGGGAAGATCAAGCAGTTCCTCCAACACGCACGCCCCAGACAGGGACTGCCACAGATCAACACGATCAGCGGGGGCCCTACCATCTCTTCCTCCTGCACCTCCAATCGGGCTAAGAAGAACTTCTTGCGCGCCACGACATCCAACCACCAAATATTCAACATCACGGATGGACGCGCGGCCAAGGTCGCCCGGGCAGGATGGACGCCCATCACTTTCTCCGAGGAAGAAGAGCGGGGAGTTATCTTTCCCCACGATGACCCATTGATCATCCGCGCTCAGATTGCCAATTTCGATGTTGGGCGGATCCTGGTGGACACGGGTAGCTCTGTGAATGTCCTCTTCATGGACACTTTCAACCAGTTGGGCATAAACTCCACAGACCTCACCCATGCTGGTTCCCCGCTACTCGGCTTCTCGGGCGATTCTGTCATGCCCCTTGGCACCATCTCCCTGCCTATCTCCCTGGGGAGCGCGCCCAAGATCGCAACAGCCATCACCACCTTCCTAGTAGTCGATTGCCCCACTGCTTATAACGTCATTTTGGGAAGGGGACTCCTCAACCAGCTCAGTGCCGTCATCTCCATCCGGGCCCTTCTCATGAAGTTTCCGACCGTCATGGGCACTGGCCAAGTCCGCGGTAACCAACAATCCGCCCGCTCCTGCTATCAGACCGCCCTGACAAAGCTCAACCCATACAACAAGCGGGAGACCATGACCGTCGCCGAGGCTGCTTACGAGGCCGACCCTGTCGACTCCGAGCTCGTTGAACAAATGCGGGCGGGTCCCCCCGAGGACCCACGCGACCTCTCCGCTGTCTCGCAGCCGCAACCCGTGGAGGATACGGAGCTGATCACCCTTTGCCCGCATAACCCCGAGCGGCAAGTGAAAATTGGAAGCACCCTCGCTCCCAAAATCAGGACACAACTCATCCACTTCCTCCGGGACAACAGCGAGGTCTTTGCTTGGTCCTACGCCGACATGCCTGGCATCTCCACGGATGTCATCTGCCACAGGCTTAACATCAGCCCCTTAACATCAGCCTGCCCGAAGGATAGCTTCCCGCTTCCTAAGATCGATCTTTTGGTCGACGCCACAGCTGGCCATGAACTTCTCAGCTTCATGGATGCGTACTCTGGCTACAACCAAATCCGGATGCACCCCGACGACCAGATCCACACCAGTTTCCGCACTAATCTAGGAGTCTACTGCTACAATGTTATGCCCTTCGGGCTCAAGAACGCCGGTGCCACCTACCAACGGCTAGTCAACTTCATGTTCGCGGATCAGATTGGCAAAACCATGGAGGTGTACGTAGATGATATGCTCGTCAAGAGCCGGACAGCCGACCAGCACGTGCCTAACCTCCACAGGATGTTCCAGGTCCTGAAGCAATACAAGATGCGGCTCAACCCCCCCAAGTGCGTCTTCGGTGTCCGTTCTGGAAAATTCCTCGGCTACATGATCAGCCAGCGGGGAATCGAGGCTAACCCCGAAAAAATCAAGGCCATCCTGGACATGAAGCCCCCGCGCACACTCAAGGAAGTCCAAACCCTTACTGGCCGGATCGCCGCTCTCACCCGGTTCTTCTCTCGGGCGACAGACAAGTGTCTACCATTCTTCAAGGTCATGAAGACCCAGGGCCGGCACATCAACTAGGACGCGACGTGCGACGCTGCCTTCGAAGCTCTCAAAACTTACATGAGCACCGCGCCCCTACTTACCCGACCTACCACCGGGGAACGGCTCACCGTCTATCTTTCTGTCTCCACATCCGCTGTCAGCTCCGTCCTCGTCACCAGTCGGGACGGCGCGGAGTTCCTAGTGTACTATGTCAGCAAGGCGTTCCAGGACGCGGAGACCCGGTACAACGACCTGGAGAAGTTGGCCTTTTGACACGACCCATCCCAATCCCCCCCGGGATTTCCATGGAATGTGACGTGCTCCCGTCTGACAAGAGGCGCCAGACAAGGGATAACCGATTGCCATTGCCCAAACGGGCTTCCAGAGTGCGTAAGGATCGATGGAGGAAGTGTGCGATGCTCAAGTCTCTGCTGCAGTCGTATCCGGAATCAACCTGAAGGGCATTGAAAACAAAAGCTGTGAGTGGACGAAAATAAACAAGTCTGTTTAAAACATTTATAAGACATTTATGCCCCTCAGTAAAATCATATGCATGCACCAAAACCAATAATCCCATATTTATTTAGAAATAACCATTAGGGCCTTAGCCCGGAAACCAAAGCATAATTTCAATTTCCAAAAGTAAATCCAAGAGTTATTTCATAAATCCAGTAATATGAACCATAAGGCATATAATATAAACCATAACCATTATTTTAGCCACTGCACTATACACTCCAATCCGACATCCCTGATGTCTGACGTCCCTAACGTCAATAAGGTCACAATCACAAGGCTACGCGTGCCACTCGGGTCTCAATTTTCAGAGTTAAATCCCCGAACCCCGTTCGGGTACAGCATCACCTGATGCAGCATCACCTGATGCTTAGCGTCATAGACGCTGGACGTACTAGACGCCCGTGACCTCTCCGGGGTACCTCGCCGGAGGAGACAATATAATATGGAAGGATCTATACAGTGCAGTACTAAATACATTTTATCGATATCCACATGCAAGGCATATATATATACATGGATAAAAATCCAAACCAATCATTAAGTTTCATCAGACGGGTCTCAAGCCCAAATACCGTGAAACATGCCATAACCAGATTTTCCATATCATCAAAACCACTATTGTTTTTAGCATGTGAATATATATAAAATGTAAACCAGAAAACATTTATTCAATTCCGTTTTAGGGTCCCCGACCCGAAAACACATGTAGAAGTCAACTGGGCCCCTCGCCCGATTTCACAAGTTAACTGGGCCCCTGGCCCGATCCACATGTTAACTGGGCCCCTGGCCCGATTTCATAGTTCAACTGGGCCCCTGGCCCGATTTTACTTTATTCAAGTTCGTAACCGTTTCATGAAATCATATCCAACCACATTTATGGAAATCGGTGCAAATCCAGAAAACCTCGGTTTACGTGAAAATACGTAAATCGCCTCGAAATGCGTGAAATCATTTAAATTCACCGATATCCAAAGTAAATCATTTAATCATAACCATAACAATCATAAAACAGTTATGCATGCATCGAATTTATAAAACCAATGTCCACTCACAGACCGTTTAACCGAGCGCCTCGATACGCGTGCCATAGGCCTTCCCGGGCCACATCACTATCACCGGGACTCCCAATCCTGTTCAAATCAATTTAGAGGATCACTAACCTCATCATTAACATCCTATTCAAGTCCCGTAATTTTCCTGAATTTTTAAGTATTTTTAAACTGGATTTAAAACCTTTGGACATCCCGAACAATAACGAAACGGGATCCGATCGACACGAAACCAACGCTAAAATGTTCGTTACATTGTATAGGACAAAAGTCATGTTGGAAGTTTCCCAAAATTACCTCACACGCGCCCCCACGCGCCGGTTGAACTCCCTGCGCGTGAAACCCACGCGCCGGGTACTGTTCACCGTCGTTCAACCCGAACGACTGGTAAACGGGTCGCCGTGACCCGCGGGCCAACCCGACTGGTTCTCCGTCGATACTGGATCATTTTGGACGGGGTTTTCACCTGCAAGACCGTCTGAGTTCAACCAACAGTTCTGTGGAATCAAAAACCAAAAGTAACGTCACGAATCATACCTCTGAACTCAAACCCGAAGCTCAGAATTTCCGATCGTCCTTCCTCCCGATTCCGGCCGCCTCGAGCCCCAAATTCACGTCCACAAGATTCGTTTATGCTCAGAGAACACCGTAGGATCAAATCCAATGTCCAAAACCCATCCAAAACCCGTTCACCATTTTTGGTTTCGAACCGGGTTACGGGCACCGCCGTCCCCGCCGTGCCCAGCTCACTTCGAGCTTCGAAAACCAGTCCCATGTGTCTGTTTCTGACCCCAAGTCCCAAAGGAGTCGAGAAGGAGCTCAGAAACACGACGGATCGTCGATTTCCAAAAACCTGGGCATAACTTCCTCCTCGGGTTAACACGGCCGCCGTGGACCACCGCGGTCGCCGCCGACGTCCTGCCGCCTCCCGCTGGTTCTCACAATCTCAGTGACCCACACATGTGAACAGAGGAGATGTGTGAAGGTTTTGGTGCACGGTTCGAATGGTTGTGCACTGGGTAAGCAAATATAATATGGGAAGGGAGATGATAAGGAAAAATGGATGGTCCAGATTCAATCTCACCATTGAGATTAAGGGTCCAGATCAAAAGATGCAATAAGTGGGAATACTTTATATTTTTTTAATCCAATAATTTAATCAATCTGACCAATCCAGATCTGATCCCAATAATTAAAGGTTAGTGGTCCACGTGTCCCACTCAGAAATTCAGACCAATCAGAGAACGCCACGTGTCCACGCCTCGTAATGCGTGCATAACGAAGCCAAACTTCCGTGACCCATAACTTCGTCGTCGAATCTCCGATTTCGGCGTGCCGCCTGTCGTTGGATTCGCATCGACGAAACCTACGTAACGGTCCTTGGCCCTCGGCCATCGGACATCCTGGTCAAAAAGTCAACATTTGCCCATACATCGTCCAAATTACGAAAATACCCCTGGACTTCCGTACATTATAACTTTCACCACGAACGTCGGAATCGAACGTGCCACCTGTCTATGAACTCGTGACGTCCCGAACTACGTCACGGTCATCGGTCAAAGTCCATTTGACCATCCGAATTAAAAGTCAACGTTTTTCCCACACCCAGGGGCAAAACGGTCATTTTGCACAATTCGTCCAAAATCGCCCAACTAATCCCAGATTAGTAAATCACAATTAAATATTATTAAATCCCGATATTCGGGACGGGTCGTTACACCTTTACCCTTATTGTGACGGCCCGGCGCCTCCGCCCATACTTTCAGGCACATCCTATGTTAGTCCTCACCAACAAACCCCTTCGCCAGGTGCTCCAAAAGCCAGACACTTCGGGGCGGCTCATCAAGTGGGCGGTAGAGCTTAGTGAGTTCGATATCACTTTCGCCCCGCGACCGGCTGTCAAAGGACAGGTCATCGCCGACTTCCTTTCCGAATTCACTTACAACACAACGCAGCACATGCCTGACACTTCGGACCCCAACATCGCGGCACCCGCCGCTCCTATCTGCAAGTCGTCAACCCCGTCCACTTTGGACCCCGCCCAACCGATATGGACTCTTTACGTGGACGGGTCCTCCTGCCATACCAGCTCCGGCGCCGGCCTCGTCCTCAGCACGCCTATCCACGGACGGCTGGAGTACGCGTTGCGTTTTGGGTTCCAGGCCTCCAACAACGAAGCTGAGTACGAAGCCCTCCTTGCTGGCCTCCGTTTGGCCACCGACCTCCAAGCACAACAGCTGCAGATTTACAGCGACTCCCAGCTCGTTGTCCGACAGATCAACAGCCTCTATGATGCCAAAGACGCCTCCATGACCCGATACTTGGCAAAAGTGCGGTCCCTACTCCGCCGCTTCCGCGGCTACGAGGTCATCCAAATACCACGGTCGGAAAACAGCCACGCTGATGCCCTGGCCCGCCTGGCCTCCTCCATCGACGACAAGATAGGCCGCCGTGTTCCCGTCGAATTTTTGGCATCCCCAAGCACAAACGAGCAACCAGTCCTGGCCGCAACACAGGAAGCCTCTTGGATGGACCCCATTGTCCGGTACCTCACCATGGCCGAACTCCCGCCTAACCGCAACGAGGCCCGACGCATCCAACGCCAGTCCGCACGATACACCATGGCGCATGGCCACCTATACCGACGGGGATTCGACACCCCCCTCCTCAAGTGCCTCCCTACGGACCGGGGCATTGCGGTGCTCCGAGAAATTCACCAGGGAATCTGCGGTAACCACTCCGGACCCAGGTCCCTCGTACATAAAGCCTTCCGGCAGGGATACTATTGGCCCACAATGCGCGCCGACTCTATAGCCATCACCCAACGGTGCGTCCCATGCCAACGGTGCGCCCCTGTACCTCATTCTCCTGCTGAGCGCCTTACTCCCATGCTCAGCCCCTGACCCTTCTCTCAATGGGGTCTGGATCTCATCGGCCCCATGCCACGAGGAAAGGGCGGCGTCGAACACGCAATCGTTGCAGTGGATTATTTCACTAAATGGGCCGAGGCAAAGCCCCTCAAAACAATCACGGCCGCCCAGGTCGAGAGCTTTGTTTACCAGAACATCATCTGTCGCTTTGGTATCCCCCACACGATCGTCACGGACAACGGCACTCAGTTCGACTCTGCCCGTTTCCGACACTTTTGCGACACCTATGGCATCCAGCTCTGCTTCGCCTCGGTGGCACATCCACAGGCTAACGGACAGGTGGAAGCCGTAAACAAGCTCATCAAACACAACCTCAAGGCTCGACTCCACGACACCCCGAAAGGCCAATGGTCCGACCTCCTATCCGATGTTCTCTGGTCGTACCGGACGTCCTACCGGACATCGACACAGGAGACACCCTTCGCCTTGACTTTCGGGACTGAAGCCGTCGTCCCCGTGGAAATCGGAGAGACCTCTTATCGAGTCCTATCCTATGATCCACGGGAGAATGCGGAGCTCCTCACACAAAATCTCAACTTCATTGAGGAAAGCCGCGACCAAGCCAACCTCCGCAACCTGGCCCACAAACAGCGAGTTGCTCGCTACTACAACTCTTGCGTTCACGGACGCAGTTTCCAGGTCGGTGACTGGGTCCTTCGCAAGGTCAGCTTGGCCACTAAGGAGCGTGCTGACGGGACACTCGGGCCCACGTAGGAGGGCCCCTACCTCGTGACCCGAATTTGTCGACCAGACACCTATGAGCTTCAGACTGCAGATGGACGTCTGCTTACACACCCGTGGCACGCGGATCATCTCAAGTTATTTTATAATTAGAACACACCCCATGTACATTACGTTATGCTTTACTGTAATTCGACTTGGCTATCTCCAGTCGAACTTGCCTTTCCGGCAAAATGTTCTTTTATTTATCCAAGTGTTAGCCTCATACTCAACTACAACGTGGCCTATTCACCATTGCCGATCGGCACTCCCGGTGACCAACACGGCACCTACTTTGCATACCGCCGCAAAGCATTCATTACAATTTTATTCGGTGGTTACGACCAGTACGGTCTGGGTTTATGGTCCTGACCATGGTTCGGCATGCCTACACATATGCCGAAAATGCCAAGTACTCGCCTGTCGGCAGTCCTCATTTCAAAAAAAAAAAATGCCAAGTGTGCTACATATCAACTTTGCCAAGAACAATTTTATTACTCTTTAAACATCCGAACTACATGCTACACGGGGCATCCCCCGGATTACAAAAACAGCAAAAGCATACAAAAACTATCTACACGGCCCTCGGCCTCACACCACCACCACCTCCTCGTCTGCCGCCTCAGCCTGGTCGGCAGTGGACGCCTCTGCCGCTTTCTCCGCACCGGCCGGCCGCTCGCCCTCGGCATTCGACGGTTGCCCATCCAGTGAGAAAGTCTTGGTCAGCACGGGGGGCTCATCCAGCCACGGGAAGTTGAGAGGGACCCCTGGATTGAAGTACAACACCCGCTGTACGCAATCATCTTCCACCTCGGCAAGCGCCAGGTCGAGATGATTCGCATACACCGGGTCCGCCATGAAGTCCTCCAGGGTCTTCTGCCGATCGGCAGATAGCAGGACGCGCAGCCGCTCCACTTCCCCCTGCAGCTCCCCCATGACTTTCTCCTGCTCGTTCAGCTGCTGGGAGAAGGCGTGCACCGTTTCCTCCCAGTCCGCAATTCCCCTCTCGGCTGCCTCCGCCCGGGCCTTCTCCCGCTGGAGTTTCTTCTCCAGCTCCGCCACCCGCCTCCGCGCAGCATGACCCTCCTTCTCCCGGGCACGCAGCCTCTCCTCCCTCTGCCGCGCGACGTCCAGCTCCGCCTCCATCCTCTGCATGTGCCGGGAGGCCTTCTGCAGGGCCACGTAGGTCTGCCCAAAGCACTGCCGAACCATGCACACTTGTCAGCAAACATATATCCACTAAATACAAACAACCAAAGCCAACTCACACAACTACTCACATGGGCTTGCTCGGCGAGTAGGGCCGCGAACCGACCCGGGTGGGAGCCGGTGCCGATCTGCTCAATCTCTGCCGGCGTCACTTGGGAGCCGAGCACAAAAGCATTGACAACCGGCGCCAATGACCTGTGCACCTGCTGCGTGACCGGCACCCACGCCTCCCCGGGCCTTGCCGACCTAACAACCTCCCCCGTCTCCACGGGATCCATGAAGACGGCAGCAATGCCGGGTCCGCTGTTCGGCACCCTTTCCTTGGCCGGCGGCGGCATCTCCACCCTGGCCTCCTTGGCTTTTTCCATCGGCGCCTCGGGAGCCTTGAGGGCCGCCTCCCTCTTGCGTCGGCGGTCGAAGCCCTCTCCCTCCGACACCCCTGCCGCCGGAGGAGACTACCTAAGCTGCGCCGCCTTCAGCTTCCTCTGGCGCTCCCGGGCTTGGTCCAGCCCGCCGATGAGGGGCCGCTTCAGTCCCCGGACGGGACTCTTCGCCTGCTCGGCCCCTTGCCGCGGATCAGGCCTCGTCGGCTTCGGCGGCCCATTTGGCCGAACACCCACACTGGACCCCGACGGGGGCTCCTCTCGGCCGGTACCCCTGGGCTTCAATGCCACGGTCTTTTGCCTCCGCGGCTGTGGGGGGGTTGCCTCCGGCTCCTTGCCCTTTCCCTCGGCAGCCGAGCCATGCTTCGCCGCCGCCTCACTCATCTTCTTCTGAGCGGCTTGTTCAACTTGGGGGTGCACTGCAAAACTAAACTGTTAGTGCCCCGGCATGCCTACATACTATAACTTCAGCACTACTTGCTTACCAGGTGACGAGATGAGACCCACGGCAAGCAGGTTCGACGGCAACTTCAGGACGCACCGGCTGCGTTCCAGGTCGGACAGCTTCTCCCGCACCAGGTTGCACGCCTCCCAATCCTCTGCTGTTACCGTTGCCTTGGACGGACCTGCACACACAACAACACCATCAGTCTCCGCCTCGGTAGCCACAATTGACGCCTTACGACTACTAGCCGAACGGTAGACCAACAACCTCCAGACTGGAAGTAGCTGGGAATCCTCGCGCGGACCCCACTGACGTCCCCTTCCCACGGCCCCGATACCCAGCAGAACCAATGCCTCCAGCTCTTCTGCGACGTCGGCACATCAGTGATGAACGCCCCCCGCGCACTCTTGTGCAGGCACTTTATCTGGTACCACCCCGACCCGTAGGTCTGCCGCTTGAAGCGGTACAGGGCGCACAGTTGCCCCCAGGTCGGCTCCGGCAGTCCCGCCAATCGGAATGCCGTGTACAGGCTGATCAGGATGATCCAGCCGTTGGCGTTCAGCTGCCCCAGGGCCAGGTTCGCCCTCACCATCATGTCCTGGAGCCACGGGTGCAGCGGCAGCCTCACGCCGTGTTCAAAGCAATCGACGTAAAATAATGTCGACCCTTCCGGCGGACTGCTCGACTTCTTGCTGTGCGGGGGTACCGTCATCTTAATCTCCGCCGGCACGTTGTACAGCTCCCGGAACCGGTCCAGGTCGGACTGCCGAATGGTGTTCATCTCGTAGTCCACGGCATACTCCACCTTCACCACGCCATCGGCATCTAGTTCCATCGGCGAGCTCGTCTCCGTACCGCTACCTTCAGCCTCGGAATCGACGGTGGCGACGGGGGGAGTACGGGGAGACGTCCTCCTCTCACTTGTCCGATCGGCACCCGACGTGCTGCACCCGCCCTGCTGCCTCACCTCCTTCCGCGGCAACCTGAGAGCCTCATCCAGGTTGTCACCACTGCTGGACGACGACGTGCCGCTAGTGGACCCACTAGTGGACGTTGACCCACTGCGCCCGCTCGGCCCGTCGGTTGCCGAACTGGACGGTGTTTCCCCGCCAAAAGCTTGAGGGGACCTAACCCCAGATCCACTGTTTGACTCTGACTCTGACATCTACAAATTACCAAAAGAAAAGAAGCTACAACTAAGCACCTACGCTACGGAACACATGCTGAGCATAGACGCCGAACGGCAGGAATTATACCTTTCAAAGTTTTGCTCGGTCGAACTGGTTCCACGTGCGTCCTCTTCTTGATCGGCAGTCTCCAATTCCGTCGGCACTCGCAATTACTCCACTGATGCTCTGAGTCAAAAGTGAAAAAAGCCAGAAAGCTTTCGCCCCTTTTATAGGCCTCTGGCCCGCCTCGAGATGCGCGCTTCCGATCTGACGGTCACCAGGCCGATACGGCAACCTTTCGGCTACGAATACCTTGTACTGTATACCCATCGGTATCTCAACTACATACGTACATACGTACATCACTCACCGGTATGCATTCATACCGCCTGCCGACCGGAGCCTCTCGGCCTCTTTCCCGACGGCACGCCTCCCCTCTTCGTCGGCAAGCACACTGCTACCGACGTCTCCCCGCCATTCCCCACGGCCGCCTCTCCACGATATTTCGGTCTTTATGGTGGGCCGCTTCCGGAACTCGGCAACGGGGCTCCTTTGCAAATCGGACATACGGTGCACTTCCTCGCTCCACGACTTGGGGGGCAACTAGGGATACAGGGCGCACCGCCCAGGTCGGTCGACAGGTACCGGCCTTCATATCAAGTCCTCGACCGAGGAACCCCACCTCAGTCAAAGACTTAGGGGACTTATGTTGATACCACATCGACCGACCACCCTAGCACAGGTCCCACCAGGACAGGAAGGCCACCGACCGATCGCCTGATCGGCACCCTCACGGCCCACGGCCCGCCGACCGGCACCGTACTGCAGACCCGCCATTCGGCACCTGACAGTGAACAGACGACAGCTGGCTGCGACAGTCACCTAACCAACTCTGCCACACCAACCCCCTGACGGAGGCAGGTTGGGACTCCAGCTGGCGCCTCCTCCGGATATCCAGGGCTTGTCAAACGGCTCCCAGCCACCAAGCACCACCTGCTCCCGTAACAGTAGCCCACCTACCGCAGTTATGGCTACTATAAATACCCCGAAACCCTTCACAAAGGTAAGACACTAAGAACTGATCCAGAGCACTGTATTTACTTGCCTCTCGGCACTCAGATACTAACTTAGGCATCGGAGCCCCTTCGGCCGGCACCACACCGGTGTCTAGTCCTTGCAGGATACTCGCCGAACGGCCACGCCCCAGCGGACCCGAAACACCATGCGGCTGGTCCCAGAACCCCCAGCGGGTCTCATCGTGTTGGTCATTTCAGGATCAAACACATATATAATAAGGAAAATTAATTAGAAAAAGGTAAAAATAAAGAAACATTTCCAGAAATCTTAAAAACGCTCCTATATATATGTATATATATATATAGGATAATTATAAATATGTCTTTTTATTATAGAGTCCAAGTTATTATAATTTTTCCATTATAATAAATAAGAGAGTAAATATAGAATCATATAATAAGTTATGTATCATTTGTCTTTTTATTTGACTGTTGTTCAATCTGTGTAGTTTGTTTTAGTCCATTAATTTTTTAAAAAAAAATTACAAGCAAATTTCATTTAATTAAGTACATGCTGTATCATTTTTTTTCTTTTTTTCTTTTTTCTTTTTAAGAAAAATTCATATATATATATATATCATGGCAATATTAGCAATTTGGAACTTAATTTACCCAAGATAGTGTTTCCATCTAGATGTGGGTACAAATATATTATACTTAATTTATCTTTCTCAAATATAATTGTATCTGCAATCTACATTTTCCACAATATGAGATTCACTTCATAGGATTTTGGTTATTGGGGTTTTTGAAAAATTGAAATTGGAGTACAGAAGTGTTTACCACATTTGTTTATTGATTGAATTAATTTGTTTCATTTTATTGATTTCGTATGCTGTAATCAATAGCACTTGCTTATTACGCTAATTGTTTTACTGCTGACGTTTAATTTGTTCTCTTATTTCTAAGAGCTCGGTATTGCGTTCATTGGTTTGATCATATAAAGAAAGATCAAGCTTCCTTTTGAAGAAAGAGAGAAGGTAGGTATTGTGGAAATCCTTATACTTTCTCTTCCTTTCCCCCTTTTTTTTTTTGATAAATCAAAGTAATGTATTAAAAGGGAAAAGAAAGAAACAAACCCAAAAGGGGACAAGAGCCAGAAAAAAGATCCGGCCAAACAGGCAGCAAAGGCCAACCCTCAAAAGAAACTACCACTAGCTAAACATCAATATTCCACTCACTCGCAATTTGAAGATTGGCAATGTTTTTTTTTATGTCTCTTTATATAGGAGTCATTAAAGAGTGTGGATTTGGGAGATAAGAAATTTATGTTTACTCATTGTGGCGCACATTTTTTGTTGTCGGATTCTGTTAAGGGAAAAAGTAAAAGCTTGTATTTGCTGATTTATTATCTTAGAGTTTAATTCATCTGCTTTAAACCTGTTTGTTTGTTGAGCAAAGCTCATTGATTGATGTGTAATTTTGTACTTAAATAACTATAGTTATGAAAAAAAGTACTGCCAAAAGCGTGCTGCATGGTGAAGAATCAGTTGAAGAAAGTCAGTTTTAAAGATACTGCAGGGGAATTTATGTTGACTAAGCTCTATATTATCTCTGTTCTATGTTCTCTGTTCTATGTTATCTCTGTTGACTAATCGGACGTTTAAATCTCCATTGCTACTTTCATGACACCTTTGTATTTTGGACCTGGGGTATGTGGCTTGGTCTGTAGTTGATCATATATGTTTCAGTTTTGATAAAGAGTTGGAAAAGACTATAAAATCTATAAATCTGAATTTTCTCTAGGTTAAAGTTTGCTTATCAGCCTAACTTTGTATCTTTATTGCTCTTTAATTATAAGTGTAATTCGACAAACTTTTGTTGGGATATAGATTTGTGGTTCAATTTGAGTTGGCATAATTCAAGATAACATATCTACATGAATAATTCTGAAATTAGTACATCATCTACGATTATTAGTCCATCCGGTCAAATATCATATTTTTTAACGTGGTGGTAGCTTAATTTTTTATTTTATTTTTTTTTTGTTTAGTTTTGCTTCAATTAGATTATTGGGATGGATTTTGATGATTGAATTTTTTGCATGTTCGTTTTTGGAAGGACTGGGGAAGAAGGCGTTGAAAATTGGATGAGTTAAGGAGAATTTGCTGGGTAAGGTGTTAGGTTTTATTTAATTTATGATTAATATTTCAGAATCTAAGTACCACCACTTCTCAATAGTCATGAGTGTTTCTCAATCTGTTATTTCATCACTTGGGAATGGGAACTTGATGAGAATCTCAATTTGATATATATGATGCTTTTGGCATGATAATTCTGAAGCAAGTCTAATTGGTATATATTATTCTGAAATCTTACCCTGAAGTTGTATCTTCTATCAGAAGCAGTAGTTTCACATTTCGCGAGCTTGCAGCAACCACGAAAGGCTTTAGGGAAGTGAATTTGATTAGGGAAGGAGATTTTGGAAGGGTTTACAAAGGCCGGCTTGATGCAGGACAGGTAAGTTGCAGAGGTTTTTCCCATGTTCATTTTACCTTGAATCTGTTAATAACTGTATGAAATTTTATATTAGGGAATTGTTGCGCGCTGTGACATGCTATGCTGGTTATTGATGAATCTGTTAACAACAATATTTGTCTTTTTGTTGTGGATGGCTTAAGGAAACATGGTGTAATATCTAAAATTCTAATTGGACATATAATCTTTCTTTTGTAGCCCTTTTTCAATATTATTATTATACCTCCATTGTATTTGACCTTAAAAATGTGATAATTTATGTTATCAGATCTGAGCCCTGATTAAGAGTCATTGAGTTGAGCACTGTAATTCATATTCATACCAATTGTTTTTCGGTAGAAGAAAATTGAAATACACCGTGGTATCGCGCGGGTACAATAACTAGTAATAATTAAACCAAACAATTCTCGTTACACACAACTAGGGGTGGCAATGGGTCGTGTCGTGTCGGGTTCGTGTCGTGTCATGAATTCTGTTTTACCCATTTATGCCCAACCCGAATCCGACCCGTTTAATAATCGTGTCAAGAATGTCCAACCCGAACCCGACCTGTTAATGACCCGTGTAACCCATTTAACCCGTTTAACCCATTTAATAAACAGGTCATACTCAAAACCCAATTAACCTATGACCCGTTTGACCCGTTTAACCCGTTTAACATGTTTAACCTATTTAAATTATAAAATTTAATAGATATTTAGGTAGTAAATGGGTAGATATATGAGTTAGTAATGACACGTTTATTAAATGGGTCAATATATAAGCCAATATACGGGTTAACCTGTTAACCCGAAATCTACCCATTTATTAAACGGGTTAACAGGTTATTAAACGGGTTAACAGGTTGACCCGAAACCCACCAGTTTAATAAACGGGTCATAACGGGTTGACCCGAAAATGACCCGAAATTTTAATCGTGCGGGTTGACCCGCATAAATTTCGTGCGGGTTTCGAGTCGTGTATCGGGTCGTGTCAAAAATTGCCACCCTTACACACAACAGTATTGAAGTACCATTTTTATGCTATCATGTGGCTTTAACACAAGTTAAGTTGACTCTTAAACATTACTTATCATGTACCATTTTTATTTTAGATATTTTTATTTATAAATCATATATAGAAGAAAAAACAGACATGTACTAGTTTGATGAAAAACTGTGGTGAGGGTTAACCACCAAAAAGTGGGATCATGGTTTTTTTTTTCTTTTTTTTTTAAATATCATTTACTATTTTAATCTTTATTATAGTAAAAATATTATGTTTTCCAAATATGCATGGAGATCTTATCATACCAAAAATATTATGTGGACAATTTCTCATTAATCGGTTCCATATTATTGTATGTTTTTTTTGTTTCTTAATTTTATTTTTATATTAAAATATTATTTCTATTATTATAAACCAATAATTTAATGGCTAATGGAAGAAGTGAATAATAGTGAGCTCAGATATTTATTCCTCGTATTTTCATGTGACTGTATTCGTCCTAAAAATACTTTGATAATTGTATATGATTCTGTTTTATTTAACAAGTTAACAAAGTTTTGATCAAGGGATAGCTGTATTGATTCTCACTCATGTCTCCGCCTCTGGATCAACCCCGATCTACGTGCCACATCCTGAAGGGTCATTAAAAACATCAAAGGTGTGAGTGGCTAATGAAAAAAATGAATGGATAGTGGGCTCATGCGGTTATTCCTCCCATTTCCACATATTTTTTAATTCAAAATTTATTTCTTTTATTTTAAGTTTTTCTAACAAAGATAAAAAATATATTAACACACACATAGCCCGTAAGGCTAATTGTAAATTAAATTAAGGCCTAAATTAATTTAAATGGTTGAAAATAAAATTCAAACTCAAATACATACGAGAATACCTCTAAATTGTCAAAAAATTAAAGACGAAAACGCAACAATGCTTTCACATGTTTTTATATAGCGATATTATATACTCTTTTTTTAAATAACAGTGTAACGCCTCTCTAAAGTCTAAAATATATAAGATATATGGATTGATTAGCAATTAAATTGTCTTATTTATCTGTATACTATGCCTATGTATAATACCTCATGTCAAATATTATATTTTAAACAAATATATATATATATATATGATCACTGTATTTGGCACATCTCGATTCATATGTGGACTATCCTAATCGAAGTGTGTTAATATATACTTCATTAATGATTATAAACTTTACATTTAAATAATACGTATTTATGTACATCTCATTATATCGTGATCATTCAAATGATAGCAATCGTATGCAATATGGTTACTTCACGCATCTAATTTACACCTTTAGTCTAAGGTTAAGCAAGATCGTTATGAATTGTTTTGCATCGTTAAATTTTCTGAATATTGAAAATAAAATAATATGCGAATAAATATTTTAAAAAATTAAATCAGTCGGTCAATTAATGACAATAGTTACTATATGTAATTCCTTTATTAAGGGTAAATCATATATCGGTAACTTTTCCATTTTATGTCTTCAAATCTTGTTGCACCATCTGCCATTCTTCTTTTCTTCTTTTAAAAAATAATAATAATAAATTAATCATTCTCCTTTTTTTTTTACCCTTTTTCGGAGTGGTTTTTCTTTGTCTGTAAGCCTTATTGTTATTTTTTTTTCAAAGTGCTAACGTTTTTGAATTCGAATTCGAATGATAATGGTTTAATTGACTTGAAGTTATCAAATCTTAGTTGATAATCAACTTCTACCAACTTTTTCATAATTACATGCTAACTAAAGTATAATTACATGCATGAAGATATTTTAATTAAAATTTAATCACGTTGATTTATCAAAAAATAAAATAAAAATAAACACGTATGATATCAAAGTCTATAATGATTTCAACATTACTTTTTATTTTATTTATTAAAAAATTATATTGAAAATTATGAAAATATTACTCTTATTTATATTTTTTTTTCACTTGCTCATTTTAAAAGTAATATGAGTATCTAATATAATTTAAAGTAAGATAATTAAAAGTAATAATTCTTCAAAAATATTTTTAAAGATATTAAATAATTTTGTTAATCACAAAATTTAAGAATTAAACTCTACATCGTACGATTTTCTACCACCGTCTCAACCCCCTTCCCCCCAAAAAAAAAATTTATACCCTACCGTTGAACTCCAGACAATACAGAATTTATTTTTTATTTTATAGAAAAAATTCAATTGTAACTATATACAATATGACAGGACCCATCCCAATCCCCCCCGGGATTAGTGCGGGATGACCCTGCTCCCGTCTGACACGAAGTGTCAGACAAAGGATATTTCCGACCTTTGCCCTCCCGGGCTATCAGAGTACGCCAGGATCCGGAGGAGGCATGTGATATCTCGGTCCCTGCTACAGTCCACATCCGATGTCAACCTGAAGGGCAGTCAAAACATTAAAAACTGTGAGTGGACAAAACAAGAGTTTATAAAAACATTTAATAAGGAAGACATTTGTACCCTCCACTAAAAAGCATGCATGCATTCGAAAACCATTTATCCAAAACAAACCATATGTGGGACTAAGCCCAAAGCAGATATAAACTAAGGTCGAAAGGACCACAATAAAAACGACCATACGGGCCACTGCCCAAATCCTGTGCACACCTGTACACACCACATATCATATATCATATATCCATCACATACATATATATAAGTCACACAACCAATCCTGTCACGGTATCCAAAGCCACGCGCGCGCTACCCAGGTCTCAATCCGAGTCTTCTCAAAGTCAAGATCAATGTCCGTAGACCACTGACCCTACCCGAGGTAATAGTAATCATAGCCTTCCTGAGAGTAAGGAACCCAACTGGGGGGTGACTCCACTCAGTCGGTGCTCCGTGACTACTCCGGGGTCCACCCAGGCCAACGACCCTCCCCGGAGGAGATAATAGAAGTAAAGGAAGGTAGACGAACATATATATACATAACATAAACATTCATGACCGGTTCCCCTGAACCGTCATGATCCATAATATCCATAATCAGGTAACATGCCGGTTCCCATAAACCGTCATGTACCGTAATAACATAACAAGGGTTCATGCCGGTTCCCATAAACCGTCATGAACCACGATACCACAACAAGGGTTCATGCCGGTTCCCATAAACCGTCATGAACCTGGGAATCCATTTAAGGTTCCCTGACCTGAAATCAAAACCGTAAAGTGACTGGGTCTCGTACCCGAACATAGGACACCAACTGGGCACCGTGCCCGGAATCTGAGGTCATATGCCCGAGACAAAACCAAATGGGTCTCATACCCGAGTTTATCATTTTGAAATCCAAATTCCGTTCATTTAAATCAATAAAGAAATACAGACCCGTATAAGCACCGTATAAGGCCGAAACCTCGAAATACGTGCTTATACGTAACCACATACAAATGCACCCATGGCATCATCAAACAAGTAATAAAACATATAATAAACATTTATGCATGCACCAATTTAGAAAACAAGGTCCACTCACAGACCGTCCGAGCTGCCGCCTCGATTTGCGTGCCATACGGCTCCCCGAGCCGATCACCGTCACCGGGACTCCCAAACCTGTCCAAATCGTAATAGAAGGTTACTAACTACTTAATTAACCTCCTACTAAAGCCCCGTAATTTTTCCGTATTTTTAACTATTTTTAATCCCGAACCTAAACCTTTCGATGCCCCGAAACATATCGAGACGGTGTCCGATCGACACGAAACCAGTCTCAAAATGTTCGTTACATCGAATAGATGATTTCGTATGTTGGACACATCCCCAGAAACCCCACCACGCGCTGCCACGCGCCGCCCAAAGGCCCCTGCGCGTGGGCTCACGCGCCGGTGAACAGTGCGTCGTTCCCACCGATCGAACCGGTCTGGGCCGGCCGGTCCGGTCCGACCTCTGCAACTGGACCGGCGTAACCGGTCCAGGCCTCCTTCTCCCTCATTTTCGGTCCGATTTCCTCCATTCCAATTCCTAAATTCCTATTTTCTCATTTCCAATCTATCCTAATCAAGAAAACTAGGAAAAACCCCACAAAACCCGTCCGTCCAAATCTCCCCTAATCGGTCCAATTTTTCCGATTGCACCCAGGGCTGCTCAGCCCTTCACCGCCGTCCAAACCACCCTCTATGCCTTCCTACAACCTCAATAAACTCATCCCAATCATTAGAACTCAGCCCTAACACCTAAAACCCGAAAATGAAATTTGAAGGTAAAATTTTTACCTTCGCGGGTCCACGACCACCGTGCACGGCGGCCCCCGAGCTCGCCACCATCCAGTCCGTCCTGGCCTCCTCTCTCATTCTCTATTCTCTCCAGGAGTATTTGGGATTAAGGGTTTGGTGTTTGGATCGCACAGAGGAGAGGAATGAGATCGGGTTTGGTTGGAGGGAAAAATGGAAAATGGATGCACGGTGAATGGTTGGATGCATGTATGTGGAATGGTAGCCAGTGGATGGGTGACAAGTGTCACTCATCCATTGGTTGCTGAAAAGTAGTTGAGCCCACTAAAGACAAATGGTCATCGTAAAACGTGTCGTCGGGAATAGTATCCCGAAACTTTCGTGAACCGTAACTTCGCCGTCGAACGTCCGAATTCGACGTGCCGCCTGTCTACGGATTCGTATCGTCCTTATCTACGTAACGGTCTTCGGCCCTCGGCCATCGGACCTCCCGATCAAAAAGTCAACTTTTGACCTCCAATTCACCCAAATTACCAAAATGCCCCTAAATTTCCGAACGTCATAACTTCTTCCTCGAACGTCGGAATTGAACGTGCCACCTGTCTATGAACTCGTGACGTCACGAACTACGTCACGGTCATCAGTCAAAGTCCATTTGACTGCCCGATTAAAAAGTCAACGTTTTGCCACCCTCAAGGGCAAAACGGTCATTTCGCATCGCTCGTCCGATTTCGCTCTACTAATCACGGATTAGCCTCACTAATCGTGATTAGTCACTAATCTAATCATGGAATTTGGGACGGGTCGTTACAACCTTCCCTCCTTAATTAATTTCGTCCTCGAAATTCCAACCGACCAAATCTAACCGTGCTTCCCTCCTTAATTTAGTTTCATTCTCGAAACTCCAATTATCCTGATTCCACATCCAGCTCGTGGAAAGTAGAATCAACCTCGCAACACGTATACACTCATACACCAACTAACCAGAGTAATACGTACTCGTCCGCACCCAGACGTACCCCTAACACTCACGTCGTATCGACTACACTCGACCACTTCGAATGACAGTAGCCATATGCTCCGAATCGACACCACTTGTCAACTCGATGATTCCTTTCTCAAACGCTAATCTATCCTAGCGTCTGCTCCCACCAGGAGTCACTAGACCTTACACCACGATCCACGCTGACACCTCCTACAAACTGTCAGTACTTGACAGTCGTCAGTCGCAAACTGATATGACACACACTCGTGGTTACACTAACCACAAGCATTTCACTCGACCTGTGTGTAACTAGACTCATCAGAACCACTATGACCCAATGCACAGTATCCAATGTCCAGTCCACGACCCCGACTAATCCAATGGTATCGGAACCAAGCCGACTACCAACACGCTCTCCAACGTACCACCGGTATCTCCTATATACCGTCGCCAGGCACGACAAGTCTGCCTAGTATCGTACCTTGAACAACGTACAAGGTACATACATCTACCCATCAATCAGCCTACAACCACCTAGGTTGTAGCCAATCACGTTTCTACGATGGAGTCCATCTGTCCGATCTAGACAAATCGAAACTCCAACCCATTATCTATTTCCAAATCCGAATCCGAATCCGCAATTTCGTAAGAAATCCCGAATCCAAACCCAGAAATCATATCCATAATCATGTCCAAATTCAAATCCGAAATCATCATTCCGTAAACTAGTATTAGGAATAACCATTCCGAACCCAAATCCATAAAAGAAAATCTACAGTCAAGCTCTAGAATCAAATCCTGAATCGTCACCCAGAATCCGATTCCAAAACCCAAATCCAGAAATCCTCTTTCAAGTTCCAAAATCAAATCCTGAATCGTCATCCAGAAATCTAATTCCAAAACCTGAAATCTCGTTCACGTCTACCGAGACGTACCAAAACCAAACCTATCGGTTACCCGCTCAACCGATTACCACAATACGATCGATTGACTTCATAGGGAAGTCAATCCCGACATCAACACAACACTAGGTCAGACAAAATCCGACCTCGTCAGACACCTACTCATCGGACAACTACTCAGGCGAGTAATAAGCCATATGGGATTTACCTCGAAAAGAAGTTCAGTCCCATCATGCTTCACTCAACATCCAAGTAAGAGTAATAAACTCTCCACCTATCTGGATACCCAAATCACGATCCAGATCCAACACTACGTCAACCGACCATAGACGTCACGATCGAGGATCGTCACGCCAACCAAAGTCCTTGACCATTTCCCACATCTTAAATAGATTAGTCTACGACGAGACACGCCGAGACTGTGGGTTCTCACTGAGTACCTCGTATCGATCCTTGGCATTCCACCGTGGAAAACCAAGAATGATCGAATAATCCATCCTACGTGAATGCAAACAACACTCGATGCACTCACCACGTCAGGTAACCCAACATCGTCTGCCACCAAGCAGAAAATGAGAAATCCGAGTCACCTAACTTCGATATACTCATCTCCTCCTGATGGTCCAGAACAAATCCCGGGTCCACCAACCAATACACAATCAGTGTACGAGTGGCAACCAACAACATCTATATCATCAACGTCATCTACCATCATCAATCATGGTAGAATCCGAGAAGTCACCCAAACGACTTCGACATACCCAATACCAATGCGGAAAACCCGCATTCCACTCGTCACCTCAATCGCAACCTCTCGCGATTTCGAAGTTCCAACAAGATTGGAAACAACGTACCCAGACATCAACCACTTGTACCCTAACTATCCGTGATCCACTCCCGAACCACAGATACCGAACATATGCCCATCTCGACGGAGTCACACCCCGATCCGTAACTCATCGTCATCACGATCACCGGCACCAGTACCAGCGCTAGTACCAGCACCACGCACTATCACCAAAACTAGTGTCAGCATCGGCACACCGGGTGCAAATCTGACAACCCTGGATCTCCGCTCATACCGAGCGACGATCCCGTACCTCAACTCATATTGGAGAAACTCAGTCTCCCTCGTACCTAACAATTATGAGTACAGTCATCCTGACAACTCATACGAGAAAAGAAAATGTCCCCTGAACGTCCCCGATTCCCAACAACCACAGCTACAACCACTCTCGGTAGTAATGCCTTCCACAGACTCGTGCAGACCTCACTACCAGACCTCGCTATATCCAGACTCCGTATCCAACGGAATCAATCGCCCGTACCAACTACTCTGTATCCCACTCAGGGATTCCATCGACAAGTACCAACCCTGGTAACCTGTCCAACCAAACTCTAACCAGTCGCAACTCGACTATCCCAATGTCGTCTACCAGGTCACCCGCGACCTTAGTTGCACCAACCCACAACTGAAGTAGCACGACAACCAACTCGGTCTAACCGATACGTACAACCCTGACTGCGAAGTGCAATCCCAACACAAGCTGACATGACTAGACCGACTACCGAATCCAAATCTGAATAGTCGTCCAAGTCAAACCACCAGTCAACTCGCCTTCCCGAACCATACCTACCAAGGTAGGGTTCCACAATCACACCTAGAGTTCCTCGGAACCCAACTGCGAAAAGCTGTAACATCAACAACCTGACCGACCCCGCGGTCTTGACATCGTAAAAACGTCAATCCAATCCTACTGACAATCCAACTAGGATTCCCCGAAACCGACAACTAACTGCCGACCGCAGTAAATCTATTTAACCCAACCCAAGTCCGACCATCGAGTGGTCGCAACTCCAAACCAGTCGTCGGAACCGATCCTACGACATCGTGAAAGACGATCCCAACTAACCGTCTCACGGTCAAAACTCGAAAATACTGTTTATCCCTTTGTAGGGTCCCACACTGTCATCCACGACAGAACTACGGCAACCCCGGCATCGAATGCCGAACCAAGGCATGCCAATCCTACTAACTATCGTACCGGCACCCCAACAATCAGGTTGACCACGAACTGCAGCCCCTTGAGTATCACATCCTCGACCTGCGTACATACTCCAAGAGCTACACGGTTGCTCGAATAGAGACAACCCCGCTCTGATACCACGCTGACAGGACCCATCCCAATCCCCCCGGGATTAGTGCGGGATGACCCTGCTCCAGTCTGACACGAAGTGTCAGACAAGGGATATTTCCGACCTTTGCCCTCCCGGGCTATCAGAGTACGCCAGGATCCGGAGGAGACATGTGATATCTCGGTCCCTGCTACAGTCCACATCCGATGTCAACCTGAAGGGCAGTCAAAACATTAAAAACTGTGAGTGGACAAAACAAGAGTTTATAAAAACATTTAATAAGGAAGACATTTGTACCCTCCACTAAAAAGCATGCATGCATTCGAAAACCATTTATCCAAAACAAACCATATGTGGGACTAAGCCCAAAGCAGATATAAACTAAGGTCGAAAGGACCACAATAAAAACGACCATACGGGCCACTGCCCAAATCCTGTGCACACCTGTACACACCACATATCATATATCATATATCCATCACATACATATATATAAGTCACACAACCAATCCTGTCACGGTATCCAAAGCCACGCGCGCGCTACCCAGGTCTCAATCCGAGTCTTCTCAAAGTCAAGATCAATGTCCGTAGACCACTGACCCTACCCGAGGTAATAGTAATCATAGCCTTCCTGAGAGTAAGGAACCCAACTGGGGGGTGACTCCACTCAGTCGGTGCTCCGTGACTACTCCGGGGTCCACCCAGGCCAACGACCCTCCCCGGAGGAGATAATAGAAGTAAAGGAAGGTAGACGAACATATATATACATAACATAAACATTCATGACCGGTTCCCCTGAACCGTCATGATCCATAATATCCATAATCAGGTAACATGCCGGTTCCCATAAACCGTCATGTACCGTAATAACATAACAAGGGTTCATGCCGGTTCCCATAAACCGTCATGAACCACGATACCACAACAAGGGTTCATGCCGGTTCCCATAAATCGTCATGAACCTGGGAATCCATTTAAGGTTCCCTGACCTGAAATCAAAACCGTAAAGTGACTGGGTCTCGTACCCGAACATAGGACACCAACTGGGCACCGTGCCCGGAATCTGAGGTCATATGCCCGAGACAAAACCAAATGGGTCTCATACCCGAGTTTATCATTTTGAAATCCAAATTCCGTTCATTTAAATCAATAAAGAAATACAGACCCGTATAAGCACCGTATAAGGCCGAAACCTCGAAATACGTGCTTATACGTAACCACATACAAATGCACCCATGGCATCATCAAACAAGTAATAAAACATATAATAAACATTTATGCATGCACCAATTTAGAAAACAAGGTCCACTCACAGACCGTCCGAGCTGCCGCCTCGATTTGCGTGCCATACGGCTCCCCGAGCCGATCACCGTCACCGGGACTCCCAAACCTGTCCAAATCGTAATAGAAGGTTACTAACTACTTAATTAACCTCCTACTAAAGCCCCGTAATTTTCCCGTATTTTTAACTATTTTTAATCCCGAACCTAAACCTTTCGATGCCCCGAAACATATCGAGACGGTGTCCGATCGACACGAAACCAGTCTCAAAATGTTCGTTACATCGAATAGATGATTTCGTATGTTGGACACATCCCCAGAAACCCCACCACGCGCTGCCACGCGCCGCCCAAAGGCCCCTGCGCGTGGGCTCACGCGCCGGTGAACAGTGCGTCGTTCCCAGCGATCGAACCGGTCTGGGCCGGCCGGTCCGGTCCGACCTCTGCAACTGGACCGGCGTAACCGGTCCAGGCCTCCTTCTCCCTCATTTTCGGTCCGATTTCCTCCATTCCAATTCCTAAATTCCTATTTTCTCATTTCCAATCTATCCTAATCAAGAAAACTAGGAAAAACCCCACAAAACCCGTCCGTCCAAATCTCCCCTAATCGGTCCAATTTTTCCGATTGCACCCAGGGCTGCTCAGCCCTTCACCGCCGTCCAAACCACCCTCTATGCCTTCCTACAACCTCAATAAACTCATCCCAATCATTAGAACTCAGCCCTAACACCTAAAACCCGAAAATGAAATTTGAAGGTAAAATTTTTACCTTCGCGGGTCCACGACCACCGTGCACGGCGGCCCCCGAGCTCGCCACCATCCAGTCCGTCCTGGCCTCCTCTCTCATTCTCTGTTCTCTCCAGGAGTATTTGGGATTAAGGGTTTGGTGTTTGGATCGCACAGAGGAGAGGAATGAGATCGGGTTTGGTTGGAGGGAAAAATGGAAAATGGATGCACGGTGAATGGTTGGATGCATGTATGTGGAATGGTAGCCAGTGGATGGGTGACAAGTGTCACTCATCCATTGGTTGCTGAAAAGTAGTTGAGCCCACTAAAGACAAATGGTCCTCGTAAAACGTGTCGCCGGGAATAGTATCCCGAAACTTTCGTGAACCGTAACTTCGCCGTCGAACGTCCGAATTCGACGTGCCGCATGTCTACGGATTCGTATCGTCCTTATCTACGTAACGGTCTTCGGCCCTCGGCCATCGGACCTCCCGATCAAAAAGTCAACTTTTGACCTCCTATTCACCCAAATTCCCAAAATGCCCCTAAACTTCCGAACGTCATAACTTCTTCCTCGAACGTCGGAATTGAACGTGCCACCTGTCTATGAACTCGTGACGTCACGAACTACGTCACGGTCATCAGTCAAAGTCCATTTGACTGCCCGATTAAAAAGTCAACGTTTTGCCACCCTCAAGGGCAAAACGGTCATTTCGCATCGCTCGTCCGATTTCGCTCTACTAATCACGGATTAGCCTCACTAATCGTGATTAGTCACTAATCTAATCATGGAATTTGGGACGGGTCGTTACACAATATATATATAATACATATATAATATTTATTATATGCATAATATAATATTTATTATATTCATAATATAATATTTATTATATTCATAATATAATAAAGGGCCCAAAAGGCCAACGAAATCAAACACTAAGGGGCACATGGGGCAAAAAAGACAAAAAAAAAAAAAACAATGTTATTTTTAATTATTTAAAGGAATTCTCAATAATTCACTCATTCTCCTTATTGAGATATAAAAGGGTAGATGTGGAATTTATTGCTTACAAATTCTGTTTAAGGATTTTTGAATAAAAAAAAGTTTGAGATAAAATCTTATTTTGTTTAATATAAAAACATTAAAGATTTTAAATAAAAATAAAAATTATTAAGGGGGTAACAATGATTTACTCTTTTTTTCTTTTGATTGATTTTAACCGATTAAATTTACTCTATTTTCATTACGTAATTTATTTAATTCTATCCTATTAACAAAAATAATACGTGTTCGCTTTTTGATTTGATGCTTGCAATTCAAGTAAAAAAGAAATATTTAGCACATGCCATTGCATATACTGTAGAATCAATGCTTCAATTATTGAAATCGTTAATGAAAACATTAGACGTTGTTTAAAACGATAGTGATTTCCAAACATACCCCGGACCACAGTGCCTTGAACATAAGGGTACTGGGTACGTGCCTTGCATTAAAATTAAATGAATGTCCCAAGTAGTGAAAATGAAGTTAAAAGTTACGGTTGGGGGTTTTTATTACAAAAATCAAGGGACCCTAGGGTTTGTTTGTAAATATGAAGAGTTAAGTCAAAGGAATGGACCAGCGATGGTCCGCTGTCTTTAGGCGTCTGCCTCCTGTCCTCACTCCTCATCATCTTCCTTTCTTTCCTTCTCAATATTTGTGGGAGACATGTAGAAATTGTGACGGTGCGACGTTTATCAGCCAAATATATATTATTATCTGCAGGGTGATGGTGCATATATGCACGTGTGTGGGCTAGGGTTCTTTCGCAGTAGAACATTCAAAATATCACATTCGTTAAGTTATCACTAGCAACTAATGCCCGAGCATTGCTGCGGGGCAAACCAATTGAAAGCAACCAAATAGGGCGAGCATGAAAGAAAAACAATGGTGAGAATTTGAGAAAATTGAGAGAAGTGAAGCCACACAAAATAATACAATTAATAATAAGAAAGAAGTAAATATAAATGCAATATGTATCAAAATTGGTATGTTCTAATCTTTAATTCGAACATACAAAGATTGGATAGAAATAAATTATATTTTACCCAAGAAGAATCTTCTTGTCTTGCGGGGGATAGGAAGCTCCATCATCAATCATACTTGTGTTGAAAAAAATTTGAGAAGCTGATGCCTGAGATGCACTGAGCTCTAGCCCAGAAACCATGTTTGTTTGCTGAAGCCTCTCTCAACTTCTGAAATTTCACAAATTTCAGAAAATGAAGATTAGTTAGGTAATCACAAATCACATAGAAAACACAAATCAAAATTAATATAATTCATTTTGAACATCAATACTGGATGCTTGAATTTACAAACAAAGATCGAATATGAGAAATAAGAACCGGAGACTAACCTTCTGACTTCTGAATTCGAGGTGAACGGTGATTTCTGCTTCTCTAACAATGAGTGATCAAAATTCATTATATTCTACACTACAGATGCTTCGAAGTTAATAATTAACAACCGAATTCTTATTCTAATATATAGAATATTGATATCGTAAGCAATCAAGAGCTAAAATATGTGCATTATAGACAAAACGAATCAGGTAAGAAATCAATAAGCTGTCAATTACAGCAACCATGTTATTAAATCAGTTACATACCAACACTACACCATTATTTTCCAGCATGTATTACATCCCTCGAACGTATAAAGAGGATTGATAAAATGTTAATTACTAAATTTCTGAACAAAATCTCTTTTATATCACCTAATTAACACTATGACATTCAAATGCAATGGACTGGAAATCAGAATTTAGACGTTAGAAATGGAATGTATTTCAAGATTTTATTTCAAAACATGACAATGTCTTTTCGAATCCCTGCATGAACAACAATAGAAAACAAGTTGGACATAGAAAACAGGTTAGCAAACAGACATGAGAACCCATTGACAACTATGCCTATGGAACAAAAATATAGCAGATAGATTTTTGAAGAGTCAATGGTGAAAGGCACTAACAAATAGACAACCATGAACACAGCCAGATATTCATATCAATGCAATTCAGATAAAAAAAAACTATCATCAATACAATATGGAAATATTTTTAATATCAGTTGCAAACACCATTCAAGTCAAAACTACAAAAGAAAAGCCAATTGATGACAATTTAAATATTTTGAACACTTGTTAATTAGCAACCCAATACTACAATAAACTTGAAGACGTTGTGAAAGTAGATTGATGAAATATAAGAACGGAATGAATAAAAGGAAGAAAATACCTTCAAATACTGTTTCTGAAATTGGAAACTTTGAAAGAAGACGATCTGTGAACTGGAAGAAAAGGAACGATGCATAAGCAAGAGGCAAACAACAGATTAGTTGAAAATACAATTCTATTTGAAAAATCCTTTATGTCCACTCATTTAATCAATGTTTAACTACCTGAAATTTATCCTCAACACTTTTGAATAAGTTCTAAAAACAAATCTGCAAAACCAAATTCCAGCATATTAATAATTTGATTTTCTGTAAATAATGTTCTTTTAATTTGGCATACAAACCTTGAAAACTCGAGGCTTGAAATAGAATGCGGGAAACAAACCTTGAGAAATAACGAAGGCGATCGTAGATGATGGATTTTCTGCGACATGTTAGCAACCATATGGGGCTACAAAAGCCTAAGAAGATAGAAATTCTGATAAGTAAAGTAAACAAAATGAACAATTAGTCATGAACGGGTGAAAACACATGCTGAAAATACCCAGAAGTGCACAAATTCATAACTTTCCATATTAATCTAAGTATCTAATTTATAAAAACAACCCAGAATTGACATGAAGAAAAAAAGTATAGCGATATGGTTGCATTTAATCATATTTTGTGCTTTTCCAAAGATCTAAATAAAGCATGAAAACTTTGTGCATAATGATTATTTTTCTTCTAAAAAAAGAAATAGATTATCAATAAATTGTTGAAATGTAAAATTCAATGGGGTTATCAACAAGATTTATTATGTTCTCCAGGTACCATGTTTCCACGGTCCTGGTTGAAGCCAACGAAAAATCTGGTGGTAGTGTTTGAGGAACTCGGAGGAGATCCATCAAAGATAACCCTAGTAAAGAGATCAGTGACTGGTGTTTGCGGTGATTTGCAAGAGCACCACCCAAATGCTGAAAATTTTGGTGTCGAGGGTGATCATGAATCTGCAATGCTTCACCAGGCACAGGTTCATCTGCAATGCATGCCGGGGCAGTCTATCTCAAGCATTAAGTTTGCAAGTTTTGGAACTCCTACCGGAACTTGTGGAAGTTTCCAGCAAGGAACGTGTCACGCGATCAACTCTCATGACATTGTAGAGAAGGCATGTTACTATCTTCAGTCTGTAGTTCTTTATCTTATCTTCTCTTTCCATGAAAACATATTTACTGATATCATTAAACATGTTTTCTTGCAGAATTGTATCGGTCGTGAGAGTTGCTTGCTTGGTGTATCGAATAGCATCTTTGGGACAGATCCATGTCCGAATGTGCTTAAGCATCTATCAGTTGAAGCTGTTTGTTCAACACAAGTTATGATTAATTAACTTAATTTGAAGAGATGAAGACCTTGTAAGAGGAGGTCAAAGACTTCGAAACACAGAAAACACGTCCAATCTATGAAGCAAAGAATCAAGACGAGTGAAGCCATACCTACTAGTTGATCCATATTTAAGAAAGTTCAAAGTTTTTGGATTCATAATGCGATTATGTATAGTAGTATGCTAAGTTATAGGCAAATGCTTTTGCCACAATTAGTTTGTTGTTAAATTAAAGGCAAGTGCTTTTGCCACAAGTAGCTTCTTGTTCAAGTAAATGCAAGTGCTTTTTGCCTCGAGTTGTTTTGACCCTTATTCCCTGCTCTTTTTATCCAGATAAGAGTTACCGCTAGCAATTGATTGTACAAATAAACTACCCAACTTATGCTATGATTCTTTGTTAATGCTAGTTGAGCAAAAGTGGGAATGGAAATGCATGGATTATGTTTATTATATACTTTGTTTTGGTAATTGTAATTTTCACCACGAGGTGTCCGAGTCAACTTGCTCATACCTCGAGTAATTCTCACACCTTGACTAATCCTCACTCGGACCAAGAGGTAGCAAAGCCTTAACCACATGTGTTACTATTGGAAATCGATTTCTCATACCTTTACTTATCCTCACTTGAACAGGGAGTAAGTAAAGCCCTGGCCACACGCGCTGCTATTGGAAATTGAACTCGGGCAGTGTTCAAACTTCAAACGATTCAATCCCATTGAAATACGGTGACCAATTGCACCACGCAAAATGGTTTGTTTATTTTTTACTTTGATTACGCTTTGATTTAGTCAATAAAGAAGCTGCACACTTACGTTTATCATTTTATTGTACATACACTTCAAGTATCACAACTTCTTGTCCGTCATTCATAAGCATGAAAAGTGCCTCTATCTTTATCATATCCCTCAATCATAAGCACAAGATTGCACTTTTTTTTAATAATCATTTATTTTATTTTAATTTACTCAATCTGCCGCGATTTACTCAATCTGCCGCGATTTACTCAACCTGGTGCATAAATTAAAAACACAAAGCTGCATTTAGTAAGTACATAATGTACATTGATTCCCCTTTGATTTTACATAATTTAAAGATAAAGTTAAAAGGAGCACCTGAAGAGAAATCAGGGAGTGTGAAAATATCTCGAGTTTTTAATGTTTTTAATGTTCTCCCGACAATTCAATTTATATTCGAATTTGGAAAACAAGTAATGTAGAACCGAAAATTTCGATATTCAATTCAACTTCCTACCAATTGTATGAACATAGTAAACAAGCATTCCCATTTGATTAAAGAAACCCATCAAAACTATAAACTAGAAAAATACAATGAGAGATTCGTAATCTCGACTTAAACGATAGAAGTTAAGCAGAAGCAGTTGCAGCAGAAGCCGTCGCAGCAGGAGCAGCAGCAGCAGGTGAAGGTCCATGCTTTGCTACTTTATGCAGTAATTCCTCTTTCTTAGCACCCACAACCTTGTCAATGATCTTGCCTTCCTTGAAGAACAAGAAAGTAGGCATTGCCTCCACGCCCCACTCCTCGGAAACAGCACTCAGTTCATCCACATCGACCTTTAGGAATGTCACTTCCGGCGTCTTCTTAGCCAAGTCTATCAAGACTGGGGCAATGACCCGGCATGGTCCACACCATGCAGCCGTGAAATCCACCACGATCTATTAAAATCCACACCAGATGTATCACTAGATTGTATAAGGATACCACCAAATCCATCACCAACTATGAACAGTTCATACAGGGTTACTTTTAAAGGGTAATCACTACGATAAATTTTCATTCATTCAAAGTTTCAAACCCAAATAATCTTCTACATCTCCTTGTAAATAAGCCAAAAATTTACAAGACACCAAATTCCCCACCAGCATTTTCATAAATTCGGCAGCTAGAGCTAGATAACAAGTTATTCTTATGAATCTTCTTGTAAAAAAGTCCAAAGAATCCAAGGCATGAAATTGACCACCGGCATTACAATAGGAACCAAATTTATTTATGTACTCAAATGGCTTAATCGATGTACAAAAACCCAGGTTTTTAAGCCATATCCAAATTAGTAATTACGAAGCTCGTAGAATAAGACAATTCTTCCTATTCACAAATGTATGAAGCAATAAAACCGAATCTTGATCTTAATTTTTTAAAGTTGACCCAAAATTGTAACCACAAATTCAATGCCGGATTAATTGAGCAATATAATCAAAATCCCCAAAGAACGAAGCTGATTACAAATTCAAAGCCAATATATTTATCACAGGAATGAGAATGAAAAGGCAAGTCAAACTTTCACACTAAGCTCCAAAACAAGCTAATCTACTAAACCCTTAAAACTTCAGACGACTGAAAAATTAAATTTTATGAAGAAAAGAAAAAGAGGGAGATTTGAAATACCAAATTCTTGTTCTCGTTGCCCTTCTGGAGTTGCTCTTCCTAGTCGGCGGTGGAGTGGCAGCCGATGACTTGACCTTTTTCCGCCATTTCCTTCCGTTCTTTCTAAGTAGTTTGATTCCCAAGCAATCTAGGGTTCTCTTCTTCACTGCTGGATTAATTTTGCGATGACTGAAATGGGGCACCGGTTCGGGTTATATATAACCCACGGTCGGCCGTAAAAAGAGGTCAAGCTTTCCAATTTCCATGTTTATTGGGGAAAAGTCATCACGCGTACGTGACGCTACACACAAGTCAGTGATGTTAAATAGATTATTGTTGGTTAGTGAGAATAATCTATGTAATCCCGCGGTGTGGACGCGATATTAAAGCCCAGCCCAAACACATACAATCTATATAATCTATGTTAATGACTTGAAACCTATGTTTTTAAATGAAGAATGTTTTGTTTTGATATAATCTATATAATCTGAAAACAACATATATATATATATATTTTAACTGATTTGATGAAAACAAATAAGTGAGCAAATAATGCAGGGTAACCTTGTGCAGATTTTGTTCTAAAAGTTGTTTTTCAACATTGGAATTGTCCATCTTAAGCACGGCAATTGTATACATGACTGAATTAAATTGTAGGTGAAGAAATTAGACATATTAGCAATTTAGACGATGTTGATGATCTGACAATATTAGAAAGGTCAACAGACTTACTTGTTCTTCGGAGAGTTGAATCAGAGTGATTGCTTGCGTCTTTTGCCGCAACTAGTGTGCATTGATGATGAGCTGAGGCCGATGCTGATTCCTCTGTCTTGGTGGTTGTCGCCATCATCGTCATCAAGTGTTCGCTTGTTACAGATTTGTCTAAGTTGTTTCAAATCTTCCTCGTACACCACATGGGCTCCACACTTTTTCACCGCCGTCCATTCTCCAAGGTAGCAGTTAAATTTGAATGAAACCTTACGATTATGACTGCTTATTATTGCAGCTTCCTTGAAATGACGATCTTCCCGATGAAAATATAATACAAAAAGGTTTTGTGACGCCCGACACGCCAGGTGAGATGGAAGATAGTCGCTCAAATCTAATGAACAAACAATTTCCAAAGAGTCTTCGTAAAAGACACTATTATATTCCCATTCATCTGCAAATGCAACACAAAAAGCAATCCCTATCATCGAATTACTCATCTTCACATCTATTGTATCTCCCACACTTTGTTGGTTGAACCACTTAGGAATTTCACTCCCAGGACATGCATTAATAAAATTTTGAACACGCGATTCACATATCATATTCTGATTACGCCGCTCAAATATTTCACTCTCAGCAACTTTGATTATTCTTGAAAACATATGCATTTCCAGGTTGCGTCCATCTTTTTCAACCAATCTGAAGCAATCGACACAACTTAACATACAATTATCCATATTGGCGGATCTTCTTTTACACACAGATAGAGGATCAGACAACCTTTCTAAGGAGCTACATTCATTTAATTGTACATCTAAAATTCTAGCAAATGGAAGATCTGGCAATTGTTGAAGACTTTTGCACCTATTCAGTTTAAGACACTCAAGATTTGAAAGGTGCCTAATGCTTGACGGAAGGCTAACAAAATTGTTTCCACACAGCCCTAGATGATCCAAACAAGATAAAAAGCAGCCAATATCATCCGGGATATCCCCTTCCCCAATATTACAATCACTTAGATCTAAAAACACCAAAGAGGATAAACGATTCAGAGATGACAACACCAAACGCCAACACTGGGGCTCACCCTTTCTAATTCCAATTAAGCACCCAAGGTAGGTCCCAATGTCCTCCAACAATGAACTTGAGGATTTACTATTTGTAAGTTTTGATCCTGTCAAACTTAGATATCTGAGATTCTTCATATGGGCAAGTGGCTTTCTACTATTTATAGCACTTTCAATCCAATTAAGAAAATATAAACTCTCCATCTCCCCTGGGAGTTTGTCAACTTTTGGACATCCAGTCACCCACACATCTATAAGACGCTTCAAATTACAAATGCCACTCGGAAGACCAAACAAACTTTTGCAATCAATTAAGAACAACGTACCTAGGGCATCCAGAAATTCAATTGAGGAAGGTATCTGCTCAATAGCAGTCCTACTCAGATCAAGATATGACAAACGTTTCATTTCTCGCCCAAATTCTGGAATCCTTTTCAACTTTGAGCAGCCATGGAGCGTCAAACTTCTAAGATTTTTAAGAAGTGCAATAGAAGGGTGAACCTCAACTAAATTGCTACAACTTGGCATATTCAACTCCTCAAGATTCGGAGTATTTGTGAAGTCTGGAGTACTCATTAAGTTATCACAATCTCTAAGATTTATATATTTCAAGTTCGGCCAGTTCTGTTAAGGACATACAATATGGTAGAATAATTAGTTCTTTTCAAATATAAAAATTTTAAAATTAAAATAACCATACAAAATATGCAATTATATTTGAATACTCTTACCTTTGGTTCATCCCAAAGCCGAACAAGTTTGCTATTAGGCATTGCAAGTTCAGTAAGATAATGCGGTTGAAAGCCTGGCGGGAGACACTTGGAAGGATAATGATTCCAACGGATGATTCTCAAGGAATGTGGAAGAAATTCGGGACAAGAGGAAACAATCAGATTATCAAATTCAAGAAGTCTTAATTCACGCATCTGACACAAAGCCTTGCAATTCCAGTGGGGCACTTCCTCCAATTTCTCCACGCGTGCGACAATTGCTTCAATTGCTTCCGTGCCCTAACAATCAAGAAAAATATAGTCAATCCACCTAAATTTACTATCTAAATAGATCATGTTAAAAATGAATAATTTATTAGTATCCTTACTGTGTTGTTCATGAATACATTAGAAATATCCTCAAGATTCCACAATCGAGTGCGTTCACCGGGATGTTTGGACTTTCCCTTTACAATTTCACGTGCCATTTCTCGAACCAAATCATGCATAGTCACTCTTTCTCTACAAACATGAAATTTCTCGATAGTAAAGAGAGATTTCTTAATAAGAATATCCATCACGCTACGGCTAGAAATCTCCCGCAGACGATCTAGTATTTCAATTACTTGCTCCTTTTCGTCCTCCTTAAGGATACAAGCAACATCAAGAAAAATAATCTTTTCCACCTCCTCTAGTCCATCAAAACTTACTTTGAGAACATCATAAATCTTTGGATTTGGAAATTTCCCTAGATTTTGAAGTTTACTTTCCCATATGCTTCGGTCTTCAAGTTTCACAGAGCTTCCTAAAACCTTAAGAGCTAGTGGGAGGCCTTTGGCATAGCACACGAAACGCCTAGACAATTCCAAAAAATCTTCCTCGGGTTGATCTTTTCCAAAGGCATTTAAAGCAAAGAGCGCAAGAGCTTTGTCATCCTCCAATACCTCTACCTTATATGGCCTCTTTGCACCATGCTTGACTAGCAAATCTTCATTCTTAGATGTAATGATAATTCTACTCCCCATACCAAACCAACCTTTGTTTCCCGCCAGTTTTTCTAGTTGGTCTGATTGATCTACATCATCAAGGACAAGAAGAACCTTTTTATTGCTTAAACGTGTCCTAATGTACTCGGTTCCCATTAGTTCCGCAAAAACTAGCTTAATATTATCCCCTAGGATTGGAAAAAGAACCTGTTTTTGTAGATTAACTAGAGTACGCTTTCTGACATCAGATAAGAACACACACAGTTTAAAATCAAGGGAAATTCTCTGAAAAAGTTGATAGAAAGGGGAAATCATGACAGAATAGAGAGTGAATTGAGAGAATACAGAGAAATCAAGAAAAGCCACCTTCAGTTTATTTTCCTTTTCCTTAGTTCAATTACAGTGTGTATAGGTACAGATTATATATCTCACCTTTTCTTAGTGTCTAAGACATAGCACGGTTGATCTCCCAAATACAGTTGGAGATTCCCTTCAACTCTTACAAATCTGTTCCCTAGAATCATGGTGATTGTGACACTTGTCACAATCACATGCTTAACTAACCACCGGTGGAATTGCATCAGTCTTCATGAGAACCCATCAGTCTTCATGAGAACCCGTGTGTGATGACCCTAGCTTAACTACCTGTGCTTGACTTGTGCTGTGCTTCTGTAGTGCTAACATCCCCCCTCAAGCTGATGTTCCATCAGGTTGAAGACATGGATATTAAACACCTTCTCTTCAAGAGACTTTGTAAACATATCAGCCACTTGATCACAAGATGAAACATGTTGGACATCAAGGTCCCCACGAATGACACGCTCCCGGACGAAGTGATAGTCAACCTCAATGTGCTTGGCCCGTGAGTGGAACATTGGATTGGCAGACAATGAAGTAGCAGAAGTACTATCACAGTATATGAGAGGAGCCTTGAGTAAAGGAACATGAATGACACAGAGAAGTTGTCGAATCCAAGTTAGTTCAGCAGCAGTGATGGCCAGTGCTCTATATTCAGCCTCTGTGCTTGACTTAGAGACGGTTTGCTGCTTCTTGGAAGACCAGGAAATGGGGTTGGGGCCAAGGAAGACAACTAGACCGGTAGTAGACCGGCGATCATTGGGGTCACCAGCCCAATCTGCATCTGTATAGGCAGTAAGTTCAAGGGAACCAGGGGTATACCTGATGCCACGATGAGAAGTGCCCTGGAGATACCTCAGGATCCTCTTAACAGCCATGAAGTGAGACTCACAGGGTTCTTGCATGAATTGACACACCTGGTTGACAGAGAAGGCTATATCAGGCCTAGTGAAGGTGAGATACTGCAGCGCCCCAACAATACTTCTATAATTGGAAGGGTTGTGATAGGCGGGACCATCATGTCTGCGAAGTCTGGTACCCGGGGCACTTGGTGTATCAAAGCCATTGCTGTGAGTCATGGCAGTTTTAGCAAGCAAATCAAGGATGTACTTCTCTTGGGACAAGAAGAGACCAGAAGGAGAACGGGTAATCTGGACCCCAAGGAAGTAATGAAGCTCTCCTAGATCCTTCATGTCGAATTCTTTAGTGAGAGAGTCAGTGACAGCCTGTATAGCAGAAGTGGAACTACCTGTGAGAATGATATCGTCTACATAGAGCAAGAGAACCACTAGATCAGCAGAAGTGTGCTGCACAAACAATGAAGCATCAGACCAGGTAGATTTGAATCCAAGACTGGGGAGAAAACCTGTAAACCGATCATTCCAAGCACGAGGAGCCTGCTTTAACCCATACAAAGATTTGTGCAACAGACAAACATGGTCCCTCTGATGAGGACTTGCAAACCCTGGTGGCTGGGACATGAAGACCTCCTCTTGGAGAATGCCATGAAGGAAGGCATTCTTCACATCAAGCTGTCTCAAGGGCCAAGAAAATTGAGCTGCCAGAGCTAAAACCAATCTAACAGTAGTGGGCTTCACAACAGGACTGAAAGTTTCACCATAATCGATCCCTTCTTCTTGACTGAACCTCTTGGCTACCAACCTAGCCTTATACCTTGCAACAGAGCCATCTGCATTCTTTTTGACTCTATACACCCACTTGCAGCCGACTAGGTTCTTACCTACTGGGAGAGGAACAAGGGTCCAGGTATGTTGAGTTTGAAGAGCATCAATCTCTTCTTGCATTGCAGTCAACCAGATAGGAGAAGTAACGGCAGACTTGAAAGATGCAGGTTCAACAACAGATAAATCAGCATCTGCAGATGGACCAGTAAGGCTGGAGCGAAAGGCCTTTTTCTTGCTAATCCCACTCTTGGACCTAGTCTGCATAGAATGCATGTTGACACCAGAAATAGGAAGAACAATCTGGAGGAGAGCAGGATTAAAAGAGGAATCATGATCCAAATTGGCCACTGCAGTAGAGGGCTCAGAGGATGGAGCCACTGAGGAGGCTGAAGTGTGAGGAACTGAAGGCACCTCTGTGGGGACCCCAAGGACAGGGAGAGTATCTGGTATTGAAGGAAGTGTGGAGGACTGAGGAGGTGAAGGAATTCCAGGAGATGTATTAAGGTGAGAGAACCTGTTGGAGTCAGGAAAACCAGGTGTACATACAGAATTGTGAAGAGGAGTTTCAGGAGAAACGGGTAAGTGACAGTACTGGGGAATGGAATCAGAAGATGCCCCAGATGACAGTAAGGGAGACCTAAGTGTGAGGGACTCATAAGGAAACTCAGATTCATTGAATAGTACGTGCCTTGAAAGGTAAGTCCGCTTGGAGACTGGATCAAAGCAAATATAACCCTTATAGGATGCTGCATAACCCAGGAACACACACTTAACAGTTTTTGGTTGAAGTTTAGTCCGATTATAGGGCCTGAGCAAAGGAAAACAGGAGCATCCAAAGATTTTCAGAGAGCAGATATCAGGGAGTGAACCATATAGTTTCTCATGAGGTGACACCAATTGCAGATTAGAGCAGGGCATTCTATTAATAAGATAGACAGAAGTGAGAGATGCATAAACCCAAAACTGTGCAGGAAGCTTAGCAGTTTGTAGCAATGTTACAGTGGTTTCAATTATATGCCTGTGCTTTCTTTCTGCTAAGCCATTTTGTTCAGGGGTGTGAGGACAGGATTTCTGGTGCCTGATCCCCTTTTGTGTAAGAAACTGATGCAACTTAAAACTGGAGTATTCTCCCCCACCATCAGATTGGAGAGTCTTGACAGAAACAGTAAAGGTATTCAAGATAGATGCATAAAAGTTGACAAAGATGGAGTAGAAGTCTGATTTGTTCTTCATGGGAAATAACCAAGTAAACCGTGTACATTCATCTATCAAAGTAACATAATATCTAAATCCTTCAGGAGAAGGTTGAGGTGAAGGACCCCATACATCTGTGTGAACAATTTCAAAGAAACTCATGGATTTTGAAGCAGAAGAGGGAAATGACAGTTTTGTGAACTTTCCTTGTAAACAAGGTTCACATGGATATTGGTGTTTGTCAGGAGAAACAGCTACACTAGATTTCTTAAGAACTAAAGAGACTACATCATTGGCAGGATGCCCTAATCGATGATGCCACAAACTGAAGGGAACCTTCTTACACAGAAAGACAGACTGAGAGGATTTCTGAACCTGGATGGCAGGGAGTGATGGCAGCTGACACGGGATGGAGTAAAGTCCTTCATTGCTCAACCCCTTGTAGAGAATCTGTCCTGTGAGTCTGTCCTGAATTGCAAAGCAGGTATCATCAAGAACAAAGCTACACTGATTATCTCTACAGAACTGATTAACAGAAAGCAAGTTCTGAGTAATGTTGGGCACATGTAACACCTGATTCAGCTTAAATGATTGTGGAGAAGGGGAATTAGTGACAAGAGAAGAGTTTCCAGTGTGAGCAATATGCAAACCTGTTCCACTAGCTGTGGTAACCGTTTCAGAGGAAGTATGTGGTGATACCCTATTCAGGTGTGAAAGGTCAGCTGTCATGTGAGCTGTGGCACCTGTGTCAGCAATCCAGAAGTCTTGATTTTGGGAAGGTCCTTGAGAGTTCGGCTGTGAAAAGGAGAAACCTGGAGATGTGGCTGTCATAGCTTGAAGATTGTTGGTCAGGACAGTGGAGGGTGGAGTGCCTTGATAGGAAAAATTAGCTCTGTGGTAGCAGTTCAGAGCACTGTGGCCATACTTCCAACAGATTTGGCAAGGGTCTGACAGTTGGGGACCCTGGGAGAAAGATTGTCTGTGATAACAATCTGATGCAACATGTCCCCGTTTCCCACAAATCTGACAGGTGGGAATTGGCTGTGAGTTTTGAGGATTTGAACCCCTTCCTTGGCTGTTGAATCTCCCACCATTGTAATTGTTGTAAAACTTGTTCTTTCGGCCTCTATAGGAGTTGTTTTGACCTCTCCACTGATTATTGAAAGGAGGGGCATTGTACCCCCCATTGTACCCATACTGCTGGAAATTACCACTGAACTGTTGACAGTTGTTCAACTGCTGAACATTGTCTTGATGCTGATCAGGCTCAATAGAACAGTGAGGGGTATTGGAGGAAAGCACAGGAGACAAGCCTCCAGATGAATTAGTCCCTGCAGGTTCAAAACTTGTACCCTGGAAATGAGGGGCTGGATTTCGGGTTGCTGTTAATGCAGACAGGAAGGGAACTTGATCTCCTCCTTGTTCTATGACTGCTTCTTCAGCTAGCAGTTGTGCCCTGAATTCTTTAAGAGAAATGGTGCTTTCACGGCCTCTGATCACACACCTGAAGGTGTTGTATTCTGCAGGAAGACCCCTCAAGGCAAGAATCACTATATCATCAGTTTCAAAATGGACACCACAAGACTCAAGTTTGTCTCTAGCATCCTTGATCCTTTGCAGATATTGTACCATGTTCTCAGGACCCTTCTTGATACTTTGGAGATCAGTCTTCATTTGAAAGATGGAGGCTTTGGTAATGGAAGCAAACCTGTCCCTGAGATTGGACCACATTTCTTGTGAAGTTCTACAGCCAATAACACAAGACATAGCAGAGGAGGACAGTGTTGCTGTGATCAGTTGCATGAGGGCTCTATCGTGTAGCTTCCAAACCTGAGCACATTGAGCATTCTGAGAGTCTGTACCATCAACAGCTTCCGGACAAGGGTTTGAACCACTCACAAACCCTGTTAAATTGTGTACACTGAGCAGCAACTCCATCTGGAAATTCCAGGTCATATAATTGTGGTCATCGAGCTTTACTTGAACGGAGTTTCCTACTGTGGTTGTGAGTCCTGCAATAGGCGATTGCAGGATTTGAAGTTGTGAAACACTCACCATAATTGGACTTCAATCTTTCCTCAATTCACTGAGGATTTTTATCAAACACCTGAAGAGCTTCTCTGGCTTCTTGAGGTTTCTTCAATATGAGCTTCTTGGATCTTCTTGCTTCTTGAGCTTTTTGATCCTTGCTTTGATCTGTCTGCAGATTCTTCTGAATTTCTTCTTGAGAATATTTGTTTACATATAGCTTCTTTGAGCTTCAATCAAGAACAACGGTGAACAAGAACACTAATAAAAGGAAAGAGAGAAGTAGCGAAGCGGAAGAAAGAAGATGAGGTCATCAGGCCTTGTTAGGCTTTGATACCATGATAGAAGGGGGAAATCATGACAGAATAGAGAGTGAATTGAGAGAATACAGAGAAATCAAGAAAAGCCACCTTCAGTTTATTTTCCTTTTCCTTAGTTCAATTACAGTGTGTATAGGTACAGATTATATATCTCACCTTTTCTTAGTGTCTAAGACATAGCACGGTTGATCTCCCAAATACAGTTGGAGATTCCCTTCAACTCTTACAAATCTGTTCCCTAGAATCATGGTGATTGTGACACTTGTCACAATCACATGCTTAACTAACCACCGGTGGAATTGCATCAGTCTTCATGAGAACCCATCAGTCTTCATGAGAACCCGTGTGTGATGACCCTAGCTTAACTACCTGTGCTTGACTTGTGCTGTGCTTCTGTAGTGCTAACAAAAGTAGCTTAGCAAGGGTGGTTTTGCCTGCTCCTCCCATTCCCGTTATCCCTATAAAGCGAACATCATGTGCTTCGAGATCTAATTGCAAACGCAGTTGCTCAAGCGGAAAATCAATTCCGACCAATTTCTCTTGGGAGTCGAACAAGGTGAATGTAGGATTGATTTTTCTCCACACATATTTAACAATATCATCGATGAGAACACCTGCATTCCTGTATACATGAAGACAGACATAAATATAACAAGATAGGTTGCTGCGTCAAATTAAGAGAAATTGAAATGTGTGTTAAGATGCAAGTAGGCTAAAGGACTCATGAATTGTTACTCGAAATTTTTTGAATCCCAGCCAGAAAGACTGGCTACTTCTCTTAAGGCAGCTCTCCATTGCTTGACATTCTCGGCTTCTTCACCAAATCGTTGTTGATGCTTTGTGAAGGCTTCTGCAAAAGTCCCCGTCTGATTTCGTACAGCGGAAGGAACCACGCCATAGAAAATTGGGAGAATGGTGTTGGTGTGGTGTTGAAGAATGGATGTGAGTTCGTCCAAACACCATGTGGACGAAGCGTAGTTCGGAGAGAGGACAACGATGGCAAGGTGAGATCGTTCGATTGCGTTCAAGAGCTCTGGAGAAATAGGTGATCCTTTCCGAAGGTCGATGTCGTCCTTGAAAATGAAGGTTTTGATGGCTTGCAAGAAGTTCAATTCCTTGTACAAGTGGGATACAAAACCCCAGCGTGTGTCCTCGCCCCTGAAACTCAAAAACACGTCATACATCTTCTGCCGGCGACACGGAGGAGGAGCCGATGCGGATGCTGCTGTTTGGGTGCTGCTCAATGTTGACATGGCCATTGGAAATAATTACTTCAAATCTTATTCCGATAATCTTTCAATTGCAAAAGAAATTGCTGTCCGCAACTCAAGAGCACAGTACTGAAAATATCTCCACTCGACTCAGACTTCAGAGCTCCTTCAATCAGGTCAATGCAAGAATTTTAGAGCATCACTGAAGGACATTAAACAGAAGAAAGCAGATGCAGGTAGAGTAGAGATAATAGAAAACACGTTGCTGGGAAATTAAAACATGAAAAGGGAAGAAATGGAAACCGCGTTGTGTCGGTGGTACCCCTAATTATTAGTCTACTACCTTTGCGCGTGGTTGGTCCTTTTGTGCCAGTGGAGCCTAGCAGGGTATCTTATTTTTAGAGCTTTGTTAATCTTTGAAAAATATAAAGTTGTGGCTTTAACACAACTTAAAGTTGACTCTTAAACAACACTTATCATGTACCATTTTTATTTTACATATTTTTATTTATAAATCATAAATAGAAGAAAAAACAGACATGTACTAGTTTGATGAAAAACAGTGGTGAGGGTTAACCACCAAAAAGTGGGATCATGGATTTTTTTTTTGCCTTATTTATTTTTAAATATCATTTACTATTTTAACCTTTATTATAGCAAAAATATTATGTTTTCCAAATATGCATGGAGATCTTATCATACCAAAAATATTATGTTTCATAATTATGTTTCCTTCATTCTAAACAAAGAGTTTGTAGAAATTTCATTGCTTCAACATCATAAATATAAATACATATTCTAGTTTGTGCCAGTTCAATGTGGTAGCCCAACACAAATTCTGCAACAAGTGGAATAAAATTTCTAGTTCGAAACAAAATACTAGATATATAAAATACTTGAAGAAAACTCTAGTGACGATCTATTAACGTTGTGATGTAGAGACCGTAGATATTGTTCTCTTAAACTAAGAGATCCTAGTTTATAATTAGAATCAAACAAATGATTATATACATTAGAATGAACATTGATGAATTCAATGTCAAGATAAAAGAACTTGTAGAAAAAAACTCATACGAGAAAGTGTATGTTCTCATTCTAATCCTGTATTCATGGTAAGAAACCACCCGGAGGAGTGATCATTAATTATAAAAGTTGAACAATTTGAATTTGATGGTTAGTTTATTCCAAAAAAGGATGTATTAGTTAGCCAAACTAAATATATAATTTTTGTAGTAAATTTGATTGTAAGTCAAGTTTTTGGTAAATCAAATTAATTGAGGAGTCAAAAGTTTTACTCTCTTCAATATACCTAGCGGCCATTACGTACCAATGAATAATTACGTTTTTTGGCTTGAGCATAGCCCCTCAAACATATCAAAGATAGATGGATAAAATATTTAAAAACCACAAAGATTTATCTATGGTCTCCAAACATTATATTCTTGTGTCTCTAAAAAAATCACAAGCGTCATTTATAAATTCTCTATAAAACATTCTAAAACTATGAAATAATTCTATCCCCTAAAAAGATAGAGGTAGCTAGAAAATGAGTCTATAAATTTTTTAGGAATAATGCTACATTATTCAGGCACAAAACTTCAAGAGCATATAATATCTAAAATATATAAGATATTTTTATGAAGAATTAAAACATAATAAATAATTACAAAGTTTTTAGGAGTTCTAAATTATGAACGAAATTTTATAAAAAAAATATCACAAAAGAAGTTCCTCTTTTAGAAAAAACTAAAAAATAATAGGACACAAGAAAACTCGTTATTAATTAAAAGTATAAAAAATGACGTAATAAGTTTATTTTTCTAGACTGTTGATAAACTTATTTTATAAATAGATGCCTCAACAATAATGAAGAAAGGGAAACAATGCGGTGGGGAAAGGAAATTTGGTCGAAGCATGCAGGACCTAGAAGAAAGAAAATTTTCATCTGAAAAGCAGATGATAATGAAGAAAGGGAAACAATGCAGTGGGAAAAAGAGGGAAAAGAAAGAAAAGATGGATGAAAAGGAAAAGACAGAAGAAAAGACCAGGAAACCTCATTCGGTTCCAATCGGTGGCAAACAATTTACACCGACTTGCTGAATGATTTACTTGTTGACCAAAAATGCTGTGGTTTCGGCAGCTTGAAGTTGAAGGTACCCCTAATTATTGGTCTACTACCTTTGCGCGTGGTTGGTCCTTTGTGCCAGTGGAGCCTAGCAGGGCTAGTGGGTTGTTGGATTCATTTTTTGGCCAAAAACATAAGAGCAATATGAACATAATAATTTGTACCAAAGTTGATCTAGAGTAGGTTCCAAGAAAGTACCGGGAGTCGGCACATGAGGAAGAGGCCGAAAACAAACTTTCTTTTTCACCAGGGAAAATAAAATAAACTTCGGAGTAGGTAGTGTAAAAATTACAAGAACGGGATAGTTTGTATTATATATGAACTAAAGAATTCATACAGAATTAGAGTTAAACTTATCTAAAAGGAATGATTACCAAAAATGAATGCGAAGTGTGTAAAAATTTGAGTGTTACATCAATTGAATAAAGTTTGACTTACACTTAAATTGGGAAGCCTCAACGATAAAGGATTGCTAATTCCATTTTGATTAGGATTACCGTTGAACTTTACTAATCCATATTGGAGACTAATTAGAAGTCTAAACATTCTAATACGTGAGTGCTTAGACGGATTGTCTATATTATGAAGAAACCACTTCTCTCACAGGGTTCGCTTAATCTTTCGGACTATTACCTATTGATGGTTTTTTAGCATCATGGTTCCTGATAAAGAGAAGAATGTTTGCTCCCGTGTTTTGCCTTGTATGTGAAGTCGATCATGGATTCATCTTCTATCTCCACAGGTTTGTGTTCGTATCTTGTTATTTCGTTGTTTGTTTGATGTCTTAGTGTTAGTGTGGTTAAAACTCTTGAATTGTGATTTTGGTTAACTTGTTCCGTGTGATATTAGAGCCGCAATTCACGTTTTTAATTCGTTAAAATAATTAAGCTTACAAAAAAAAAAACAAAGGGGTTGTGTTTTTGAAAAAAAAAACCCCTAAAGGAATAGGCGGGCTTTGACTCTATGTTTCCTTGCCTCGCTGCTCCTACCTTCTCGCTCGATGAGAATCACTCATTCTCTTTGCACTACGGGGACTGACGATGAATCAGGTTGACTCGCTGCTCCTACGTCCTTACAATCTTTCCGCTGCTGATTCCGACGAGTTAGGTTGGTGACAGGTACGTCGATGACGACGACTTTTCTCTTTGTTGGCAGCGTTTAGGCTGTTGCACAAAAAAAAATTGATTGTCGATTCAAGGTTAATTATTGCTCTCTGGTGTGCTTGGACTGTTTGACTGTTGATTCTTCTATTGATTGCTCTCTGGTTGACCTCTAGTTTTATCTATTGCGTTGATTCAAATGTGTACATCAAATTGTGGTTTCTTGAGATTTGGGGAATTTTGATTCGAATGAACGTTGAGAATTGCTTGAATCGTCCAGTATGCATAATAATGTTTGAGATTTGGGGATTTTTTTTTAACCTTACTTCCTAAAGGTGTCTCGTTCAAGTTATATTAGATTGTTTATGATGTTTATTGTGCTGAAATCAATTGGAAAATTTTGCATTTACCCAAAGTGCTGCAAAGTAGCGATTGATGTGAAATCAAGAACTTGACAGTTCATCTTGATTGATTTCAAATTTTGGTGTTTCTTCTTCTATATCTCCACAGTTGGTTTGAAGTCATTAAATATGGCTAACATTTCATCTTGACTGGATGAGGGAATTATAAGAAGTGGAAACGGGAGATAAGGGCTTTTCTAATCTTCAATGCCCTTGATATATGCCTTTGATAATCCAAGGTCACCTCCAATCACCAAACAGAGTTTCAAACAGGACAAGGCTGACTATGAGAAGTGGTGGAAGGCTAATGAGCTTACAATTCTATCATTGAGACTGGAATGGCAGACACAGTGCGTAGTGCAATCAAGGAACATGAACGGGCATCATAGTATCTGGTCGAGACAGACAAGAAGTTCAAGGAGTCAGAAAAGGCTGAACTGAGCAAGTATATGATGATCCTCACCAAGACTCAATTTGAGGGCAATGGGCCAATTAGGGACCATATCATGACAATCACTGATGCAGATGAGAGGGTAAATTTCATGGATGTTCATATCAGTGACAATCAACTGGTTTTTATGATCCTCCAAGCACTGCCTGGCAAATTCAGTCAGCTCAAAGTTTCCTAAAACACTCAAGATGAGAATTGGACTGTGGACAAGCTGATCTCCCAGTGCGTGCAGGAGGAAGCCACGCAACAATCTGAAAGGACAAAGGATTTGGAGGCTATAAACCTGATCCATGTGTCTAAGGGAAGGAAGCACGTCAGTCATCAGTATAGTAAGAATCCTAAACACAAAGAATCTGCTAAATTTTATTTATCTGCCAGAAATACTGACATCTCTAAAATGCTTGACAATTTTAAGTACAAACAAAAGAATGTTGAAAAAGTAAAATGTTTCTTTTGCAAACTACCTGGACATTTGAGAAAATACTGTGAAAGTTCTAAAGAATGGCTGAGGAGTAAGGGAAAAGCCAATGTTTATGTCTGTGTGAAATCCAATTTGATTGAAGTTCCTAAGATCACTTGGTGGTGAGAGTTGCTTGGTTGGTGTATCGAATAGCATCTTTGGGACAGATCCATGTCCGAATGTGCTCAAGCATCTATCAGTTGAAGCTGTTTGTTCAACACAAGTTATGACTAATTAACTTAATTCGAAGAGGTGAAGACCTTGTAAGAGGAGGAGGTCAAAGACTTCGAAACACAGAAAACACATCCAATCCACGAAGCAAAGAATCAAGACGTACGAAGCCATACCTATTAGTTGATCCATATTTATGAAAATTTGAAGTTTTTGGATTCATAATGTGATTGTGTATAGTAGTATGTTAAGTTATAGGCAAATGCTTTTGCCACAATTAGTTTGTTGTTAAATTAAATGCAAGTGCTTTTGCCACAAGTAGCTTGTTGTTCAAGTAAAGGCAAGTGTTTTTTTGCCTCGAATTGTTTTGACCCTAATTCCCTGCCCTCTTTATCCAGATAGGAGTTACCACCAGCAATTGATTGTACAAATAAACGACCAAACTATGCTATGATTCTTTGGTAATGCTAGTTGAGCAAAAGGGAGCGAAAATTCGGGTGTACTATGTTTATTATATACTTGTTTTGATAATTGTAATTTTCATCACGAGGTGTCCGAGTCAGCGTACGCATACCTCGACTAATTCTTACACCTCGGCTAATCCTCACTCGGATCTAGGGGAAAGCAATGAACTCGACTAATCACTTTTTCTCACACCTCGACTAATCCTCACTCGGGCTGGGAGGTTAGCAATGGCCTTAACTAATCACTTTTTCTCACACCTTGACTTATCTTCACTTGAACAACCCTAACCACACGTGCTACTTCTAGAAATCGAACTCAAGCAGTGCTAGAATGATTCAATCCCATAGAAGTACGGTAACTAATTGCACCACACCAAATGTTTTTTTTTTTTAATTTAATTTTTTTATATACTTTGATTTAGTCAATAAAGAAGCTGCACGCTTTTTTTTTTTTTCATGTTCGTTGATTTTATTTTGATTTACACAATCTGGCCCATTAGATATAAACATAAGGCTGCACTTAATAATTACATTGATTCTCCACAAAAGGCTGCACTTAGTAAGTACATTGATTCTCCTTTGATTTACGTAATTAAAAGACTAAAAGTAAAAAGAAGCACCTGAAGAGAAATCAGGGAGAGTGAAAATCACCCCATTTACAAAATATCTCAAGTTTTTTATGTTCTCCCGACAATTCAAGTTATATTCAAATTCGAAAAACAAGTAATGCAGATCTCCAAAAATTTCGATATTCAATTCAACTTCCTCCCAATTGTATGAACATAGTAAACTAGCATTTCCATTTGATTAAAGAAACCCATCAAAACTATGAACTAGTGAAGTACAAATGTACAATGAGAGGTTCATAATCTCGACTTAAACGATAAGTTAAGCAGAAGCCGTCGCAGCAGAAGCAGCAGGTGAAGGTCCATGCTTTGCTACTTTATGCTGTAATTCCTCTTTCTTAGCACCCACAACCTTGTCAATGATCTTGCCTTCCTTGAAGAACAAGAAAGTAGGCATTGCCTCCACGCCCCACTCCTCGGAAACAACACTCAGTTCATCCACATCGACCTTTAGGAATGTCACTTCCGGCGTCTTCTTAGCCAAGTCTGTCAAGACTGGGGCAATGACCCGGCATGGTCCACACCATGCAGCCGTGAAATCCACCACGATCTATTAAAATCCACACCAGATGAACGGAATTCAATGGTTAAGCATTGTATAAATTGTATAAGGATAACACCAAATCCATCACCAATTATGAACAGTCCATACAGGGTTACTTTTAAAGGGTAATCACTACGATAAATTTTCATTCATTCAAAGTTTCAAACCCAAATAATCTTCTACATCTCCTTGTAAATAAGTCAAAAAAATTACAAGACACCAAATTCACCACCAGCATTTTCATACATTCAAAGTTTCAAACCCAATAGGCTGAAATTTCGGCAGCTAGAGCTAGATAACAAGTTATTCTTATGCATCTCCTTGTAAAAAAGTCCAAAGAATCCAAGGCATCAAATTGACCACCGGCATTACAATAGGAACCAAATTTATTTGGGTAATCAATTGGCTTAACCGATGTACAAAAACCCAGGTTTTTAAGCCATATCCAAATTTGACCCAAAATTGTAACCATATCCACCCGTATCACAAATGTATGATGCAAAAAAACCGAATCTTGATCTTAACTTTTTAAATTTGACCCAAAATTGTAACCAAAAATTCAGTGGAGGATTAATTGAGCAATATAATCAAAATCCCCAAAGAACGAAGCTCATTACAAAATCCAAAGCCAATATATTTATCACAGGAATGAGAACGAAAAGACAAGTCAAACTTTCACACTAAGCCCCAAACAAGCTAATCTACTAAACCCTTTAAACTTCAGACGACTGAAAAATTAAATTTTACGGAAAAAAAAAAAGAAAAAGAGGGAGATTTGAAATACCAAATTCTTGTTCTCGTTGCCCTTCTGGAGTTGCTCTTCCCAGTCGGCGGTGGAGGGCTGCCGATGACTTGACCTTTATCCGCCATTTGCTTGCTAGTTTGATCCCCAAGCAATCTAGGGGTGGCAATGGGTCGTGTCGTGTCGGGTTCGTGTCGTGTCATGAATTCTGTTTTACCCATTTATGCCCAACCCGAATCCGACCCGTTTAATAATCGTGTCAAGAATGTCTAACCCGAACCCGACCTGTTAATGACCCGTGTAACCCGTTTAACCCATTTAATAAACAGGTCATACTCAAAACCCAATTAACCTATGACCCGTTTGACCCGTTTAACCCGTTTAACATGTTTAATCTATTTAAATTATAAAATTTAATAGATATTTAGGTAGTAAATGGGTAGATATATGGGTTAGTAATGACACGTTTATTAAATGGGTCAATATATAAGCCAATATACGGGTTAACCTGTTAACCCGAAATCTACCCATTTATTAAACGGGTTAACAGGTTATTAAACGGATTAACAGGTTGACCCGAAACCCACCCGTTTAATAAACGGGTCATAACGGGTTGACCCGAAAATGACCCGAAATTTTAATCGTGCGGGTTGACCCGCATAAATTTCGTGCGGGTTTCGAGTCGTGTATCGGGTCGTGTCAAAAATTGCCACCCTTAGTTCTCTTCTTCACTGCTGGATTAATTTTGCGATGACTGAAATGGGGCTCCGGATCCGCTTATATATAGCCCACGGTACAAAGAGGTCAAGCTTTCAATGTTTATTGAGGAAATGCCTAGATTATTGTCGGTTAGTGAGAATATAGGTCCAAAATGAACCTGGAAAAAAATGAGAGGCCCAAATTCAATATAGTCCCGCGGTGTGGACGCGATAATAAAGCCCAGCCCAAACACATAGATCTTCACTATGTAATGTTATTGTCGGTTAATGACCTCATAAATGAAGAATGTTTTGTTTTGATATAATCTAAATTATCACAGAGAGATTCGGAGATACGACCTCATAAAATAATTAAAAACAATATATATATATATATATATTTTTAATTGATTTGATGAAAACAAATAAGTGAGCAAATAATGCAGGGTAAAATTTGAAACCTCGTGCAGATTTTGTTCTAAAAGTTGTTTTTCAAGATTGAATCTGAATGAGTTTGCTCCATACAACCAGTATGTTGGTTAATTTATATTGTTTGTTTCAAATTAAAGAAGAGAATCAAACTTACCACGTCAAAAAATGCTAAATGGAGCAAGAATTTTGTGGAGAAAATTGGCTTGAAGATGACCGAAATGGATGCTAGAGTTGTAAGGGCCTAGAGGACTGCAACTGATAGTGCCATCACAAAGTATCTGAAACAAGAACATACATCAAACATTGCAAAACAACTTTTAGCAATTTAATTCAGTCCGTTGACCTTTCTGAAACAAGAACATATTGTAGTTGTGTTTTTTCCGATGTGAGACATTTTCCTCACATATCAACACGACCTCTCACGTGTGGCGGATTTTTCAGCCTATCACGTGACGACTTGAATATTCAGCCTATCACGTGACAATTTGAATGGGGACGTGTGACACGTGTGACAGTTAAGCCTATCACGTGGAATAGCCCCGCTCTGATACCATGTAAGAAATTCAAGTTCCACCCCAAAATTAATTGGCTATGGGAGGAGTAGCCCAAGATCTTATAAGGCACATTTTGTAGTTGTGTTTTTCCAATGTGGAACATTTCCCTCACATTTAGAAAACAACATTGTGTAAGTCGATCTTCCACAGAGGCTGAGTACATGCTCATGGCTGATACCACTTATGAGCTTCAGTGGCTAAGGCATTTGTTCAAGGATTTACAGATTGAACTTGCTGGAGTTCCCTCTCTTCACTATGACAACATTTCAACCTTATCTTGCAACCAATCATGTACATCATTCCAAACTAAAACATATTGAAGCAGATGTTCACTTCGCTCGTGAGAAAGTAAAGGAGGGTTCCATTACACTGAAGTTTGTTGCCTCTAAGTTACAACCTGTAGACCTGTTCATAAAGGCTTTGTGCTCTCCTCAGTATACCTTTTTCTGCAACAGCTTGATGTTGTGTTCCCCCCATCAAGCTGAGGGTGGGTGTTAAGATAGTTAGGGTATTTGTTATGTTAGTTAGGCGGTTAGTTTTTCAGCTGTCAATGAGTTGTAGTGTGAAGCCACGTGTAGGAATGTTAGAAGCTATTTTTGTTATTTTGTTTTTAGTTACTATCAGCCCAACCAAAAGTTATAAATGGTTGCTCCCCGTGTAAAAGACGTTTCAGTTTTTCAATAGAGAAAAAACACCTCAATACAAAAGTTTTCCCCCCAAAAGTTTTCTCTCTGAATTTTCTCTAGGTTTTCACAACATTGTATGCATGACTGAATTAAATTGTAGGTGAAGAAATTGAACATATTAGCAATTTAGACAATGTTGATGATTTCACAATATCAGAAAGGTCAACGGACTTACTTGTTCTTCAGAGAGTTGAATCAGAGTGATTGCTTGCGTATTTTGATGCAACTAGCGTGCATTGATGATGAGCTGAGGCCGATGCTGATTCCTCTGTCTTGGTGGTTGTCGCCATCATCATCATCATCATCAAGTGTTCGCTTGTTACAGATGTATCTGAGTTGTTCCAAATCTTCCTCGTACACCACACGGGCTCCACACTTTTTCACTGCCATCAAGCACGTCGTCATTGCATCGTAGTATTGTATGTTGAATGAAACCTCGAGATTAAGACTGCTTATTATTGTAGATTCCTTGAAGTCAAAATATTTCCTACGAAAATATAATACACAAAGATGTTGTGACACCAGATACCCCACGTCAAATAGAAAATTTGGCCTCGCTGCTAATGAACAAACAATTTTCAAAAATTTTCTAGGAAAGGCAGCTGTTGGATTGTCATTATATTCCCCTTCATCTGCAAATGCAACACAAAAAGCAATCCCCATCATCGAATTCTTCGTCTTCACATCTATTGTACCTCCCACACTTTGTTGATTGAACCACTTAGGAATTTCACTCCCAGGCCATGCATTAATAAGAGAATAACCACGAACCTCACCCTCAGCGAATTTGATTATACTTGAAAACATATTCATTACCAAGTTGCCTTCATCTTTTTCAACCAATCTGAAGCAATTGAAACAACTTAATATACAATTATCCACATAGGCGGATCTTCTTTTCCACACGGATAGAGGATCAGACAACCTTTCTAAGGAGCCGCATTCACTTAATAGTACAAATAAAGTTCTAGGAAATGGAAGATCTGGCAATTGTTGAAGCCTTTTGCACCTATTCAAATTAAGATAATCAAGATTTGAAAGGCGCCTAATGCTTGACGGAAGGCTAACGATATTGTTTCCACTCAGATATAGAGAAGCCAAACAAGACAAAAAGTAGCCAATATCGTCCGGGATATCCCGTTCCCCAATATTACAATCACTTAGATTTAATTGCACCAAAGATGAAAAACGATTTAGAGATGACAACACCGAACGCCAACATTGATGCCCACTCATTCTAATTCCTAATAAGCCCCAAAAGTAGGCCTCCATAGTAGGCTCACTATTTGTAATTTTTTTTCCACTCAAATCTAGAAATCTGGGTTCCCTCATAGCGACAAGTGGCTCTATCTTATTTGTAAAACTTCCTTCCCAATCAAGCACCTGTAAACTCTCCATCTCCCCTGGGAGTTTGTCAACTTTTGAACATCCAGACAACCACACAACTGTAAGACACTTCAAATTACAAATGCCACTCGGAAGACCAAACAGACTTTTGCAATCAGCTAAGAACAACATATTTAGGCCATCCAGAAATTCAATTGAGGAAGGTATCTGCTCAATAGCAGTCCTACTTAGACCAAGATACGACAAAAGTTTCATTTCTCCCCCAAATTCTGGAATCCTTTTCAACTTTGAGCAGCGATCGAACACCAAAAATCTAAGCTTTTTAAGAAGTGCAATAGAAGGGTGAACCTCAACTAAATTCCTACAACTTTCCATATCCAACTCCTCAAGATTCGAAATATCTGTGAAGTCTGGAGTACTCATTAAATTATCACAATAACGAAGATCTATATATTTCAAGTTCGGCCAGTTCTGTTCAGTATATACAAAATGGTAGAATAATTAGTTCTTTTCAAATAAAAAAAATTAAAAAATTAAAGTAACTTTACAAAATATGCAATTATATATGAATTCGCTTACCTTTGGTCCATCCCAAAGCTGAACAAGTTTGCTATAAGGCATTTTAAGTTCAGTAAGACAATGCGGTTGAAAGCTTGGCGGGAGAAACTTGGAAGGATAATGACTCCAACGGATGATTCTCAAGAAATGTGGAAGAAATTTGGGACAAGAGGAAACAATCAGATTATCAAATTCAAGAAGGATTAGTCCATGCATCTGACACAAAGCCTTGCAATCCCAGTGTGGCACTTCCTCTAATTTCTCCACGCGTGCGACAATTGCTTCAATTGCTTCCGTGCCCTACCAATCAAGAAAAAAATAGTCAATCCACCTCAAATCTACTATGCAGTCGATCGTGTTCAAAATAAATAAATTATAAGTATCCTTACGGTATTATTCATGAATACATTAGAAATATCCTCAAAATTCCACAATCGAGTACGTCGACCGGGATGTTTGGACTCTCCCTTTACAATTTCACATGCCATTTCTCGGACCAAATCATGCATAGTCACACTTTCTCTACGAGTGTGAAATTTTTCGACAGTAAAGAGAGATTTTTTAATAAGATCATCCATCACACTACGAGTAGAAATCCCACGCAGACGGTCTAGTATTTCAATTACTTGCTCCTTGGCGTTCTCCTTAAGGATACAGGCAACATCAAGAAAAATCATCTTTTCCACCTCCTCTAGCCCATCAAAACTTACTTTGAGAACATCATAAATCTTAGAATTAGGAATTTTCCCTAGATTCTCAAGTTTACTTTCCCATATGCTTCGGTCTTCATGCTGCACAGAGCGTCCTAAAACCTTAAGAGCTAGTGGGAGGCCTTTGGCATAGCACACGAAACGCCCAGACAATTCCAAAAAATCTTCCTCGGGTTGATCTTTTCCGAAGGCATTTAAAGCAAAGAGCGCAAGAGCTTTGTCATCCTCCAATACCTCTACTTTATATGGCCTCTCTGCACCATGCTTGACTAGCAAATCTTCATTTCTAGATGTAATGATAATTCTACTCCCCATACCAAACCAACCTTTGTTTCCCGCCAGTTTTTCTAGTTGGTCTGATTGATCCACATCATCAAGAACAAGAAGAACCTTTTTATTGCATAAGCATTTCCTAATGTACTCAGTTCCCATTAGTTCATCAAAAACTAGCATAATATTATCCCCAAGGATTGGAAAAAGAACCTGTTTTTGTAGATTAACTAGAGTATGCTTTCTGACATCAGATAAGAACACACAAAGTTCAAAATCAAGGGAAATTCTCTGAAAAAGTAGCTTAGCAAGTGTGGTTTTGCCTGCTCCTCCCATCCCCATTATCCCTATAAACCAACATCATGTGCTTCGAGATCTAATTGCAAACGCAGTTGCTCAAGCGGAAAATCAATTCCGACCAATTTCTCTTGGGAGTCGAACAAGGTGAATGTAGGATTGATTTTTCTCCACACATATTTAACAATATCATGGATGAGATCACTGTCACACCTGTATACATGAAGACAGACATATATATAACAAGATAGGTTGCGGCGTCAAATTAAGAAAAATTGAAATGTAAGTTAAGATGCAAGTAGGCTAAGGAATCATGAACTGTTACTTGAATTTTTTTGAATCCCAGGTAGTCTTCCAGCCAGAGAGATTTCCCAGTTTGCTTAAGGCAGCTCTCCATTGCTTGACATTCTCGGCTTCTTCACCAAATCGTTGTTGATGCTTTGTGAAGGCTTCTGCAAAAGTCCCCGTCTGATTTCGTACAGCGGAAGGAACCACGCCATAGAAAATTGGGAGAATGGTGTTGGTGTGGTGTTGAAGAATGGATGAGAGTTCGTCCAAACACCATGTGGACGAAGCGTAGTTCGGAGAGATGACAACGATGGCAAGATGAGATTGTTCGATCGCGTTCAAGAGCTCTGGAGAAATAGGTGATCCTTTCGGAAGGTTGATGTCGTCCTTGAAAATGAAGATTTTGATGGCTTGCAAGAAGTTCAATTCCTTGTACAAGTGGGATACAAAACCTCTGCGAGTGTCTTTGCCCCTGAAACTCAAAAACACGTCATACTTCTTCTGCCGGCGACAAGGAGGAGGAGCCGACGCCGAGGCTGCTGTTTGCGTGCTGCTCAATGTTGACATGGCCGTTGGAAATAATTACTTCAATTCTTATTCCGATAATCTTTCAATTGCAAAAGAAATTGCTGTCCGCAACTCAAGAACACGGTACTGAATATATCTCCACTCGACTCAGACTTCAGAGCTCCTTCAATCAGTTCAATGCAAGAACTTCAGAGCATCACTTGTGGGATCAATTTATTTAGGAAATTATTTTGGTCAATGACAAATCTTTCGGATCTTGTCTTCTACAACACCCAGTATTCAATACCTACTACATCCAATATTCAAAACCTAGTATTCAACACCTACTATGACAGACAACAAGAGAGATTACCCACACCCCAAAAATACCAATCACTCACCACTTACTGCTGATGACTAAAGAGCAATATTAAATATATTTTGCTATTGAAATGGAAACCGCGTTGTGAATTCACCAAATCTCCTCTTCACCAAATCTACCGCGAGGCAACCACGAGGCGTATCTCCTCATTGCCGTGAGGCATGATGATGAGGGACATGCTAAATAAAAAAGGTCGTAAGGTGTGTTTACATGCTCTTTGATCTCGTCAAGTTCTCACGAACCTTGAAAGAGAAGGGATCATGATCGTCCAAGGAGTATACAACATTGCTAAAGGGCAGCAATAAATTTTCATATTCATGGAAAAGGGGGACGATCATGATAATCCGAGAAAACTTATGAATATCAAAGAAAGTGAACGATCATGATCGTTCGTGGGAAGAAAGCAAGTAATGTGCATGGACATCATGGAAAATAGACGATCATGATCGTCCGAGAATTCCAAAAGATAGTAACTCCCATAAACCAGGGGAAATGATAGAATGTTCAAGAACATCAACAATTTTGGTCGATCATAATCGGCCGAGAAAATATGTTCATGTATCCATCCATATGAAGGAAAAAATATTGGAGTACAAAAACATTGAGATGGAGGCTGCAAGCGTAAAAGAAAAATGTTTAATTAGTTGAATGCATGATGCGGTGAAGCATGAGAGGACTAGAGATGATAATGGTTTCAATGTTCAAATTCAGAGACCTTACATGCATCAGTTCTACAAATTTACTATGATTAATTAGCATGAAGAGAAGACAAGTGTCTTTTGAAAAAAAAAAAATGAGAAAGCAACAACCAAAACGTTTGTAAAAAAAAAAAGAAAAACAAAACAAAAGATGTTTGTGATGCTCACACATCACTTTGATGCAAGCAGCTTGTTGACAAGTCTACTATGTTTAATTTGCATCAAGACAATGGGAACAGACAAGGTCAAGTGCAAAATAAAGTGAAAGTTGAGCGGAGAGGAATGACAAAGCTCATGAAGACGAGAGAGGATTGACAAAGCTCATGATGCTCACGCATCATTATTTACCTTCTGTGCAAGAGGTGGCTTTTGTCACCTCTAATAGAAGAAATGGGGGACTTGCGTGGCTCAATTAAAATAAGTCAATCAACGTATCAAGGAGTACAAGCGTAAAAAATAAGCAAAGGAAAAGAGCAAGGAACCTGAGGATTATCACATATGAGTTAAAACAATTACTTGCACAGTAGAAACTCGCCAATGAAGGGCCTTGAAAGGTGTTGTGCAAGAACAAAGTAGCAAACCAGCGGTAGTGATGATGCACGAGAAAGCTACAAGGAAAGTTGAGGACGAGGAACAAAGAGGCCTTCTCTTTTATGAGCAATTTATGATACAGGCCGTCTCGTTTTCAAATAAAGATCGTACTTGATCCCGCTAAGGATGCGTATGCAACCTAGATTAATCTAGATGCATCCGCCCACCATAAATAAATTCGTACTTCTTTGAAGTCGATTCTATCTCCAAAATAGCTAAACACAATTTTAATGGGTCATTCACTCATTAAAAATCTTTCGAGCTACGTCGGTTTGATTCCTGCGGAGGGATACATAGGTAATATAACATACTCACAAGATGCAACCACAACTATTTTTGAATCACTGGTTACTTCTAACTAAATTCGTCCAAACACATTTACAAACACATTTTCCAAATACAACTCGTATTTTTTTAACGAGTCATTCACTCATTAAAAAATCTAGAACTACGTGTGGCTTGATTCTGAAGACAGATACATAAGAAATCTAAGGTTCGACTTAGGTGCAGCTATAAACAATCTCATATTTAATTTCGTTTGGATGTAGAATCAAAAAGTTTTTTCTCAATAACAATAGGATGTAATTAAGAGATACATTTGCCTTGGATGAGTCATATCCTTAAAATAATAAAACCACAAGCAGTTAGGCATGACAGTGAGATTACATTGGAAAGCAAATTTTTCCGCTGCAATCATACTTGAATTGTATGATTCAAATCTAAATTTTAATGTAGAACCTATCAATTCATATGCATTAAACAATGGATTCATGTTCATTTTGACTGATGTCCACCTATCTTTTAATTTGATTTCAATAAAAAAATTCTTAAGGCTTAGTTTCAATAGCTAGATACCAACTGGATTTATTCATTTCGATAGACATTCATTTATAATTTTATTTAATTTTTTTTAATTTGAATTTCCTAATTTGTAATGTGGTGCTAGAATTAGGCTTAAAATAAGCGATTGAAGTTAGAGCTGGCAATAGATCATGTCGTATCGGGCTCGTGTCATGTTATGTCATGAGCTCTGTTTTACCGAATATGCTCAAACTTGAATTTGACCTATTTAATAATCATGTCAAGAATGTTCAACTCAAACTCGACCTGATAATGAATCAATTAAACTGTGTGTAAGCTGTGTAATACATTTAATAAAGAGGTCGTGTTTGAATCCAATTAACCTATGACCTGTTTGACATGTTTAACGTATCTAATCTATTTAAACAATAAGATTTAATAGGTATATAGTAAGTAAATATGTGTGTCAAGGGGTTTACTGTTAACCTTCCATGTCAATAGTCTGAAAGTTGAACTTTGGGGGATTTAATAAATCACAGGGAAAGAGAAAGAAGCATGACTCTGAAATAAATCCAAGTTATTCATTCATGTCTTCACTCTTCATGAAAGCTTGCACCAATGCCCATGTTGCGAGATACCAATTGCCTCCACATTTGCTGCGATCTCTCATCTCTATTCGTGCTATCTGTACCTTTCACCTGGAAAGAGGTTCCAGTGGTTCAGCACAATCATCGACCTAACATCTACCATTGGGACTGCTTGGATTCTACACCTGCAAGGGAAAAATGTGGTTTATGTACAATGATGATTCAGAATTTCAAAGACCATACAGCTTTGGTTTGGGATTTGTTAGTGATGGTTCCGTAGAGGAACTCGTATTTGGAAATGCAATATTTTAGGCCTTAGGTACTATCAATCAGGATAGCCTTTCAATATTTTGGTTTGGGATTTGTTACTGATAATCTTTTATTTATTATTTAGATGATATATGAGTGGTTTTATCGCCTTATTATGAAATTCTAGACAATTTACTAAACGTATCAAAAATATTAATTCTTTAGAAAAAGAAATGTGAGAATTCTATGTTCTAACTAGCTAATGTATTATCTAGCTAGCAAGCTCAAATGTATTCATAGTTGTGATCCAAAGAGCATCCACATCAGACTCCCTAAATTCTTAGATAAATTTAACTTAAAATAACCCAAAAGTTAAAAATAGCTAGTTAGTTTTTACAATTATTGATCAGACTCCCTATTTTTGACAAACTTTAAATATTAAATTCATTTTTTTAACATACATACAATTGTTTACTATTCTTATAAAAATCTCTTTAAGCTCATTGGAGGAAAGCAAATTGGGAGTCATCTAGGCTCAGCAAATGTAGGGAGCCATAAAAAAAAATGTTAAAATTTTTGGATAAATTTACTGAGTCTGCTGCATGTCAAATTTAGAGTTTTTAGACAAATTTTTAGTTAAATTTGTCAAAAAGTCGCATTTATTGAGTCCGCTGCAGATGCTCTAATAAGTTAGAATCAAATGGACAACTTGTTTCCAAGTTTGATTAAGCATTTATAAAGCATGGCATGATCTTTCCCTGATTTGTTTGTCAACTGTTTCAATTTGGTGTAATTTATGAGAGATATGCTTTGAATCATGCTTCCAAAAGCTCTAATTATTCTACAAAAATATCCCAAATTGTTTGATTTAGGTGCACTAATTCAATCAGCAAAAGCCTACATAGAAGAACCCTAGCTAGCTACCTAAATTAGAGTGACGTCCTTAATCCCTAGACAAAGGTACATGATTATCAACAGTTAATTAAATGTAATGTATTATGTCTACATGCTAACCAAATTATTCATTTTCAAAGGGAAATACTTCCCAAACCTTCCAAAAATCCATTGAGTTTGTTTTTTTAGTAAGTATCATGAAGTGTTCCCAAGCCCGAAGGGAGGGTAGGTGGGTTTAATCCCCTCTCAGAGTGTAGCTTGTCCTTACTTCAAAGCACTTCTAACAAGTTTTGAACCCTACCAATTAGGAACCAAGAAATTTGCTCTATGGCTTTATCAATTTGTCTATTTGCACTACACCTTGTGATTAATTACCGAATTTTTTAATGCAATTGCAACAATCAAAACTATTATTTTTTAAAAAATATGACATAAAAATCATAACACGTGAATTCATACTACTATATAATCATATTATATTCTTAGATGCTCAAATTTCTGATATAAAATACACCCCCGAGTAATTATTGACCAAAGAACAAATGTTATTTAGTTATATCCATATCCTTTTACTCAAACGTGGTAAATAGTTTGGACCCTTTCATTAATTATTAACAATTTTAAATGCTTTCAATCTCACCTTTTGAGTTTTGGCTAGCCTTAAATATCATTGGTGGTAATAATCATAGCTTTGAAAAACGAATCATTTCAAGGTGGTGATTCACGCACAAAAACAAACCCCTTTAGGAGAATTGATTTGCAATTCAAATAGCACCCAATCATTGAAAGGCTAACCTCCATGTTATATGATGCTCGATCTTTCTTTGATCTCAGAGAAGTCAGAAATCATTCTTTTTTTAACTCATATTAATAGTTCCTTCCTAGTCTCTTATGTAATGGGGGCAATGCAGAAACGTCAAGATTTCAAAAAGAAAACAAATAAGTGAGCAAATAATGCACAAGGTGTATCTCCACTTGACCATACAGAGTTTGAAACCTTGTGCAAATTTAGCTCTTTTATGATATCCAAAGTTTAACCTCCTCCTCAAACTAATGGTGCTTAAAATAAATGTATGATGAAAAGCTGATTCTTTATTCAATTGAAATGACAGAAATGGCAGATTTTTGTTAACGGTGGCCGTTGCTACTTGAACGGTTGGCCCCATAACAGATATTTGTGGCGATTTGCTAACCCAGAAATGTTAATATCTCAAAGTTGTTTCATTGAATCTGAATAAGTTTGTTCTAAAATTTTAATTTTTCAACATTGGAATTGTCCATCTTAAGCACTGCAATTGTATGCATGACTGAATTGAATTGTAGGTGAAGAAATTGGACATTATTAGCAATTTTGACGATGTCGATGATTTTACAATATTGGAAAGGTCAACGGACTTGTTCTTCGGAGAGTTGAATCAGAGTGATTGCTTGCGTCTTTCGCTGCAACTAATGTGCATTGATGATGAGCTGAGGCCAATGCGGATTCCTCTGTCTTGGTGGTTATCGCCATCATCGTCATCAAGTCTTCGCTTGTTGCAGATGTGTCTGAGTTGTTCCAAATCTTCCTCGTACACCACACGGGCTCCACACTTTTTCACTGCCATCAAGCATGGGATCTTTGCATCGTATCCGGGGAAGAAATATTGTATGTTGAATGACACCCCACGATTATGACTGCTTATTATTGGAGCATCCTTGAAATCAAGATCTTCCAGAGGAAAATATAATACACAAAGATTTTGTGACACCAGATACCCCACGTCAAACAGAACATATGGTGTCGCTGCTAATGAACAAAAAATTCTCAAACGGTCAAATTCACTACGAAAAACAGCTGCTGGATTGTCATTATATCCCCCCTCATCTGCAAATGCAACACAAAAAGCAATCCCCATCATCTAATTCCTCATCTTCACATCTATTGTACCTCCCACACTATGTTGGTTGAACCACTTAGGAATTTCACTCCCAGGCCATGCATTAATAAGATTTTGACCACGAATTTCACCCTCAGCGACTTTAATTATACTTGAAAACATATTCATTACCAGATTGCCTTCATCTTTTTCAATATTATTATGTAACGATGATTCTCAAGATAAATCCGAAACATGAAAATCAGCTCCTGGAATATTAGTATGTAACGATGAAACAATCTCAATTTGTAAGGAAGAAAGCACTACATGCCTTCAACATTTCTTATTCATAACACAATAATAAAAACATCCATAGATGATTGCCATCAAGCATAAGGCTAAAAGCAGCAAGCCAGGCATATACATGCATAATAGACATTGTCGCATTAAGGTTAACACAACTAAAATAAACATTAAGCGCTAGGTTCATAGGTCATAATCTCCATAGATGACAACGAAGATAGCGATTTTAAGCAGTAGCAGTAGCTGCAGTTTTATGCTCGGCAACTTTGTCATGTAACCGGTCCTTATTGGCGCCGACAATCTTGTCCACCACCACGCCCTCCTTGATGAACAGGAAGGTAGGCATTGCCTCCACACCCCACTCCTCCGAGACATGTTTCCACTCAGATGTAGATAAACCAAACAAGACAAAAAGCAGCCAATATCAGCCGGGATATCCCCTTCCCCAATATTACAATCACTTAGATTTAATAGCACCAAAGAGAAAAAACGATTCAGAGATGACAACACCGAACGCAAACACTGAGACTCACTCTTTCTAATTCCAAATAAGCCCCCAAAGTAAGTCCCAATGCCCTCTACCCATGAACTTGATGATTTACTATATATTTGTAATTTTTGGTCCACTCAAATCTAGAAATCTGAGTTTCCTCATAGGGACAAGTGGCTCCCTCCTATTTATAGCACTTCCTTCCCAACGAAGTGTCTTTAAACTCTCCATCTCCCCTGGGAGTTTGTCAACTTTTGGACATCTAGATAAAGTCAGATCTGTAAGACACTTCAAATTACAAATGCCACTGGGAAGACCGAATAGACTTTTGCAATCAGCTAAGAACAACTTTGAGCAAGATATGACAATAGTTTCATTTCTCCCCCACTGACAATAGTTTCAAATTACAACCCTTCTATTAATGCCACAAGTTAGGCTATCCAGAAATTCAATTGAGGAAGGTATCTGCTCAATAGCAGTCCCACCCAGACCAACATATGACAATAGTTTCATTTCTCCCCCAAATTCTGGAATCCTTTTCAACTTTGAGCAACCATCGAGCATCAAAATTCTAAGCTTTTTGAGAAGTGCAATAGAAGGGTGAACCTCAACTAAATTGCTACAACGGTACATATCCAACTCCTCAAGATTCGGAATATCTGTGAAGTCTGGAGTACTCGTGAAGTTATCACAAAAAGGAAGATATATATATTTCAAGTTTGGCCAGTTCTGTTCAGTATATTCAAAATGGTAGAATAATTAGTTATTTTCAAATTAAAAAAATTAAAAAATTAAAATAACTTAACAAAATATGCAATTATATTTGAATACTCTTACCTTTGGTCCATCCCAAAGCCGAACAAGTTTGCTATAAGGCATTTTAAGTTCAGTAAGATAATGCGGTTGAAAGCTTGGCGGGATACACTTGGAAGGATAATGACTCCAACGGATGATTCTCAAGAAATGTGGAAGAAATTTGGGACAAGAGGAAACAATCAGATTATCAAATTCAAGAAGGCTTAGTCCATGCATCTGACACAAAGCCTTGCAATTCCAGTGGGGCACTTCCTCTAATTTCTCCACACGTGCGACAATTGCTTCAATTGCTTCTGTGCCCTACCAATCAAGAAAAAAATAGTCAATCCACCTCAAATCTACTATGTAATTGATCATGTTAAAAATAAATAAATTATAAGTATCCTTACCGTGTTGTTCATGAATACGTAAGAAATATCCTCACGATTCCACAATCGAGTACGTCGACCGGGATGTTTGGACTCTCCCTTTACAATTTCACATGCCATTTCTCGCACCAAATCATGCATAGTCAGACTTTCTCTACGAGTGTGAAATTTCTCGACAGTAAAGAGAGATTTCTTAATAAGAACATCCATCACACTACGAGTAGAAATCCCACGCAGCCGGTCTAGTATTTCAATTACTTGCTCCTTTTTGTTCTCCTTAAGGATACAAGCAACATCAAGAAAAATCATCTTTTCCACCTCCTCTAGTCCATCAAAACTTACTTTGAGAACATCATAAATCTTAGAATTAGGAATTTTCCCTAGATTCTCAAGTTTACTTTCCCATATGCTTCGGTCTTCATGCTGCACAGAGCGTCCTAAAACCTTAAGAGCTAGTGGGAGGCCTTTAGCATAGCACACGAAACGCCCAGACAATTCCAAAAAATCTTCCTCGGGTTGATCTTTTCCAAAGGCATTTAAAGCAAAGAGCGCAAGAGCTTTGTCATCCTCCAATACCTCTACTTTATATGGCCTCTCTGCACCATGCTTGACTAGCAAATCTTCATTTCTAGATGTAATGATAATTCTACTCCCCATACCAAACCAACCTTTGTTTCCCGCCAGTTTTTCTAGTTGGTCTGATTGATCCACATCATCAAGAACAAGAAGAACCTTTTTATTGCATAAACATTTCCTAATGTACTCGGTTCCCATTAGTTCATCAAAAACTAGCATAATATTATCCCCAATGATTGGAAAAAGAACCTGTTTTTGTAGATTAACTAGAGTATGCTTTCTGACATCAGATAAGAACACACAAAGTTCAAAATCAAGGGAAATTCTCTGAAAAAGTAGCTTAGCAAGGGTGGTTTTGCCTGCTCCTCCCATCCCCATTATCCCTATAAAGCGAACATCATGTGCTTCGAGATCTAATTGCAAACGCAGTTGCTCAAGCGGAAAATCAAGTCCGACCAATTTCTCTTGGGAGTCGAACAAGGTGAATATAGGATTGATTTTTCTCCACACATATTTAACAATATCATCGATGAGATCACTGTCACACCTGTATACATGAAGACAGACATAAATATAACAAGATAGGTTACTGCGTCAAATTAAGAAAAATTGAAATGTAAGTTAAGATGCAAGTAGGCTAAGGAATCATGAACTGTTACTTGAAGTTTTTTGAATCCCAGGTAGTCTTCCAGCCAGAGAGATTTCCCAGGTTGCTTAGGGCAGCTCTCCATTGCTTGACATTCTCTGCTTCTTCACCAAATCGTTGTTGATGCTTTGTGAAGGCTTCTGCAAAAGTCCCCGTCTGATTTCGTACAGCGGAAGGAACCACGCCATAGAAAATTGGGAGAATGGTGTTGGTGTGGTGTTGAAGAATAGACGAGAGTTCGTCCAAACACCATGTGGACGAAGCGTAGTTCGGAGAGAGGACAACGATGGCAAGATGAGATTGTTCGATTGCGTTCAAGAGCTCTGGAGAAATAGGTGATCCTTTCGGAAGGTCGATGTCGTCCCTGAAAATGAAGGTTTTGATGGCTTGCAAGAAGTTCAATTCCTTGTACAAGTGGGATACAAAACCCCTGCGAGTGTCTTTGCCCCTGAAACTCAAAAACACGTCATACTTCTTCTGCCGGCGACAAGGAGGAGGAGGAGTCGATGCCGAGGCTGCTGTTTTGGTGCTGCTCAATGTTGACATGGCCATTGGAAATAATTACTTCAATTCTTATTCCGATAATCTTTCAATTGCAAAAGAAATTGCTGTCCGCAACACAAGAACAAGGTACTGAATATATCTCCACTCGACTCAGACTTCAGAGCTCCTTCAATCAGGTCAATGCAAGAACTTCAGAGCATCACTTGGGGGATCAATTTATTTAGGAAATTCTTTTGGTCAATGAAAAATCTTTAGGATCTTGTCTTCTACCACACCCCAGTATTCAATACCTACCACATCCAATATTCAACACCTACGATGACAGACAACAAGAGATCAGATTACCCACACCCCAAAAAGACCAATGACTCACCACTTACTGCTGATGACTAAAGAGCAATATTAAATATATTTTTGCTATTGAAATGGAAACCGCGTTGGGTAGGTTCCAAGAAAGTACCGGGAATCTGCATAAGGAAGATGGCGAAAATAAACTTACTTTTCCACTAAGGAAAAAAAAAATTGTAGTGTGAAAATTACAAGAACGGGATAATATCTAAATTGTATTATACATGAACTAAAGAATTTATACATAATTAGAGTTAAAGAGAAAAAGGTAGGAGGAAATCAGGAAAAGGAGGAAGGCAAAGTTGGAAAAAATCAAGGAGAGAAAAGAAAGAAAAAAGAGAAGAAAAGAGTTGGTGAAAAGAACAAAGAATGTTACAAAAACAAAGGGAAGGAGCCAGCGGCTGCAAATTCAAAAAGTGGAGTCTTCCAGCAATTCCCAAACTCAACAACGGCTCCGATGCCACCGGCACCTTGGTGAATTCACCATCTCCCCTTCACCAAATCTACCGTGAGGCAACAACGAGGCGTATCTCCTCATTGCCATGATGCATGGTGATGAGGGACATGCCAAATAAAAAAGGTTGTAAGGTGTGTTTACATGCTCTTTGATCTCGTCAAGTTCTCACGAACCTCGAAAGAAATGGGATCATGATTTTCCAAGGAGTATACAACATTGCTAAAGGGCAGCAATAAATTTTGATATTCATGGAAAAGGGGGACGATCATGATCATCCGAGAAAACTTATGAATATCAAATAAAGTGAACGATCATGATTGCTCGTGGGAAGAAAGAAAGTAATGTGCATGGACATCATGGAAAATAGACGATCATGATCGTCCGAGAATTCCAAAAGATAGTTGTTGATGCAAGAAATGGATCAACCTAGTCTTGCCTCGCTGAGCTTCCTTCGCGATTCCTCTCGAAATATTGTGGCCTGCACAGGAAGAGGGTAAATGCCAAGGGACACCGGTGTGGTGCCGGCCGAACAGTCTCCGATGCTTAAGTCAGTTAAGTAGGAGGGTACTGTAGTAATTTAGACAGCGTGAGGGCAAGATTGTCATTACCTTTCGGAGGGGTATGCCCTTGTATTTATAGTAGCATTGAATGTGTTTGTTGGTGTTTGTCAATGTGGGATAAATGTTGCTGCCCCTAGGAGCTGACAGGTGTCGTGTGGTGGTACCGGATAGCATTTATGACGTGTCAGCAAGCTTGGCCGACCAGATTTGGTCTTCCTATGTCGTTCTTGGGCTGGTTGACATGATCTGAGGCTTGCCTGGGGCTGGTATAGCGGGGACAGGTCAGATCAGTTTTGGGCTTTGACCAGGCCGACCAGTTTGGGTATGAACAATAGTAACTAAACCAGGGGAATTGATAGAATGTTCAAGAACATCAAAAATTTTGGTCAATCATAATCGGCCGAGAAAATATGTTCATGTATCCATCCATATGAAGGAAAAAATATTGGAGTACAAAAACAATGAGATGGAGGCCGCAAGCGTAAAAGAAAAATGTTTAATTAGTTGAATGCATGATGCGGTGAGCATGAGAGGACTGGAGATGATAATGGTTTCAATCGTCAAATTCAGAGACCTTACATGCATTAGTTCTACAAGTTTACTATGATTAATTAGCATGAAGAGAAGACAAGTGTCTTTTGAAAAAAAAAAAATGAGAAAGAAAAAATCAAAACGTTACAAAACAAAAGATGTTTGTGATGCTCACACATCACTTTGATGCAAGCAGCTTGTTGACAAGTCTGCTATGTTTAAATTGCATCAAGACAATGGGAACAGACAAGGTCAAGTGCAAAATAAAGTGAAAGTTGAGCGGAGAGGAATGACAAAGCTCATGAAGACGAGAGAGGATTGACAAAGCTCATGATGCTCACGCATCGTTATTTATCTTCTGTGCAAGAGGTGGCTTTTGTCACCTCTAATAGAAGAAATGAGGGACTTGCATGGCTCAATTAAAATAAGTCAATCAACGTATCACAGAGTACAAGTGTAAAAAATAAGCGAAGGAAAAGAGCAAGGAACTTGAGCATTATCACATATGAGTTAAAAAAATTACTTGCACAGCAGAAACTCGCCAATGGAGGGCCTTGAAAGGTGTCATGCAAGAACAAAGTAGCAAACCAGCGGGTAGTGATGATGCACGAGAAAGCTACAAGGAAAGTTGAGGCCCTTATTAGGCCCTTATCGGCTACTACAGTTATTCTCGTTTTCAGATAAAGATCGGACTTGAAGTAGAGGCCTATTAGGAAGTACACTTATAGTTGTTTGGGCATATACCTTGCAAGTCAAGCCCAGAAATATGATGTAGGCCGAAAATAATTAAGGAGTTATCAAAATACTCATTAATAAAGCCCATGCCATCATAAAGATAAAAAAATCCACTATTAAATTTTTGGGCTCAAATTCCATTATCAAAGTCCAAACTCATTAAAAAATTTCAAAACTACGCCGGTTTGATCCTGCTAAGGATGCTATGCAACCTAGATTAATCTAGATGCATCCGCCCCCCTTAAATAAATTTGTACTTCTTTGAAATCGATTCTATCTCCAAAATAGCTAAACACAATTTTAATGGGTCATTCACTCATTAAAAATCTTTCGAGCTACGTCGGTTTGATTCCCGCGGAGAGATACATAAACAATCTAGCATACTCACTAGATGCAACTGCAACTATTTTTGAATCACTGGTTACTTCTAACTAAATTCGCCCAAACACATTTTCCAAATACAATTCGTATTTTTTTAATGAGTTATTCACTCATTAAAAAATCTAGAACTACGAGTGGCTTGATTCTAAAGACAGATAGGTAAGAAATCTAAGGTTCGACTTAGGCGCAGCTGCAAACAAGTCAAATAAACACTTTACTCTCGTATTTAATTTCGTTTGGAAGTAGAATCAAATGGTTTTTCCTCGATAACAAGAGGATGTAATTAAGAGACACATTTGCCTTGGATGAGTCGTATCCTTAAAATAATAAAACCACCAACAGTTAGGCATGACAGTGAGATTACATTGGAAAGCAAATTTTTCCGCTACAATCATACCTGAATTGTATGATTCATATCTAAATTTTAATGTAGAACCTATCAGTTCATATGCATTAAACAACGGATTCATGTTCATTTTGGCTGATACAAAAAAAATTTGATTTCAATAAAAAAATTCTTAAGGCTTAGTTTCAATAGCTAGATACAAACTAAATTTATTCCTTTCGATAGACATTCATTTATAATTTTAATTAATATTTTTTTAATTTGAATTTCCTAATAAAGATTTGAAAGACGCCTAATGCGGTTGAAAGCTTGGCGGGAGAAACTTGGAAGTATAATTACTCCAACGGATCATTCTCAAGAAATGTGGAAGAAATTCGGGACAAGGGGAAACAATTAGATTATCAAATTCAAGAAGTCTTAGTCCATGCATATGACACAAAGCCTTGCAATTCCAGTGGGGCACTTCCTCTCATTTCTCCACGCGTGCGACAATTGCTTCAATTGCTTCCGTGCCCTAACAATAAAAAAAATAGTCAATCCACGTCAAATCTACTATGTAATTGATCGTGTTAAAAATAAATAAATTATAAGTATCCTTACTGTGTTATTCATGAATACATTAGATATATCCTCAAGATTCCACAATCGAGTACGTCGACCAGGATGTTTGCACTCTCTCTTTACAATTTCACATGCCATTTCTCGAACCAAATCATGCATAGTCACACTTTCTCTACAAGCGTGAAATTTCTCAACAGTAAAGAGAGATTTCTTAATAAGAACATCTATCACACTACGACTAGAAATCCCACACAGACGATCTAGTATTTCAATTACTTGCTCCTTTTCATCCTCCTTAAGGATACAAGCAACATCAAGAAAAATCATCTTTTCCACCTCCTCAAGTCTATCAAAACATACTTTGAGAACATCATAAATCTTCGGTTTTGAAAATTTCCCTAAATTTTCATGTTTACTTTCCCACATGCTTTGGTCTTCATGTTGCACAGAGCGTCCTAAAACCTTAAGAGCTAATGGGAGGCCTTTGGCATAATACACGAAACGCCTAGACAATTCCAAAAAAATCTTCCTCAGGTTGATCTTTTGCGAAGGCATTCAAAGCAGAGAGCGCAAGAGCTTTGTCATCCTTCAATACCTCTACTTTATATGGCCTCTCTACAGCATGCTTGACTAGAAAATCTTCATTTCTAGATGTAATGATAATTCTACTCCCTATATCAAACCAACCTTTGTTTCCCGCCAGTTTTTCTAGTTGGTCTGATTGATCTACATCATCAAGGACAAGAAGAACCTTTTTATTGCATAAAAATTTCCTAATGTACTCGGTTCCCATTAGTTCATCAAAAACTGGCATCTTATCCTCAAGGATTGGAAAAAGAACCTGTTTTTGTAGATTAACTAGAGTACGCTTTCTGACATCAGATAAGAACACACAAAGAATCATGGGAAATTCTCTGAAAAAGGAGCTTAGCGAGGGTAGTTTTGCCTGCTCCTCCCATCCCTGATATCCCTATAAAGCGAACATCATTTGCTTCGAGATCTAATTGCAAACGTAGTTGCTCAAGCGCAAAATCAATTCCGACCAATTTCTCTTGGGAGTCGAACAAGGTGAATGTAGGATTGATTTTTCTCCACACATATTTAACAATATCATCGATGAGATCACTATCACACCTGTATACATGAACACAGACATAAATATAACAAGACAGGTTGCTGCGTCAAATTAAGACAAATTGAAATGTAAGTTAAGATGCAAGTAGGCTAAGGAATCATGGACTGCTACTTGAATTTTTTTGAATCCCAGGTAGTCTTCCAGCCAGAGAGATTGCCCAGTTTGCTTAAGGCAGCTCTCCATTGCTTCACATTCTCTGCTTCTTCAACAAATCGTTGTTGATGCTTCATGAAGGCTTCTGCAAAAGTCCCCGTCTGATTTCGTACAGCGGAAGGAACCACGCCATAGAAAATTGGGAGAATGGTGTTGGTGTGGTGTTGAAGAATGGATGAGAGTTCTGTTAAGTGAAGCTTGAAGAAAAAGCAAGAAGAGAGGAAAGGGAAGATCAAAGAAGGATTAGAATCTCATAGATGTGATCATATCATTCATACAGAGGGAAAGACTAAGTTTATATAAGGGAGCACACAGGCCGTACTCACCAAGCAAGCAACAATTGATCTTGTAACTAACTAACTAATTCTAACAGCTAGCTAACATTCCTAACTAAAAGCAACTGTATTACCAAGACTCACTCATATTATGACAGATGGCATTCTTAACAAGTGGCATTCTAACACCCTCCCTCAATTTGATGGTTCTAGTGTCAAATTGAATGAATGCACTTGAAACAAGTTCTCAGCAAGGGCTTTGGTAAAAATGTCAGCTAGTTGATCAGATGATGCCACATGTTGCACATCCAAATCCCCTTTGACTACTCTCTCACGGACAAAGTGATAGTCGATCTCAATATGCTTAGCCCGTGAGTGAAAAGTTGGATTTGCAGACAGGCTTGTAGCAGATGTGCTATCACAAAAGATGAGTGGAGCTTTGAGAAGAGGAATGTGGAGTGCACATAACAATTGTCGAATCCAAGCCAGTTCAGCTGCTGTGATGGCCAGGGCTCTATATTCTGCTTCTGTGCTGGATCTGGAAACTGTAGTCTGCTTCTTAGATGTCTAGGAAATAGGATTAGAGCCTAGGAAAACAGCCATCCCTGTTGTACTTCTTCTGTCATTAGGGTCGCCAGCCCAATCTGTATCTGTGAATGCTTGAAGGTCAAGAGAACCTGCTTGAAGGTCAAGAGAACCTGCTTGATATAGCAAACCATGATGTATTGTCCCTTTGAGAAATCTCAGGATCCTTTTCACTGCCATGAAATGGTTTTCACACGGGGATTGCATGTATTGACACACTTGATTAACAGAAAAGGTAATATCTGGTCTGGTGAAGGTCAAGTATTGCAGTGCTCCCACAATACTTCTGTAGTTTTGAGGGTTGTCATACAAAGGCCCATCATTCTTCCTTAAACTTGAACCTGGGATTAAGGGAGTGTCCATAATGCTACTGTGAGTCATGTCTGTTTTAGACAGCAAATCAGTGATGTAATTGGATTGGGACAGAAACAAACCAGACTTGGTGTGAGAAATCTGGATGCCTAGAAAATAACTGAGGGCTCCCAGATCCTTCATGTCGAACTCAATGGTGAGAGCATCAATGACAGGACCCATCCCAATCCCCCCCGGGATTAGTGCGAGATGACCCTGCTCCCGTCTGACACGAAGTGTTAGACAAGGGATATTTTTGTCCTTTGCCCTCCCGGGCTGTCAGAGTACGCCAGGATCCGGAGGAGGCATGTGATATCTCGATCTCTGCTACAGTCCACATCCGATGCAACCTGAAGGGCAGTCAAAACATTAAAAACTGTGAGTGGACAAAACAAGAGTTTATAAAAACATTCAATATGAAGACATTTGTACCCTCCACTAAAAAGCATGCATGCATTCGAAAACCATTTATCCAAAACAAACCATATGTGGGACTAAGCCCAAAGTAGATATAAACTAAGGTCGAAAGGACCACAATAAAAACGACCATACGGGCCACTGCCCAAATCCATAAAGGACTCGGCCCCAAACCATAAAGAAACCAAGTACACGAGCCACTGCTCAAATCCTGTGCACACCTGTACACACCACATATCATATATCATATATACATCACATACATATATATAAGTCACACAACCAATCCTGTCACGGTATCCAAAGCCACGCGCATGCTACCCAGGTCTCAATCTGAGTCTTCTCAAAGTCAAGATCAATGTCCGTAGACCACTGACCCTACCCGAGGTAATAGTAATCATAGCCTTCCTGAGAGTAAGGAACCCAACTGGGGGGTGACTCCACTCAGTCGGTGCTCCGTGACTACTCCGGGGTCCACCCAGGCCAACGACCCTCCCCGGAGGAGATAATAGAAGTAAAGGAAGGTAGACGAACATATATATACATAACATAAACATTCATGACCGGTTCCCCTGAACCGTCATGATCCATAATATCCATAATCAGGTAACATGCCGGTTCCCATAAACCGTCATGTACCCTAATAACATAACCGAGGTAACATGCCGGTTCCCATAAACCGTCATGTACCGTAATAACCAACAAGGGTTCATGCCGGTTCCCATAAACCATCATGAACCATAATACCATAACAAGGGTTCATGCCGGTTCCCATAAACCGTCATGAACCTGGGAATCCATTTAAGGTTCCCTGACCTGAAATCAAAACCGTAAAGTGACTGGGTCTCGTACCCGAACATAGGACACCAACTGGGCACCGTGCCCGGAATCTGAGGTCATATGCCCGAGACAAAACCAAAGGGGTCTCATACCCGAGTTTATCATTTGAAATCCAAATTCAGTTCCTTTAAATCAATAAAGAAATACAGACCCGTATAAGCACCGTATAAGGCCGAAACCTCGAAATACGTGCTCATACGTAACCACATACAAATGCACCCATGGCATCATCAAACAAGTAATAAAACATATAATAAACATTTATGCATGCACCAATTTAGAAAACAAGGTCCACTCACAGACCGTCCGAGCTGCCGCCTCGATTTGCGTGCCATACGGCTCCCCGAGCCGATCACCGTCACCGGGACTCCCAAACCTGTCCAAATCGTAATAGAAGGTTACTAACTACTTAATTAACCTCCTACCAAAGCCCCGTAATTTTCCCGTATTTTTAACTTTTTTTAATCCCGAACCTAAACCTTCCGATGCCCCGAAACATCTCGAGACGGTGTCCGATCGACACGAAACCAGTCCCAAAATGTTCGTTACATCGAATAGATGATTTCGTATGTTGAACACTTTCCCAAATTCCCTGCCACGCACCCTCACGCGCCACCTGAAGTGGCTGCGCGTGGGCTTCACGCGCCTGCTACAGTACCTGCTGACGTCAGCATGACGTCATCACTGACAGCTCCTGACAGTGACACGTGTCACGCTCCCATTGGCCCACTGTCTGACATGTCAGTCTGACATTGTCAGATCTGACATGATGACGTCATCCCTGACATGATGACGTCATCAGGATGACGTCATCAGTCATCCCCTACATCGGTCAGACCGGTCCGAACCGGTCCGGTCCGGTTTTTCCTGCAACTTGGACCGGCGTAACCGGTCCAGGTCTCCTTCTCCCTCATTTTCGGTCCGTTTGCTTCCATTCCAACTCCTAAATTCCTATTTCTTCATTTCCTATCAATCCTAATTAACTAAACAACCTAAAACCTACGAAATCCGACCGGTCCAATTTGAACCTCACGGTTCAATTTTTCCCGATCAGTCTACACGGCTTCTCGGCCGTCAACCACCACCAAAACCTTCCTAAAATGTCCCTAGCAACCTAATGGACTCATTAAAACCATTAAAAACTAACCATAACAACGAAAATGGAAAAATGGATCAAAATGGGCTAACCGGGTACCCATTCGGGTTTCTCCTCCTCTCGCCGCCGTGGGCGGCGGTTCAGGCCTCCAAGCCGGCCACCTCGGCTCCCTCGATCTCCCTGGTCCTCTGCCTGGTCATGGGTGATGGTTGGCTGGGTTTGGGTTGCACGGGAATGAGAGAAAATGGTGAGATCGGGTGGGTTGTGTTTGAACGAAGAAAATGAAAATGCACGGTGAAGTGCATGTATGTAATGTGTTGTCCAGTGGATGAGTGACACTTGTCACTCATCCATTGGTTGCTAAAAAGCAACTGGTCCCACTAAAGACAAACTGCACTTTTTGTCTCGTAAAACGTGCCGCCGTGAATAGTAACCGGGAACTTCCGTGAACCGTAACTTCGCCGTCGAACGTCGGAATTGAACGTGCCATCTGTCTATGAACTCGTGACGTCACGAACTACATCACGGTCATCGGTCAAAGTCCATTTGACCGCCCGAATGAAAAGTCAACGTTTTGCCACCATCAGGGGTAAAACGGTCATTTCGCATCGTTCGTCCGATTTCGCTCTACTAATCACGGATTAGCCTCACTAATCGTGATTAGTCACTAATCTAATCTAGGAATTTGGGACGGGTCGTTACAATCAATCACATCTTGAATGGCAGTATCTGAACTTCCAGTGAGGATTATGTCATCTACATAGAGAAGGAGGACAACAATCCCAGTAGCAGCCTGTTTGACAAACAAAGAAGCATCAGCCCATGTTGTACTGAAGCCTAGGCCAGGAAGAAAACTGGTAAATTTTTCATTCCAGGCTCTAGGGGCCTGTTTTAAACCATAGAAGGACTTCTTGAGTAGGCACACAGAATCCTTAGAACCTGCACTTTCAAAACCAGGAGGCTGCTTCATATAGACCTCCTCTTTAAGGTCTCCATGCAAGAAAGCATTCTTGACATCCATCTGTCTAAGTTTCCATTCGAATTGGGCTGCTAAGGCTAGCACCAACCTTACTGTTGTTGGCTTGACCACTGGACTAAAAGTTTCTCCATAGTCCAAGCCAGGTTCCTGACTGAACCCCTGAGCCACCAGCCTTGCTTTGTATCGAGCAATGCTACCATCTGAGTTCCTTTTTATCCTGTAGACCCATTTGGAACCAACAAGATTCTTGTGTGCAGGAAATGGAACCAGGTCCCATGTATGCTGAGATTGTAATGCAGCAATCTCCTCATTCATTGCTTGTTGCCATACTGAAACTGAAGCAGCCTGTGTGAATGAAGTAGGCTCTATCTCTGTAAGATCAGGAGATGAGCTTGTAAAGAAAGCCTTCTTCTTAGAAATACCACTCTTAGACCGTGTTTGCATAGGGTGCATATTGACCCCTGTGATTGGGAGAACTACTTCCAGAAGTTGAGGCTGAAAGGTAGAGGAACCTGAGTGATCGGTCTGATCAGAATCAGGAATGCCAGACTGAAGTCCTGAACTAGAAGTTGAACCTGAGTGGGCTGTTGGACCAAAATCAGGGAGACCAGACTGATGTCCTGAACCAGAAGCTGAAGAGGGAACACTGAGTTCCTGGCTAGAGGAACCTGATGGTGTGGAGCAGGCTTCTGAGTCATGAGGGACAGGAGACACAAGGACTGTACTGAGCTGAGCATCAGGCAATTGAGCTGAAGATAAGATAGGAACATATGTAGAAACAGGCACAGAGAAAGGAAATAGAGAGGATAATGGAAAATGTGTTTGAGAACTAGACTGTGACACATCTGAGATGGAACAAGATTGCATATTTGTCTTAGATGGAGAAGGGAGAGACCTATAAGGGAAATCTCTTTCATTGAATAACACATGCCTAGATATAACAGTTTTAGCAGAAATTGGATCATAGCAAATATAACCTTTATGTCTATCTGCATAACCAAGGAAAATGCATTTGGCTATTTTTGGTTGTAGTTTGTGATGAGTGTAGGGTTTAAGAGAAGGAAAACAGGCACTACCAAAAATCCTGAGATGCAGAAGTGGGGGGATAGTGCCAAACAGTTTTTCAAAGGGGGACTGCATGTGGAGAAGGGTACAAGGCATCCTATTGATCAAATACACAGCAGTACAACAGGCATAGGACCAAAAGACAGGAGGAAGAAAAGCAGATTGCAAAAGGGTAATTGCAGTTTCAACAATGTGTCTGTGTTTCCTCTCTGCAAGGCCATTTTTTTCAGGGGTATATGGACATGATTTTTGATGTGTAATGCCTTTAGAAAGTAGAAATTTCTGAAAGGAAGTACTGGTATATTCACCACCATTATCTGATTGAAGAACTTTTATTTTGGCAGAAAAAACATTGGAAATAAAAGCATGAAAGTGTACAAAAATGGAACTGAAATCTGATTTCTTTGTCATAGGAAAGATCCATGTGTATCTAGTACATTCATCAATGAGGCTTACATAAAACCTGAAACCTTCTAGGGATTGAACAGGTGCAGGACCCCAGACATCAGAATGAACAATTTCAAAAGGAATCACAGATTTTGATGCAGGAAAGAAAAACGGCAATTTGGTAAATTTTCCCTGTAAACAAGACTCACAGATACTTGCATTGACATCAAAAGACAAGGGAATTTTGGACTTGTTCAAACAGGCAGAGACAACTTCATTTGATGGATGCCCTAACCTGCTATGCCAGACCTGAGAGTGCACTTTCTTGCACAAGAAGGCAGTACTACTATTGTGACAGACTGCTGAAGAAACTAGATTAGGAATTTGAAAGGGAATGAGATAGAGTCCTTCATTGCTCAGCCCTTTGTACAGAATTCTCCTTATGGCTTTGTCCTGTATGGCAAAACACAGATCATCAAAGATAAATTTGCAGTTATTGTCTTTACAAAAGCAGTTGATGGATAGCAAGTTCTGAGAGATTTTAGGAACATGAAGAACTTGCTTCAACTTAAAAGAGTGAATAACAGGGTTATTTGTGACAAGGGTAGAATCCCCAATATGTGCAACTGGCAAACCTGAACCACCAGCTGTAGTTACTGATTCAGAAGTTGTGGAAGGGGTGATGCTTGTGATCTGAGACAGATCTGCTGTCATATGAGCTGAAGCTCCACTGTCAGCAACCCAAAAATCTTGATTCTGCTGAGGGATTAAGAGGGGGGCAGTGGCAATCATTGCACTGAGTGCTGGAGAAGGAGGTGCACCTTGATATGAGTAGTTGCCTCTTTGATAGCAATTAATAGCAGTGTGTCCAGGATTCCAACAAATTTGACAGGGTTCAGCCTCTTGAGAACCTTGATCTGGATGTCTGTAATAACAATCCACAGCCAAGTGACCCTTCTTGGCACAAATTTGACATTTTGGAGGAGGCTGCTGCTGCCAGGATCCCTGTGGAGAAAAACCAGGATCATTTTGTATGTGTGAGTAGTCAGAACTAGAACCAGACAGATTGGAAAACCCTTGTTGTCTCTGATTTCCCCAATTCTGGTTCTGATTCCCCCAATTCTGGTTCTGATTCCCCCAGTACTAGTTCTGATTCTGATTACCCCAGTGCTGGTTCTAATAACCTTTCCCTCCACCATTACCTCGACCCTTCTTATTTCTCCTCCCGTTGTAATTATTGTTCTTGTAGAAATAGGTAGAGTTAGGAGCATTGTTGGGAGCACCATTGTACCCAAAGTGCTGAAAATTCCCACTAAACAATTGAGGATTAGGTTGAGAGTTAAGCTGTGAACTCTGATGAGGTTGAGGGATGAACTGTGAATTCTGAGGAGTGTTTCCACAAGGCTGGTTTGAAGCTTCATTTGTGTATCTAAGCTGGAGGCTGGGAGTGCTAGGTAGCAGGCCATGTTCAAAGGAGGAAGCTGGACTTGTGCTCTTAGTAGCAACCATAGCAGAGAGATAGGGAAAATCACTTGCTTGCTTAATCACACTCTCCTCAGCAAGAAGTTGTGCTCTGAATTCCTTGAGTGAGATGGCATTTTCTCTACCCCTAATGACACACCTGAAGGTATTATAGTCACTAGGCAACCCCCTCAAAGACAAGATTACTACATCATCATCACCAAAGTGGACACCACACGATTCTAAGGTATCCCTTGCATTTTTAATTCTTTGCATATATTGAGTCATACTTTCAGAACCCTTCTTAATATTTTGTAACTCAGTCTTCATTTGAAAGATTGAGGCTTTAGTGACAGATGCAAACCTTTCTTTGAGATTCATCCACATTTCTTGAGCAGTCTTGGACCCTATGACACATGACATGACTGAAGTGGACAATGTAGCAGTGATCAACTGCATCAGGGCTTGGTTGTGCATTCCCCAAACCTGTACACGTTCCATTTGAGCCACATTTTCACTATCTGAATCAGTAGCAACCAAGATAGGACAGGGATTGGATCCATTGACAAATCCCATCAAACCATGAACATTGAGTAAGAGTTCCATCTGGAAATTCCATGTGAGGAAATTGTGATCATTAAGTTTGACATTGACTGAACTTCCAACAGTGGAGATTAAACCAGCAATGGGAGATTGCAGAATCTGGAGTTGAGATGAGGTCACCATGTTTGTTTAGGCAAGCACACAGATTCTTTGAATCTTTAAGTCGAACACTTGGTGTGCAAAAAACTTGCTTGTAGGTTTTCTGTGCTACTGCTTCTCACAGAACCTTCTATGAATCTTTAAAACAAGCACCTGGTGTGCAGCAGTTTAGAATCTACTTTCTTCACACACACTGATGAAGCATAAACAAAAAAGGGAAATGTGCATCAGTTTGATTACTGATTCGAGCACAAACAAGAAGAGAAATGTGCATAAGTTTGACTACTGATTTGAGCACAAACAAGAAGAGGAATGTGCATCGGCTTGAATGCTGATTTAGGCACAAACAAGGAGAGAGACGTGCATCATCTTTGAATGCTTAGGCTCTATGTGAATAGATCATTGTCTTTTGTTTTTAGGCAGCGGAAAGACGAAGAAGGAAATCAGGCCGTCTAGCACGGCACTGATACCATGTTAAGTGAAGCTTGAAGAAAAAGCAAGAAGAGAGGAAAGGGAAGATCAGAGAAGGATTAGAATCTCATAGATGTGAATATGATCGATCATTCATACAGAGGGAAAGACTAAGTTTATATAAGGGAGCACACAGGCCGTACTCACCAAGCAAGCAACAATTGATCTTGTAACTAACTAACTAATTCTAACAGCTAGCTAACAGTCCTAACTAAAAGCAACTGTATTACCAAGACTCACTCATATTATGACAGATGACATTCTTAACAAGTGGCATTCTAACAAGTTCATCCAAACACCATGTGGAAGAAGCGTAGTACGGAGAGATGACGACGATGGCAAGATGAGATTGTTCGATTGCGTTCAAGAGCTCTTGAGAAATAGGTGATCCATTCGGAAGGTCGATGTCGTCCTTGAAAATGAAGGTTTTGATGGCTTGCAAGTAGTTCAATTCCTCGTACAAGTGCTATACAAAACCCTTGCGAGTGTCCTTGCCCCTGAAACTCAAAAACACGTCATACTTCTTCTGCGGGCGACACGGAGGAGGAGGAGCCGATGCGGAGGCTGCTGTTTGGGTGCTGCTCAATGTTGACATGGCCATTGGAAATAATTACTTCAATTCTTATTCCGGTAATCTTTCAATTGCAAATGAATATATCTCCACTTGGTGCTATTGTTAGTGCTATTGTTAGTGCGGCTTGTTGGATGATTTACTTTTTGACCAAAAACATAAAAGCATTATGAATATATATATATATATATATGTAACAAAGTTCATCTAGCGTAGGTTCCAAGAAAATACCGAGAATCGGAATGAGGACGAGGGCAAAAACAAACTTTCTTTCTCACCAGGGAAAAAAAAACTTTGGAGTAGGTAGTGTAAAAACTACAAGAACGAGATAATTTCTAAATTGTATTATATACGAACTAAAGAATTTATACAAGATTAGACTTAAACTTATCTAAAAGGAATGATTACAAAAAATGAATGTGAATTGTTTGCACCAAAAAAAGAAAGCATTTTTTGGGTCGAAGCAAATGACCTAAAAAATTAAAGGCCCAACTTACGAAGGACTTGCTCAAGACGCCCACTTGAAATGCATAGACGTGGGAAATGGGAGAACGACTCTAACATGCACGAGGGATAAGAGGGCAAAAGAAATGTTTGCGATAAGATTACTGCAACGCGAGCTTAGCCTTACATGGCATCCTAATACACCGCATATAAAAGAAGAATAAGTCTTCTTCTCAATAAAAAAGCAACCAACAAATAAAAACTAGCAAACTCGATCAATTTCAAAATAACTGTACAACCTCAAAAGTGTCATTGTTTCAAAGGTTAGTCTGTCTAAGCACAATTTGTTTCTTTAGATTTAGGATCAAGATTCAGTTCTCTTCTCAACCTCTCTCAATTCTTAGTCAAGAACAACAATTTTTCCTTAATCCTGACTTAAATGCCAAGTTAGCTTTGTAAACCCTCCTGCATTTACCTTTATTTTGACTTGCTCTCATAGTCAGCTTTAAAGGCCAATCTTATTTTGATTGCCATCTGCATCAATCTTTGAGGCATCCAAACACTATCCAAACACTTCTCCCTTGATGTTTGGATGTCGCCTTTGAATGTTCTACCAACCTACGGCATGATTCTGATTGATGTTTATTTCAGTTGATGATTTCTAGAATCTCCTGCCTACTCAAGGTTAGGTTGCGAAGGAAATAATTTACTTTTCTGCATTTGTAATTTTACTTCTCGTATTTCAATATTAGCACATTTACTTTTTAGTATTTATACTTCTTGTATTTTAATACAGTATGATTCCGCCTGATGTTCATCTTGGTTGATGATTTCTGAAATCTCCTACCTGCTCAAGGCTAGATTGCGAAAAGGAAATGATTTACTTTCTACTTTTGTAATTTTACTTCTCGCATTTCAATGCTAGCGCAATTACTTTTTAGTATTTATATATCGTCTCCATCTCAATGCAAACCAGGTTTCCTTAAGGAGAGAATAGTACTCGATATATACCATCCAGGGATGAGACGATTACAATGAACTCATAAGGAAAGCAATAATCCATGCCAAGGAGGAACACTTCAACTCTTCGCAAGTGGAATCAAGGCCTCCCATGGCCCCTACTTATTCCACACCTCAAAGCAGCCAGCAAACAAAACCATTCCTTGATGCCAACAATCCACCATATTGACTCTTACTCCGACAAGAGGATGGGCGCCTACAACAATGATTACAAGCGGAAGAAGAACAAATACAACAACAAGGGACACAAGCCAAATAACCACTACCAATCAAACAAACCCTACACAGGGCCAACGTCCAAGTTCGAGACCTATTCCATCCTCAACACTTCACTCGAGAACGTTCTCATGAATATTGAAGGGATGATCACCAAACCATGTGCATAACTGCAGGGCCTCCGTCGCGGAGTCCAATCTGACCTATATTGCCAATACCACAAGTTCAATGGGACCATTGATGAATGTGTGGCCTTCTGCGACATTGTGGAAACCCTCGTCAAGGAGGGGAAGATCAACCAATTTCTCCAGCATGTGTGGCCCACCCAGAACGTCCCGCAAATCAACACGATTAGCGGCAATCCAACTATCTCTTCCTCATGTACCTCCAACTGGGCAAAAAAAAACTTCCTACGAACAACACTAGATCTTCAGCATCAAAGATGGATGGGCCACAAAGGTCGTACGGGCTAGCTAGGCACCTATCACCTTCTCAGATGAAGAAGAACACGGGATAATCTTCCCTCACTATGGCTCGCTGATCATCCGAGCACAGATTGCCAATTTCGACATCGTGTGCATTCTCGTGGACATTGATTTTTTCGTCAACGTCCTCTTCATGAAGGCTTTCAATCAACGTCCTCTTGAACCAGCTCAATGCGGTCATCTCCACCCGCTCGCTACTAATCAAATTTCCTACCATCAGGGGCACTGGCCAAGCCAGGCTTGTAAGACCCGGTCTTGGAAGCAAGAACGGTGAGCAAGACCCGTGAGCTTGAGAAGCAAGAACGGTGAGCAAGACCCGTGAGCTTGGAAAGGTAAGATCGGTGAACGATCCCACATCGCTCGGGGAGGGAAAGGTGAAGTGCCTTATATGTGTGGGCACGTATCTATCTAACACAAGGCCTTTTGGGAGCTCAGTGGCTTTGGGGGGGATTGGAACCCCAAAGTTAAGCGAGTTGAGGCTGGTGCAATTCCAGATGGGTGACCCCCTGGGAAGTTGCACCGTGAGCTCCCGAAAACAAAACCGTGAGGGCTGGGCCAAAAGCGGACAATATTGTGTTAGATGGGCCGGGTCGTGACAGAATGGTATCAGAGCCGGACCCCGACCGGAAGTGTGCCAGCGAGGACGCTGGGCCCCAAGGGGAGGGTGGATTGTAAGACCCGGTCTTGGAAGCAAGAACGGTGAGCAAGACCCGTGAGCTTGAGAAGCAAGAACGGTGAGCAAGACCCGTGAGCTTGAGAAGCAAGAACGGTGAGCAAGACCCGTGAGCTTGGAAAGGTAAGATCGGTGAACGATCCCACATCGCTCGAGGAGGAAAAGGTGAAGTGCCTTATATGTGTGGGCACGTATCTATCTAACACAAGGCCTTTTGGGAGCTCAGTGGCTTTGGGGGGGATTGGAACCCCAAAGTTAAGCGAGTTGAGGCTGGTGCAATTCCAGATGGGTGACCCCCTGGGAAGTTGTACCGTGAGCTCCCGAAAACAAAACCGTGAGGGCTGGGCCCAAAGCGGACAATATTGTGTTAGATGGGCCGGGTCGTGACAAGGCTGACAGGACCCGTCCCAATCCCACTGGGACCACCCGGGGACGTGACCCGCTCCCATCTGACAATGACTCTAAACAGACCAAAATTACCCTTAAATAAAAACCGAAGACTTAAATAGATAGATAACGTACAAACACAGTGTTTAAAGTGATACTGTCAGACAAGGGAAAGTAAAATACAACATGTGAGCACACTAGTCAGAGTACATTTATTCGGTGCTCAACCTACCCACAAGTGGGTGTACAGGTGCACAGCTAGGCAAACTAAACCTCTGCCTCCTCCTCCGGATCCTCCTCCTCTATTGCCGTGTCAGGGTCTGGAGGGGTCAGTAAAACAAGAGTGAGTGGGCCAAAAATAACAGTTTAGAAATCAATGTAATAATAAAATAATCATAAGGTTTTACCCCTCCGTTTTCCAAATCTTGCATGCAGTGAAAACATAATATTATAATGAAATCATAACAAATGAACCACAATAATAATCGTAAGGTGAAACTAACATATCAGTGCACTGTAAAACCCAACCCAAATGATGTCACGGTTCTAAGGCTACGCGTTGCCACTCAGGGTCTCACACCCGAGACTCTCTAGGTACATCAGCTCCCGGTATCCCGGTCACTGCCCGAGGTATATGAACATGCCTTCCTGAGAGTAAGCAGCCCAACGGGGGTCAACTCCACTCAGTCAGAGCCCCTTGACTACTCCAGGGTCCACCCAGGCCAACGACCCTCCCTGGAGGAGACAATATACACAGGTAGGAAAGTACAGTACAATAACAGTATAGTTTACCCTATGTCCCCCGGACATCCCAAACAAAATCCACATATAATCCAGACGGGTCTCATGCCCAAAACATTGTAATAACATATATAAACAGTTCATAAGACTCATCAGTGGAAATAGTAAAACAGTTTATGCATGCAAGCCTTTTATAAATCAAACAGCCCACTCACACTCGGTCCTTGCTGCTCAACGATCTCTATAAACCTGTATTATTATTCCTGAGGGTTACTTAAGGACCCTATAATATCAATACCAAGACCCTAGAACAGATCCGCCTCAAAAACGCATCCCGGGCACTATTCCCGGTGCTTCAAACCCCATTTTGACCAACATAACGATCTCCGATCGACACGAAACCACCTCCATTGGATCCGTATTGTCGAAACCTTGAAAATGGTACCGGCCCCACCAAAATCACTGTTCACACGCGCCTGGTCAACACGTGGGTCAACGCTGCTACAGTACCGCTGACGTCAGCAGTGACGTCATCACTGACACTTGTCAGGTGACACGTGGCATGTTCTGATTGGTCCCTGGTCTGACAATATCTGACAGGATGACGTCATCATGACGTCAGAAGTGACGTCAGCATGATGACGTCATCATGCTACAGTATCGGGTCAGACCCGTTTGACTGGAACCGGGTCGCCGTCGACCCACGGCTTGACCCGATTCAACCGTACGATTCCGGCCACCATTTTCGACGGGGTTCATCCCTATAGGGTCGTCTAGGTCTGTTCTATGGTTCTACAACCTCAAAATGGAAAGAAAGTGGGAGAAAACTCACCAGTTCTCCTCTGAAACTCACGGCCAAAGTCCGATCGCCTTCTCCGGTGATCCACGCCGTCTCCGTCGTCCAAACCAGTCGTGGTCGACTCGTCTCTCACCCTAGAACATGTCTAACACCAAACAACTGAGTTCCTAGCACTAAAACAGGTTGGTCCGAAACAGGGGAGTAAAACGGGTTTTCGGGTTTTCGACCTTACCGCCGCCGTGACGCCGCCGCAGGCCGTGCCGTCGTCCAGTTAAGCTCCTGGGGTCCTCACGGTGTAGACTGGAGCTTCCCCTGCGTCGAGATGGTGTGGTTGTCGAGGTTTGCTTCTTGGACCCGTTTCCGTCGTGTTTCGGGTCTGAGTTTTTGGACGGGATTTCGGACGGGAAAATGGGCTGGTGGTGGCTGGTGGTTGCACGGGTTGTGAAGACCAGATGATGGTGGTGCTGTGGGTGGTCGTTTGGTGCGAAGAGGATGGCTGGTTCGTGTGTTTGGCTGGAGAGAAAATGGAAGAAATGCACGGGTGTGTGAGGGGATGAATGTGTGTGTGTTTGTAAGAAAAGGCAGAGACAGATCGTGCATGAACAAGGGAGCAGATGAGAATGAAGGGCCAGGATTCAATCTGGCCAGAAATCCAATGGCTGAAATCAAATGGAGGGAAAATAAATAATATAAAAAATAGATTAAATAGTATTAGTTGCTTTATGGGAATAGCGTAGGCTTGGATGGGTGACACTTGTCACCAATCCATCGGTTTGATTTAAATATTAGGTTGGCACGGATTCCCGTAATAAATTAATATTTTATTCCGTTGTTCTCGGTTCGTAAATTCCGCTAAAACGCTTCCTTGACCATAACTTCTTCATACGAACTCCGATTTCGGCGTGCCGCCTGTCTACGGATTCGTGACGTCCCGACCTACGTCATAGTCATGGGTCAAAGTCCAAATTGTTTCCCGGGCCAAAAGTCAAAGTTTCCCCCCTTCAGGGGCAAAATAGTCTTTTTACATTAAAATATTATTATTCTCGGTTCGGGTCGTTACACAGGCGCAATCAACAAACCGTCTGCATGTGCTATCAAACCGCCTTGACCAAAATCAATACATATGCGGGGCGGGAAACCCTGACCTTCACCAAGGCAGCCTACAAATCTGACTCTATCAACCCTGAGCTCTCTCACCAAAACCGATCCAATCCCCCCGAGGAGCCGAAAGACCTATTAAAAACTTCACAACCCCAACATGTGGAGGAAACAGAGTCGATAACTCTTAGCAACCAACACCCCGAGCGATAGGTCAAGATCAGCACCTCAATTGCCCATGAGACTAGAGATGAGCTCATCTAGTTCCTCAAAGACAACAACGAGGAGGTCTTTGCAATTCCTAGTCTCGTATTTTAGCTGCCAAGTGCCAACAAAGTCTTTACAATCCCGGCAAGCTTGTACCTATACATATTAGAACTTTTGAAGTAAATATAATCATACCTGCATTTTGTATGGGGATGTCATTGCTCATTGATGTTTTCATTTGTTTAGAAAGGTCATTAATAAACGTTTTTTTTTTTGTCAGGAAAAGTTACGGATGAAAAGAATTTCATACCAAGAGATGAAAAGAAATCATATAGCCAAAACAGGTAGGTGACACATACAAACTTGGTTCTCTTCTAGGCATGCATCTAAAAGAAATACTAAATACTTTCGCACATAAAATAAGAGCCCACCAGGCTATATGCCTATTGTCAATTTTGTGCTTTAGTTCTATTAAGCATGAACCTTGAGTTTCAAGAGCTTACTTACGCATTCTTGTTATTAATTTGTGTTTTACTTGTATGAGTCATTGTTTATGTGAGGAAACTGAGGATCTTAATGGTTCTTCGTTAATTTTGAGTCTAAACTTAAATAAGTTTAGATACTAAAAGAATGAAAAGCCTTTTTCTTATCCCCTCCACAAAAGACTCGGTGACCGACAAAAAGAAGGACGACAGTAAACAATTATAAGAGCGAAACGAGGAAGCTAGATATTTGGTTAAGTCATTACTTAATAAATTACAGGAAATAGAAAGAAGCATGACTCTCAAATAAATCTAAGTTATTCATTCATGTCATGTGTAAACCTTGTTGGCGTGTTCAGTTTGTCAACTGATTATGTATTTGGAATGACTGCGACACATGAGGCAAAGCCAACCATCATGTTGCTTGCCCAAATTGCAAACAACACTTGTATTTTGATTGCGACATATATCTTTATGAAAGTTTGCACAAACGCCCAGATTGCGAGATACCAACTGCCTCCACATATGCGGAGACCTCACATCTCTATTCGTGCTACCTGTACCTTTCACCTGGAAATAGGTTCCAGTGGTTCAGCACAATCATTGACCTAACATCTACCATTGGGACTGCTTGGATTCTACAACTGCAGGAGAAAATGTAGTTTATGTACAATGGTGATATGGAGTTTCAAAGACCATGCAGTTTTGGTTTGGGATTTGTTAGTGATATATAGTTCTGTAGAGGAACTCGTATTTGGAAATGCAATATTGTAGGCCTCAGGTACCAGCAATCTGGATACTCCGGCAGTTGTGTTGTAGACAAGTTTTTCCACTTTGTGTTATATGATTGTTTGTGCCGGATTTCACCCCGCACTTGAACCAGGCCTAAATCCAATACGAAGCCCATAATGCAATGGAAACCCTAGTCTTTTCCTATTTAAGGAGGGCATCCCCTCATTTGTAAAGGAAGCTCATACAACTCCACCACATTATTTGGAGACATCCTCTCCACATCTCCCTTAATGGCTCAAGGCCACAAATATGTAAACAATACTATTATCAATAATACTATCTCGGAAAGTTTGTCCCGTGCACGTAGCCCTATTCGGGTGAACCACGTACATGCCGGTGCCTTAATATTTATGCGTCGTCTTTTCGGTCTCGTTGGTGCCATTTTTGGCATCAACAGTTTGGTGCCGTCTGTGAGAATCACGACAAAAATTCATGTCGGTTTCTTTTTCCTTTTTCACTTACCCGTAGAAACACCATAAATGTTCATGAACACCAACAAAAAATCCCAGATTGGCTCAGTGCTAGGAAAACCCAAAAATATCCTTCTAGTTCTTGATTCACATGAAACCCAAAACCCTCCTATCTACCAAAATATATCTCAGCATACACACAAAACAACAATCACTTATCATCATCCTCTTCTTCAATATATATGAAGAGAGCAAAATAACAAGAACACATTCTTCTCACTTTGCATAGAAAAAGGAACAAATTCAAATTTGAATTTGGCACATGGGTACGGTATTGCAACTGCAAACAAACAAGACAAAAAAACTATCTTTATGTGGGGCTGCAAACCAGCCACTAAAGCAAGGAGGAAATACAAGGCCAAGTGCTTGGACCTAGCATCGCCATTTGTCAACACGCGAGCACCCGCCGATGCCGATGTGCACTACCACTTACACCATTACAGTGAGGAGACCACCATCTTCGTATCACCTGCAGGATGCGCCTTCAACCGCGGCGTCGATGTCGGGCTCGTTCCTCCCTCCAGATCGACGGCAACTGGTCGTCATTCAGTGACAGCTCCTGCATCTTTCAGCTCGCGGTGGTTCGACCTGCAACCAGCGCCTCTTGGGTCGTTCATTGTCGTCAGAGGTGGTCGGCGTCTTCGCCAATGCACAGTCCAGTCCATTTTCGGCAGTTTTCGGCGACACCACCATCACAGTGGAATTGGGGACTTCGACGCGCTCACCCCTATGTTCTCCTTTACTATTAAATATCTACAATTAATATTTACATATTTGACATACATATTTCAATTGATTTACACTTTTGTCATTTGCATTAATTGTTTTCACATCCTTACACGTTACAACTTACTCAGTTGCTGGTGTAAGACTCGTTTGATATTTATATATTGACTCAATAACATGTACTCTTCACACCCTTATTAATTAACCTACAATAACTTTTGTGAGGATGTCAGGCATCCAATGCTATGTGATGTGTGAACCAATACTTTTCAATTATATTATCACTCAACATGCAAACAACCATAAACCATAAGGCGGAATAGCTGCATGGACTTAATTATTTCTGTTATCTAATACACTATTATATTAGTATTTTTATTACTTGCATATTTGTGAGTTGCCATGGCATCCAATGCCATTTTGAAATTCTCATATATAATATCACTTCACATTTTTCTTATTACTTATGACTCTAGTACCCAGCCTATTGTTTATTGCTTCTTCATATTTTGTTAATTTGTGATTAGCCCACATGCATCAAATCACCAAATAATATTATTTAAGCTTATTATATTATTTAGGTTTGCTAACTAATAAAATTATGTCCTGTCATCAGGAACAATCGAGTTATTCAAATATCAATCAGCTCGAGCGATTGTCTATTGTGTTCATGGCAATGCTTGCACCCATGCGCTCCTCAGTAATTCACATTGAATGTCCACTTCACTATGAGTTAATACTCACGATGAACAGTGCCTCTAGTCGAACTACTTTGCAATGGATGATATCTCTAGCCCAGCCGCCTCCATGAGTGGATTGCCTCTAGCCGAGCCACCTCGCACGGAGCGACCGCTTTCGAGCCGAGCATCCTCGAACAGAACGGTCGCCTCCAGCTGAGCACCCCTCGCATCGAGCAACCTCGCACAGAGCGATCACCTCAAGCTGAGCAGCCTCCGATGAGTGTCTTCCTTTACCGAGTAGCCTCGCGATGAGTACAGCCTATAGCTGAGTATTACTTCATACTGAATACCGCTTCATGTTGGGTTTCGAGCCAGATCAACAATTACTTAGTTCGGTCTATTGTCCAAGTCCCCAGCGAAGACACTATCTTCACTAAGGACTTGGGGGACTACTGTTCGTGCGGGATTTCACCCTGCACTTGAACCGGGCCTAAGTCCAATACGAAGCCCATAATGCAATGGAAACCCTAGCCTTTGCCTATTTAAGGAGGGCATCCCCTCATTTGTAAAGGAAGCTCATACAACTCCACCACATTATTTGGAGACATCCTCTCCACATCTCCCTTAATGGCTCAAGGCCACAAATATGTAAACAATACTATTATCAATAATACTATCTCGGAAAGTTTGTCCCGCGGACGTAGCCCTATTCGGGTGAACCACGTACATGCCAGTGTTTTAATATTTATGCGTGGTCTTCTCGGTCTCGTTGGTGCCATTTTTGGCATCAACAATGATTCTCGATCTTTCTTTCATCACAGAGAAGTCAAAAATCATTCTTTTGTTAACTCGTATTATTAGTTCCTTCCTGGTCTCTTTTATTTTATGGGGGCAATGCAGAAACATCAAGATTTCAAAAAGAAAACAAATAAGTGAGCAAATAATGCACAGTGGTACCTCCTCAAACTAATGGAGCTTAGAATAAATTTATGATGAAAAGTTGATTCTTTATTCAAGTAAATAAAAGAAATGGCAGATTTTTGTTAACGGTGGCTGTTGCTACTTGAACAGTTAGGCCCATAATTGATTTTTGTGGCCATTTGCTAACCCAGAAATGTTAATATCTCAAAGTTGTTTCATTGAATCAGAATGAGTTTGTTCTAAAATTTTAGTTTTTCAACATTGGAATTGTCCATCTTAAGTACTGCAATTGTACGCATGATTGAATTAAATTGTAGGGTGAAGAAATTGGGCATATTAGCAATTTAGACGATGCTTGCGTCATTTGCTGCAACTAGTGTGCATTGATGATGAGCTGAGGCGGATGCAGATTCCTCTGTCTTGGTGGTTGTCGCCATCATCGTCATCAGGTGTTCGCTTGTTACAGATCTGTCTGATGGGCTCCACACTTTTTCACTGCGATCAAACATGTCCTCTTTGCCCCGTATCCGGACGAGAAATATTCTATGTTGAATGAAACCTGACGATTATGACAGATGATTATTGGAGCTTCCTTGAAATCAAGATCTTGACCCAGAGAAATATACACAAAGATGTTGTGACATCGGATACCCCACGTCATATAGAAAATATGGATTGTCCTGATATTCCCCTTCATCTGCAAATGCAACACAAAAAGCAATCACCATCATCGAATTCCTCATCTTTACATCTATTGTACCTCCCACACTCTGTTGATTGAACCACGTAGGAATTTCACTCCCAGGCCATGCATTAATAAGATTTTGACCATGAATTTCACCCTCAGCGACTTTGATTATACTTGAAAACATATTCATTACCAGATTGCCTTCATCTTTTTCAACCAATCTGTAGCAATTGAAACAACTTAACATATATACAATTATCCACATTGGCGGATCTTCTTTTCCACACGGATAGAGGATAAGACAACCTTTCTAAGGAGCTACATAGATCTAATTGTACAAATAAACTTCTAGCAAATGGAAGATTTGGCAATTGTTAAAGCCTTTTGCACCTATTAAGTTCAAAAGCAGCAGCAGAAGCCGTCGCAGCAGGAGCAGCAAAGCAGGTGAAGATCCATGCTTTGCTACTTTATGCAGTAATTCCTCTTTCTTAGCACCCACAACCTTGTCAATGATCTTGCCTTCCTTGAAGAACAAGAAAGTAGACATTGCCTCCACGCCCCACTCCTCGGAAACAGCACTCAGTTCATCCACATCAACCTTTAGGAATGTCACTTCCGGCGTCTTCTTAGCCCAGTCTGTCAAGACTGGGGCAATGACCCGGCATGGTCCACACCATGCAGCCGTAAAATCCACCACGATCTATTAAAATCCATACCAGATTAATGGAATTCAATGGTCAAGCATTGTATAAGGATAACACCAAATCCATTACAAACTATGAACAGTTCATACAGGGTTACTTTTAAAGGGTAATCACTACGAGCAGTTGAAATTAGAGCTGGTAATGGAACATGTCATTTTGTGTTCGTGTTGTGTCATGTCATGAACTCTGTTTTACCCAATATACTCAAATTTGAATATGACCCATTTAATAATCGTGTAAAAAATGTTTAAGCCAGACTCAACCTGTTAATGAATCAAGTAAACTGTGTGTAACATGTGTAACACATTTAATAAACATGTCGTGTTCGAACTCAATTAACCTATAATCCGTTTGACATGTTTAACGTGTTTAATCTATTTAAATAAGAAGATTTAATAAATATATGGTAAGTAAATAGGTAGATAGTGGCTTTGTGATTAACACATTTATAAAACATGTTAATATATAAATCATTATACGGGTTAATAGAATGAACCGAAATTACCTATTTATTAAATTGATTAATATAATTAACTCATTCATTTATTAAACGTATCATAACGAATTGACCCGAATAAATTTTATACGAATTTCGAATTGACCTGAATAAATTTTATACGAATTTCAAATTGTATATCGAGTTGTATTAAAAATTGTCACTTTTAATTGAAGTGATTTTTTGAACTAGGAATAACAAATCAAACGAATCAAAGAAGTTGAAGGCGACTAGATAATAGAATTTCAATTCCCTTTTCCTCTCGCGCAATCCTCCTTTTTTATTGAGTGAGCAAATCAAAACAAAATCGATAAACTGAAATAAAGTGAAAAGCACAAAAGATAAAACCAAAACATGAAAATCAGCTCCTGGAATATTAGTATGTAACGAAGAAACAATCTCAATTTGTACGGAAGAAAGCACAACATCCCTTCAACATTTCTTATTCATAACACAATAATAAAAACATCCATAGATGATTGCCATCAAGCATAAGGCTAAAAGCAGCAAGCCAGGCATATACAAGCACAATAGACATTGTCGCATTGAAGTTAAAACAACTAAAGTAAACATTAAGCGATAGGTTCATAGTTCATAATCTCCACAGATGAAAACGAAGATAGCGATTTTAAGCAGATGCAGTAGCAGCAGCTGCAGTTTTTCTTAGCTTTTTGAATCAGGGCAACTAACACGTTTTCCTTCTCGGTTTTGCAGGGGAGCCAATGGAACAGTACACAGTGTGCTGGTTCAAAGGAGTTGCTTGAGGTAATGATCCGTTTCTTTTACTCTGAACTGTTTGGGATTAGTTTTTAGGTGTAGAATGTAAATAGGATGAAGAATGATGGATTGTGATGATGTTTGTGAGGAAGAAGGTTGGATTGCAGTATGATGCACACCAACTGTTTGTGAAAATGCTTATGAGCTGTTTTTCTCTTGTTTTCTGCACACTACTTGCTTCTCTGGTTTTTCCTCAACAAAACATACATTTTTTGCACACTAGCCGTGCATTACAATGATTTAACAGTTACAAAACATGATGTCACTATGATGACATTCACCCAATAGGAATTTAGACCAGTTTAGAACCAATTAGAAGATGACACTTGTTCATCTTGCTCCTCAAGTGAGTGAATCAGCTGTAAAGCAGATTCCCTCACACCCTGGTGTGCCACCCCACTCAAATGGTGTATTAATCTGCTGTAAAGCAGATTCCCACATTCCCTTGTGTGTCACCCCACTCAAGTGATGTAATTAGCTGCATTCTCTCACTTAGTGCAATCAGTTGATTGCTTAGGAACTAACACTCCCCTCTAAGCAATTCACTGATTTCACTCCAAGCTTGTTCCTTAGACATGAAAACCTTTCCTTAGGTAAAGCCTTTGTAAACACATCTGCAAGTTGATCTTCAGACTTGCAGTAGATCAAATCAATCTCTCCTGATTGTATGGCTTCTCTGATAAAGTGATACTTCCTTTTGATATGTTTAGACCTCTGATGAAAAACTGGATTTTTGGACATGGCTATAGCAGCAGTATTATCACAGTAGACAGTTGTAGGTTCTGTCACCTCTTCCCCAAAATCTTCTACGACAAACCTCAGCCATTTAGCTTGTGCAGTTGCCCCAGATGCACTTACATATTCTGCTTCAGCCGTGCTTAATGCCACACTGTGCTGTTTGACAGAAGCCCAGGAGAAAATGCCACTCCCAAATGAGAATGCATACCCTGAAGTGCTTCTCATATCCTCAGCACTTCCACTCCAATCAGAGTCACAAAAACCAATCAAAGTAGTTGATTTCCCTTTCAGATATTCAATTCCATAAGTAATGGTACCTGAGATGTACCTAAGAACTCTTCTTGCAGTTCCTAAATGCTTCTTAGATGGATTATGCATGAACCTTGATAGGAGACTTGCAGCAAACATGATATCAGGTCTTGTTGCTGTTAAATATAGGAGACTTCCTACCATTTGTCTGTAGATCCCTTCATCTGCAGCCTCAGAACCATCCTCCCTGCACAATTTATCATTTGCAGCAAGAGGAGTACTAACAGGCTTGCAATCCTTCAAGCCAAATTTATTCAACAGGGTCTGAGCATACTTCTTCTGATGTATGGAAATGCAGTCCCTGGTTTGAATGACTCCCATTCCCAAGAAATGATGTAGGAGACCTAAATCTGTCATTTCATACTTGCTCATCATCTCTCCTTTGAATTCTTCCTTCAAAGTCTCACAATTTCCTGTGTAGATGATGTCATCTACATATAGTGACACTATGAGTGTTTTGCCTTCTTTGGTAGACTTGGTGTACAAGGTAGCCTCACTAGGACTTCTTTCATACCCATGCTTGAGCAGATGAGTGTCAATCTCCCCATACCAGGCCCTTGGTGCCTGTTTTAATCCATAGAGCGCCTTATGCAACCTGTAAACCAAGTTTCCATCAGTTTCTGTGACAGATCCTCAAGGCTGTTCCACAAATACCTCTTCCTTTAGTACTCCATTTAGAAAAGCCGATTTGACATCCAACTGATGCAAGGTCCAGCATTTCTGTGCAGCCAAAGCAATGAGAGTCCTGATTGTATCCAGCCTTGCCACTGGTGAAAAAATTTCATTAAAATCAATTCCTGGATTTTGTGAGTACCCTTTAGCCATTAGTCTAGCCTTGTGATTCTGAATGGAACCGTCTAAGTTCAACTTGGTCTTGTAAATCCACTTTACACCAATCACAGGTTTGTCACTCGGTCTCTCAACCAGCTCCCAGGTTGAGTTCTTCTCAATCATCTCCAGTTCACTTTCCATGGCTTGTCTCCACACTTGATCCTTAGAAGCTTCCTGATAAGTTTCAGGTTCTACAATGGACACATGACATCTAGCATAGATGTCAGTCAAGTTTCTCAGCTTTACTGGAGTGTTGCTTGAGGTTGCAGGTTCTGAATCATCTAATTCTAGTGCTTGTACACCATCAGTTCCTTCAATTAGCTCCTCAGCAGCTTCTGTTCTTTCTTCTTGTTCCATCACTCCAGGAACTGACACTCTAACTTCCTCACCTTCTCCCCAATTCCAGTAGGCTCTTTCATTGAAAATCACACTTCTTGACACCATGATTTTCTTTGTCTTCAGGTTAAACAACCTATAGCCTTTCTCACAAGTTCCATAGCCCACAAACACACACTTCACTAAGGACTCATCCCACTTCTGTCTTAATTGTGTGGGAACATGGGCATAGCAGATGGATCCAAAAACCTTTAGGTGTTTTACTCCAGGTTTTCTTCCACTATAGACTTCAAACGGTGTCTTCTTTTCCAGGGCCTTTGTAGGACACCTGTTGAGCAGGTATACTGCTGTGTGTACAGCCTCACCCCAAAAATGATAAGGCATGGCCTTGTCATGAAGCATAGACTTTGCCATCTCTACCACAGTTCTGTTATTCCTTTCAGCCACTCCATTCTGTTGTGGTGAGTAAGCCACTGTGAGTTGTCTTGTGATTCCCTCAGTTTCACAGAAGTTGTGAAACTCTTGTGAAGTAAACTCACCTCCCCTATCACTCCTTAGAGTTTTCAGTTTATATCCACTTTGCAATTCACACATGGATTTGAATTTCTTGAACACATTAAGTGCACCAGACTTGTGCTTTAGGAAATAAACCCAACACATCCTAGAATGGTCATCTATAAAGGTAATAAAGTACTTGTTACCTTCCATAGTTTCTGTTTGCATTGGTCCACACAGATCAGTGTGGATCAACTCCAAAGGTACAGTTGCCCTCCATGCTTTGTCTTGATCAAAACTCTCCACATGCTGTTTTCCTGATATGCATCCCTCACATACTTCCTGCTTTCCCATTTCTAGGATAGGTAGCCCCTGCACCATGCTTTGTGTTTGCAGTTTATGCAAACTGTGATAATTCAGATGGCCAAAACGTCTGTGCCATAAGTCTGAACTTTCCTCAACTGTTGCCTTCTGAGCTACAGTCTGAATGCAATCCAAAGATAATGGAAAACACCTGTTTCCCAGCATTGGAACTGAAGCAACACAGTGCAGCATTCCATCATCCTCATAGATTTCTGCACTGTTATTCCCAAATCTAAGATAGTATCCATGCTCCACCATCTGTCCAACACTTAACAAATTTGCATCAAGTCCAGGTACAAGCATTACTTCATTTATGACCCTGTCACCATCCTGAGTTTTGATGACCAAAGAAACCTGTCATGTGGCTTGGACCAAATCACCAGTCCCCATTTTCACCTTAGCAGTAATAGTCTTATCCACATTAATCAGTAATGCCTCTTGTGAGGTCATGTGATTGCTACAGGCACTATCCACATACCATACCCCACTCCCCTCAGCAATTGTTGCTGAATTACAGGCATAGAACATGGTCTCTTCCTTATTTTCTTCCTCCTGTTTGGCCATATTGACAACTTGTCTCACAATGCAATTCTTGGCAATGTGGCCCAGTTTATTACATTTGAAACACTTAGGTTTGTTCTTAAGCCAACATTCACCATAATGAAGTTTTCCACAAATTTTGCAGGAGTCTTTAGGAGTAGAGGGATTACCAAAAACTGGTTTAGGATTCTCAGCACCCTGATTGTTTTTGACAGTGTTGTAGGTCTTGCCTTTCCACCCCTTATTTCCTTTGAAATTTTGTTTGCCTCTTCCATAATACTTATGTGACCTGTCTTGTGCTCCTTGATTCACACTCAATGCAGAGAATTCCTTCTCTGTGTGAGTCTCTGAATGCATTTCCAGCCTCTGGTCATATGCTCGAATGGATGCTAGCAATGTTTGCACATTGACAGTGTCCAAATCCTTAGTTTCTTCCAGGATTGACACAATGGGATCGTAGACTTTAGTGAGACTGATTAGGACCTTCTGCACCATTTTCTTTTCTGTCACTTCTTCACCATATGATCTCATTTGATCAACAATGGTGTACAGTCTAGATGTATAAACTGAGAGAGACTCATCATCTCTCATTCTCACATATTCAAAATCCTTCCTGAGAGCTTGAAGTTTTACTGCCCTCACCTTCTCATCTCCTCTGTATTCCCTTTTCAGCAAATCCCATGTTGACTTTGCACTTTGTACATTGGAGATTCTTGAGAAAATGGAGTCCACCACAGCAGTTTGGATCATTCCAAGAGCACGAGCATCCTTTATATAATCTGCTCGAGTTGGTCTTGCAGCTTGACACGACCCATCCCAATCCCCCCGGGATTACCATGGAATGTGACGTGCTCCCGTCTGACAAGAGGCGCCAGACAAGGGATAATCGATTGCCATTGCCCAAACGGCTTCCAGAGTGCGTAAGGATCGATGGAGGAGGTGTACGATGCTCAAGTCTCTGCTGCAGTCGTATCCGGAATCAACCTGAAGGGCATTGAAAACAAAAGCTGTGAGTGGACGAAAATAAACAAGTCTGTTAAAAACATTTATAAGACATTTATGCCCCTCAGTAAAATCATATGCATGCACCAAAAACCAATAATCCCATATTTATTTAGAAATAACCATTAGGGCCTTAGCCCGGAAACCAAAGCATAGTTTCAATTTCCAAAAGTAAACCCAAGAGTTATTTCATAAATCCAGTAATATGAACCATAAGGCATATAAACCATAACCATTATTTTAGCCACTGCACTATACACTCCAATCCGACATCCCTGATGTCTGACGTCCCTGACGTCAATAAGGTCACAATCACAAGGCTACGCGTGCCACTCGGGTCTCAATTTCCGAGTTCAATCCCCGAACCCCGTTCGGGTACAGCATCCCCGATGCTTAGCGTCATAGACGCTGGACGTACTAGACGTCCGTGACCTCTCCGGGGTACCTCATCCGGAGGAGACAATATAATATGGAAGGATTTATACAGTGCAGTACCAATTACATTTTATAGATATCCACATGCAAAACATATAGGTATACGTAGATAAAATCCGAACCATTCGTTACGTTTCATCAAACGGGTCTCATGCCCAAATACCGTGAAACGTGCCATAACCGAAACATCATCAAAACCATTTATAGATTCCAGCATGTGAACATATATAAAATGTAAACCAGAAAACATTTATTCAATTCCATTTTAGGGTCCCCGACCCGCAATCACATGTAGAAATCAACTGGGCCCCTGGCCCGATTTCACAAGTTAACTGGGCCCCTGGCCCGATCCACATGTTAACTGGGCCCCTGGCCCGATTTCATAGTTCAACTGGGCCCCTGGCCCGATTTTACTTTATTCAAGTTCGTAACCGTTTCATGAAATCATATTCAACCACATTTATGGAAATCGGTGAAAATCCAGAAAATCCCGGTTTACGTGCAAATACGTAATTCACCTCGAAATGCGTGAAATCATTTTAAATTCACCGATATCCAAAGTAAATCATTTAATCATAATTATAACAATCATAAAACAGTTATGCATGCATCGAATTTATGAAACCAATGTCCACTCACAGACCGTTTAACCGAGCGCCTCGATACGCGTGCCATAGGCCCTCCCGGGCCACCTCACTATCACCGGGACTCCCAATCCTGTTCAAATCAATTTAGAGGATCACTAACCTCATCATTAACATCCTATTCAAGTCCCGTAATTTTTCCGAATTTTTAAGTATTTTTAAATTGGATTTAAAACCTTCGGACATCCCGAACAATATCGAGACGGTGTCCGATCGACACGAAACCAATCCCAAAATGTTCGTTACAATGTATAGGATAAAAGTCATGTTGGAAGTTTCCCAGAATTACCTCACACGCGCCCCCACGCGCCGGTTGAATTCCCTGCGCGTGAAACCCACGCGCCGGGTACTGTTCACCGTCGTTCAACCCGAACGACTGGTAAACGGGTCGCCGTGACCCGCGGGCCAACCCGATCGGTTCTCCGTCGATACTGGACCATTTTGGACGGGGTTTTCACCTACATGACCGTCTGAGTTAAACTAGGAGTTCTATGGAAACAAACACAAGGAAAAACGTCAAAATCCTTACCTCTCCGATCGAGAAGCTCACGGCCAACCCACCGTCGACTGCACTCAGCTCCGACCACCATTCTCGATGAAAACGGTCCCACTAGACTCGTCTCATCCTCTGAGTCATCCTCCCGTTCACTAGATCGAACGAAAGACAGTAAAACTCATCCTGCCATTTTTGACCCGAGAATCGAACTCACGGGTTTAGGCTCCCTTCGCCGCCGTGGTCACCACCGTGGCCACCGAAATGCCCAGTTCGATCCCAGAACTCCGTCCACCCCTCCAGCACGGTCAAAACACCGGTCTCCATCGACTTCCAAATTTGAGTTTTTCGGCCTCCCCTGTTTTTCCCCTCCGCCGCCGCCCAGCCGTCTCCCGTCGTCTCCCACCGTGCCCAGCACCCAACAGAGCTCACACAGTTCCCTGCACGGCCCAAGGTTGTAGAAATGGTGGTGGTGTGCAGTGTGAGCCGTGAACATTGCTCACGGGTTTGAGAGAAATGGGAGTGGGAGGATGCAGGCAGATTCAATTAAAGAAAGAGGAAAAAAAAGGAATGAACGGCCCAGATTGAATCTCACCAATGAGATTAAGGGTCCAGATCAAAAGATGAAAATAAGTGGGAAATACTTTATATTATTTAAATCCTATATTTTAAACAATCTGACCAACCAGATCTGATCCCAATAATTAAAGATTAGTGGTCCACGTGTCCCACTCAGAATTCCAGGCCAATCAGAAAACGCCACGTGTCCACGCCTCGTAATGCGTGCATAACGAAACCAAACTTCCGTGACCCATAACTTCGTCGTCGAATCTCCGATTTTGGCGTGCCGCCTGTCGTTGGATTCGCATCGACGAAACCTACGTAACGGTCCTTGGCCCTCGGCCATCGGACATCCCGGTCAAAAAGTCAACATTTCCCCTTCTTTCGTCCAAATTACGAAAACGCCCTTGAACTTCCGTACATCATAACTTTCACCACGAACGTCGGAATCGAACGTGCCACCTGTCTATGAACTCGTGACGTCCCGAACTACGTCACGGTCATCGGTCAAAGTCCATTTGACCATCCGAATTAAAAGTCAACGTTTTGCCCACACCCAGGGGCAAAACGGTCATTTTGCACAATTCGTCCGAAATCGCCCAACTAATCCCAGATTAGTAAATCACAATTAAATATTATTAAATCCCGATATTCGGGACGGGTCGTTACACAGCTTCTGGAGGTCTTGCAACTCCAGGATCTGCAGATTCAGATGCAGATGCAGCAGCAACAGGTGTGTCTTCATTCAATCCCTTATCCACATACTCCCATAGATCATTAGCTCTCAGAATTGTGCGCATTTTGATGCTCCAAAAATCATAATTAGAGCCATCAAAGATTGGAACCCGTAGATCCCCACCAGCAGCAGCCATGACTAGCTTGTTAGCTAAGTTTACAGTGTAATGTAAACTTCACACTTCTTAACGCCACAGTAAATCAGATCGATTCACTGCTCTGATACCATCTTAGCTTTTTGAATCAGGGCAACTAACACGTTTTCCTTCTCGGTTTTGCAGGGGAGCCAATGGAACAGTACACAGTGTGCTGGTTCAAAGGAGTTTCTTGAGGTAATGATCCGTTTCTTTTACTCTGAACTGTTTGGGATTAGTTTTTAGGTGTAGAATGTAAATAGGATGAAGAATGATGGATTGTGATGATGTTTGTGAGGAAGAAGGTTGGATTGCAGTATGATGCACACCAACTGTTTGTGAAAATGCTTATGAGCTGTTTTTCTCTTGTTTTCTGCACACTACTTGCTTCTCTGGTTTTTCCTCAACAAAACATACATTTTTTGCACACTAGCCGTGCATTACAATGATTTAACAGTTACAAAACATGATGTCACTATGATGACATTCACCCAATAGGAATTTAGACCAGTTTAGAACCAATTAGAAGATGACACTTGTTCATCTTGCTCCTCAAGTGAGTGAATCAGCTGTAAAGCAGATTCCCTCACACCCTGGTGTGCCACCCCACTCAAATGGTGTATTAATCTGCTGTAAAGCAGATTCCCACATTCCCTTGTGTGTCACCCCACTCAAGTGATGTAATTAGCTGCATTCTCTCACGTAGTGCAATCAGTTGATTGCTTAGGAACTAACAGTTTTATGCTCGGCAACTTTGTCATGTAACCGGTCCTTATTGGCGCCGACAATCTTGTCCACCACCACGCCCTCCTTGATGAACAGGAAGGTAGGCATTGCTTTCACACCCCACTCCTCCGAGACGGCCTTCAGCTCATCCACGTCCACCTTTAGGAATATCACTTCCGGTGTCTTCCTAGCCAACTCCTCAAAGACTGGTGCAATCCATCGGCATGGTGGGCACCATGTCGCCGTGAAATCCACCACCACCTATTGAAATTTACACCAAATGAATCAACTTATGTCCAATGACCAAGATATAATTGTGCATATATACGCATAGCTGTTTAGTAAGGGCATCTTCATGAATCGTGAGTGTTTATAAAATGATTAAAAGTGCTTCTCAAATCTCAAGCTTCAGGTTCAACTGTTCAACTCTCATTCAGGCAAGTTCGATACCCAACGCGGATAGCTAGAATATCACTGAGAATTTGGAGACGGAAGTGATTTTCACTCCCTTTTCTCCTACGCACTCCTCTAATTTGCCTATCAGTATCAATGAACATAACCAAAAATATGAGTGATGAATGCAAAAACAGTAAAGAGCGTGAAATACCTTCCCAATTGAAATTTTCATAACATTATGTTGTGCCTCTAAGAAAAGCACTTGTAAAATTTTCATCCAGATTGCAAAATTTTCTCAATTTCAGCTAAAAATCGGCTAATTTACTCAACCTTTCGCATCTCACTAGATAAAAACCTAAGATATCTATAACCAAAAAAAAAGCAAAAATATTATCTATGAACAGAAAAACTAGAAATTGGGAAATAATTAATCATAATAGGGCATAATAACAGTTTCTTGGCCTCCTTTCCCTTCTCGAGCTGCTCCTTCCAGGCCTCAGGGGTGTGGCAGGCAATGAATTGACCTTGTTCCGCCATTTTCTTCTTGCAAAGGTTTCTCTCTGTTTATCAAATCTCAAGGAAATTACCTGTCTTGTTTCTTTTCTATACAATCAAGCACAACTACATTTTGATTTTGATCCTTTTTTCCTTAGTTAGTGACTTGAAACCTATGTTTTTGAACGAAAAATGTTTTTCATTGATACAACGTAAATTATCAAAGAGAGATTCGGAGATACGAACTCATAAAATGAATAAAAATAACATATATATTTTAATTGATTTGCTTACGTATAATTTTATAATTTAGAAATCTTTCTAAATATTGTAGTTTAGTTACGGTCTTAGCTGGTAGTCTTTCCACTTCTCTTTTGTCAACTCATATTATTAGTTCCTTCCTAGTCTCTTACGTATTGAGGGAAATGCAGAAACATCAAGATTTCAAAAAGAAAACAAATAAGTGAGCAAGTAATGCACAGGGTAAAATTTGAAACCTTGTGCAGATTTTGTCCTAAAAGTTGTTTTTCAACATTGAATCTGAATGAGTTTGTTCTAAATTGTTAGTTTTTCAACATTGGAATTGTCCATCTTAAGCACTGCAACATTGGACATATTAGCAATTTAGACGATGTTGATGATTTGACAATATTAGAAAGGTCAATGGACTTACTTGTTCTTCGGAGAGTTGAATCAGAGTGATTGCTTGTGTCTTTTGCTGCAACTAGTGTGCATTGATGATGAGCTGAGGCCGATGCTGATTCCTCTGTCTTGGTGGTTGTCGCCATCATCATCATCAAGTGTTCGCTTGTTACAGATGTGTCTGAGTTGTTCCAAATCTTCCTCGTACACCACACGGGCTCCACACTTTTTCACTGCCATCAAGCACGTCGTCATTGCATCGTAGTATTGTATGTTGAATGAAACCTCGAGATTATGACTGCTTATTATTGTAGATTCCTTGAAGTCAAAATATTTCCGATGATAATATAATACGCAAAGATGTTGTGACACCGGATACCCCACGTCATATAGAAAATATGGCCTCGAGGTTAATGAACAAACAATTTTCAAACGGTCAAATTTTCTAGGAAAGGCAACTGTTGGATTGTCATTATATTCCCCTTCATCTGCAAATGCAACACAAAAAGCAATCCCCATCATCGAATTCCTCGTCTTCACATCTATTGTACCTCCCACCCTTTGTTGATTGAACCACTTAGGAATTTCACTCCCCGGCCATGCATTAATAAGAGAACAACCACGAAACTCACCCTCAGCGAATTTGATTATGCGTGAAAACATATTCATTACCAGGTTGCCTTCATCTTTTTCAACCAATCTGAAGCAACTGAAACAACTTAATATACAATTATCCACATAGGCGGATCTTCTTTTCCACACGGATAGAGGATCAGACAACCTTTCTAAGGAGCTGCATTCACTTAATAGTACAAATAAAGTTCTAGGAAATGGAAGATCTGGCAATTGTTGAAGCCTTTTGCACCTATTCAGATAAAGATAATCAAGATTTGAAAGGCGCCTAATGCTTGACGGAAGGCTAACGATATTGTTTCCACTCAGATATAGAGAAGCCAAACAAGACAAAATGTAGCCAATATCGTCCGGGATATCCCCTTCACCAATATTACAATCACTTAGATTTAATTGCACCAAAGAGGAAAAACGATTTAGAGATGACAACACCGAACGCCGACATTGATGCCCACTCTTTCTAATTCCTAATAAGCCCCAAAAGCAGGCCTCCATAGTAGGCTCACAATTTGTAAATTTTTTCCCACTCAAATCTAGAAATCTGGGTTCCCTCGTAGCGACAAGTGGCTCTATCTTATTTATAGCACTTCCTTCCCAATCAAGCAGCTGTAAACTCTCCATCTCCCCTGGGAGTTTGTCAACTTTTGGACATCCAGACAACCACACAACTGTAAGACACTTCAAATTACAAATGCCACTCGGAAGACCAAACAAACTTTTGCAATCAGCTAAAAACAACATATTTAGGCCATCCAAAAATTCAATTGAGGAAGGTATTTGCTCAATAGCAGTCCTACTCAGACCAAGATATGACAAAAGTTTCATTTCTCCCCCAAATTCTGGAATCCTTTTCAACTTTGAGCAGCGATCGAGCACCAAAATTCTAAGCTTTTTAAGAAGTGCAATAGAAGGGTGAACCTCAACTAAATTGCTACAACTTTCCATATCCAACTCCTCAAGATTCGAAATATCTGTGAAGTCTGGAGTACTCATTAAGTTATCACAATAACGAAGATCTATATATTTCAAGTTCGGCCAGTTTTGTTCAGTATATACAAAATGGTAGAATAATTAGTTCCTTTCAAATAAAAAAATAAAAAAATTAAAGTAACTTTACAAAATATGCAATTATATTTGAATACGTTTACCTTTGGTCCATCCCAAAGTCGAACAAGTTTGCTATAAGGCATTTTAAGTTCAGTAAGATAATGTGGTTGAAAGCTTGGCGGGAGAAACTTGGAAGGATAATGACTCCAACGGATGATTCTCAAGAAATGTGGAAGAAATTTGGGACAAGAGGAAACAATCAGATTATCAAATTCAAGAAGGCTTAGTCCATGCATCTGACACAAAGCCTTGCAATTCCAGTGGGGCACTTCCTCTAATTTCTCCACACGTGCGACAATTGCTTCAATTGCTTCTGTGCCCTACCAATCAAGAAAAAAATAGTCAATCCACCTCAAATCTACTATGTAATCGATCATGTTCAAAATAAATAAATTATAAGTATCCTTACGGTATTATTCATGAATACATTAGAAATATCCTCAAGATTCCATAATCGAGTACGTCGACCGGGATGTTTGGACTCTCTCTTTACAATTTCGCATGCCATTTCTCGGACCAAATCATGCATAGTCACACTTTCTCTACGAGTGTGAAATTTCTCGACAGTAAAGAGAGATTTCTTAATAAGAACATCCATCACACTACGAGTAGAAATCCCACGCAGCCGGTCTAGTATTTCAATTACTTGCTCTTTTTTGTTCTCCTTAAGGATACAAGCAACATCAAGAAAAATCATCTTTTCCACCTCCTCTAGTCCATCAAAACTTACTTTGAGAACATCATAAATCTTAGAATTAGGAATTTTCCCTAGATTCTCAAGTTTACTTTCCCATATGCTTCGGTCTTCATGCTGCACAGAGCGTCCTAAAACCTTAAGAGCTAGTGGGAGGCCTTTAGCATAGCACACGAAACGCCCAGACAATTCCAAAAAATCTTCCTCGGGTTGATCTTTTCCAAAGGCATTTAAAGCAAAGAGCGCAAGAGCTTTGTCATCCTCCAATACCTCTACTTTATATGGCCTCTCTGCACCATGCTTGACTAGCAAATCTTCATTTCTAGATGTAATGATAATTCTACTCCCCATACCAAACCAGCCTTTGTTTCCCGCCAGTTTTTCTAGTTGGTCTGATTGATCCACATCATCAAGAACAAGAAGAACCTTTTTATTGCATAAACATTTCCTAATGTACTCGGTTCCCATTAGTTCATCAAAAACTAGCAAAATATTATCCCCAAGGATTGGAAAAAGAACCTGTTTTTGTAGATTAACTAGAGTATGCTTTCTGACATCCGAAACGAACATACAAAGTTCAAAGTCAAGGGAAATTCTCTGAAAAAGTAGCTTAGCAAGGGTGGTTTTGCCTGCTCCTCCCATCCCCGTTATCCCTATAAAGCGAACATCATGTGCTTCGAGATCTAATTGCAAACGCAGTTGCTCAAGCGGAAAATCAATTCCGACCAATTTCTCTTGGGAGTCGAACAAGGTGAATGTAGGATTGATTTTTCTCCACACATATTTAACAATATCATCGATGAGATCACTGTCACACCTGTATATATGAAGACAGACATAAATATAACAAGATAGGTTGCTGCGTCAAATTAAGAAAAATTGAAATGTAAGTTAAGATGCAAGTAGGCTAAGGAATCATGAACTGTTACTTGAATTTTTTTGAATCCCAGGTAGTCTTCCAGCCAGAGAGATTTCCCAGTTTGCTTAAGGCAGCTCTCCATCGCTTGACATTCTCGGCTTCTTCACCAAATCGTTGTTGATGCTTTGTGAAGGCTTCTGCAAAAGTCCCCGTCTGATTTCGTACAGCGGAAGGAACCACGCCATAGAAAATTGGGAGAATGGTGTTGGTGTGGTGTTGAAGAATGGATGAGAGTTCGTCCAAACACCATGTGGACGAAGCGTAGTTCGGAGAGATGACAACGATGGCAAGATGAGATTGTTCGATTGCGTTCAAGAGCTCTGGAGAAATAGGTGATCCTTTCGGAAGGTCGATGTCGTCCTTGAAAATGAAGGTTTTGATGGCTTGCAAGAAGTTCAATTCCTTGTACAAGTGGGATACAAAACCACTGCGAGTGTCTTTGCCCCTGAAACTCAAAAACACGTCATACTTCTTCTGCCGGCGACAAGGAGGAGGAGGAGCCGATGCCGAGGCTGCTGTTTGGGTGCTGCTCAATGTTGACATGGCCATTGGAAATAATTACTTCAATTCTTATTCCGATAATCTTTCAATTGCAAAAGAAATTGTTGTCCGCAACGCAAGAACACGGTACTGAATATATCTCCACTCGACTTAGACTTCAGAGCTCCTTCAATCAGGTCAATACAAGAACTTCAGAGCATCGCTTGGGGGATCAATTTATTTAGGAAATTATTTTGGTCAATGACAAATCTTTAGGATCTTGTCTTCTACCACACCCCAGTATTCAATACCTACCACATCCAATATTCAACACCTACGATGACAGACAACAAGAGATCAGATTACCCACACCCCAAAAAGACCAATGACTCACCACTTACTGCTGATGACTAAAGAGCAATATTAAATATATTTTTGCTATTGAAATGGAAACCGCGTTGTGTAGGTTCCAAGAAAGTACCGGGAATCCGCATATGGAAGAGGGCGAAAACAAACTTTCTTTTTCACAAAGGGAAAAAAAAAATTGTAGTGTAAAAATTACAAGAACGGGATAATTTTTAAATTGTATTATACATGAACTAAAGAATTTATACAGAATTAGAGTTAAAGAGAAAAAGGCAGGAGGAAATCAGGAAAACGAGGAAGGAAAAGTTGGAAAAAATCAAGGAGAGAAAAGAAAGAAAAAAGAGAAGAAAAGTCAGCAAAGGGAGAAAAGAAAGAGAGGAGAAAAGAGTTGGTGAAAAGAACAAAGAATGTTACAAAAACAAAGGGAAGGAGCCAGCGGCTGCAAATTCAAAAAGTGGGAGTCTTCCAGCAATTCCCAAACTCAACAACGACTCCGATGCCACCTGCACCTTGGTGAATTCATCATCTCCCCTTCACCAAATCTACCTTCATTGCCGTGAGGCATGATGATGAGGGACATGCTAAATAAAAAAGGTTGTAAGGTGTGTTTACATGCTCTTTGATCTCGTCAAGTTCTCACGAACCTCGAAAGAAAAGGGATCATGATTTTCCAAGGAGTATACAACATTGCTAAAGGGCAGCAATAAATTTTGATATTCATGGAAAAGGGGGACGATCATGATCATCCGAGAAAACTTATGAATATCAAATAAAGTGAACGATCATGATTGCTAGTGGGAAGAAAGCAAGTAATGTGCATGGACAACATGGAAAATAGACGATCATGATCGTTCGAGAATTCCAAAAGATAGTAACGCTCATAAACCAGGGGAAATGATAGAAAGTTCTAGAACATCAAAAATTTTGGTCGATCATAATCGGCCGAGAAAATATGTTCATGTATCCATCCATATGAAGGAAAAAATATTGGAGTACAAAAACAAGGAGATGGAGGCCGCAAGCGTAAAAGAAAAATGTTTAATTAGTTGAATGCATGATGCAGTGAGCATGAGAGGACTGGAGATGATAATGGTTTCAATCGTCAAATTCATAGACCTTACATGCATTAGTTCTACAAGTTTACTATGATTAATTAGCATGAAGAGAAGACAAGTGTCTTTTGAAAAAAAAAATGAGAAAGCAACAACCAAAACATTACAAAACAAAAGATGTTTGTGATGCTCACACATCACTTTGATGCAAGCAGCTTGTTGCAAGTCTGCTATGTTTAATTTGCATCAAGACAATGGGAACAAACAAGGTCAAGTGCAAAATAAAGTGAAAGTTGAGCGGAGAGGAATGACAAAGTTCATGAAGACGAGAGAGGATTGACAAAGCTTATGATGCTCACGCATCATTATTTACCTTCTGTGCAAGAGGTGGCTTTTGTCACCTCTAATGGAAGAAATGAGGGACTTGCATGGCTCAATTAAAATAAGTCAATCAACGTATCACAGAGTACAAGCGTAAAAAATAAGCGAAGAAAAAGAGCAAGGAACTTGAGGATTATCACATATGAGTTAAAAAAATTACTTGCGCAGCAGAAACTCGCCAATGGAGGGCCTTGAAAGGTGTCATGCAAGAACAAAGTAGCAAACCAGCGGGTAGTGATGATGCACGAGAAAGCTACAAGGAAAGTTGAGGCCCTTATGAGGCCCTTATTGGCTACTACAGTTATTCTCGTTTTCAGATAAAGATCGGACTTGAAGTAGAGGCGTATTAGGAAGTACACTTATAGTTGTTTGGGCATATACCTTGCAAGTCAAGTTTGGAAATATGATGCAGGCCGAAAATAATTAAGGAGTTATCAAAATACTCGTTAATAAAGCCCCTACCATCATAAAGATAAAAAAAAATCTACTGTTAAATTTTTGGGCTCAAATTCCATTATCAAAGTCCAAACTCATTAAAAAACACTTTACTCTCGTATTTAATTTCGTTTGGAAGTAGAATCAAAAGGTTTTTCCTCGATAACAAGAGGATGTAATTACGAGACACATTTGCCTTGGATGAGTCGTATCCTTAAAATAATAAAACCACCAACAGTTAGGCATGACAGTGAGAGTACGTTGGAAAGCAAATTTTTCCGCTACAATCATACCTGAATTGTATTATTCATATCTAAATTTTAATGTAGAACCTATCAATTCATATGCATTAAACAACGGATTCATGTTCATTTTGGCTGATGTCCACCTATCTTTTAATTTGATTTCAATAAAAAAAATTCTTAAGGCTTAGTTTCAATAGCTAGATACCAACTAGATTTATTCATTTCGACAGACATTCATTTATAATTTTATTTTTTATTTTTTTTAATTTGAATTTCCTAATTTGTACTGTGGTGCTAGAATTAGGCTTAAAATAAGCGGTTGAAGTTAGAGCTGGCAATAGATCATGTCGTATCGGGCTCGTGTCATGTCATGTCATGAACTCTGTTTTACCGAATATGCTCAAACTTGAATTTAACCCATTTAATAATCGTGTCAAGAATGTTTAACACAAACTCGACCTGATAATGAATCAATTAACCTATGACTTGTTTGACATATTTAACGTATCTAATCTATTTAAACAATAAGATTTAGTAAGTATATAGTAAGTAAATATGTGTGTCAAGGGGTTTACTGCTAACCTTCCGTGGAAATAGTCTGAAAGTTGAACTTTGGGGGATTCAATAAATCACAGGGAAAGAGAGAAGCATGACTCTCAAATAAATCCAAGTTATTCATTCATGTCTTCATGAAAGCTTGCACCAATGCCCAGGTTGCGAGATACCAACTACCTCCACATACGCGGCGATCTCTCATCTCTATTCGTGCCATCTGTACCTTTCACCTGGAAAGAGGTTCCAGTGGTTTAGCACAATCATCGACCTAACATCTACCATTGGGACTGCTTGGATTCTAGACTTGCAAGAGAAAATGTGGTTTATGTACAATGATGATTCGGAATTTCAAAGACCATACAGCTTTGGTTTGGGATTTGTTAGTGATGGTTCCGTAGAGGAACTCGTATTTGGAAATGCAATATTTTAGGCCTCGGGTACTATCAATCTGGATAGCCTTTCAATATTTTGGTTTGGGATTTGTTACTGATAATCTTTTATTTATTCTTTAGATGATATACGAGTGGTTTTATCACCTTATTATGAAGTTCTAGACAATTTACTAAACGTATCAAAAATATTAATTCTTTAGAAAAAGAAATGTGAGAATTCTATGTTCTAACTAGCTAATGTATTATCTAGCTAGCAAGCTCAAATGTATTCATGGTTGTGATCCAAAGAGCATCCACATTAGACTCCCTAAATTTTTGGATAAATTTAATTTAAAATGACCCAAAAGTTAAAAATAGCTAGTTAGTTTTTACAGTTATTAAAATCAGACTCTCTATTTTTTACAACTTTAAATATTAAATTCATTTTTTAACATACATACAGTTATTCACTATTTCTTATAAAAATCTCTTTAAGCTCATTGGAGGAAAGAAAATTGGGAGTCATCTAGGCTCAGCAAATGTAGGGAGCCATAAAAAAAATGTTAAAATTTTTGGATAAATTTACTGAGTCTGCTGCATGCCAAATTTAGAGTTTTTAGACAAATTTTTAGTTAAATTTGTCCAAAAGTCACATTTATTGAGTCCGCTGCAGATGCTCTAATAAGTTAGAGTCAAATGGACAACTTGTTTCCAAGTTTGATTAAGCATTTATAAAGCATGGCATGATCTTTCCCTGATTTGTTTGTCAACTGTTTCAATTTGGTGTAATGATGAGAGATATGCTTTGAATCATGCTCCCAAAAGCTCTAATTATTCTACGAAAATATCCCAAATTGTTTGATTTAGGTGCACTAATTCAATCAGCAAAAGCCTACATAGAAGAACCCTAGCTGGCTACCTAAATTAGAGTGACGTCCTTAATCCCTAGACAAAGGTACATGATTATCAACAGTTAATTAATTGTAATGTATTATGTCTACATGCTAACCAAATTATTCATTTTCAAAGGGAAATACTTCCCAAACCTTCCAAAAATCCATTGAGTTTGTTTTTTTGGTAAGTATCATGAAGTGTTCCCAAGCCCGAAGGGAGGGTAGGTGGGTTTAATCCCCTCTCAGAGTGCAGCTTGTCCTTACTTCAAAGCACTTCTAACAAGTTTCGAACCCTACCAATTAGGAACCAAGAAATTTGCTCTATGGATTTATCAATTTGTCTACTGCATTACACCTTGTGATTAATTACCGAATTTTTTAATGCAAATGTAACAATCAAAACTATTATTTTTTCAAAAATATGACATAAAAATCATAACACTTGAATTCATACTACTATATAATCATATTATATTCTTAGATGCTCAAATTTCTGATATAAAATACACCCCCGAGTAATTATTGACCAAAGAACAAATGTTATTTAGTTATATCCATATCCTTTTACTCAAACGTGGTAAATAGTTTGGACCATTTCATTAATTATTAACAATTTTAAATGCTTTCAATCTCACCTTTTGAGTTTTGGCTAGCCTTAAATATCATTGGTGGTAATAATCATAGCTTTGAAAAACGAACCATTTCAAGGTGGTGATTCACGCACAAAAACAAACCCCTTTAGGAGAATTGATTTGCAATTCAAATAGCACCCAATCATTGAAAGGCTAACCTCCATGTTATATGATGCTCGATCTTTCTTTGATCTCAGAGAAGTCAGAAATCATTCTTTTTTTAACTCATATTATTAGTTCCTTCCTAGTCTCTTATGTAATGGGGGCAATGCAGAAACGTCAAGATTTCAAAAAGAAAACAAATAAGTGAGCAAATAATGCACAAGGTGTATCTCCACTTGACCATACAGAGTTTGAAACCTTGTGCAAATAATGACTCCAACGGATGATTCTCAAGAAATATGGAAGAAATTCGGGACAAGAGGAAACAATCAGATTATCAAATTCAAGAAGTCTTAGTCCATGCATCTGACACAAAACCTTGCAATTCCAGTCGGGCACTTCCTTTAAACCTCCCACGTGTGCGACAATTGCTTCCGTGCCCTAACAATCAAGAAAAATATAGTCAATCCACCTCAAATCAACTATGTAATTGATCATGTTAAGAATAAATAAATTATAAGTATCCTTACTGTGTTGTTCATGAATACGTAAGAAATATCCTCACGATTCCACAATCGAGTACGTCGACCGGGATGTTTGGACTCTCCCTTTACAATTTCACATGCCATTTCTCGGACCAAATCATGCATAGTCACACTTTCTCTACGAGTATGAAATTTCTCAACAGTAAAGAGAGATTTCTTAGTAAGAACATCCATCACACTACGAGTAGAAATCCCACGCAGCCGGTCTAGCATTTCAATTACTTGCTCCTTTTTGTTCTCCTTAAGGATACAAGCAACATCAAGAAAAATCATCTTTTCCACCTCCTCTGGTCCATCAAAACTTACTTTGAGAACATCATAAATCTTAGAATTAGGAATTTTCCCTAGATTCTCAAGTTTACTTTCCCATATGCTTCGGTCTTCATGCTGCACAGAGCGTCCTAAAACCTTAAGAGCTAGTGGGAGGCCTTTAGCATAGCACCCGAAACGCCCAGACAATTCCAAAAAATCTTCCTCGGGTTGATCTTTTCCAAAGGCATTTAAAGCAAAAAGCGCAAGAGCTTTGTCATCCTCCAATACCTCTACTTTATATGGCCTCTCTGCACCATGCTTGACTAGCAAATCTTCATTTCTAGATGTAATGATAATTCTACTCCCCATACCAAACCAACCTTTGTTTCCCGCCAGTTTTTCTAGTTGGTCTGATTGATCGACATCATCAAGAACAAGAACCTTTTTATTGCATAAGCATTTCCTAATGTACTCGGCTCCTATTAGTTCATCAAAAACTAGCATAATATTATCCCCAAGGATTGGAAAAAGAACCTGTTTTTGTAGATTAACTAGAGTATGCTTTCTGACATCAGATAAGAACACACAAAGTTCAAAATTAAGGGAAATTCTCTGAAAAAGTACCTTAGCAAGGGTGGTTTTGCCTGCTCCTCCCATCCCCATTATCCCTATAAAGCGAACATCATGTGCTTCGAGATCTAATTGCAAATGCAGTTGCTCAAGCGGAAAATCAATTCCGACCAATTTCTCTTGGGAGTCGAACAAGGTGAATGTAGGATTGATTTTTCTCCACACATATTTAACAATATCATCGATGAGATCACTGTCACACCTGTATACATGAAGACAGACATAAATATAACAAGATAGGTTACTGCGTCAAATTAAGAAAAATTGAAATGTAAGTTAAGATGCAAGTAGGCTAAGGAATCGTGAACTGTTACTTGAATTTTTTTGAATCCCAGGTAGTCTTCCAGCCAGAGAGATTTCCCAGTTTGCTTAAGGCAGCTCTCCATTGCTTGACATTCTCTGCTTCTTCACCAAATCGTTGTTGATGCTTTGTGAAGGCTTCTGCAAAAGTCCCGGTCTGATTTCGTACAGCGGAAGGAACCACGCCATAGAAAATTGGGAGAATGGTGTTGGTGTGGTGTTGAAGAATGGATGAGTGTTCGTCCAAACACCATGTGGATGAAGCGTAGTTCGGAGAGAGGACAACGATGGCAAGATGAGATTGTTCGATTGCGTTCAAGAGCTCTGGAGAAATAGGTGATCCTTTCGGAAGGTCGATGTCTGTTTGGATGATCAAGCAACTAAATTGGATGATCAAGCAACTAAAGAAGGCTTTGATGATCACGTGGCTTTGCAAACTGTTTCAAGTTGCTAAGGAGCAATTCAAGAAATTAGTTAGTTAGTTGAGGTAACTGTTTATGAGCTGTAGTCCATAAGCCACGTTGCTGTATTCCATAGGTTCTGTTAGCTTGTGCATAGCTAACTATATTAGCTTTTTCTCTCCTGTTTTGTACACACTTCAACACACCCGTGCATTACTATCAATTCAGAAGTTCAAACGTCTCTCTCTCTCTCTCTTTCTCTCACTCTCAATCTTTCCAAAGATGATTCAAAAGGTTTTCATGGTATCAGAGCTTCAGCTCGATCCGTGATACCTTGCTGGAGTTCCTGGGTTACAACCTTCAAATATCTGCAAGTCTCAAGCTAAGTTTCCTTTCTTGATCATTTTTGTTCTTCCTCTGGTTGTTGTTTTCTTCTTCTCATATGGTTTATTGAAGTTTTGAGTTCTGCTGAATTTGTGCTTTGCACGCTTGAAGATAGATGTTCATATGAAGTTTTTTGTTGTTCTGTAAGTAAAAGAATCGGTTTGTTGTCCAATTCGCTTTTCTTGAAGATTGGGTGTTCGTATGAAGGTTTTCTGTCTGATTTTGTGATTGAGGATCAGTTGTTAGTTTTCTCTTCATTGTTGTAAAGATTGAATCGGTGATTGAAGATTGTTTACCTACTTGAAGTGGCTTCTTAATCTGCTTAAAGCTCTAGTTCACATTTTCTTCTGGAATTCTTCACGGGAAGTATGTCGACTTCACACACTGCAAATTTTGGCCCTAGTCCTGTCTCTCAAACCACACCTATTTTCCTGCCAAACATTGTGCTAGATGAGTCTAATTACTCTACCTGGATCTTTCGGATGGAGTCTTTCTTGGGAGGTTTACACTTACTTGGTTTTGTGGATGGTACAAACAAGTGTCCTCCTGAGTTTGTGTTGGGTGATGATGGTCTCACTAAGGTACTCAATGATGCCTATGTGACATGGAAAGGTCAGGACCAAAACATCATCAATCTGATAGGACAGACTCTGAGCCCTCGAGCCATGTCTTGTGATGTGGGAAGCACTTCAGCTGCTGCAATGTGGTCAAGCTTGAAGTCCAAGTTTGCAGATTCAAATAGACAGAATATTCTACAACTAAAAACCAATCTTCAGAGGACTAAGAAAGGTCAAGATTCAATTGAGGTGTATTTGGAAAAAATCAAAACAGCCAGAGATGCCCTTACCACTGTGGGAGTCGTATTGGATGATGATGATGTAGTAGTGACAGTTCTAGAAGGTCTTCCACCTGAATTCACTGCCATCAAGACAATAACCAGAACTCAAGCCACCTGCTCTATGACAAATCTCAAGACTCTTCTCAAAGCAGCAGAGTATGATCTGGAGCAGGCATCACAGTTCACACCAATGCACAATCTGACTGCTATGATGGCCAACAACTCCTTAACCACTCAGGATGCATCTGGTTCCTCCATTGTCTCCAGTGTGCCTACTGGACCTGTTAACCCCCCCACTGTTCAGCCACTGATATATCCTAGTATTGGTTCTTCTTTACCACTGTCATCTCAAGCTCAGTTCACTCACATGCCCATGTATCCTATGGGGTTCCTTTTTTACTCTAGTAATGGTAATTCACAGTTTCCAGCCCTGGTTGCTAATGGCAATGGAGGAGGAGGTAGGTTTGGAGATCGTGGTTCTGGTTCAGGTGGAAGGGGTTACCAGTTTAGTCCTAATTCAAATGTCTGTCAGTTATGCAATAAACCAGGCCACAGTGCAAGAACCTGCCACAATCTGCAGGCCTATAATACACAGGGAGGAGGTGCTGGAAACAGGTTTTCTGGAGGAAATAATGGTGTTGAGTGTCAGTGCTGTGGCAGAAAGTTTCACACAACAGATAAATGCTATCACTTGATTGGTTTTCCCAATCAAAGAATGCAGTTTGGAGGGAACACTAACACTTTTAAAGCATGAGGGTACAATACCAATTTCAGATCAGGTGTCTCTCCTGGTGAGTTTCACAATAACATCTCCAGTGGGTTTTCTGAAAATTCAACCTCTCACTTTGGCACCCCTGGTGGATCATCAAACAATCAATATGGTGCCTCCACAAACAAAGATCCTAGCATGTCTCTCTCTGGTCAGCATGCCATGATTGACAGGACCGCCCCCGAAAGGGGCATCGATAACCGTGCCCGGTCCTGCTCCCGTTTGGCAAGATGACTGAAAATCCCAAGTTACCCTCAGTACTTGCCAAACCAGTGATAGCCACACGTACTTACTCATGCCTCCGCCCCTCGTACAGCCTCGAACAACGCGCCACGACCTGGAAGGTCAATAAAAACCAAAAGGTGTGAGTGGACAAAAAGAATTCAGTTTCTAAAACAGTTACGGAAAGACGTTTTTACCCTCCAAGTAAAAACCAATGCATGCATACAAAAATCATTTCGCAATCCGTTACGTTTTCAACATAAGAAATCCGTATATGAAAAATCAAAATCGTTTTCCTTTTCTTAACCTTCAGGTCATAGCCCGCAATCATAAACACAGGGCCACAACCCAAAACCACAAAATCAGAGTCCAAGTATACGACATCACCCAAAATCCATCAACGTATAAACCGGGCCACTGCCCAACACACCCAATCATCAGAGAATATCAATGAATCACAATCAATCAGTTTGTTGGATATCAAGTGCGCCCGAGTCTTTAAACTCAAAACCATTCGAATAATCAGGCCTTCCCGGGATTTCAATGAGTCTTTAAACTCAAATCATAATCAATAGGCCTCGGGGGTATCACAATAACCAAGTCTTTAAACTCACGAGTCTTTAAACTCATTAAGGGCCCTCCCCCGTCATCAATTAACCGAGTCTTTAAACTCAAAACGTGCTCTAGCAATAGCACCGGGTCTTTAAACCCAAAACAGTTTCCAACGGGTCTTTAAACCCAAAACATTTTTCAATCACAACAACGCGGGGTCCATCCCGAAATCACATTTTTCACAACAGGACCCATGGTCCGAATTTCCACATTCATTTTCCCAAATCATACTTCACAAACATAATCAAATTATCATTAAACACGGGGCATGCAAAATCAGAACAAATCACTTTATTAAATCCTTTCCCTTTCCCGAATTCGAATTCGCAACAATGATTCCGTAAGCCGACATCCGGAAGCATCATCCCGAACCCAAACCAAGAATCCGCTTTAAATTTTCGAAAACCGAAATCTCGTAAATCAAAGTTACTTTTGTGCCCCGAGCATCAAGCCCGAAATCACCTTTTTCAAATCCATTTTAATTCTTAGAAATCACTTCTTTCTCAAATCTCATTTTCAACACATCAAAACCACAACCATAATCACCAAAATCACGATCCAATCAAAACATACTCAAAACCCATTTTTAAAATCCTCAAAATCACAAGTCTCATTTCAATTCCCAGATTCAAACATCAACAGTGATCAAATCACAATAACTCGAAATCTCGTAAATCGTGCAAATCCAGAATGTTCTCGAAAAACGTGTCAAAATCGTAAGTCATACTCACATTCATATTCAAACCTTATTAAGACATGGCACGCGCAATTCATGCAAAACCATTCGTTAAACCATCATCAAGCATAAGAGTAACCATAATCTCGAAATACGAGTATTTCCACATGTATAGTAAAAATACATATAAATACGGGAATCGAATACGTATAAATACGGAAATCGAAATCAATCACAACTTATAATCATAATCATAAAAATCATAGAAATAATTTATTCATGCATTAAATTTGAAAGCAACGTCCACTCACACACCGTTCAATAAGCTCGTTTTCCCGCGCTGCGCGCATTTCCGTAATTTCCGATATTTTCCAGAAATTTCAAATCCTGCCCGAAAACATACTTTAGTGTCACTAAGGGCTTACATAAAAACATACTAATTTCCCATAATTTTCCGGGAATTAATCGTTAATTACAAACGTAACGGAAATCTTCGGACCCTCAGAACCACATTGAAACGGTGTCCGATAAACTCGAAATCAACGCTAAAATGTTCGTCACATCGTGTAGGACAGAAGTCGTTTTGAACTCACCTTGAGAAACTGTCCCACGCGCCCTCACGCGCCTGCTACAGTGCGGTGTACAGTCGTCGTTCCAACCCGGATTACTGGTAAACAGGCCATTTCACCCGCGACTCGACCCGATCAAATTCCTGCGAGAAACCATCTAATTTCTTCAATTGATCCCACAACTAGACTCGCAATACACTCAATTAGGGGTCTGTAATACTCATTTAAATCGACACGGTCTAAAACCAACTCAACTGAACTCAAATCGTACTTGAAGTTCATCATCCCAGTTCAACACGATGTCACTGATTCCTTCAATTGATTAGTGGGGAAGCATCGTAGACTCACCCTCACGATGGTTGTGAACTCAATTTCACAAGAGCTTACCTCCATGACCACAACTCCAAGCTCGATTTTTCTGCAACTCAGTCGTGACTGTCCATGGCTCCCCAGGCTTCGAGCTTCGGTCCCCTTGATCTGGATCGACTAAGTGATGTCCCAGAAGACTGAATTGAGCCTTGAATTGGCTTGGGTTGGCCTACATTTCGACTTGAATTTTTGAATTAATTAAACATAGTTTCGGGTTTCTGGGTGTAATTTCTCCTCCCAGCTCGACCCTCTAATTCTCCCTAGCTCTCTCTGACCCTCACAACACACTACTAATTCTCTCTCGATCTCTTCCCGTTCCTCTCCTCTCTCAATTCGGCCTTGGGAAGGTCAACCATGTCCCCCACAATGTCTCTGTTTTTCTCTCCACCTCAAGAGCTCCAGCACCGCCCCAGAGCACCAACACCCGCTCAGTGCACCTGTTTCACTCCCACTCGAACATAAACAATGCCCCTCGTGCCCTGCTCAACACTCCCAATGGCATAAACAAAATTACCAGCCTAGAGCCCACTGTCCCCCACAAGAACTCAGAACCATTAACAATGGTGCCCGTGCTGTTCACCCAGCACGCCAATTCCCCACTCAACAGCCACTAACCCAATTTTCTAAGTTAATTTGTTAAACAATTCATAGAACAAAACAATTGGGGTAGTCACTCACGGCGTGGGCATCAGACTCTGTTTTTGCGGCAATCAAACAGTTCCCCTGCAACACAAATTACCATTTTGCCCCCAGAACAAAAATTACCAAAATTCCCTCATGCAATCTAGACTCGTAACTTTCCCGTTCGAAGTCCGATTTCGACGTGCCGCCTGTCGTCGTACTCAGGGCATCGAGACCTTCCTAACGGTCCTTGGCCCTCGGCCATCGGACCTCCTGATCAAAAAGTCAACATTTTCCCTTATTTCGTCCAAATTACGAAAATGCCCCCGGACTTCCGAACGTCATAACTTTCACCACGAACGTCGGAATCGAACGTGCCACCTGTCTATGAACTCGTGACGTCCCAGACTACGTCACGGTCATCGGTCAAAGTCCATTTGACTGCCCGAATAAAAGTTAACGTTTTACCCACGACTAGGGGCAAAACGGTCATTTTGCACCGTTCGTCCGATTTCACCCAACTAATCACCGATTAACCCTGATAATTATGATTAGTTAGTAATCTAATCCCGAATTCCAGGATGGGTCGTTACAATGATGGCCTCAGGTTCTGCTATGGTCACTTCAGCTGGTCCTTCTTCTATGCCATATTGGCTTGCAGACTCAGGAGCATCTAACCATATGACAAGTGACATTCAACTTCTCAATAGCATTGCCTCTTATCCTACCACTGATACAGTTACTGTTGGCAATGGTGAGACCTTGCCCATCACACACAGTGGTCACTCAACACTAGGAATATTGGCACTATCCAATATACTACTTATTCCTAAGCTTAAAGCTAACTTACTGTATGTTCATCAACTCTGTAAGAACAATAACTGCAGGGTTATACTTGATGAATCTGAATGCATTGTGCAGGACAAGGTGCAGGGTCAAATACTGTTCAGGGGGTTGAGTAGTGGAGGGTTATATCCTCTTCCTTGTTTTTCTGGTACACCTAAGGCAACACTCAGTTACAATTCCAGCTCTTCTTCAGATCAAACACAGATTGCAAGGAAAGAGCAACCACAACACTCAGCTCTTATTGGGAAACAGGTGCAACATGAACTGTGGCATAGAAGGTTGGGTCATCCCTCCAATAAAGTCACTCAGGTTATGTTACACAAATCAGGACTAGTCAATATAAATAAGTCATGCACACGCTCTCATCCATGTCAAGCTTGTATAGCAGGTGTTGAAGCTGAATTCATCCTTTAAACTCAAAAGACTCAAGGATCCCTGCAAACAAGCAAAACAGTAAGCTATCGTTCGTTCAATGATCGAGACCCGGGGGGTGTTCGACCAAGAACGCTCCAATGCTTAAGTCAGCTTCGAAAGAGAAATCTCAAGAGCTTAAGTAGCGTTGAACAGAATTACCTTTATTGATAAATGTGTTCCCCTTATATAGGGGGTGAGTGAGATGCTCAATTTCCATAGTTCCGATGTGGGACAAATGCTTCTTGATTTGTGCGCTAACACGTGTTACACAGATCGAGGGTGAGAGGCTACCACGTATCACCCCGATTTGGGCCCAATATTTGGGCTATGTACGCATTGTGGGCTTGAGCCATGTTCGGTGGTTGGGCTTTAAGTATTATTGCCAGGGGCAATTTGGTCATTTTGGGAATTATGGGCCACGTGGTAGCTCCACATTCTTCCTGTGATTTTGGGTTCCACAAATGCCCCCACATCGCTTAGGAATTCAGGGAATCCTAAGGGATGTAATTTGTATTATGGTTCCGATAAATTATATATGGGAGTAGGACTCCGCTTGATCTTTAATTTCATTGTACCTCTATCTGAAAGTTTCTGATGTCGCAATAAACTCCACGCTTGTTCGAGAGACTTTTGAATACTTCTTTAATTGTTGAGCTTTACATTTTTGCACATTCGGAGAGCTGTATGAGTCCAATTGTAGCAATTTAAGTGGTGTTAAGCTCTATTTTCAGAGACGGTCATTTCAATATGCGTCAAGGCGCACTTCTGGTAAGACCCAGTAGGCTTGCATTGTGGGAGCAAGGTGGCTCACGTAGTCAGAATCTGTTCCGTGGGAAGTTTACAGACTTCGAGGGACCTGAAGAATTCAAGTCCTGACCGAGGCGAGGCAGGGGAAGAAATTTGAAGTCCAACCGATGGACAAAATTTCATCCTTTGATCGAAGCGAGGCATGGTTCAACTACAAGATGAGACATGCTGCAAGTATGATGCGAGGTATTCTACATCCAAGGCTTGGTGTGGCACAATACAAGGCAAGGCAAGGTTGGAGTAAGAGGTGATGCACCGAATGACATGAGGTGTTCTTCCCATCGACCATTCACTCGGTGCGTGGTGGATAGAAGAGTTCGACACATGGGCAGCAAGGTGCACCATGACTTTTCTAGGCTTTCATCCACAAGAGGCGAGGTACCCCATGACTTGAAGCTAGACATGTTGCAACGCAAGAGGATACGTGCCAAAGTGCATGGCGAGGCAAGGTACCCCATGACGCGAGGCGAAGTGCATGTGGTGCCGTAAAGTGAATGAAGCGTCTCGAGGAGTTTTTTAGCTGACAGTGGACCTTCTAGTGACCTGACATTCTAGGTCCTGTTGAGCTCAGAATGGAGTGGCTGCAAGATGGAGCATAAAGATGGAGGATCGATCATGCCTCCCGTGAAGCTCCAGATGGTGTACGCCACTACGTAATTGAAGGAAGAATGCTTGTAGGTGGACCATGCATATTGTCAGGACCCACCCCGGTTTCACCCCGAAACCCGAGGTAAATCCTGCTCCCGTCTGACAACCCAACAGTAACCCGTCAGACGCAGGAGAAAATACTTAATACATATCCCGAAGTCAAGGTTTACAGAGCATAGTACATAATACAACAAATTAAAACCGATAATATTTTACACGCACGCGGAAGAAAATGTAAACACTCCGGGAATCCCTCACGGAAGTTCTATGCCTCAGACGCTGCCTCGACGTCAAGACCCCGCGCTATCTCCACGACCTGGAGGGCAATTTAAAACACAAAGTGTGAGTGGACCAGAAAGTACAAAAGTTCAAAAACCATTTTATATGAAAACCGAGTTTTACCCTCCGTTTTGAAACCACATGCATAACCAATAGTTCTGAACACAGGTATAATATAATCATCATAAAACATCATAAGAAACAGAAACAGTATAAAACAGTTATCGAAACATCACATATGCATCAGAAAACTGTATCATAAACCATGAACATTAAATCATAAATTTCCCGATCAAACCTGCTGGACCTATCCGAGTCTTTAAACTCCCGAGTCTTTAAACTCAATCCAGGCCTTAATCATATCCGAGTCTTTAAACTCCCGAGTCTTTAAACTCAAGGCCTCCGGGGGAACATCAATATATCCGAGTCTTTAAACTCTCGAGTCTTTAAACTCAATCCGGGTCTTTAAACCCAATCTGGCCGGTCCCCCGTCATATATATCCGGGTCTTTAAACCCAATATCCAGATCCAGCAAATCCAATCCCAAAACCATTTGAAAAACCTTTTCCAAATCCATATCCAAACTCGAATCCGAAATCCCCGGTCCGAAGCCCTTCCGGCGTTCAGAACCGTCATTCCGAACCCAAATCCGGAATCCACTTTTCATCCTTAAAACCAAAATCCACTTGTCAATTCCTATTCAAAACCAAAACCTTTATTCTCAAAATCATGTCCCAAAATCCCCTTAAAATTATTGAAATCATTTATCCTTTGAAATCCCAAAAATCATATCTTCATTTTCCAAAATCACCTTTTTTCTCGTAAAACGTGCTAAAAACTGTCTTTTTCTCAAAAAACGTGCAACCACATAAAACCATCACAACATATTCAATAAACATAGATTTATAAGTAAAACCATGAAATACGTATATAAAAACAGTTATGCATGATCGAGTTTAAGGAAAAGGGTCCACTCACATACAGAGCCCTACTCGCGTCCCGAACGTCCAGCCCGTTCCTCGGCTTCCTCGGGAAATCCCGATCCTGTCAATCATCATCAAAATACGTCACTAATACGTCTACAAACATCCACCTAAAGTTCCTCAAAAATCCCCGAATCGAAAACCTAAAACCCGGGACCCTAAACATTCACCCTTGCGGAACTAACTTCAAACGACGTCTGATTGACCCGAAACCAACTCCATTGAACTCACCATAACTCCTAGACCAAAAACCATGTTGACCACTTTCCCAACCGCCGCCGCACGCGCCCCCACGCGCCGCCCAAAGTGGCTGCGCGTGGCCCTCACGCGCTGCTACAGTAGCATCATCAACCTCGACCTCACTGTGCTGAACCGGTCGCCGTGAATTGAACCGGCGAGAAGCATTCTCTGCCGTCCGGCCACCATTTCCTTCCCTTCTTTCACCCACAGCTTCGTCCAGACACCACGAATCCATCCCTCAACTCCTCTAACCTCGACACAGTCCCGTCATCGTCGATTCCAGCTCGAACCAGACGGCCCCATAACCCCTGTTTCACGATTCATCTACTCCGGTCACCCCTCGTCGTGGTGGCAACACCAGACGGTTCCTAGGGTCTCACTAAACCTAGACCAACCCTCCTATACCTTCGACTCAGCCCCGAAGTCCACGACTTCCCGTTTGAATTTCACGGCCAACAGAGCAACAGAATACTCCTCTTCGACTGAGCGCCGCCGTGTACGCCCCCGTCACGGCGATCATCACAAACCACTCCTAAGACCTCCCTGAACATCACTCTGGCCTCCAATCCTCTCGACTCTAAGCCCATCCTCATGACTTTCCAAATGAAGTTTACGGGAAAAACAGAGTAAAGAAGCTTACCCTTCGATTGCAGCTCCGCCGTGCGCACCGCCGCGTGCCACGGTGTTCGTTGGCCTCTCTGCAACCTCTTACAGCTCCCCCTGCCTTGGTTTGAGTCACCTCACGGCGTAGCCACCACCACGAACTCCCGGCTTCCCTGCTTCCTCAAAACTTTGCCGCACCACCACCGTGCCGCCGTGCACAATTCCTTCACCAATTCACGACCACCAGCTCCGCCTTGCCTCACTGTCCCTCTCTCAACTCACTCTTCTCTCACCCTGGCACAGAATCGATCAATTGCCCTCAATCTCTCACCCTCTGTTTCTGTTCTTTGAACACACGAACACACGAACAAACACGGATGCACCCAATTAATTAGGACCGTGACTACACAGGATTTCACCAGAATCCTCTAGCCCTTTGCCACATGTCAGCATCCACTCAATCCTTATCCCACTTGGTTAAATCTCAGCCGTCCATTCCTTCTCTCTCTGCACAAATCCCCAGATGCCAAAAAGACCAAAATACCCTCCAATTTGACACATATTTACGGTTTTACCAAAACTTCCTAGACCCGTAACTCTCGCCTCGTAAGTCCGATGAATACGTGCCGCCTGTCATCGAACTCAGGATGACGAAAGCTATCTAACCATCCTAGGTCAACCTACCAAAACCCGATTATTCAAAAAGTCAACATTTTTGCCTGGTTCGGGTAAAATCGTCATTCTAGGTTTATGGACCCATCGGGACCACCTAACCACTGATTACCCTCACTAATCACACCTTAATCACTCTACTAATCCCGGCTCTTGGAACGGGTTGTTACACATATGGTACTTCGAAGATAGGAGGGCCTGACACACGAGGATCAAGGCAAGACAAAACGTAAGGTAAGGCCTAGTTGGAGCTCAAAGTGTTGCACTAGGCGTACATCCAATGACCATTCATGTGGTGTCTGGCAGATAGAAGAACTCGGTGTATTTATAGACTTGTCATCTTCAAGTGCAGGTGGAGCAAACATTGAAACTTTTAGCAAAGAAGACGAGGAGTCTCATCACCTGGTATGAGGCATGTCACAACCCAGCAGGAAGCCTGTTCCAACTGCGCAGACGCTTGCATGATTCCAAAGAGGAAGTCAAATGGTTGGATGTTTAAATCCAAAATTTGAGAGATGGCTGCTTGCTGCCCTCACATGCCCCCACAACTTTGTGCTTTTAAGAAAGATGAAGCGTAAAAGTTGGATATGGAAAGCCGAAGCCGGATCGCCACCAAAGAAAAAGAGCTTGAACTAGAAGTGGAGCCCGAGGTTGAACCTGAGCCTGAGGACGAGGCTAAGAAAGTAGATGTTCCTGAAACCGACGAGTCACTTTTTGATGACATTTCCCTACTTTCCGCAGAAGAGTTGGCAGAGTTTCGAAGAACCATGGGTTGTGAAGACTTGCATCCATAGTTTCTTTACATGTGTATGTTGACTATTGCATTTTCATTTTTGTATTGAATAACTAGTTTGAGAAATCGGGATGTGATTTGCCAACCATTCTTCAAATAAATGAAAACAATATTTATGAAGAATTTTGTTCTCCCGGCTCTTTGTCAAATTCTTCCAACTATTTGATTTGATGTATCCCAAACTTATTTGTTCATAAAATACCCCCCCCCCCCCCCCTCCTCCCCGTTGTAGCCATGGGCGTTCAACGTTGGGGTTTAACTAACTTTGTTAGCATTTGCATTGGTGTTGCCTTCAAGGAAGGGCTTGTGCTTCTTAAGTGAAGGCTTGAAGTGCTTCCATGAGGAAGACTTGGGGTGCTTCCAAGAGGAAGGCTTAGGGTGCTTCCAAGAGGAAGGCTTCAAGTGCTTCCTGGTGGAAGGCTTTGTGTGCTTCCTGGTGGAAGGCTTTGGGCGCTTCCTGGTGGTAGGCTTCAAGTGCTTCCTGGTGGAAGGCTTTGTGTGCTTCCTAGAAGAAGGCTTCGAGTGCTTCCTGGAGGAAGGCTTGAGTGCTTCTCGGAAGAAGGCTTTGGATGCTTCCCGGAGGAAGGCTTGAGTGCTTCTCGGAAGAAGGCTTTAGATGCTTCCTGGAGGAAGGCTTGAGTGCTTCTCGGAAGAAGGCTTTGGATGCTTCCCGGAGGAAGGCTGTGAGTGCTGCGCAAAGCGAAGACTTGTATGCTTTGCATGGCGAATGCTTGGGTACTTTGCAGGGCGAAGGCTTGGGTGATTTGCAGGGCAAAGGCTTAGGTGCTTCGCAGGGCGAAGGCTTAGGTGCTTCGCAGGGCGAAGGCTTAGATGCTTCCTGGAGGAAGGCTTGAGTGCTTCTCGGAAGAAGGCTTTAGATGCTTCCTGGAGGATGGTTTGAGTGCTTCTCGGACGAAGGATTTGGATGCTTCCCGGAGGAAGGCTGTGAGTGCTTCGCAAAGCGAAGACTTGTATGCTTCGCATGGCGTAGGCTTGGGTACTTCGCACGGCAAAGGCTTGGGTGCTTCGCAGGGCGAAGGCTTAGGTGCTTCGCAGGGCGAAGGCTTAGATGCTTCCTGAAGGAAGGCTTGAGTGCTTCACAAAGCGAAGACTTGTATGCTTCGTATGGCGAAGGCTTGGGTGCTTCGCATGGCGAAGGCTTGGGTGCTTCGCAGGGCGAAGGCTTGGGTGCTTCGCAGGGCGAAGGCTTGGGTGCTTCGCAGGGCGAAGGCTTGGGTGCTTCGCAGGGCGAAGGCTTAGGTGCTTCGCAGGGCGAAGGCTTAGATGCTTCGCAGGGCAAAGGCTTTGGATGCTTTGATGACGAAGGCTTTGATGCTCGAGGGCATAAGTTTTGAGAATTGTTCAAACTTGTTGGTATGAATTCAAAATAACTTTTCAATCTTATTGATAATTCAAATGCACGATACTTGAATTTAAAAGGCAAATTGAAAAGAAAAATTGAAAACTTCATAGACTTCTATGTCTCTCTAACTTTGACATGCAGCTAGTTGATGCGGATCACTTTTGATGCTGACTCCTTAGGCTCTTTGTTCTCCATGTGATCTGCAGTCCTCTTCTTGATGTAGTCTGTGCAATGTCCCTCATTCATGAGATTTTGGAGATATCTTTCGAAAGATATACAAGTGCTAATATTGTGCCCATAACATTCATGATAGGCGCACCATTTTGTTTTATCAGCTTTCTCCTGATCGCCCTTAACGGGTCCTGGTTTTTTGAACCAAGTCTTGTCCTTGATCTCATTATGAATCTGGTGGACTGGTATTGAGAACTGCACTTTAGGCTTCTCGATGGTTGAGTTTTTAGGAGTTTGGTTTGCCTTACGCTTGTTGAACCCCCCATGTGAAAATTTGCCACTAACGTCCTCTTTGCGTTGTGGTGTCGATGCGGAGGCTTTCTCGCATGTCTCGGCATGATCTAGCGCATGTGTAGCACCTTTTTCATCCTCCCAACATGCATGTCGCTCAGCTAGAGTGAGCATCTTGGTGAGACTTCGTGCATTGCCCATGACAATGTCTCCGTAGAGCTGGCCGTCCCGAGGGAGTCCTTGTTTAAATGCCATCGCTGCAACAAGGTCACTGGATCCGACAATTCGAGACTTCTCCTCGCAAAATCTTCGTATGTATTGTCGTAGAGTCTCTTTTGCTCTCTTTCGGACAGAGAAAAGATGGTCATCCTTCACTTCGATTATCCGAAGTTGTGCGTACTCCTTCACAAATGCTAGAGTCAACTCTTCAAAGGATGCAATAGACCTCCTGGGGAGATGATTGAACCAAGTCATGGCTTGGCCTTGAAGAGAAGCTTGAAAAACTTTGCACATGAGCTCATCGTTATGCCTGTGGGGGACCATGACTCCCCGGTAATAATCTATGTGCTTTACCGGGTCGGAGGCTCCTTTGAATGGAGTGAAGTTTGGCGTTGCAAACCTTTGGGGGAATGGCTCCTCCTCAATTTCCCTTACAAAAGGCGTTGAGAGCTGTATCTGGAGACGTAGATCGTCCTCTAGATCGCCATCTCGTTGAGCATGAAGGTGCCTGTCCAACATTCTTTGAACATCATTAGCCCGCAATGCACCTTGCTGAGGCGGTGAGTCATTTCGTGCTAATCGCCGAGAACCTCCTTGAGCTTCTCTCCTTGATCTCTGGGATCGTGCTGGAGAGTAGGCCTCATCTTCCCTCTCACTGCCATGGGCAGATCGTCTTGGGTCTTTGTGTTGTGCCTGAGGTTGCCCCCTACTTTTATGTGAGCGCTGTGAGCGCTCCACCCGTGAAGTTGCCCCAATCCTACTTCCTAGCCGCTCATGTGCTGATGGCCTTAGGCACTGTGGGCTCTTTGCTCGGCGAGCATGACTTTCTTCACCGGAGTCGCTTAGCGAAGTGTCTCGTGACATTGTTTGGCAGTGGACCGGTTCTTTCCCAGGTCGCCTTGGAGCACTTTCTTGTCCTCCTCGTGACGTGGAATGTCTGTCTGGCTCTTGGACTGGTCTTTCTACCAAGAGTCGCTGTAAGAGCTCTGACTGAAGTTGGACTTGGCTGCTCAACCTTTCTACTTGCTGCGCCAAGTTGTCCTGGGGAGGTTGGTGGTGACTTTTCCCTGAGACGTCGTGTCGTCCATCCAGAAAGTCCCTTAGGTCCATATTTGTTGTGGGCTGATCACGTCGCGATGCACTTCCCATCAACTGCCCGCCTGCCTGTTGCAAAGCCGAAGTTCTTTCCCCTAGCGCGGGCACTTGGTTAGCTGGTGAGGAGAATGCACCGAAGCTGAAGGTTGACCTCCCTCCTAGCGTCTCCATGGGTGCTTCTATGGACACCCGCCTGGGTTGAATTGGACGCTCCTCCGGTGTCTCTATGCGAGCCTCATTCCTCGTCTGAGCAGTTGAGGCAGAAACACCTTCTCCAGCTGAACGAACAGATCGTCGAACCCTAGCCATGCTTGATCAACGAATCTTGAATGGAAATTAGTCGAAGGATGAACACGTTCAAGATCTTCGAATCAACGTTAAGAACGATGATCGAAGTAGGATGAACGATGAACAATCGTGAGAGCTTCTTCTTGAATATCTTCAAGCTCTCAATGAAAGCACCAATTGTTGAAGCTAAATTCGTCCTTTAAACTCAAAAGAGTCAAGGATCCCTGCAAACAAGCAAAACAGTAAGCTATCGTTCGTTCAATGATCGAGACCCGGGGGGTGTTCGACCAAGAACGCTCCAATGCTTAAGTCAGCTTCGAAAGAGAAATCTCAAGAGCTTAAGTAGCGTTGAACAGAATTACCTTTATTGATAAATGTGTTCCCCTTATATAGGGGGTGAGTGAGATTCTCAATTTCCATAGTTCCGATGTGGGACAAATGCTTCTTGATTTGTGCGCTAACACGTGTTACACAGATCGAGGGTGAGAGGCTACCACGTATCACCCCGATTTGGGCCCAATATTTGGGCTATGTACGCATTGTGGGCTTGAGCCATGTTCGGTGGTTGGGCTTTAAGTATTATTGCCAGGGGCAATTTGGTCATTTTGGGAATTATGGGCCACGTGGTAGCTCCACATTCTTCCTGTGATTTTGGGTTCCACAGCAGGTAAGTTTACTAAACTTTCCTTTCCAGTCTCCACTTCTAGAGCTAGTGATCCATTTGCTTTGGTTCATTCTGATGTTTGGGGTCTTGCCCCTCAATCATCCATAGAAGGTTATAGGTATTTTGTACTCTTTATTGATGACTGTACAAAATACACATGGATGTTCCCCATGATCAATAAAAGTGAAGTGTTTGGTCATTTTAAACGTTTCTTTGCTTTTGTGTTAAATCAATTTCAAGTCTCTGTGAAATGTTTGAGATCTGATGGGGGTGGAGAGTTCATGAGCAGTAAATTTAAGGAGTTTTTGAATGATAAAGGTATTCTGCATCATGTTTCTTGTCCCTATACCCCTCAACAGAATGGGAGTGCTGAAAGGAAAAACAGACATATTAAGGAAACTGCTGTGACTATGCTTAAGCAGGCCTCTCTTCCAGACTGTTTCTGGTATCATGCATGTGCCCTGGCAATCTTCTTGATTAACAGAAAGCCTACTGCCACACTACAAATGCAGTCTCCATATGAGAAATTATATCAGAAGGCTCCTGGTTTAGATACTCTTAAAGTGTTTGGATGTGCCTGCTATCCTCTCTCGACTCCCTATAATACTAACAAGCTTATGGCCAAGTCAGACCAATGCATTTTTGTTGGTTTTGCTCTAGGGTACAAGGGTTTCATTTTCTATCATAGGAGCACAAGCCGGTTTATTATATCTAGACATGTACTCTTTGATGAACATTGTTTTCCATATGCAGCGTCCCACTCAGTTCACAGTTCTCACCCCTCAGTACACTGTCCTCAGTCCTCAACACCAAGCTCTCAGGTTCCTATATCTATTTCAGATTCTTCATCATTCTCAGTACAAGGATCCCAGGTTGTTCCAATCTCTCTCCCTCACTCAGTCAGTTTCCAGGACCACAATTCTCAGTCCTCCATTCCAAGGTCACAGGATCACAGTTCTCAGTCCTTAGCATCAAATTCACAGGGTCTCATGCTTACTCCTCCTTTTCCATCACAGTCAGTCCACGGATCACAAAATGCTTCAGACTCTCCATCTTAACTGATCAACTCCCAAGAGCCTGAGCTTGCTCCAGGGCCTTCATTATCATCTGAAGTTCCCACAGGTGTTTCTTTTCCTGCTGATTCTGTGTCCTCTGCTCCCACGACTGTTCCATTGTCTTCTACACCTCCTGATGAGCACCCTATTGATCCTTCTCCCATCTCTGATGGTTCTGGACCCAACCTACTAGTTGATCTCACTTCCTTCTCTCCAGAACACCATACTTCCATCCATTTTGGGGAGTCTACAGGTGCTGTCACAGTTAGTACCACTCCAGGAGAGGGACTCTCCATTCTTATTGATACTGCAGCTACCAAAACCAGCTCAAATCCCATTTCTGAGGCTAACATTTTGCATCCCAGTGATGGTTTACCTATTGTTTCTTCCAATGCTCATCCTATGCTTACTAGATCCAAATGAGGTATTTTCAAACCCAGATGTCTACTAGCTATTCACTCTCATCCTTTCATTGATCCTAGCCTTACTGAACCTCATTCCTACAAGGCTGCTCTTTAGTGTCCTGGGTGGAGGGCAACAATGCACAGTGAGATGCAAGCCTTGAGGTCACAAAATACATGGACTCTGGTTCCCCCCTTCAAATCGCAACATAGTTAGCTGTAAATAGATTTTCAGGCTGAAGAAGAATGCAGATGGCATAGTTGCTAGGCATAAAGCAAGGTTGGTGGCTAGGGGATTCAGTCAAGCTCAGGGCATTGATTATGATGAAACCTTCTCTCCTGTGATCCGTCATACAACTGTTAGTTTGGTATTAGGATTGGCAGCTCACTTTGGCTGGAAATTGCATCAACTGGATGTCAAAAATGCTTTCCTGCATGACCATTTGCTGGAGGAAGTCTACATGTCACAACCTGGGGGATTTTTGGATCAGGATCATCCTGACTTTGTTTGTAAGCTGGAAAAATCCCTGTATGGATTAAAACAAGCTCCTAGAGCCTGGAATGACAGGTTCACACGTTTTCTTCCTACCTTGGGTTTCTCTACTTCCCATGATGATCCTAGTCTGTTCATCAAGAGTGAAACTGGTTCCTTGGTATATTTACTACTCTATGTGGATGACATTATCATCACTGGTAATGATCCCAGTATGATTCAACAGGTCAAAGCAGCATTACAGCAGGAATTTGAGATGACTGATCTGGGTGCTTTACATTATTTCTTAGGATTGGAGATCAAGTCCTTACCAGCTGGTGGTCTGTTTGTCTCTCAGTCCAAATATGCCAAGGATGTGGTGATCAAAGCTGGAATGGTAAATTGTCACACTCATCCTACACCTAGTCAAGTTGGAGTTAAATTGTTTAGAGAAGGGCAGTTGCTGACAGATGCTGAGACATCTTATTTCAGAAGTTTGGTGGGATGCTTGCAGTATCTCACTTTTACTCGACCTGACATTGCCTATAGTGTCAACACAGTTTGCCAATTTCTTCAGCAGCCCACTCATCAACACTTGATTGCTGCCAAGAGATTTCCGAGGTACATCCAAGGTACCATTGATCATGGTATCGTGCTGCAGGCTGCTTCATCAACAAACTCAGGACTTCGTCTCCAAGCCTTTGCTGATGCTGATTGGGCAGGTGATCCAAACAACAGGAGATCCACCACAGGTTTTGTCATTCTCCTCAATCAGTCCCCTATTTTATGGTGCAGTAAGAAACAGCATTGTGTTAGTCGATCATCCACAGAAGCTGAATACAGGAGTATGGCAGACACCACCTCTGAACTACAATGGCTCAAGCACGTGTTCAAATACTTACAATTGACACTTACTGAAGTTCCTTCACTCCACTGTGACAACATCTCTGCTCTTGCACTTGCAACCAACCCCGTGCATCACTCAAAACTAAAGCATATTGAAGCAGATGTCCATTTCACAAGGGAGAAAGTAAAAGATGGTTCCATCACCCTACGGTTTGTTGCCTCTAAGCTTCAACCAGCAGACTTGTTCACAAAGGCTCTATGCTCCCCTCAGCACAACTTCTTTTGTCACAGCTTGCTGTTGTGTTCCCCCCATCAAGCTGAGGGCGGGTGTTTGGATGATCAAGCAACTAAATTGGATGATCAAGCAACTAAAGAAAGCTTTGATGAAGCAACTAAAGAAGGCTTTGATGATCACGTGGCTTTGCAAACTGTTTCAAGTAGCTAAGGAGCAATTCAAGGAATTAGTTAGTTAGTTGAGGTAACTGTTTATGAGTTGTAGTCCATAAGCCACGTGGTTGTATTCCATAGGTTCTGTTAGCTTGTGCATAGCTAACTATATTAGCTTTTTCTCTCCTTTTTTGTACACACTTCAACACACTCGTGCATTACTATCAATTCAGAAGTTCAAACGTCTCTCTCTCTCTCTCTTTCTCTCACTCTCAATCTTTCCAAAGATGATTCAAAAGGTTTTCAATGTCGTCCTTGAAAATGAAGGTTTTGATGGCTTGCAAGAAGTTCAATTCCTTGTACAAGTGGGATACAAAACCCCTGCGAGTGTCTTTGCCCTTGAAACTCAAAAACACGTCATACTTCTTCTGCCGGCGACAAGGAGGAGGAGGAGTCGATGCCGAGGCTGCTGTTTGGGTGCTGCTCAATGTTGACATGGCCATTGGAAATAATTACTTCAATTCTTATTCTGATAATCTTTCAATTGCAAAAGAAATTGTTGTCCGCAACTCAAGAACATGGTACTGAATATATCTCCACTCGACTCAGACTTCAGAGCTCCTTCAATCAGGTCAATGCATGAATTTTAGAGGTAAGTCAAACTTTCACACTAAGCCCCAAGCTAATTTAAAACTCTTTAGGTTATTTTTGGTACATTGTATAAAAGAATATCTAAGATAATATAGTACGAAATCAATATTTAATATTAGTTGTATTAATTAGTCATCATAATACGATTAAATATCTTTATACTATGGAGACACTCTAAAATAATACTTTTAAAATTATCTGTATTAAATAGTCGAATAACTAGTAATCTTAAAAAATATAATAATAATAATAATAATAATAATAATAATAATAATAATAATAAATATGAATATAATACAAATAAAATAATAATGTAATAAATAGTAATTTAATAAAATAAAATAATAATTTAATAAAAAATAATAATTTAATAAATACCATAATAATAAATTAATAATTAATAATTAATGAGAATTTATTAAATACTAATAATGATAAAAATAAAAATTAATAAAAATGTAATAAATAGTAATAATTATTATTATTATTATTAAAATAAATAGTAATAATAATTATTATTATTAAAATAAATAATAATAATATACATAATTAATATTTAAAATATAAATATTCGTATAAAATACTATAATATAATTCGGCCTATATAATGTAGTCGACATTCTAATTTAACAAAATACCAAACACTTGATTAAATAGTTAATTTATCTAGTAGATAGATTAGTCTGTCTGACTAAAATAATCAATATATTAGTCTAAATGATTAAAATAATCAATATAATATGACTACAATTTAATTTTACGAAGAAAAGGAGAAAAGAGAGATTTGAAATACCAAATTCTTGTTCTCGCTGCCCTTCTGAAATTACTCTTCCTAGTCGGCGGTGGAGTGGCAGCCAATGACTTGGCCTTACAAAGAGGTCACGGTTTCGATGTTTATTGTGAAAATGCCATCACGTGTACGAGACCCCTAAGCATAAAGTCAGTGACTTTAAATAGATTATTGTCGGTTAGTGAGAATATAGGTCCAAAAGGACAAAAAATGAGAGGCCCAAATTCAACATAGTCACGCGGTGTGGACGCGATATTAAAGCCCAAACACATTCACCACACAATGTCACAATGTTATTTTGGTCATGCATTACGTGTCTTGTTTCTTTTCTATACAATCAAGCACAACTAAATTTTGATTTTGACCCTTTGTCCTTAGTTAATGACTTGAAACCTAAGTTTTTAAATGAAGAATGTTTTGCTTTGATATAATCAAAGTTATCAAAGAGAGATTCGTAGATACAAACTTATAAAATAATATATCTATTTTAACCGATTTGTATAAATTTATAATTTAGAAATTTTTATAAACATTACAGTTTAGTTGTGGTCTTAACGAGTAGTAGTCTTTCGACTTTATTATATTTAGACGTGTAAATAAATCGAATTCGGATTAAATTTTCCTTGATTAAGATATGATACAAATTCAAATCTATTTATATCATACCTGAATTGTATGATTCATATTTCGTGAAAAAAAAAATTGTATGATTCATATCTAAATTTTAATGTGGAACATATCAATTCATATGCATAAAACAACAGATTCATGTTCATTTTGGCATATGTCCAACTATCTTTTAATTTGATCTCAATAAAAATTCTTAAGGCTTAGTTTCAATAACTAGACACGAACTAGATTATTCATTTCGATAGACGTTCATTTATAGTCTTATTTAAAAAAAATTAATTTGAACTCCCTAATTTGCAATGGGTTGCTAGAATTAGGCTTAAAATAAGCGGCTGAAGTTAGAGTTGGCAATGTATCATGTCGTTTTGAGTTCATGTCATGAATTTTGTTTTACTGAATATGCTTAAATCTAAAATTTGACCCATTTAATAATCATGTCAAAAATATTCAACCCAAACTCGATCGTATAAAGAATCATGTAAACTGTGTGTAACCTGTATAATACATTTAATAAACATGTCGTCTTTGAATCCAATTAACTTATGACGTGTTTGACATGTTTAGTGTGTTTAATCTATTTAAAAAATAAGATTAAATAGGTATATAGTAAGTAAATAGGTGTGTTAAGGGGTTTACTGCTAACCTTGGTCGTGGTAATAGTCTGAAAGTTGAACTTTGGGGGATTTACCTAGGTTTGTGTTTAGTTTGGGAGACTGGTTTCAGAGCTGTTATTGAAGAATATGATTCCCAAGTTGCTATTTCGCTTATTCTATTCGACATTGATATTTGTCATCCTCTCCACACTTTTGTCTATGATTGTAGAATTATTTTGAAGAGATTTTTGATATATGAGCTTCGTCAATGTGTACCGTGAAAAGAACCATGTTGCTAATTTCCTAGGTATTTGGGCCATACTCATGATTTGGGTTTGCATTTATTGGAAGTTCCCCCGATGGTTGCGCCCGCCATCCTCAATTCCGACTCCTCATGCAGAGTCTTCCTTAGGGTTGTGCCCATTTGTTTTCCTCTGTCTTCCTTGGGTTTTGCCTGCCCTCCTTACCAAAAAAAAAAAGGTAGATAATGAATTTGTGATTAACACGTTTATTAAATATGTTAATATATAAGTCATTATACGAGTTAATAGATTGACCTGAAATTCACTCATTTATTAAACGCATTAAATGATGATTGTACGGATTAAAAAATGGATTTGAAACTCACTTATTTATTAAATGTATCATAGCAAATTAATCCGTACAAAATTTTATACGGATTTCAAAGAATCGTTTTAAAAATTGCCACAAATCAAAAAAGTTGAAGGCGGCAAGATAATAGAATTTCAATTCCATTTTCCTCTCATGCAATCCTCCATTTTTATTGAGTGAGCAAATCAAAACAAAATCGATAAACTGAAATAAACTGAAAAGCACAAAAGATAAAACGGAAACACGAAAATCAGTTACTGAAATATTAGCATGTAACGAAAGAAACAATCTCAATTTGTACGGAAGAAAGCACTACATGCCTTCAACATTTCTTATTCATAACACAATAATAAAAAGATCCATACATGCTTGCCATCAAGCATAAGGCTAAAAGCAGCAAGCCAGGCATATACATGCATAATAGACATTGTCGCATTAAGGTTAACACAACTAAAATAAACATTAAGCGCTAGGTTCATAGTTCATAATCTCCATAGATGACAACGAAGATAGCGATTTTAAGCAGTAGCAGTAGCAGTAGCTGCCGTTTTATGCTCGGAAACTTTGTCATGTAACCGGTCCTTATTGGCGCCGACAATCTTGTCCACCACCACGCCCTCCTTGATGAACAGGAAGGTAGGCATTGCCTCCACACCCCACTCCTCCGAGACGGCCTTCAGCTCATCCACGTCCACCTTTAGGAATATCACTTCCGGTGTCTTCCTAGCCAACTCCTCAAAGACTGGTGCAATCAATCGGCATGGTGGGCACCATGTCGCCGTGAAATCCACCACCACCTATTGAAATTTACACCAAATGAATCAACTTATGTCCAATGACCAAGATATAATTGTGCATATATACGCATAGCTGTTTAGTAAGGGCATATTCATGAATCATGAGTGTTTATAAAATGATTAAAAGTGCTTCTCAAATCTCAAGCTTCAGGTTCAACTGTTCAACTCTCATTCAGGCAAGTTCGATACCCAATGCGGATAGCTGGATTATCACTGAGAGTTTGGAGATGAAGTGATTTTCACTCCCTTTTCTCCTATGCACTCCTCTATTTTGCCTAACAGTATCAATGAACATAACCAAAAATATGAGTGATAGTGCAAAAACAGTAGAGAGTGCGAAATACCTTCCCAATTGAAATTTTCATAACATTATGTTGTGCCTCTAAGAAGAGCACTTGTAGCATAAGAGCTTACGATCAAAAGTGCTTTTCACAAATGCATATCCAAACTAACCCTAAGTCCCATGTATGCAAAATCACAGGGCCTCCAGGTAGAGCAAGACAAAATTATTACTGTTTAGAAGTAATACAGGCTGCAATACGCCAAATCCAGTTCTTAATTTCAAAAATGTGACCTGGATCTGTACTCTAGCCCTAAATTCAACAATGGCGAACAACAGAAGTCATCCAGATTTCAAAATTTTCTCAATTTCAGCTCAAAATCGGCTAATTTACTCAACCTTTCGCATCTCACTAGATAAAAACCTAAGATATCTATAACAAAAAAAAAAAGCAAAAATATTATCTATGAACTGAAAAACTAGAAATTGGGAAATAATTAATCATAATAGAGCATAATACCAGTTTCTTGGCCTCCTTTCCCTTCTCGAGCTGCTCCTTCCAGGCCTCAGTGGTGTGGCAGGCAATGACTTGACCTTGTTCCGCCATTTTCTTCTTGCAAAGGTTTCCCTCTGTTTATCAAATCTCAAGGAAATTAGAAGGCTTTCGCAAATTGATACTGCGAGAATGAATTTGGGGTCGTGTATTTATAGGCAGGGGCCGACGACCTTAACAAAAAAGAGGTCATTTTTATCTGTGTTATGAGGGACCGCGTCCGTATTACATGACACATATCCACATGTAATTAGTTTTTTTATTCCCAATTTGTGTGAAAGTTCCAAATGGACCTGGACCGGGCCCAATTGGAACCTCCATCAAGCGTTGTTGATAAACCTCACCGTCACACGTTCATTAATAAATTATTTTTTTTAAAAAGAAAAAAAGGAATTATATACGAATTCCCCCTCTCTTTTTTCCTGAATACGAATTGCCCTTTTGGTTACAGATTATTCTTCTTTGAAAGATAATTATGTGGTTATTTGAAAATTTTTAAAATTTATGTCATTATGAAAGCAATTACTAAGAAATATGGTCTTTTAATAAATATTTCTATTATTAAAAATTAAACAATATTTGCATTCTATTTTAATAATATCTTTTTATATCACCACTTTAATTTATCGAATCTTTTTTATACATATATTATAATCGAAACCGTTGACTTTGTAAATTATTAATTCAAGATTATCTTCGTAAAAAGATTATAATTTATTTAGTCATTCATATGTATCAAATAAATTAATAATTTTGATAACAATTGAGATTTTATAGTAAAAAAATTATTTAATTTATAGATATAAATAACTAAATGATCTATAATTTAATTGATTTTTAAAATTTTAATATTTTAATCATAATTTAAAACATAAAACATAAACGGGGTCTTATTATGATATGAAGATTAAAAAAAAATTAATAAATCAAAATACTTGAATAAGAAACCACTATTAAAATGGGATAGCAAATATTTTTCTTAAAATTATATACAAGTGCTTCATTTTATTTGACCTTATGTGTAGGGTCCATTTTTTTTTTTAAGACTAAGGGTCCACTTTTTATTTTAAGACTAAGGGTCCACTTTTTATTTGTGGACTACGGGTCCACTTTTTATTTTGTTTTTTGTTTCCTGATGGCCCACTTTCTTATGAGATAAGGAAACGCGTTTCACGTTTCTTTGGTTCTAATATTTTACACCCGACTAACCGACCGGGATCAGACAAAAAAAACCGGACCGGGACGTGTATTTTGACAAGAACAATGGGCTTTTCTCTTCATACAAAAACAGTGTAGGAATGGCCCGTTAATGTATATCTGTGTCAGGTTTCCATAAACGGGCCGGACCTCACAGAGCAAGCACGTTTTATTTGACTCGGAGGCCCGTTGTCTAAACGGCACATATGTTGCCAAAACGACTGCTTCTGTGAATTTTTAATTTTATGTTTATTTTATAATATCGTTATTATTATAAAACAAAAAGGAGAGAATAGATCGCAGTAAAAATTTCATAAAAAAACTAACTTTAAATGATTTAATGGTAAATAAAACAATAGTAAAATTAAATATTATATTTATAAATTAAAAGTAATAATAATCATGATTAATAGAAGGAGCGGACGGTAAAACATTTGTACAAAAACAGTGTGGGAATGGCACGTTGATGTATATCTGTGGCGTTTAAAACTCATATAAATTAAGCAAGCATTGTTATGCAGCTGAGTGAAACATTAGAAAAACATTTGTACTAATCATGAGTTTTAAAAGATTGAAAACACGTTTTAATCCAAGAACCCAACAAAGGAAACAGAAGGGAAATCACAACCAAGCCTGAATCAATCCAACACAAAATACCATACCTTAACTTTGGTTTCTGGAACGTTATTATGAAGTCGGACTCCAAAGATCTTATTATGTGTTGCTCTGGCCGTATTAACTATGGAAACCAGGAAATCTTCCACGTCCTTTCTCAGATCCGCATGCATCATGCTCATTTTGAGCGAATCCGTTTTCAATGGACTCTTCGAAACACAAATAAGGTAGCTGATACCTTAGCTACTCAAACTCAACAAAGAATGTGCATGGAAATCTGGAAATCTGAATTAACTGTCCTCCATCATTTTTAGTGTTTGTTTTAAACAAATGATGGCCTCCTTTACCCGTTTTGCTAAATTATTTTTCCTTTGGGCCTATAAGTGAGAACGTTTGTTTTATTGTATGTCATGCGGTTTTACTCTGAATCCCTCTCTAGAAGTTTTTTCTTATTTCCTTTCTGTTTTTCTTGGTGTAATATTTATTTTCCTGCTCGTTTTTACCTCAATGAAATTTCATTTTCTGATAAAAAAAATAAAAAATAAAAACCATAAAAACCTTTTTGCCTGAAAAATCCAACACGCCCATTGAGGTAAAAACGAAATAACTATTACCTCTTCACTTCTGCTTATAATGTTACCTAAACATAATTTATTATTCAAATCAATTCATCAAAACACAACCAAATTATAAAAATAAAAATAAAAATAAAAATCTAAAGTAAATAACTATTACCTCTTCACAGCCTGATTCCATCATAGCTTGAATACATCTGGTAACCAGTTTAGTAGCAATTCCTTTTCCTCTATACGGCTTTATCACAACCACTATCAGATACCAAACTCGTTTTCTAATTAACCAAAAACACACATAAAGCTTTATCTACAACCAAGCACACAATTAAACCAAGTAAACTAACTGAATTGGACCTCAAGCACCATCATTCAAACTAAAATTCTACCAAAAATAGACAAAACGAAAATGGAAAAAAAAAAAAAAAAAAAAAAAAAAAAAAAAAAAAGGCTTACCTGAAATTGAACCCAGTACTGACGAATTCCCTAAGAAAAAACATGCACACAATTACACCAAGTCAACTAAATACCTAAAAAAATGAAGCAACTTAAAACAAATGAGTGCACTAATAAGATAAAACGAAGTTATTACAATGATTCCAATTTCTAAAGGTCTACATTTGACCACTGACTATCAATCATCATTAATCAAAAAGTTGGAACAAAACCTGAATTCTACAATCATTACAAAACCAAAATGCATCATTCGACTGCGATAATAAGAAGAAAAAGCAGGTCTTATGCATATATATATATAAGTGAGGATCTTTTAGGTTGACAGAGGTTGGGCTAGACATTTCAAAAGAAACCCAGACAAAACCCCGAGTTTTCAAACAGATTGTAACATAGGAGATGTGGTGATGAGCAGAATTTATATAAGCATCATGCCAGTAAGATACGATATGATACAACCAGAATAATACGATATGATACAACCAGAATAATACGATATGATATAACCGATTGAACATCAACTCCCTAAACACAATGCAAGGAATAATAAGCCAACCAAACTTGTATATCACCGAAGGGAGCCTTTCTTCATTGTTAGACAGATAATTACCATCGTACAATGAGTATCTAAATTAGGTATGCTCACTCCAAAAGGAGAACATAACTATTTATCAAGCAAGGTGGACCATCCCACAGTTATATACAAACATATATATATATATATGACACTGAAACGTAAAAATAAAGAATCTCAAATGAACACTTGTATATATGTGTGTTTTGTTTATATATGTACGAGCATTTACCGTAATGAGCAATGAACTCTGATGCAAATATGGATGAAAGACAAAATAAACTTTGCAAATCAAGCCAAAACTGCACAGGTGCTCTTACGCCAATGTCAAACATCACAAAACTATAACATGTACCAACCATTTTGAATTCCTTTACAATAGCACACCACATTTACATGTATGGCTATCAACGGCTCCTAAAGGGTTACAAAATGCATGAAACACTGATATAAGTCAGCATTAAGACAATAATTTGGAGCTAAATTAACCAACTGAAAGAAAATTTTGACCTTAAATGTTCAGTAATGAAGTTGGTTACTATCAAACTCCATAGAAGTCACATTTTAGATGAATAAAATGCTGAATTCAGTTTATTATTACTGTTTTCAAACAAGAAACCAAACTGCTTAAAAACAAATCAATTACAATCCTTGTGTAGGAGGTCTCATATTCTAACCACATACAAGACAGCCAATGCAACGCAGGACTAGTAACTTAGGAAGTATAAGAGATTTCCAATCTGCAAAAGTAGCAAAACATGGAATTTCTGAACAGCATTTCTACGGCCATGAGTTTCCCCAGTATCCAGTAACCAGCGTAAGAGTGTACAAACAGCACAGCTGATGACCTTGCAAGAAATATGATAAAAAACAGTAAACGCTTGACAGCACTAAAGAAGAACTTCCACCAATGTGACTTTCATATACATCATAAGGGTGTGTTTGTATGAAGAATTTTAAGATTGTCAAGGGTGTGTTTGGATGAAAAATTTTAAGATTATCAAGAATTTATAAAATGACAGAATTGAAATCAACATAAATTAATTCTCTAGAATTTGGGAAATTTTTTGTTTAAATAACATAAAAATATTGGCCAAAACTCATTTTTAGTCCCCGTAGTTTGCAAAAAGTTCGAATTTAGTCATGTAGTTTCAATTTGATCACATGGCTCCAATTCGATCAATAGTGGAATTCTTGGCTAGAAGAAAGGTTCTGCGACATGGATGACAGCCCAACTAAATTAATTTTCTAGAATTTGTGAAGTTTCTTATTTAGATAACATAAAAATATAGGTCATAACACATTTTTAGTCTCTTTAGTTTGCACAAAGTTCGAATATAGTCATGTAGTTTCAATTTGATCACATTTGGTCCTTGTCCTTGTCATATACATCCATACTTCTCCAACTAGTAGCAAAGCACAAGAAGAACAGACAAATTTGCCACCAGAGCTTCTACAATAAAATTTTCAGCATAAAGGACTCCAAAATTTATAAGTTAAACGAAATTATTTTATCTGCTTAAGGTCCAGTTCATTATCTGAAATAAGATTTCTGAGAAAAATATTAACGGTTTGAAGTAAACTAAAACTAAGATACAAAAATTAAAACAAAAAATGTTTCATGTAAAGTTTCTCTTATTTGTATTTGTTTATTCTTTTCTTTACATTGTATCTAAATAACTAAAGAACAAATTAACTCAGCAAACTCTTGAATCAAAATCTAATTAGAAGTAATCATGTATTATCAGAACATTCCATTCAGACACATGTTTTCAATCCATGGGACTATTCTTGTTTGTTTGTTTGTTGTGATAAAAGAATGTTTTCACTAATCATCCTAGAAAATACACATATCATGACTTACAACTCCAGAGTTTCCTAAATAGTAACGGCTATTACCAGGTGCGCCAGTTTAAAACAAAAATAAAAATTAATCCGAATAATAATAAAACCACTAAAATTCTGATTCTCCTCCACAATTTACCTTTTAATTGACACATGCAAAACAAGAATAAGTATATGTTGATACCATATCGACCAATCAGACTGTACAAGAAACGCAAACCGCCCGTCGGTAGGGCCCCGTCGACAAGCAATGCCAGAGATCAATCGTCAGGCACACCCGTGCACTCCACTCGAAAGGTACACCCATGCACTCCACTCGACAGGCACACCCGTGCACTCCACTCGGAAGGTACACCCATGCACTCCACTCGACAGGCACACCCGTGCTCTCCACTCGGCAGGCACACCCGTGCACTCCATTCGGTCTGATCAGGCCAGCTGTCAACAACTCCCTGACACACCAGGGAGTTGGTCGCCACCTGATGCATATCCCGAATTAGTGGGGTACGTGGCTGCATCTACTGGCACAACTCAAAACCTGCTCCAAGCAGTATTCAACTACCACATTCATAGCTACTATAAATACCCCAAAACCCTTTCATAAAGATAACTCTCTCTCATCACTTCTCTCTCTAGAAGCACACCGCAAGTTTGACTCAGCAGTCCTTATGCTGCATTCTGCTTACTAGATATTTCATACGCTTACTAACTTAAGCATCGGAGACTCTTAGATTGGCACCTCATCAAGTCTGAACACCCCTCAATGGGTCCTCACATTAGATCCATTTTTGGATCAAACAGTATACATTACAAGATTTTTTAAAAAAAACACACATTGAAACAACACAAGATTGCAGAAAGAGACTAAATGTGAGTACCTTATGTATCATGAGATTTGATTGACTCAACAAACCCACTACTGAGAAGTCTCTCCACATACTTTCCGAGTATATCAACCTCCAAATTCACCTTTTGCCCAACCTTCTTCAGAGGAATCACCACATTCTGCTGAGTATAAGCCACCAACATGAAATTAAAGCAGCCTTCTTTATCAAACACGTCAACTACAGTCAAACTAGTCCCGTCCACAGCTATAAACCCTTTGGGCACCACATACTTCAACAGCTCCTTTGGTGCCTTTACCTTGATCCACAGTGAATCCCCCTCAGGCTTCATTGAAACTATCTCCCCTGTTCCATCCACATGGCCCTGCACAAAATGCCCGCCCATTCGGCTCGTGGGCTGGACCGCCCGTTCCAAATTCACAAGCGACCCGGCTTCAAGCTCAATCAGAGACGTCTTCCTAAGCGTTTCTGGAGATACGCCAACGGTGAAATCGGAAAATTGGGTATCAAATTCCGTCACCGTGAGGCAGGTGCCATTCACGGCAATGCTATCGCCGAGGTTCACGCCTTCGAGCACAGTTTTGGCGCCGATTTTCATGCCAAACCCCCCGTTTTCAGCAGTGCCAAGTTGCTTGATTTGCCCCATTTCCTCAACAATACCAGTGAAAAGGCATCGGATTGTGTTCCGAGGAGGAGATGTGAGATGGGTATGTGGCCTTTGCCAGGTGAGGAAAAGGGTTAGAGTGGAGGGTTTGCAAATGGGGTTGAAACTGCGGAGGGATTTGGATGAGATGGTGTGGAACTTATTCAAGATCGCCAATTTTCGAACAGAGGGTTGAGGGGTTCTTGTGAGTGAAGTGAGCGACAATGAAACTGCTGCCATTCTGTTTGCTTCCTAGGAAAATCTGGGATATTTGACCACTTGAATCTTGGAAGAGATCATTATGCACTTATTTTTACTTAAAACCTATGAGACTTTATTATTTAAAAATAATAACTTCTTCAACTAATTTTTTTTTATCCATAAGTCCTTCAAATATTTTGCAAGATGATATTACCCATGCTTTTCCCTCATATGTTAACTTATTTGCATGCCCGAATTTGTGACTACAATCAGACCAAAAAAAACATTTGCGACTAAGACATGCCCTAGTCCTCTGTTTTCAAACTCCACCTTATTTGTTTGGTATTCGGCATGTTTAGTCACCTCTTATTATCTACAGTATATTATATGGTATATATTAAGTGGTTTCACTTATTAATGAAATTATAATTTTGTGAGCATAAAAATTTACATATATATATATATATATATATATTGAGTACATGCTGGACAAACTAGAATGAATATTGGGGTTGCTCCTGACCGTAAGCTTTCACGTTGTAATGACCCGGAAATTTGAGAAAACACAAATGACGATTTTGTCCCTAAAGGTCAAAGTTGACTTTTTGACCGGGATTCCTTGTGAGCATTTTGTGTGGACTGCTAATTAGATCTTGAACTTCTGAATACGTAGACGGTCGATATGTTGAAAAGGGAGTTTAGATAAATTAGTTTTGGGTCTAAATAGTATATGGGCATTTTGGTCATTTTTTATCATGAGGCCATTTTGGTACTTTTGCATAACGGTCCTAGGGTGTTCTAGAATTTTCTCCACATTTATCTCTTATGGTTTCCTTCTTCCACCGACTTAAGCATGCATCAGTATACATGTGTGTTTATAGATATCAAGGGGGACTAGTGGGTGGTGGCCGAAAAGAAGAAAAAGAGAGCAATGAAGGAAAATAGAGAGAAAGGCCAAGGGAGAAGGAAGCAGAAGGAAAGGAGGGAAAAAATGAGGAGAAGATGAGGGTAAAAAATGGGATGGAGAAGGTGTCACCACCTAGGTTCAAGAAACAACCTGTGAGGACTCTAAATGGTCGTGGAATTCAAAACTATTATGAGGATGTCCAGTGTGAAACTAAGGGTCCTAACAGGTCGTGTGAGTCTCCACAATCATTGTGAGCTCAAAAGATGAAGATTTGGATGCAAGGAGACTATAAGGTTGATAATAGATGGATATTGGTATTAGAAACATGGAAAATGGTTGAGAATTGGCCGAGTTACAGCCGGGTCGAGATGAGGGTTGGGTGACCCAAAATCAGGGCCCGATGAGAGGTTGAAGATGACCCGATGAGCAGGCGCGTGAGGCCCACGCACAGAGGACCATGGTGGTGTGTGAGAAGGCTTGTGCAACCTTTCGCCATTCGACCAAAACGAAGGTTCTTTCTTAATTATGACTTTAATAGCATAATTTTTATGCTTATTTTAAAAAAATTGCTTTTATTATCAAACCAAGAGAGTGAGTAGATATCACTACAAATTTTCAGATAAAATTACCTTTAAATGATTTAATAGTAAATGAAACAATAGCAAAATCAAATATTAAATTTATAAATTAAAAGTAATAATAATAATAGTTAATAGGAAGAGTGGACATTAAAAAAAGAAATGGTATTGGCACAATCCTCCTATTTCTGTTTTAAAATTTAATTAAAAAAGCAATAATTTTATTTCTTTTATTTTTATTTTTATTTTTATTTTATTTAAAAAAAAAAAAATTAACACACAAGTTATCAAGTGCCAAGAACCTAGTACATTCTAAAAACACACTAATAAATAATTTTTTTTAAACGATTTGAACACTTTACAAGGAAACGGGCAAATTATTTTCATTTACTACCCTAACTCACAGATGGCATGGATGCTCTTTCTAACACGAATTAGATTTTTTAAACACGAACAATAGGTTGAGCCATATAAGTTAATGTCTTTAATAGTACTGATTTATCATTCAACTATGATATCATGGTGTAGCAGGTTATTGCAGCCTACTCTCCAAGATACAATAACTTTTAATCTTTTATATTCGTACACTTTCAATACTTGGATCTATTGAATATATAATTATTTTTTTTAATAAAAAAATAAAAATGCAAAATAAAAGATTTTTAACTCTCACTAATTGAAAAAATGAATATAATTTCGAATAAATGAATTGTGACGTAATTGATCCACTGATCGAAATAATGAATTTCGAAGGTGTGGGTTGAACTTCGGGACAATTTATAATTGGGTTGGAGTTGGAGATTTTTGTGTTTGGATGAAAATGATGGACCAAACAACAAACACCACCAAGCTCAAAACTCCACGTGGGAAATCTAAAACCACATCCAAACATTCCTGTTTCAGGTACTTCCCATCTGCTAGTCATCGTGATCATCCGTTCATTAATAACTTCACATAAACTATTAAGATAATTGGTTTATTATTACTAGTATTACTGATTAATTACATTTTTATTCATATTTTTGCATAATAAAAATCGTAAGCTTGATTTTCCTAAAAAATTAGAATCGTAATATATATATATATATAGTGTGAACAAAAATTTAGGAATGAAGGAGGTTATGTTATTATAAGAGTCGGGATATACTAACGTCTCGTTAAGAATTTATATGGAGGGTTTTACCTTTCGTTTCGGATTTTTTGGCTTAAAAAGAAGATTTTAACCTCCGTTTTACAGCTTACAATGAGGATTTCATTGCGTTTCGAACTTACATAGAGGGTCTTTGGGGATCTCAATAAGGACTTATAGGGAGGATCTTAGTCTTCATTTTGGGGGTCTCATTGAGAACTTATAGTTACCCGACTAACAGAGAAGGTTTAATTAGCCTCTAAGGTCAACACCAGCCTTCAACATAATATGAAGGAAAATTTGTTAAATCCGTAACAAGAGTAGGCCGAAAATAATTGCCATCTAATAATTGCCTTTTCTCTCTCCCTATTATCCACATCTCCCACACGCCTCATCAGAACCACCGATTTTCCACCATTTTTTTTTAGCGACAAAATTCAGATAAAGATTTATCAGACTTTTTAGACCGAGCAAGAAACAGTAAAACAAAAACACAAGCAGCACTAGTCACACTCGCACTCTCTTTGCTCCACCAAAAGAGAAAACATCCATGGCAGTCTGACTGCTTCCTCTCCCTCTCTCTCCCTACATTCTTCTTCCTCCAACCACCACAGATATGGCTCTTCCTCAGCTCATTCCTTCCCCGTCTTCTTCTTCCCTACATCATAAACCCGCCTTCAACCCCAATCCCATCCCCTCCTTAAACCCTAATCCCAATTTCCTCTCGCCGCGTCTCCGCCGCCGCCGACGAAGACTGGGCTCTCTGAAATGCTCCGCCTCCTCATTCTCCGAGAGGCACCCCACCAATCAGCCAAAGTCTGACGACGTCGTCGAGCTCCCGCTCTTTCCTTTGCCCCTCGTCCTCTTCCCTGGCGCCATTTTGCCACTCCAGATCTTCGAGTTCCGGTACCGGATGATGATGCACTCCCTCCTCCAGACCGATCTCCGTTTCGGCGTCATCTACAGCGACGCCGTCTCCGGCACCGCCGATGTTGGCTGCGTCGGCGAGGTCGTCAAGCACGAGCGCCTCGTCGACGACCGATTCTTCCTCATCTGCAAAGGCCAGGAGCGGTTCCGAGTCACCGACCTCGTCCGCACGAAACCCTACCTGGTGGCGGAGGTGAAGTGGCTTGAAGACCGCCCGTCGAACGAGGGCGAAGAGGACCTTGAGACATTGGCGACCGAGGTCGAGTCGTACATGAAGGACGTGATTCGATTGTCGAACAGGCTGGGAGGGAAGCCGGAGAAGGAGGTGCAGGACCTGAGGCGGAACCTGTTTCCGACGCCGTTTTCGTTCTTCGTTGGAAGTACGTTCGAAGGAGCGCCTAGAGAGCAGCAGGCCCTGCTTGAATTGGAGGACTCGGCGGCGAGGTTGAAGAGAGAGAAGGAGACATTAAAGAACACTCTTAATTACTTGACGGCGGCATCGGCCGTCAAAGATGTCTTCCCATCGACGTGAAAAATCACTGAAATTGTGATTGCAGCGGCGGAGAGAAAAGGCTCGCCTTTTGAGGTATCAAAATAGCAATATAGTTTTGCCTAATTTGCCCCTACAATCTCATGAACTGAAGCAAGCAAACTTGTAAAATTTCCAGTTTTGCTCTTTGTTTTTCTAGATTTTTAGATATATTCTTAATTATAAGTTCAATTAGCACATACTTGAAACTTTACATGGTAGCGAACATGAAAACTAAAAACGAAATGGTAAAACGCAAATTCAAAATTTTATTCATACGTGCGTGTATTGAGAAACTTTTAGATATATTCGATGAATCTTATTCCCTGGCATACACCATAATTACAAGGAACTTCCATAGAATCAACCTTCAATCTGAATCGGGGAGGCTCTTCAAAATGCCCCTACTCTGTCCAGTGCTTTCCTTGTTAAATTCCCAGTTTCCGGCGACCGTCCCGGTAGCTCGTCGCTCTGCAATATAGCAATGTTCAAATCAAATTTCATAGTCAATCGAAAAACCTATCGACCTAAAGTCTGGGGATGGCAGGAGAATTATAAAGAAAGATCGATACAGACCTTGAGGCAGATGGTTCTTTCGGTATCACATACTGGATAATCATGCGGACAACAATGCCGGCGATCCTTGCAGCAAACAGCAGATCCCAGCTCACAGCATCTCCAAGAAAAGCATATTCCAAGAAACCTCCTAGTGCAACAGCAGGTTTCCCCGGCCCCACAGTGCGTGAAGAGATCGCATTTTGTCGGACCTGGCGGAGGAGAGGGTGGAGGAAGCGGCGGGTTTGGCCCCGTCTTTATTGGATACGATGCCAACATGTTGATTCCACATATTCCTTTGGAATCTCCATGATTCCGGAGCATGTGCATGTAGCCATTCATTCCCCAACTTTTTCCCCATGAGTTCTTCAAAATCCAGTAGTCCAATCCATTTTCTGAACCATAACCTACGATTAGCACGGCGTGGTTTAAAGAATTCGAACACGGGCCGGTGAAAATCCCCTAAAATGCAAATAATAATATGAATAAACGACATAATTAAAGACGATCAATGTTTATTCAAATGCCACTGGACTAGAGATATAAGCCAAACCTTAGAATAGAGCTGAAATGAAAGGTCACTGCCTGATATGCCTACACTCACAGGCTGCCTTGCCACAGCTTGTAGTAGCTGTTCCTCATCATTTGCAGGCACATCCTTGTAATCGTCTATCGTCACGGCATGTCTTTTTAGCTAAAATGAGAATTTGAATCAGCTAAATTCAACTAAAAATTAGAAGAAATGTGCCCATAGATGAGAAATTGACAAAGGTACATCGAGACATCTATCTTCTCTTACCTTTTTCTTGTTGCAGGTAGCGTCGGCACTTTTATATGGATAATCGTCCTCGGTGTCGATCCCATTGTTATCGATCACAAATTGGAATGCATCATCCATAAGTCCGCCACTGCAGCCGCTGTTTGGATAAACTCTGTCACAATCAACCAACTCTTGCTCGGAGAGGCTGAGAAGTGAACCAGTGACGATCTTGTTGATACCTTCGATGGCACCGGTAGCTGAGAATGCCCAACAAGCACCTGTACAGTACAACCAGAAGAGTCACTTTCAAAGAGAAGCAGCCTAGAAGCTCATTTTTAAATGGTACTAGAGCCTTGAAGAAGACATTTATCACCTAATGAAGGAAATTATGAGGCGCAAACAGTTTCACCTCAAAACGATGGCCGCCTAGTCCATCTAAGCGCTCAATTTTGATAAGAAACCGCCTCGAATAATGGCTAGGCATCTAAATGGATTTGCATGTACATCCTTATATATATAGTTATATAAATTCTCTAATTGTCTTAGGCCCTGCCTAACCGTCTAGTCGCTAGGTACCTATTGACAGTCCTAAGAGCTTGTTTTTAACCTTGGCAAAAACGGAATGAAACAAGCTTGTGTTTTGAGAAATCAGAAAGCGTGGTTTGATGCAAACACCTTATACCTCCATAATAACACCAACAAACCACTCCATTAACTATGCGCAAAACATGAACATGAAACAACATTGAAGAACATGACTGCATCACAAGATTCATTCAAATTTCCAGGTATTCGAACTGTCGAAAAAGGGCAATTAGAGATCATTATATTGCTCACTAATTTGCCTTAAATTTCTCATTTTTTTTGTGCTAACATAACATAGCATGGCTAAGCTAGTTTTGTTCAATGAGCCAATGTTTCAGCCAAATTCACCAAAGAAAAAAAAAATAGCAAATAATGTATGGCTACAAAGCAAAATCCCACTAGCAAACCAAAATTCAAGCCTAAAGATGGAAAAAAAAATCCTGTTGCACACATTAAAGCTTAATGATGTACTAAAAACAAAATTCAAGTGAATAAAATAAACAAATCAGAGCTAAAGAAAAAATTGAATATTGAGAAGAAAGAGCAGCATACCACAGCGCCCCTGATCTTTGATATTGGTGACGGCCCCTTTCTTCCTCCAATCCAGCGAAGAAGGAACCTCAGGAGCGAAACCAGGTTTGGGTTTGGGTTTCTGATCCGATTTACGGCTGAGAGTGATGAAGGAGGGGGAGAAGCCTAATCGAGAGGCCTTGAACTCATGGTGGGTGAGATCAGAAAAGGCATTGAGAGAGAGGGAATAAGAGGAATTGGCCAAACGGTTGTGGCGGGTGACAAAGTTGAGATTGCCTTCGAACACACTGAGCCTGTAGAGCTTCTCTTGTGGCGAAGGGTATGACTTGCCATACTGTTTGCACCAAGCTTCGAACAGTTGGGAGGAGGTCTGCGAAGCCGAGAAGGAAGAAGAAGAAGAGAGGAAAGTGAGAAGAAGAAAAGTCAGAAGGATCCAAGGAAGCGAGGAATCGTTCATTTCTGTGAGGAGATTTTGGTTTCGGGGTTTTTGGGGGGTTCGTTGTATTGGCTTTGGCTACAAATATGGAGGACCATGGAACTGTCTGATTGGACGACATTTCTTCAGGGGGGTCAGTCTGACAATTTGAAAAATAAAGAGTCATTCAATGGTAAGATGGTAATTGTTCTTCCAATTTTTTTTATTTAAAAAAAAAAGGAAATAGATTTTGGCATTTTTGTTCTCACTTATCGGTTCATTTTGTTCTTTTCTTTATTTAAATTTCATAATTTACAATTCCGTATTGATAATTTTGATAAAGAATTTTTAGTTTAATGAACTTTTACAAATTTCATAATCTATAATTTCGTATTTATAATTTCTTGATTTGTAAATTCTAGTATGTGAATATCAAATTTAAAAATTATAAAAATTAAAATTTCACTTGTTTTAATTCATTATTTAAAAAATTCAGTCCCTTGAGTTATAATTCCAACTCAGCATTTGAGATCCTCAATTCCCCCTAAATTTTTTTTTAAAAAAAATTTCAAATCTTGGCTCAGTTTTCCAAACGAAGGAAAACTGATTTTCCGCTCACCAAATATTCCCTTCAAGCCAAATGGCCTGTTTATTTCTTAGATGAAGGAAATTAACAAGGGATTTGATAAAAACTTGAAATTTTAAAATGCCTAGGCACAATTCATTTATTTGGATAATAAAAATTGGGAATTTACAAATTCCAAATAAATAGAAATAAGGAATTTGGTTCCCTCAAATCCCCACTTCAATTTTTATATAAAATAGATGTCATTTTTCAGAATTTCATCTTTATAACTACCATTTATATATGGACATTAAATTACATGTTTAAATTTCATTTTACTTTTATGTTATCCAAATATAAAACTTTACAAATTCTGAAAAATTAATTTTCAGTAATTTAAATTCCATCATTTAATAAATTCTTAATAATCTTAAAAAATTTCATCCAAAGACACCCCTATGGGATTGTGAAAAGAAAATAATTGTTAAAATTGTTTTCAACAAATGAGAGCTCATATAGTTGAATTTCATAATCCAAGTATAAAGTTTCATAATCCCAACAGTTTGCACCAAGCTTCGACATATGGAGATCCCTATGTCAATAAATGAAGTTGTGTATTAGTTTCTAAAGAATTCTACCGTTCCTAATTCAATCAAATTGCTTGGAGGAAACTAATGTTGCTTTGTTAGAGGGTGCTAACGAGAGAGATTTTTTCACACAAAAAATCAGCTGATTCTCTTGAAATTTTGGTGTCCAAATATAAATACGAGGCTAAACATAAATTTAACATTACTAAAATAGGTGACATAAGGACTTAGAGATGATTTTTTGGACTATATGTGTAGGTCAAGAAAAGAAGTTGTGAAATCCTCCGAATAAATCTTATCTCCATATACTTTTGTTGAAAAGTTTCTTATATTACAATTTTTTTTTTGTTATTCTTTCCTAATAAATAGTAGTACTCTAAAATAATTTTAGTAAAAATCACTTTTAAAAGTACCGTGCATATTGCTCTTAAAAATAATTATCAAAAGTCCATTGTTTTTTTTAAAAAAAAAAAATTAATAAGATTTCTCATTTTTACTAAACATTCTTGTTACTTTATTTGAAATTTTTTAAAATAAAAAATAATACCAAACACGGCCTAAATTTCAAGGTCTAACTTAAAAAAAAAAAAAAAAAAAATATCTGTAAGAGATATCTTGGGGCCATGATGACAATACCAAAAATTTAAGGTACTTTTTTGTGGTTTACATTTTATACCAAATAACACTTTCATACCCATACTTTCAAATATTACAGTTACTGTCCTATATTCTTTCAAATATTATAATATAGACCCTCTCTTAACTATTCTATTAAATTTTCAGTGAAATGCTCTTATGGGCAAAATGGAATCAACCATTTAATTAAAATATGTGGCATATAAGAGTCATGTGGAATAATTAATAATAAATTAATTTTAAAAGCTAATTTATTTATTAAAAAGAAGGAATAAAAAATTATATTTTCCTCTTCCTCCAAAAACCCGAGCCAAAACCATACCCTCCTCCCTTCATCTTCTTCCAAAATCCAACCACCACCATTAACATATTCCTCTTCCTCATAGTCCTCCTTATCTTCATACACACACTAGAGCCAAAACCATTATATTGGATTTATTTGCAATTTCTGTATAAAAAATGAACTTGCAATACTCTACCTCCGATCGCTCGCATCCCTTCTGTACAGCCAAATATGGGCAAGGGAGGGATGTCCGAGTCTGAGGTCGCTGTTGCCTCGCCACCGGGAAAGACGTAGGCGGCCGTGATGTCATAATCCCTGAACAATATCTTCTTGACAACAACATGGCTGCTGCAGCCACTACTTGGGTTCTTGATATTACACTCTCCAGATTCAACGTTTCAAGCTCCCTAACCTTGGTATCAATTTTTTTTTTTAATTCCTTCAAATTGAGTGATTTTCTTTCTTTCTTTCTAATTAAATAATTAATTAACATATATCTTGGCTTTGTTTTGTTGGGATTTCTTAAATTTAGGAGCTCATGAGTAAAAAGAAAAGAATAAATCATTATTACATACTTAATAACTTTTATTTTTATTTAAAATTTTGAATGTTTGTATATTAAACAAAATAAGACTTTACCTCGAATTTTTTTTTATTCAAAAGTCCCTAAACAGAATTTATAAGTAATAAATTTCACATCTACCCTTTTATATCTCAATAAAGATGATGATTGAATTATTGCTTTTAAACAATTAAAAATAACATTATTTTTTTATCCTCAGACAATATGGAAGATAAATAATTTTTAAATTTAAAATTATTTTTGAAGAATTATTGTTTTTAATTATCTCACTTTAAGTTAAATTATATATTCATATTACTTTTAAAATGAGCAAGTGAAAAAAATATATATAAATAGGAGTAATGTTTTCATAATCCTCAATATAATCTTATAATAAAAAAAATTAAAAAAGTAATGTTAAAATTATGATAGATTTTGATAAGTGTTTTTTAAATTGTTGTTGGATTAGTTTACCATTAAATGACATTAGTTGTAATTTATATAAAAAGTATGATTCATTTTAAATTGCATAGTCATTTGACTAGTCAAAGAATCTATGAGTTTAATTTTTTTATATACAAATTTTTGAATAAACTTATATGTTAGTAAGGACCTATGCGTTAATTGCCCAAAATCAAACCATGTGGTTACTGGTTCTTGATCCGCACGGGACCTAACTGACTGGTAAGGGATTTCTTTCATATAAATAAATTAGTTTTATAAATTAATTCATTATTAATTTTGTCACATATTGCTTAAAGGTCACACATTTTAATTAAAATAGTGGGTCTCATTTTTTCCACAAGAATTTTCAGAAAAAATTTAACAGAATAGTTAACAGAGGGTCCATATTATAGCGTTTGAAAGAGTACAAGATGATAACTATAAAATTTGAAAGTGTATATGTAAAATTGTTACTAAGTATAAACCATATGGTAGTATTGTGTAATCAATGATGAAAATATCGATATCGACGGATATAACGCTAATCAAATTTATGGATATCTCGCCCTAAATATCGATATCGTTTACGATCAACAAAAATGACGGAAATTTGGAATGAATCTTTGGGAAAAACTTAAGTACCCAATAATGGTTATATATGACTAATAAAAATGATAAAATAATTTTGATATAATAAATATATGATGAATAATATGATACAATAGGGTTCTGCCGATGACTAGTAATACAAAAATTTAAACTTAAACATAAATTAAAGTGAATTACTATAATTGAATGTTAATATAATTAAAATGATAACAATAAGCATACAAAAATTTCAATGGAAGAAAAATTATAAAATGAGTAAATATAATTAAAATTGGAAAAAAATAAGGATGAAAAAATAGAGCCAATCTTTGTTCAAAAAATTGGAAAGAATTGATATATTTAAAATTGGAAAAAAGGCCAAACATTGTTGACAATTTGGAAAAAACGAATAAAAAATAAAAAAAAATCAACAAGGGTGCATTGTAACGACCCGTCCCAAATTCCTAGATTAGATTAGTGACTAATCACGATTAGTGAGGTTAATCGGTGATTAGTTAGGCGAGATCGGACGAACGATGCAAAATGACCGTTTTGCCCCTAGTCGTGGCAAAACGTTGACTTTTCAATCGGGCGGTCAAATAGACTTTGATCGATGACCGTGACGTAGTTCGTGACGTCACGAGTTCATAGACAGGTGGCACGTTCAATTCCGACGTTCGTAGAAGAAGTTATGACGTTCGGAAGTTTAGGGGCATTTTGGTAATTTTGGTTAAAAGGGCCAAATAGTTGACTTTTTGACCGAGAGGTCCGATGGCCGAGAGTCGAGGACCGTTACGTAGATAAGGACGATACGAATCCATAGACATGCGACATGTTGAAATCGAACTTCGAACGGGAGAGTTTTAGGTCACGGAAGTTCGATTTCACTATGCACGTACTTCGAGACGGGATGATTTGGCGAAATCTGATTGGCCAAGATATTTTCAGTGGGTCCTATGGATGAGTGACAAGTGTCACTCATCCTATTGGACAAACCCCTAAAAAGTGGATCTACTAAATTAAATAATATTATAATTATTATTATATAATTAATCCATCTATCCTTAAATCCTATCCATTCATTTCTAATTAACCTCTCAATCCTCACCCTCCATTTCTCTCCTCTCATCTGATCCATCTCCCTCATCAACTATCATCATTTTCTTCTATTTTCTTCATCAAACCCGAACCCCCCCATGTTCTTCATTCTCCATTTTTCTTCACAATCCAAGCACCACCCATCACCCTATCACCCTACTTGCATCATCTATACCGTGTGAGGAGTGATGAGAGGCTGAGGACACGGCGGTGGTGGCTCACGGCGGTGGCGACGGCAGGGAAAGCCAACCCGTGAGGTAAGGTTCATTCAAAAATTGGAAAATGAGATTTTGAGGTTTTTAGCTAATTCTATTAATTGGTTAATGCTTATGGGGACCTAGGGAGAAGAATGGGATGCTTTTTCAGTGCTTGGACGGCCGGGAAGCACGGCGGAAGGAGGTTGCAGCCGCAACCACCATGGCCGATCAATGAGGTATGGTTTTTGTGTCTTTCATTCGGGTTTAATTAGCTAGAAAGATTACAAATAGGATTAGGATTATATTAGGATCAAAATGGGATGAAATGGACCTAAAATTGGTCCGAAAACTGAAGAAAAACCGAGATAAACAGTAGCTGTGAATAGTGCCTGTGAACAGTGCCTGGTTCAGTTCTGAGGTTGATGACGATGAATAGTGATCTGGCCCTTCTAGGGGCGCGTGGTCCATAATTTGGGAAAGTTTTCAACACGGGAAATCTTCTATTCGATGTAACGAACATTTTGGGACTGGTTTCGTGTCGATCAGACACTGTCTCGATATGTTTCGGGGCATCGGAATGTTTAGGTTCGGTTTTAAAAATAGTTAAAAGTTCGGGAAAATTACGGGGCTTTGGTAGGAGGTTAATTAAGTAGTTAGTAACCTTCTATTAAAATTTGGACAGGTTTGGGAGTCCCAGTGATGGTGATCGGCTCGGGGAGCCGTATGACACGCAAATCGAGGCGGCAGCTCGGACGATCTGTGAGTGGACCTTGTTTTCTAAATTGGTGCATGCATAAATGTTTATTATATGTTTTATTACTTGTTTGATGATGTCATGGGTGCATTTGTATGTGGTTACATATAAGCACGTATTTCGAGGTTTCGGCCTTATACGGTGCTTATACGGGTCTGTATTTCTTTATTGGTTTAAATGAATTGGATTTGGATTTCAAAAGGAGAAACTCGGGTATGAGACCCATTTGGTTTTGTCTCGAGCATATGACCTTAGATATCGGGCACGGTGCCCAGCTGATGTCATATGTTCGGGCACGAGACCCAGTTGTTTTACACTGATGATTTCGGGTCAGGGACCCTAGATGGATTTCCGAGTTCATGACGGTTTATGGGAGCCGGCATGAACTCTGGAAAGGTCATTGTGGTTCATGAAGGTTTATGGGAACCGGCATGAACCTTTGTCAGGTCATTCTGGTTCATGACGGTTTATGGGAACCGGCATGAACCCTGTTTAATGGATGTTATGGATCATGACGGTTCAGGGGAACCGAGCATGAATGTTTATGTTATGTATATATATGTTCATCTACCTTCCTTTACTTGTTCTATTATCTCCTCCGGGGAGGGTCGTTGGCCTGGGTGGACCCCGGAGTAGTCACGGAGCACCGACTGAGTAGAGTCACCCCCCAGTTGGGTTCCTTACTCTCAGGAAGGCTATGATTACTATTACCTCGGGTAGGGTCAGTGGTCTGCGGACATTGACCTTGACTTTGAGATGACTCAGATTGAGACCCGGGTAGCACGCGCGTAGCTTTGGAAACCGTGACAGGATTGGTTGTGTGAATTATATGTGTATGTGAGATAAATATGATATATGTATGTGGATACAAGATTTGAGCAGGAGCTCGTGTACTTGATTTCAGTATGGTTATAGTTTTGGGCTTAGTCCCACATATGGTTTCTTCGGATAAATGGTTTTCGAATGCATGCATACTTTTTAGTGAAGGGTACAAATGTCTTACTTATGAACTGTTTTTATAAACTTTTGTTTTGTCCACTCACAACTTTTAATGTTTTGACTGCCCTTCAGGTTGACATCGGATGTGGACTGTAGCAGAGACCGAGATATCACATGCCTCCTCCGGATCCTGGCGTACTCTGATAGCCCGGGAGGGCAAAGGTCAGAAATATCCCTTGTCTGACACTTCGTGTCAGACGGGAGCAGGGTCATCCTGCACTAATCCCAGGAGGATTGGGATGGGTCCTGTCATGCATCTTGGGGAATCGAACCCAAAACCCTCAGTTTTGAAGCAAAGGACACAACTAACTCGGCTAGTCAGCCTAAAATTAATTCACCAAGCCCATTCCTTCCGTGACTCCAACCAAAGGGATATCCATTTCCTTTCATCCCTAAAATTAGTTTAACCAAATGCAAATAGAATCAAATTCAGTTAGGACATCAAATCCGACATCACACTACTTACCATTAAGATTTTAATTTCAACCCATTAATTACGCACCCAATGAATACTAGGTACTAACTTGTTTCGTTTGAAATCAAGCTCGAGTGCGGAAAAGAAGCATACTTACTACCGTGGTTAAGTCTCAAATTGGAATTTTGTCCATGCGGTGTAAGCAATGACCTTTTCGTCAATAAATATCCTTATCAATTATCCCGATGATGCAGATGGAAGAGTTTGGTATTCTATTTGGAGACTCCCAAGAGTTGCAAATGCAAGGGAATGACCGCTTTCAGATATTTTTGGTCATAAAGTCAGCAAAAACAGCTTCCCCCCACTTGGGATGTTCAAGATTCAACCTGCCAAATTTAAAAAGTCATAAATAAACACCCCTAGTCCCCATTGATTGAAAAATATAAGAAACAAAAGAAAGTTTCCATTTTCTACAATTGAGTTCAATGACAACACATCATCATCGAAAACCCATAAAACCCATCTCCATACGCTCACCTTTAAAATCACCATGCTGTTTCTCCTGTTTGCCTTCTTCCTCCCCACAACTCAAATTCCTCCTCATCGCCGTCATGGCCTCGGTCCTTTTCCTCTATCTCTTATCCCTCACTCTCTTCCTTTCTCTCTCCTCCGCCGCCCACCACAAAAACCCTCGCAGCCCCGCAATCGCCAACCCCTCCGCTCAGATCCAACAAGCCTGCAAGGCCACACGCTTTCCCGACGTGTCTGGCTTCCCTCTCCCAACTCATCACTGAGCCCAATCCAACCCCGCATAAAACCATCGATTATGCGATCCAAGTTTGAAGCTTAATATCGGTGGGTATCGACAAATTTTGGTAACTTTCGTCGATATTCATCGATTTTGGACGATAACATGGATATTGGGGGCAAAAAAAATTTTCCTCCCTGTTTAGCTGTCGATCTCCCAATCTAGCGATATGTCGATGAAAATATCCGAAAAACTGCTAATATTTTCATCAGTGTGTGTAATTGCCCAAAAATTTGACTTTACTATTATATAGTTTACACCTTGTAGCATGTTCATACATGAACCTTCAAATGCTACAATTCCCCATAAACTCTTCAAAATATGACAATATGGTATTTCTGTTAACTAATTCATTAAAATTTGTGTTAAATGCTGAGACAATATGGGACTTAAAAATAAATAATAATAATTTAACTTAATTTAAAAAATTATTTATTAAAAAAAGTGCATTCACTCTCTCTACAATGCTTCTCCCCCTTCCCCCAGTCTTCCACGTCTCTGTCATTCTCCTTGTTTTTTTTATAGATTATTTCTTAATTAGGAACATGCCAATTAATTTCAAAATGTATTATGAACGGGAATTTACCGCACTTTATATTAGGATCAGTACTAATATCTTCGTCTTCAATTTTCGAGAGATAGAGATATGGACTATGAGGATGACACTGAGGATGACGCATGATGAACACGAAGATGACTGTGTGGGCAGTCTCAAAATCTCTAGAAAAAAAGTCTCTTATGGCAAAGCTTAACGAAGGTCGACCACTACATAGAGAAATCCATATAAAAGTTGAAGTCAAAGCCATTCTCGATTAGAACCCCCAAATCCCAAAAATACCCAGATTGAGTTGGATCTCATTTTGTCCACGTCAGCATTTAACAGAAATTTTAACGAATTAGTTAATAGAAGGACCGTGTTATCCTATTTTGAAGATTTTAGAATGGTAATTAAAATATTTAAAAATTCATATATGAGTCTGTTATAAGATGTAAATTAGAAGGCAGTAAAATGTAATTTGTCATAATCTAATGAGTCTTATTTACCACATTAGCAATTAATTTAAATCTTAAATGAATAATTAACGGAGGGGCTATATTGCCACTGTTTGAAGAGTTTAGAGAGTAATTATAATATTTCAAACTTTAAGTATAAAATGTTATAAGATATAAATTGCAAAGTAATAAAGTACAATTTACTTTATTAATAATAACCTCGTTTCTAAATAAGATATTAGTGTGCGTCGACCGAAAATAACAGATGTATATGGTGGCGTTCCGTCGAAATGAAGTTTTTATATTAAAATTCAAAATAAAATCACCGGTGAGCGGAGAGTCTAAGCTCCAAAGGCACGTGTGTGCGACAAGAGCCTGAACATAGTAGCGGTTTCGAGTTGAGACCATTACAGATAAAGATCGAATCGGTCTTCTGTGTCTCGAACATGGTCGGATTCTGAATGCCGGCCCGATACCGACAAGTTATCTTCGTGTCCGAGACGAAGCCTTTCTTGTTGAGCACGAATCCGCTCCTCTCAGTTCGTCAACCTCACACTGTAACAGAGGGTTTTCGATTCGCGGTCAATCATGGGCCTCGATCCTCGTCAATACAATCATGTCGTAAGTTTCCATCGTTTTTCAAGTGGTTGTAATTTCCAGAATCTTTTAGTACAATTGTCCAATTTCACCTAATTTACTGCTTAATCACATCTGTTTTGTCACCGACGCCATTTTTAGGGCTTATTGTACATGAATTGATGAAGAAATTGTATCTGATAATGCTCATTGGTGAACTGGTTTCGATTCTTTTCTGTTGATTATGGAGATTTTGTGTTGGCGATTCATTTCCAGGCTATCAATGACAATGACATCCACAATATTGTTCTATCATACCTTGTGCATAACTGCTATAAAGAAACTGTGGAGTCATTCGTTTCTTCTACGGGGATGAAGGAGCCTGCTAACTGTCTCGAGGACATGGAGAAAAGAAAAAGTAGGTTTTTCAGCAACAATGAGATTGCTCATGTAGAAATGATTGAACGCATTTGTTGAAAATTTAGTTGTTTGATTGTTTTGGGGAAAATTTTGTAGTGGTTGATTGTATGCTTTGTCCTCAGGAATTTTTCGTTGTGCAGTTGAGGGGAATGCTCTTAAGGCGATTGAACTGACAGAAGAGTTGGCACCTGACTTACTGGAGAAAAATAAAGACTTGCATTTTGATCTTCTGGGTCTTCACTTTGTTGAACTTGTTTGCTCTAAGAAATGGTGAGCAAAAATTACAGTGACACAGGCAGAAAGTTTGTTCATGCGTTTTTTGCCCTTAATTGTTTATTTCTTTTGCAGCACAGAAGCTTTGGAGTTTGCCCAGAGCAAGTTGACTCCCTTTGGGAAGGTGGAAAAATACGTTGCAAAGCTTGAAGTATGCTTCAATTTTTAAGTAATCTTATATTTTGATACAGACACATTCAATGATGCTTTATTTGTATGTGTGTATGACTCTATGTACGCCGGTATGAAACTTATGCTTGGTATTGCTGTAGGACTTCATGGCTCTGCTTGCTTATGAAGAACCGGAGAAGTCCCCTATGTTTCATTTGCTTAGCTTGGACTATCGACAGCAAGTTGCAGACAGTTTGAACCGAGCAATTCTTGGTTTGTCACCTGAGTTCCTTCGTACTTCCTGTGTATCATATCTGCTCTGAGATATCCTGTATGGTTGTTGATTTGATTGTTAGTTTTTTTCACTTTGAACAATCATTAATTTACTGCTTTGTATTTTGTCAGAGCACTCAAACATGCCCAATTATACTGCAATGGAAAGGCTAATACAACAAACTACAGTAGTTAGACAATCCATAAGTGAAGAAACTGTCAAGGTAACATTCAGTAAACTATCTTTATTTTTACATTTGATTCTCAAGCTGAAATTGATGGGGGAAAGTAAAACTTTATTTTCACTATATGACCTTGACTAGATTTGAAAAGTTTATGTCGTCCTCATTTTATAAGTGACTAGATTGTCTGGGATTGCAGAAATCTAAAATGTTATAGAGGATATGGTCTGTTTGTAGCGTGCGTGCCACAATGCAAAAGTGAGAGGAAATTGAGATTATATTTTTATGGAAAGACGGTGATTCAAATAAAAATTTTATTCATCTGAAGTATTGATTGAATAATTACATTTTGGTTTCTTTTCCTTAGTAACGGGTGGGATATGGTTTTGTTAGCCTCAACTATAAGCCCAACTGTTGGGCAGAAAGATAAAACGTAATCCTTGGGTAATAAAAGGAGAAAAGAGATTGTTTAAGATGGGCATGTGCCCTATTTGAGCTCCACCCACTTCGTTTAGTCGCATCGCATGCATAAACTATATCATGACAGAACTTAGGATGAGCAACTTCCCAGTTTCTAGCGGAAGTTTAGCGTGTAGGATTCACTGCATTGCAGGATGGCGTTGCTTACTTACTCGATTTCTTTTTACGTGGTCTTGCAGAATGGACATCCACCGTTTTCTTTGAAGGATTTCATTAGAAGCTAATTGGATGAAACTTTTGTAGTTCGCTGGTGGGTGATCGCGGTCGTTTGTGTTCTCATACACTACAGATCGGGAAGGTTTGCTTCTGATGTTGTTGTCACATGTGGGAGTTGGCATCATAGATTATCTCCTGTATAGAAAAAATTGCCAAATGTCAAGGGGTTCAACCTGGCCAGACATACAGAAAACTCTACTCCAATGGTCTAAACGGCTATATGCCAATTGGTTTTGTTTAGGTTGGGTTTTTTTTCAGTTGATTTGATGCAGGGCTTGCCTATTTAATGGTGCTTATTTTGAGACTTGCAAACTTATGTAGAAACCTAGGTATACATTATTATGCAAGATTTTGAGTGTTAGGCCTCGTTTGGTATGTCATACTTGTTAATCAGATAGACTAATCTGTTCACCGGATAGACTGATTATTTAGTCGGGCGTTTGATACTTTTTCGAATTAGAATGTCGACTATATTATACTAACCGGATTATATTATAATAGTTGACGAAATACTTATATCTTAAATATTAATTATGTATGTCGTTATTATTATTATTATTATTATTTATTTTAATAATAATTATTATTACTATTTATTACATTTTAATTAATTATTTATTTTTAATTTTATCATTATTATTTATTAAAATATCGTTAATTATTAATTTATTATTATTAGTATTTATTTTATTACTTTTTATTATTAATATTTACTATTTATTATTATTATTATTTTTTTAATATTTTACAAGATTACTAGTTATCCGACTATTTAATACGGATAATTTCAAGCGTATTATTTTAGCGTGTCTGGACTGTATAAAGATATTCAACCGTATTAACTTATACGGTGACTAATTAATACGACTGGTACCAAACACTAGTTTCGTACTATATTATCCTATGCAGTCCCTTATACGACATACCAAATGTTGCCTTAGTGTTGTAAATTTTCTTACACAATTGCAATGTTCCTTGATTGAAGTAGTATTGGCTGGGTTTAAATCGACCCGAGTTTATCTTTTAAATTATGCGATCTTCAACAATTTCGTCAGTTTCATAGAGAACTAAAAGCGTTCTTAGTAGTTAATACCTTGCCTCGTTTTTATACCATTTTCCTCTTGCTGTAGGGTTCGAAACCGTGCCTCGTTTTTGTGGCATGCTATGTTTTCTCCCCGCATTCCCAAGTTAAGGGCGAGTTCCATGTGTCAGTTTATGGGTCGCAGTCTCACACACTAATCCCTACAGGTGCTTGTAGTAAGGCGACGACTCGAACTAAACCACTCATTGGTCCCTAGTCATAGTGGAATGTTCAAGATTGTGGAGAATTTTGGATTCAGCTCTCGTAAGTTCTAGAACTCTTGCAAAGAACAAGTTAATACCTAATGTGTACAGTCGCCCTCTTCTTATGATATAAAAAATGGAAAATGGGCTTGGCTTTGGGCTACCCAAAAACGCACGGTATCATTGACCCGAATTAAACGGGCTGGAATTTAGTCCTCACCATTTGGCCCAAAAGTTCATGGGCTTATAGGGGCCCGATAAGTCCGATGGATAAAAGCCCGGCCTGACCCGCTATGGGCCGTGGGCCGGCCCGACCCGAGAGTTAGCGGGCTGGGCTTGGGCTTATGGTGTTCAAACCCGATAGGCCCAAGCCCGATAAAGCCCGGTAAGCCCAGTCCGACCTGCCCGTAATAAACCCGGCCCATAAGCCCGAAAATATAAAATATTTATTATTTAAAAATTAATATTCAACTCATTCTTAATACTAATATTTCAACCCAAACCCAAATCTCAATCCCAAGCCCACCTAATTTATTTTAAAAAGCCCAATACCCAATACAAACCCTAATCACTCTTCCACCTACTTAATAGACCCAACGTTTTTGCACCCTTGAGTATTTTTTTCATTATTAATATTTTTTTTTCATGCATATATTTTTTTGTGATTTTAAAATTTGAGACATAGTTTATTACGAAAACCCACGTAAGTTCGATTTAAGTGGGCTTAATAGGCCCGGCCCGAAAAACCTGATCCGATAAAAGTCCGTGAACTCTTTTTTATGTCATTAAGCTCGTCCGATCCGGTCCATAAATTTAAAAATTATTTAATAAGTCTGGTCTGACCCGGCCCGGCCCAATACCGAGGCCTACTGGAATTAGTAGCATTAGTCCCGCCATTCATCCCTGTTTCAGTCTCGCTCACTTCACTAGTCGGAGTTTCTCTTTTCGGATATGATGTCTCTCAGCTCCCCGCCACCATCAACTTCGTATCTTTTCCGGCAAAGGTCTTCGTTTTACGGCGCCGTTTTATCCGAAAGGTATTTTCATTTTGTTTGAAGAACAAGGTCCTATTGTCTTACATTTCGAATATCCCGATAAAAATGGAGCAGAAAATGTAAAATTTCCCCCAATTCTCATGGATTAAATGCAGTTTTGTGTTTGAATTCATAACCTCCATAGCTTGTAACCTATAGGTGTGACCAGGACTCGTTCAGTTTGAAAAATATTGGATTTTGCGCAATAAGCTGCCGAGTTTCCAAAGCCAAAGAGTCTCTTCCTCACTCCATCAAGAAGAAAGATTCTCCTGCTCAAAAGCCCAATACTTTAATCAAGGAACCCCACAAGTACTTTGATCAGGTGGTCATCACAGTTCGCTCTGGAGATGGAGGCCATGGCGCAGTCCTCGCCATGCCTAACCAGAAACCTAGTAGTAATGGTAGGCCCCTGGGAAAACATGAGAAAGAGAAGATTAGGAGGAAAAGCTTGTTTAAACGGGACTTTGGTGGGTCCCTTATCCTTCCGGTGGGTGGCCATGGAGGTGATGTTGTGGTCTATGCAGATGAGGGCAAAGATTCATTGTTGGAATTCCACACTAAAAGTCGGTTCAATGCCAAACGTGGTGGAAATGTAGCTGCAATGGGGGTATTGACCTCACAATTGCATGATGGACTTGCTGCCCCGACTTTGCGGATTCCCGTGCCTCCAGGTTCGTGTATTGTTTTGCAATGCAAGTTAAAGAATTGGAGATTTCATCAGCGAAGTTGTGTTTAAGTAGTTTCATTTTCCCTTTGTTTAAGATGGTCATTATAACTTCCATGACTGTGCTTAATATTAGGTACTGTTGTGAAGCGTAAACGAGGGACGTTGTTGGCAGATTTAGCAAGGCCAGGTGATGAAGTCCTTGTAGCAAGGGGTGGACAAGGAGGGGTGAGACAACATGCTTGTTTAATGAGTGAAACTGTCAGTAAAATAATATTTGCATTTTTTTATACGTGATTGAGAACTTCTGGAAATTGGAAGATAGTGCTGATCTTCAGTACAGATTATTCTCTACTCAATAAACTTGTGTAAATAGCATTTATTGTCAAGACCCTTATGCATATTGCTTAACTTTCATGTTTAATTCTTATTTTCTGTTTACTTTTTAAATTTTCTTGGCTTTTGTGGCAGATTAGCTTGGTAGAAATGCCAGAGCATAGAAAGAAAAAGGTTATGGCTTTGACCACGAATGTGATGAGAGATGATACTGATAAGGTAACATGGTAGCGAATAATTTTACTAAGACATGATTTTTTGTGACGTGAATTAATATGGTAAGTATCTCCATTGAGACATGTGCACACTCAATGTATTTGGCCCATCATATTCACCAATTAAAGTTTACTCATTGCTGGTAGGAAGGTGGAAATCATTGATTTCCTTTTTAGTATAGTTTAAGTTGAATCATGTAACTATTCACTGAAATTTCTTTCTTTTAGTTGAGTATTTGAAAATAGAGGCTGACAGTGATATTATGACATTGATTGTTTCTCTTCTGGCCCCCCATTTAGATTTAGACATGGATCTCACCATGCATGTGGACCTGCTCAAGAAACTATCATTTATTAAATAACCATAGATATTTTAGTTATATGTGTATTTCTTATTTTAAGAACAGTTTAAATGTATTTAGATCATTGCAGGTGTTAGCTGTTGGTCAACCTGGAGAGGAGATTAGTTTGGAGTTGATTCTACGAGTTGTTGCTGATGTTGGTTTGGTTGTAAGTATAGCTTTCCTATTCTTTACATCCTTAAAGTATCTATCTCTCTTTGTGGCTCATTTTCTGTTTGAAATTATGCTTTTGGAAGTTCAATCCTCGTATTGTGATGTTCATGAAACTATTGGTAATTGATACTCTTGGTTACTATATTTCCGAAAAATAGATATATTTCACCAAGGCAAGCGCAAATTTTTCAGACCAGATTGTACTTTGTTGTACCTGATTCTTGGTTATCGGACTTGGTTTGCCTTATTCCAATCGACCTGACAGTTGAGCTCGATCCTGACTAATGTTATTGTGGGAATGATTCTGTCAGCACTTCCTTATACTGTAGCCAGCTTCCAAGAGAAGGGAAATCTAACTAGCAATTTTTTGAGTTATAATCCCAATTTGTTTTGATAAAATGGAGTAATAAATCTTAATTTGTAATAGGGCCGAAGAGGAAACCTTGCTTAACTCCATTAAATTTTGTAGTTGACTAAAGTTAACAAGTACCCCTCGCTAAGAAAGAAGTATTTATATTTCTAATATTCATCTGCCTTGTTGTAGGGTCTTCCTAATGCTGGAAAATCAACCCTTTTGGCTGCTACTACACTTGCAAGACCTGATATTGCTGATTATCCGTTCACAACTTTAATGCCAAACCTTGGACGCCTTGATGGCGACCCAAGTTTAGGGCCACAGATGTATTCTTCTGAAGCAACATTGGCAGATTTGCCTGGTCTTATCGAAGGTGCTCATCTTGGGAAGGTAATGTTTGTTATCTTGTTTACTCGCTTATTCTAAAGCCTCAAATTTCTTAATTCAAACTCTGCCATCCTTTAGGGTCTTGGTCGCAATTTCTTGAGGCACCTGAGGAGGACTCGGCTATTGGTCCATGTTGTTGATGCAGCAGCCGAAAATCCTGTAAATGACTACAGGACCGTCAAAGAAGTATGCACCCCCTTTATTCACATGTGATTACTGGTTAGCCTTCATTGTTTTCATACGGAGAAGGTTTGAAGTAGTGGGAGTCTTATCATGTGCTCAACTTTACGTTTATTTCTCTGTTCCTCCTGATGGCAGTATTTTGACCTGATTCTAATGACCAGTTTTATATTTTGCAGGAATTGCGTATGTATAATCCTGATTACCTTGAACGGCCGTACATTGTGGTGTTGAATAAAATTGACCTTCCTAAGGTTTGTGTTTGTGTTTTTCCTGGTTCTAATCTCTATTCTCCCTGCTTGTCACTGCTCACTAATATCTCGTTCTTGGATGGGACCGTATCTGCATTTCAGGCAAAGGACAGGTTTCCATATTTAAGAGAAGAAATAATGAGACTCGGTAGTGATAATGCATCTTTAGAGCCCGAAACGAGCATGCCAGGTGCGGTCCAACGACTTTCCTCCGAAGGTGAAAGTGCAGATTTAAGTTCTTCGCTAGTTCCTACAAAAGACAGGAAGGATAGACATATTGAGGACTTTCCACGACCCCTTGCTATTGTAGGAGTCAGTGTTTTGTAAGTTCATCTCTACCATTTTCTTTACTTCCGACTTTCTTTTCTTTTTTTGGAGCAAATTCAGAAAATAAAATATACGTAGAGAACAACATTTTCGTCGATAATTGTACTAAGTTATCATCGAATACTAGCTCAACATTGTTAGTTACGTTAAATACCAAGAGGAGGTGCCTAAACAGACATTAAATTGTGTTGGTTTTTGCAGGAAAGGCATCCAAGTCGATGAGATGCTGAAGGAGATAAGGGCAGGTCTAAGAAAGTGCAATGGTATAAACCAAGTGTAGGACTCAAGTGCGAGAGCATAAGTGTTTTTTTTGGTGTGTGTGAAAAGACATAGGCCTTTAGTGAGTTGAAAGGGCTTTCTGGATTAGATAGGTTAGTAAGTGTGTTCTGTAACTTATATATACAGAGAGGTGTATAGATGAATTCGTGATGTACACATTATATATTGAAGTCAATGAATTTAATTTGTTTTTTTTTTTTTGTTTTATCAGAATTCTTGTTTTTTTTTTTTTCAGGTTATGTGAATTCAGGCTTTTAGTGTCAAAAGAAAAATTGGAAAAATAAAATAAAATTGTAATGTAATAATTTTTTTTTTCTTTCTAAAAGAGGGACTGATAACGGCACGAAACTGCATACCGGAAGTCGAATACACACAATAGCGAAAAAACTCTCTTCGGTTTTCTGAATAAAGATAAATAAAAACGCAGCACGAATATAAGCACCAACAATGAGAAAATTTAGGAGAAAAACGTTTCAGTTATAACTTTGAGAAAAACATCTGTATAATCTCAGTCTCTCAGTTATAGCTGAGCAGAAAAAATATTATAAATCTGAAGTCAGAACATCACATCATAACCCAAAATTTTCAACCAAAGTATTAAATACTATTTAAGACATGTTCCGCCATTCAGAATATCCATTAACTATTTTTTATGTAAAAAAATTCAAATTTTATTGAAATTTCGTAACATGATTCAAATTGAGTATAGGGTCTGAAGGTCTTCAGAAAACATCATTCTCAACTTCAAAGTATCTTATGGAATAAGGAGAAAGGGAAATAAAATAAGTATTTCGATACTTTTGCAGAATTTTAAAAACCGACTAAAAATTGTGAGCTACAGCTCACATTATTTATAAAATTGCAACTGTCAAGATTTCGTGAAATATTTTAACTACACATTAACCAAAGTATTAAATATCATTTTTGTGACATGTCCTGCTATTAAGGATGCTCTTTAACGATTTTTTGTGTTTTTTAAAGCAAAATAATTCAAATTTCTTTGAAATTTCGTAACGGAGTCCAAAGTGAGTTTAGGGTCCGATGGACTTTAGAAAACATACCCCTCAACTTCAAATTATCTTAGGAGTGAAGATAATTGAACTAAAATAAGTATTTCGATATTTTTGAAGAAATTTCAAAAATCGACTAAAAATCGTGAGTTATGACTCACATTTTTTGAAAAAAAATGAAACAGTCGGGATTTCATGAAATATTGTAACTGCACATTATCCAAAGTATTATATGTCATTTGGGACATGTCCTGCCATTCAGAATACCCATTTACTATTTTTTATGTTTTTTTTTTCAACAAAAGAAAATCGAAATTCATTGAAATTTAGTAATAGGGTTCAAACTGAGTTTAGGGTCTGAAAGTCTTCCGAAAACATCACCCTCAACTTCAAAATATCTTACTGAGTGAAGGTAATGGAGATAAAATAAGTATTTCGATGCTTTTGCAAATTTTAAAAAACTGGCTAAAAAATCGTGAGTTATAACTCACATTTTTTTTTGGTAAAAAATGAAACTGTAGATATTTCTTGAAATTTGTTCACTACATATTACCCAAATTAAATACCATTTGGGACATTTCCTGCCATTCAACATGCCCATTAACTTATTTTTATGTATTTTTTAAAGTAAAAAAACTCGAACATTGAAATTTCGTACCAGCGCCAAAATTGATTCTAGGGTTTGAAGGTCTTTAGGAAAAAAGCCCCACAACTTCAAAGTATCTTATGAAGTGAAGAGAATGGAACTGAAAATAAGTATATTGATGTTTTTGAAGAAATTTCAAAACTCGTCTAAAAATCGCACGTAGTTCACACTTTGTTTTTTGTAACAAAATGCAACTATCTAGATTTTGGGAAATATGTTAACTACACATTAACCAAAGTATTAAATACTATCCGGGACATGTTCTACCATTCAGGATGCCTATTAACTATTTTTTTATGTATTTTTTAAGAAAAAAATTGAATTTCATTGAAATTTTGTAACAGAGTCCGAATTAGTCTAGAGTCAGAAGGTTTTTAGAAAACATCCACCTCAACTTCAAAGTATCTTACGGAGTGAAAAGAATGAAAATAAATTAAATTATTTTGATATTATTGAGGAAATTTCAAAAATCAACTAAAAGTCGTAAGTAGCTCACATATTTTTAAAAAAACTGTAACTGTTGGGATTTCATAAAATATTTTAACTGCATATTAGCCAAAGTATTATATGACATTTTGGACATGTCCTGTCATACATGATGCCAATTAACTATTTTTTTTTTGTATTTTTTAAGTAAAAGAACTCGAATTTCATTGAAATTTCGTGATAGGGTCCAAAGTGAGTCTAGGGTCTGAAGGTCTTTAGAAAATATCCCCCTCAACTTCAAACAGAGTGAAGAAAATGGAAATAAAATAAGTATTTCTATGCTTTTGAGGAAATTTCAAAATTAGACTAAAAATCGTGAGTTATAACTCACAATTTTTGTAAAAAATGTAAATGCCGAAATTTCGTAAATTATTTTAAATGCACATTAGCCAAAATATTTAATACCATTTGGGATATCTCCTGTCATTCTGGATGCCCATTAACTATGTTATATGTATTTTTTAAGAAAAAAAATTCGAATTTTATTGAAATTTCGTAACAGGGACTAAATTGTGTCTATGGTTTGAATCTTTAGAAAATATCTCCCTCAACTTCATAGTATCTTACGGAGTGATGAGAGTAGCAATAAAATTATTATTTCGATGCTTTTAAAAGAATTTAACAAATCGACTAAAAATCGTGGATTTTAGCTCACATTTTGGCTAAAAATGCAACTGACGAGATTTCGTGAAATATTTTTACTGCACATTAACCAAATTCTTATATGTCATTTAGGACATGCATGTCCTGTCATACAAGATGCACGTTGACTTTTTTTTTATGTATTTTTTAATTAAAAAAACTCGAATTTCATTAAAATTTCGTAAAAGAATCCTTAGTGAGTCTAGGGTCTTACAGGTTGAAGAGAATGGAAATAAAAAAAAATTGACGACATTCAAAAATCAACTAAAAATCGTGAGTTATAGCTCACATTAAAAAATAAAATTTTCGGGATTTCGTGAACTATTTTAACTGCACATTAGCCAAAGTATTAAATGATATTTGGGTCATGTCCTACTATTCAAATTTCATTGAAAATTCGTAATGGAATCTAAAGTGAGTCTAGGATCTGAAGGACTTTAGAAAACATTCCCCTCAACTTTAAAGTATCATAAGAGGAAGAGAATAAAACTAAAATAAGTATATCAATATTTTGAAGAAATTTCAAAAATCGACTAAAAATCGTGAGCTCACATGTTTTGTAAAAAATCTAACAGGCGGGATTTCGTAAAATATTTTAATTTCACATTAGTCAAAGTGTTATATGTTATTTGGGACATGTCATGTCATTCATGATACCCATTTATTATTTTTTTCAAGTAAAAAAACTCAAATTTCATTGAAATTTCGTAACAAGGTCCGAAGTGAGTGTAGGGTATCAAGTTCTTTAAAAGAAAAAAAATCCCCCCTCAACTTCAAAACATCTTATGGAGTGAAGAGATTGGAAATAAAATTATTATTTCAATGCTTTTGATGAAATTTTAGAAATCAACTAAAAATCGTGAGTTATATTTGAAGAAATTTCAAAATCGACTAAAAATCGTGAGCTCACATGTTTTGTAAAAAATCTAACAGGCGGGATTTCGTAAAATATTTTAATTTCACATTAGTCAAAGTGTTATATGTTATTTGGGACATGTCATGTCATTCATGATACCCATTTATTATTTTTTCAAGTAAAAAAACTCAAATTTCATTGAAATTTCGTAACAAGGTCTGAAGTGAGTGTAGGGTATCAAGTTCTTTAGAAAAAAAAAATCCCCCCTCAACTTCAAAACATCTTATGGGGTGAAGAGATTGGAAATAAAATTATTATTTTAATGCTTTTGATGAAATTTTAGAAATCAACTAAAAATCGTGAGTTATATATGTTACATTTTTTTTTTTGTAAAAAATGCAACTGTCGAGATTTTATGAAATGTTTTAACTACACATTAGCCAATGTATTAAATAATAATTGGGACATTTCTTCCCATACATGATGCCGATTAACTATTTTTTTTAAAAAAATTGAGCAAAAAAAATCGAATTTTATTGAAATTTCGTAACAGGGTCTGAAGTGAGTTTAGCGTCTGAAAGTTTTTAGAAAACATCCCTTCAATTTCAAAGTATCATATAGAGTGAAGAAAATGAACATAAAATAAATATTTCGATACTTTTGAATAAATTTTAAAAACCGACAAAAAATTGGGACATTTCCTGCCATACATGATGCCGATTAACTATTTTTTATATATTTTTAGCAAAAAAATTCGAATTTCATTGAAATTTCGTAATATGGTCTGAAGTGAGTCTAGGGTCTGAAAGTCTTTAGAAAACATCCATTCAACTTCAAAGTATCATACGGAGTGAAGAAAATGAAAATAAAATAAGTATTTCGATACTTTTGAAGAAGTTTCAAAAGTATTAAATACCATTTGCGACATATCATTCCATTGATGGTGCATACTAACCATTTTTTAAGTGAAAAGAAGTCAAATTTTATTGAAATTTTGTAACAGGGTCCAAGGTGTGTCTAGGATCCGAAAGACTTTGGAAAACATTCCCCTTAACTTTAAAGTATCTTACGGAGTGAAGATAATATAACTAATATAAGTATTTTGACGCTTTTGAAAAAATTTCAAAAATTAACTAAAAATTAAGAGTTGTAGCTCACATTTTTTTTGTAAAAAATACAACTGTCCAGGTTTCATGAAATATTTTAATTGCACATTAGGGAAAGTATTAAATGCCATTTGAGATATGTCCTACCATTCAAGATATCCATTGACTATTTTTTATGTATTTTTTAAGCCAAAAAACTCTAATTTCATTTAAATTTCGTAACAAGGTCCAAATTGAATCTAGGGTTTGATGGTCTTTAGAAAACTTTCCCCTCAACTTCAAAGTATCATAAGGAGGGAAGAGAATGCAACTGTCGAGATTTCGTGAAATATTTTAACTGCACCTTATCCAAACTATTAAAAGCCATTTGAGATATGTCATGCCATTCAAGATGGTCATTAACTATTTTTTATGTTTTTTTTAAGGTAAAAAAACTCGAATTTCTTTGAAATTTTGTAACAGGTTCCAAATTGAGTCTAGGGTTTGATGATCTTTAGAAAACATCCCCCTCAATTTAAAAGTATCTCATGGAGGGAAAGGAATGGAACTAAAAGAATTATTTTGATGTTTTTGAAGAAATTTCAAAATCGACTAAAAATCGTGAGTTATAACACACATTTTTTCTTAAAAAATACAACTGTCGAGATTTCGTGAATTATTTTATACTACACATTAGCTAAATTATTTTATGCCATTTGGGATATGTTCTGCCATACACGATGCCCACTAACTATTTTTTATGTATTTTTTAAGCAAAAAACTTGAATTCCATTGATATTTCGTATCAGGGTACTAAGTGATTATAAGGTCTGAAAGTCTTTAGAAAGCAACCCTTTCAAGTTCAAAGTATCTTACGGAGTGAAGAGAATGAAAATAAAAATAGGTATTTCGATTCTTTTGAGGAAATTTAAAAAATTGACTAAAAATCGTGAGTTATTGCTCCTATTTTTTTTGTAACAAATGCAAATGTCGGGATTTTGAGAAATATTTTAACCACACATTAGCCAAAGTATTGAATATCATTTGAGGCATGTCCTATCATTTGGGATACCCATTAACTATTTTTTATATTAAATTTCATAACGGGGTCTGAAATGAGTCTAGGGTCTGAAGGTCTTTAGAGAACATCCCCCTTGACTTCAAATTATCTTGCGAAGTGAAGATAATGGAAATAAAATAATATTTAGATGTTTTTGAAGAAATTTTAAAAATCAACAAAAAATCGTGAGTAGCTCACAATTTTTTTTTTGTAAAAAATGCAACTGTTGAGATTTCCTGAAATAGTTTATACTACAAATTAGCTAAAGTATTAAATACCATTTACGACATATCGTGCCATTCATGATGCACATTAACGATTTTTAATGTATTTTTTAAGCAAAAAAACCTAAATTTCATTGAAATTTTGTAAACGGATCTAAAGTGAGTCTAGGATCACTATCTTACGGACCGAAGAGAATGAAACTAAAATAAGTATTTAGACTCTTTTGAAGAAATTTGAAAAATCGAACAAAAATTGTTAGTTATAGTTCACATTTTTTGATAAAATGCAACAGGCGAGATTTCGTGAAATATTTTATACTGAAAATTAGCCAAAGAATTATATGCCATTTGGTACATGTTCTTCCATACATAATGCCCGTTCACTATTTTTTATGTATTTTTTAAATAAAAACACTCGAATTTCATTGAAATTTCGTAATAGGGTGCGAAGTTGTTCTAGGGTCGGAAAGTCTTTAGAAAACATTCGCCTCAACTTCAAAGTATCTTACGGTGGGAAGAGAATGAAACTAAAATAAGTATTTTGATACTTTCGAAGAAATTTAAAAAACTGACTAAAAATCGTGAGTTATAGCTCATATTTTTGTACAAAATGTAACTGTCGAGATTTAATTAAATATAATAACTACGCATGAGCCAAAGTATTATATATCATTTGAGACATGTGTTGCCATACATGATGCACATTTACCATTTTTTATGTATTTTTTAAGCAAACAAACTCGAATTTCAGTGAAATTTCGTAACAAGGTCCAATTTTAGTCAAGGGTCTAGAGGTCTTTAGAAAACATTCCTCTCAATTTCAAAGTATCTTATGGAGTGAAGAGAATTGAAATAAAATTAGTATTTCGATACTTTTGAAGAAATTTCAAAAATCAACTAAAAATCGTGAGTTAGCTTACATTTTTTTGTAAAAAATATTACTGTCGTGATTTTAAGAAATATTTAAACTGCACCCAAAGTTTTAAATATTTTTTTGGGACAAGTCCTACCATACGTGACGCCCATTAATTGTTTTTATATATTTTTTGAGCCAAAAAACTCAAATTTCATTGAAATTTCATAACCGGGTCTGAAGGGAGTCAAGGGTCTGAAAGTCTTCAGAAAACATCCCCTCAACTTCAAAGTATCTTTCAGAGTGAAGAAAATGAAAATAAAATAAGTATTTCGATGCTTCTGAAGAAATTTCAAAAACCGATAAAAAATCGTGAGTTATATAGCTCATATTCTTTTGTAAAAAATGCAAATGTCAAGATTTCATGAAATATTTTAAGTGCGCATTAGCCAAAGTATTAAATACTATTTGCGACATTTCCTATCATTCATGATGCACATTTACAATTTTTTACGTGTTTTTTTAAGTAAAAAGAAGTCAAATTTCATTGAAATTTCATAAGAGGGTCCAAAGTAAGTTTAGGATCCAAAAGACTTTAGAAAACATTCCCCTTAACTTCAAAGTATCTTACGGAGTAAAGAGAATGGAACTAAAATATGTATTTTGATGTTTTTGAAGAAATTTCAAAAAATGACTAAAAATCGTGAGTCATAGCTCACATTTTTTTGTAAAAAATGCAACTGTCGAGATTTCGTTAAATATTTAAACTGCACATTAGGCAAAGTATTAAATGTCATTTGGGATATGTCATGCCATTCAAAATGCCCATTGACTATTTTTATGTAATTTTTAAGCCAAAAAACTCTAATTTCATTTAAATTTTGTTACAAGGTCCAAATTGAGTCTAGGGTTTGATGGTCTTTAGAAAAATTCCCCCTCTACTTCAAAGAATCATATGGAGGGAAGGGAATGAAACTAAAATAAGTGCTTTGATGCTTTTGAAGATTTTTAAAAAACCGACTAAAAATCTTGAGTTATAAATACAAAAATTTCAACTATCAAGATTTCGTGAAATATTTTAACTGCACATTGACCAAAGTATTAAATACTATTTGGGACATGTCCCGCCATTCGGGACGCCCATGAACTGTTTTTTATGTATTTTTAAGCAAAACAACTCGAATTTCATTGAAATTTCGTAATAGGGTCCAAATTGAGTCTAGGGTCTGAAGGTCTTTAGAAAACATCCCCCACAACTTCAAAGTATCTTATGAAGCGTTGAGAATGGAAATAAAATTTGTATTACAATAATCGACCAAAAATCGCTAGTTATAGCTCAATTTTTTTTGTCAAAAATGCAAATGTCGAGATTTTGTGAAATATTTTATACAACACATTAGCTAAAGTATTATATGTCATACATGATGCCCATTAACTAATTTTTTATGTATTTGTTAAGCAAAAACACTTGAATTTCATTAAAATTTGATAACAGGGTTCGAAGTGAGTCTATGGTCCAAATGTCTTCAGAAAATATCCTCCTCAAGTTAAAAGTATCTTACGGAGTGAAGATAATGGAAATAAAATAAGTATTTCGATGTTATGGAGGAAATTTAAAAAATCGACTAAAAATCGCGAGTAACTCACATTTCTTTGTAAAAAATGCAGATGTCGAGATTTCATGAAATATTTTGGCTGCACATGCTCCAAAGTATTAAATACCATTTGCGACATGTCCCTCCATTCATGATGCACATTAACGATTTTTATGTATTTTTAAAGCAAAAAAGAAGTCAAATTTCATTGTAATTTCGTAACGGGGTCCAAAGTAAGTCTAGGATCCGAAAGACGTTAGAAAACATTCCCCTTAACTTCATAGTAGTAAAGAGAATGGAACTAAAATATGTTTTCAATACTTTTGAACAAACTTCAAAAATCGACTAAAAATCATGAGTTATAACTCACATATTTTTGTAAAAATGTAATTGTCGAGATTTCTCGAAATATTTTAACTACACATTAGCGAGAGTATTAAATATTTTTTGGGACATGTCTTGCTAAACATGATGCTGATTAACTGTTTTTTATGTATTTTTAAGCAAAAAACTCGAATTTTATTGAAATTTCGTAACAGGGTGCAAATTGAATCTAGAGTATGAAAGTATTTAGAAAACTTACCCCTCAACTTCAAAGTATTATAAGGAGGGAAGGGAATGAAACTAAAATAAGTACTTCGATGCTTTTAAAGAAATTTCAAAAATCGACTAAAAATCGTGAGTTATAGTTTACATTTTTTTGTACAAATGCAATTGCCAAGATTTCATGAAATATTATAACTGCGCGTGAGCCAAAGTATTATAAGCCATTTGGGACGTATCTTTCCATACATGATGCACATTTACTATCTTTTATGTATTCTGTAAGCAAAAGCAAAACAACTCAAATTTCATTTAAATTTCGTAGCATGGTTCAAATTGAGTCTAGAGTTTGAAGGCCTTTGGAAAACAATCCCCTCAACTTTAAAGTATCTAATGTAGTGATGAGAATTGAAATAAAATTAGTATTTCGATACTTTTGAAGAAATTTCAAAAATATACTAAAAATCGTGGTTCACATTATTTTTTGTAAAAAATGCAACTGTCGAGATTTTATGAAATATTTTATACAGCAGGTTAGCCAAAGTATTATATGACATCTAGGACATGTCCTGCCATTCAGGATGCCAAATTACAACTTTTTATGTATTTTTTGAGTAAAAAAAACTCGAATTTGATTGAAATTCCGTAACATGTTTCAATTTGTGTCTAGGGCCTAAAGGTCTAGAAAACATTCCCCTCAATTTCAAAGTATCTAACGGAGTAAAGAGAATTAAAATAAATTAGTATTTCAATACTTTTGAAAAAATTTCAAAAATCGATAAAAAATCGTGAGTTATAGCTCACATTAATTTGTAAAAAATGCAAATGTTGAGATTTTGTGAAATATTTTGACTCCACATTAGCCTAAGTATTAAATTCCATTTACGACATATATTGTCATTCATGATGCACATTAACGATTTTTTAAGCAAAAAAACTCAAATTTCATTAAAATTTTGTAACGGGGTCCAAAGTGCGTCTAGGATCCGAAAGACTTTAGAAAACAATCTCCACTTCAAAGTATCTTACAGAGTGAAGAGAATGGAAGTAAAATAAGTATTTCGATACTTTGGAAGAAATTTTAAAAATCGAGTAAAAATCGTGAGCTATACTCAAATTTTTTTTTGTAAAAAATGCAAATGTCAATATTTAATGAAATATTTTAACTGCACATTAGCCAGTATATTAAAAACTATTTGGGACATGTCCTGCCATACATGATGCCCATTAACTGTTTTTTATATATTTTTTGAGCAAAATTACTTGAATTTCATTAAAATTTTGTAATATGGTCCAAATTGAGTCTAGAATCTAAAGGTATTTTCATTCCCCTCAACAACAAAGTACCTAATGGAGTGAAGATGATTGAAATAAAACCAGTAAGTTATAGCTCACATTTTTTGTTAAAAAATGTAAATGTCGAGGTTTCGTGAAATATTTTATATGCACGTTAGCCAAAGTATTAAATGTCATTCGAGACATGTCCAGCCATTCTAGATGCTCATTAACGATTTTTTATGTATTTTTTAAGCAAAAAACCTTGAATTTCATCGAAATTTCGTAAGGGGTCCAAATTGATTCTAGGGTTTGAAGGTTTATTGAAAACATTCCCCTCAACTTCATAGTATCTTACGGAGTGAAGAGAATTGAAATAAAATTTGTATTGCGATACTTTGGAAGAAATTTCAAAAATCGATTACAAATCGTGAGTTATAGCTCACTATCAAGATTTCAAAAATATTTTAACTACACATTAGCCACTCATATTTTTTGTAAAAAAATGGAACTGTCGAGATTTCGTGAAATATTTTAACTGTACATTAGCCAAATTATCAAATGTCATTTGAGATATGTCCTACCATTAAAGATGAGCATTGACTATTTTTTATGTTTTTTTAAAGTAAAAAAACTCGAATTTCTTTGAAATTTCATTTAATAGTGAAATTTCATTAAAGATGACCAGACCCACTAGGCCGTATACTTAAAGCTCAGACTCCGTTTAAGGCCCAGAACTACCGTACTTACACAGCCCCAATACCGGGCCCAATGTGGGATGTCACGTAAAAGTCTATCCACTCTCGATCTATGTAACACGTGTCGACACACAAATCAAGGAACATTTGTCCCATATCAAAACTATGGGAATTGAACATCCTACCTACCCATACAAAAGGGGTACACATTTACCGATAAATGTAACTAGGATCTACTATTCACTATTACTCTACCAAAATTACCATTTACTATTTCCTCTTACGAACGAAGTAACTGACTTGACCGTCGGAGAGCTTTAGGCCGGCACCACACCGGTGCCCGTACTAACGGAAACCCGGGATTCACTTGAGTTGACAGGTCACGAAGAAGGACACGCGTCATTTGGTGATTAGGCAACGAGTAATCGACAGTTGGAACATTTAACGCTTCAACAGGTTCCAAATTGAATCTAGGGTTTGATGATCTTTAGAAAACATCCCCCTCAATTTCAAAGTGTCTTAAGGAGAGAAGGGAATAGAACTAAAAGAATTATTTTGATGCTTTTGAAGAAATTTCAAAAATCGACTAAAATTTGTGAGTTATATGATGCCCATTAAGTATTTTTTATGTATTTTTGAAGCAAAAAAAATTCGAATTTCATTTAAATTTCGTAACATGGTTCAAATTAAGTTAAGGGTCTGAAAGTCTTAGAAAACATTCCCCTCAACTTCAAATTATCTCGCAGAGTGAAGATAATAGAAATAAAATTAGCATTTCAATACTTTTGAAGAAATTTCAAAAATCAACTAAAAATTTAAGAGTTATCACTCGTATTTTTTGTAAAAAATGCAACTGTTGAAATTTCGTGAAAATTTTTGACTGCACATAAGCCAAAGTATTAAATACCATTTGGGACATATCCTGTCATTCAAGATGCCCATTAACTATTATTTATGTATTTTTTAAGCAAAAAAACCACTCGAATTTCAATGAAATTTCGTAACGGGGTCCAAATTGAGTCTAGGGTTTGATGATTTTTAGAAAACGTCCCCCTAAAATTCAAAGTATCTTGAGGAGGGAATGGAATGGAACGAAAAGAAGTATTTTGATGCTTTTGAAGATATGTGAAAAAACTGAATAATAATAGTAAGTTATATATTGCTCACATTTTTTTTTTGTAAAAGATGCAACTGTCTATATTTCATGAAAATTTTAACTGCGCATGAGCCAACGTATTATATGCCATTTGGGACATCCCTTGCCATTCAGGATGCGCATTAAAGATTTTTTTATGTTTTTTTAAGCAAAAAAACTTAAATTTCATTGAAATTTTATAACGGGGTCCAAAGTGTGTCTAGGAGCCGAAAAACTTTAGAAAACATTCCCCTTAACTTCAGAGTATCTTATGGAGTGAAGGGAATGGAAGTAAAATAAGTATTTCGATGGTTTGGATTAGCCCTGTTAATTGGTTCTAAAAAATCGACCGAATTACTGAACCAAACCGTACTGAATCGAAAAATTACCGAACCGAAAGAAAACCTTAACCGAAATAGAAAACTGAACCAAACCGAACTAAATCTGGTTCGGTTTTGGGTTTAGGCCCTTGGAAACTGAACCAAATCGAACTGAACCGAATTAAGTTATAATTACCAAACCGAACCGATCAAACCGAACTGAATCGAATTACTAACCTTAATTCTAATGAAACTATGTCGTTTTATGTTATATGGACTACAAACCTTAAAATATATATATATATATATATATATATATATATATATTCTATCTTCTGCATCTCTCATCTTCATTTTATCCTTTTTAGTCTTTCAGTCTTCACTTCGTCTCTCTTCCGCCGCTCGATGTCTCTCGCTCTCAAACCCGAAAGTATGAAACTATCGAGCTCTCTCTCTCTCTCTCTCTCTCTCTCTCTCTCTCTCTCTCTCTCTCTCTCTCTCTCACGGTTGGGCTGCTAATCTTGCAGCTTCACTACTTCTCTCTTCCTCCATCATTGCCGCACCGCCGCACTCGTGAGTCCACGAGGCAGAAATACCGTTCTCTCGTTCTCCGCCTAATCGCTCTATCGATCTCTGTCGCACCGCTATGGCGCTCTCGATCTCTGCCGTACCGCTCTCTCAATCTCTGGTTCATTGTGAGCACTTTCTGACTTCAAATTTTTTTGTTGACTTGGTATGCGATGTACATTCATCTCATAAATTTCTTGTAGATGAACCTCAATCCCAATCTGATTTCGTACTTTTTTATCCACCTTGAAATATTTTTTCTGTTCTTGTTGTATGCAGGTTGATTATTGTTTTCCATGGCGCCATAAAAGGGTAATTTCCGAATTTTTTTATTTTTTTCAAGTTTGTGAAACTCTGAGTTTGTCTTGTCCAATGTGAAACTAAATTTCTTCAATTTCGTGAGATCAAGTTGTGAAGTTATCAATTTTTTCTTATGGATGTTGTGAATTGTAGGATTTCACTGGAATAGTTAGGATATGCATTTGTGAACTAATTTTTCAACCTTGGTGATGAGATCTTTCATTATCCCTTCTTTGTTCATTTACTTTGTATTGTTTCTTTGATGAGATCTTTCTTTATCCCTTCTTTATCTGCACATTAGCCAAAGTCTTAAATATAATTTGGGACATGTCCTGCCATTCGGGATGCTCATTAACTATTTTTTATGTATTTTTTGAGCGAAAATACTCGAATTTCATTGATATTCTGTCACGGGATCCAAATTGAGTCTAGAGTCTGAAGGTTTTTAGAAAATATTCCCCTCAACTTCAAAGTATCTAACGGAGCAAAGAGAAAGGAAATAAAATTAGCATTTCGATATTTTTGAAGAAATTTCAAAAATCAATTTTAAATCGTGTGCATCTCACATTTTTTTTTTGTAAAAATTGCATCTATTGAGATTTTGTGAAATATTATATACTGCACATTAACCAAAGTATTATATGTCATTTAGTACATGTCATGCCATACATGATGCCCATTAACTGTTTTTCATTTATTTTTAAGTAAAAAAACTCGAATTTAATAGAAATTTTGTAACAGGGTCCGAAGTCAATCTAGGGTCTGAAATTCCTTAGAAAACATCTCATTCAACTTCAAAGTATCTTACAGAGGGTAGGGAATGGAACTAAATTAAGTACTATGCTTTTGATAAAATTTCAAAAAACGACTAAAAATCATGAGTAATAGCTCACATTTAAATGAAATTGTCAAGATTTCACAAAATATTTTAACTGCGCATGTGCCAAAGTATTATATGTCATTTGGGATATGTCATGTCATTCAATATGCCCACTTTTTTAAGGAAAAAAAACTTGAATTTCGTTGAAATTTCGTAACAGGATCCGAACTGAGTCTACGGTTTGAAGGTCCTTAGAAAATATACTCCTTAACTTCAAAGTATCTTAAATAATGAAGAGAATGAAAATACAATAAGTATTTCGATACTTTTGAAGAAATTGCAAAAATCGACTAAAAATCGTGAGTTATAGCTCACATTTAAAAAAAATACAAAATGTAGAGATTTCGTGAAATTTTTTAATTGTACATTATCCAAAGTGTTAAAAACCATTTGTAACAAATCCTACCATTCATGATGCCCATTAACTATTGTTTATATATTTTTTAAGCAAAAAAAAACTCAAATTTCATTATAATTACGTAATGGGGGCCAAATTGAGTATAGGATCCAAAGGATTTTTGAAAAAATTCCCCTCAACTTTAAAGTATCTTCTAGAGTAAAGAGAATGAAACTAAAATAAGTATTTAGATACTTCTAAAGAAATTTCAAAAAACGATTAAAAATCGTGAGTTATGGCTCACATTTTTTGTAAAAAAATGCAACAGTCAGGATTTCATGAAATCTTTTTTAACTTAACATTCACCAAAGTATTATATGTCATTTGGGACATGTCTTGCCATTAATATGCCCATTTACTAATTTTTTTTTTGTATTTTTTAAGCAAAAAAACTCTAATTTCATGGAAATTTTGTAACAAGGTCCAAATTGTGTCTAGGGTCTGATGGTCATTAGAAAACATCTCCCTCAACTTCAAAGTATCTTACAACGGGAAGGGAATGGAACTATAATAAGTATTTTGGTACTTGAAGAAATTTCAAAAATTGACTAAAAATCGTGAGTTAGCCTACAATTTTTTTTTTTTGTAAAAAATGCAACTGTCGGGATTTCGTGAAATATTTTAACTACGCATGAGCCAAATTATTATATGTCATTTGGGATATATCCTGCCATTCAGGATGCTCATTTTCTAATTTTTATGTATTTTTTAAGTAAAAGAACTCGAATTTCATTGAAATTTAGAAATAGGGTCTAAATTGAGTCTAGGGTCTAAAGGACTTTGGAAAACATTTCCCTCAAATTCAAAGTATCTTATGGAGTGAAGAGAATTGAAATAAAATTAGTATTTCGACGCTTTTAAAGAAATTTCAAAAATCGACTAAAAATCGTGAGTTATAAGTCACATTTTTTTGTAAAAAATGCAACTGTCGTGATTTCATGAAATATTTTAACTGCACCTTAGCCAAACTATTAAATATTCTTTTGTACATGTCCTACCATACACGATAACCATTAAATATTTTTTTTTATATATTTTGAGAAAAAAAAACTCAAATTTTATTGAAATTTTGTAACAGCATGAAGTGAGTTCATGGTGTGAAGGTGACAGGACCCATCCCAATCCCCCCGGGATTACCGTGGAATGTGCCCTGCTCCCGTCCAACAAGGGGTGTCAGACAAGGGATAACCACGAGCCACTGCCCAAACCGGGCATCCAGAGTGCGCAAGGATCGATGGAGGAGGTGTGCAAAGTCCCAGTCTCTGCTGCAATCGCATCCGTAATCAACCTGAAGGGCATTAAAACCAAAAGCTGTGAGTGGACAAAAACCAATAAGTTTACCAAATACATTTATAAGACATTTATGCCCTCCAATAAAAACGTATGCATGCCACCAAAACCAGTAACCAAAACGTTTACTCAACCGAGCCATTAGGGCCTTAGCCCAAACACCGTTAACCAAAAACCAAGTGTGGGAACTCAGCCCAAAACTGTGGAATACCACCACCATACATATTAAAACCATGTGGGTCACCACCCACGACCATAAATGAACATCAATTCATTAAAATCACACAATCATAAATCCACCCGGAAAGCCATTTCATTAATTCGTATTTTACCATTACCATCACCAGCATCCCTGATGCTAGACGTCCCTGACGTCATATCTCACGGTTTCACAAGCTACGCGTGCTGCCCGGGGTCTCTCCGGGTCCATATATCTGACATCCCTGATGTCTGACGTCCCAGACGTCAATCATAGCAATCCTGTTCCTGAGTCATCATACGGTCCGGCTGCTCCGTATGGTGACCCTTCACAGGCAATGCACCATGACTTCCCCAGTGTCCCAGACATCTGGAGGAGACCATCATATATCCATGTGTACAGATGGTATATGGAAAAACAGTTTTTATTAATTCATTTCACAACATCACAATGGGCCCTGCCCGAATTTCCATAAAACAACACATTTCCATTTAGGGTCCCTGACCCGAAACCACATTTATTAAATATAGGGCCCCTGGCCCGAAATCATCATTTAAATCCAACTGGGCCTCATGCCCGACTTTATGAACCACTGGGCCCACGGCCCGATTTGTAAACCAACTGGGCCCGCAGCCCGACTTACGTACTCAAATGGACTCCAAGTCCGAGATTTCCAAAACAAGTGGGCCTCAAGCCCGAATTCATCTTTCCAATATAAAAGCCATTTTATCATATTATTTATTTAACCATAAGCACGCAAAACCACAATTAAACCGTTAACCCCGATATACGTGAAATACAGAAAACACCTCGAAATACGTGCAACATACCCGAAATCAATGCTCACAAATACCATCATAGAAATCATGTATATAAACCATATAACACATTTAAGCATGCATAGGATTTATAAAACCAAAGTCCACTCACAGACCGTTTTAACCGTGTGCCTCGGTACGCGTGCCACCGGCCCTCCCGAGCCACACCACTATCACCGGGACTCCCAATCCTGTCCAAATCACATTAGAAGGTCACTAACCTCATTATTAACATCCTATCAAAGTCCCGTAATTTTCCCGCATTTTTACTTATTTTTAAACTTAATTTAAAACCTTCGGACATCCCGAACACTATCGAGACGGTGTCCGATCGACACGAAACCAATTCCAAAATGTCCGTTACATCGAATGAATTAAAAGTCATGTTGACCTCACCTCGAGATTCGTGCCCACGCGCCGCCACGCGCCGCCGTGAGTGGCTGCGCGTGAAACTCACGCGCCTGCTACAGTGTCACCAGCCCAACCCGTTTGTCTGGTAAACGGGTCCAATTTGCCCGCGATACGACCCGGTTCCAATCCTATCAATTCAGCCTTAATTACAACAATTGATCATTCCATTAGCTTCGTTTTAAGTTTAATTTAAGTTCTGTAACATTGATTACACAATTCATTACCTACAATTCCACGATTCGATGATGAACACCAAGAACACCCGTCCATTGTTCATCCTTCGAACCCCATCCATTTCGATCGATATCCTGAAATTGATTCAACCAGAAGCTTCCATGGACTCCGTAGATCATTTCCCCCAACCCAATTGCTTCAATCCAGTGTTCAATCGTCACGACTCAAGCTCGATGGCCGTCACTGTGCAACCATGGAAGTCTGTCGATCACACCCGTTTTCCTTCAATTGATGAACCCAGAAGCATCGTGGGATCATGAGAAGTAGTTTCCCCACCTCAATTGCATCCAACGAAGCCTCCAATTCCACGACTCAGCTTCGAAATTTCAGAGACCTCCATCCTTCTGTTCTTCCTCAATTCGACCCCAATTACCTTCGTTCTTGTTGCAGATCGATTCGTGTTGATCCCAGAAAGCTGAATGTGAGCTCAATTTCGATCCTCACGGCCTAACACTCAGTAATCGAATTTCCCTCCTAAACTCAAAAATCCGAAATTTGAGTCTCCCTTCTCTGTTGATCTCTCGTGTTTACCCAACTCAGTTCAACCTCACAATTCCCTCAGTTTCTCACTCACGAGCTTAGCAATGGCAGAGGATTTTAGGTTGGGTAGAAGCTGGGTTGGTTGTACACGGTTAAGAAAATTAGGGAGGGATAATGGAAATTAAAAGATTAATTAATTAATTAAAAATTAATTAAACATCATCATGAGGTCTCCCCCAAAAACATGGATTCTGATTTCAAGGGATGAGTGACACTTGTCACTCATCCAGGTGTGTAGGGTCAACGGTCACTATTCATTATTTTATTATTATTTTAATCCCGGCCTCAGTTCGTTAGTTCGTTTCCTTGACCATAACGTCGTCGTCGGATCTCCGATTTCGGCATGCCGCTTGTCGTTGGATTCGTATCGACGATACCTACGTAACGGTCCTTGGCCCTCGCCCATCGGACCTCCCGATCAAAAAGTCAACATTTGGCCCCTAACAAGCCAAATTACCAAAATACCCCTCAACTTCCGAACACCATAATTTTCTCTACGAATGTCGGAATCGAACGTGCCACCTGTCTATGAACTCGTGACGTCCCGAACTACGTCACGGTCATCGGTCAAAGTCCATTTGACCGCCCGAACAAAAAGTCAACATTTTGCCCACGACCAGGGGCAAAACGGTCATTTTGCACAATTTATCCGATTCCGCCCTACTAACCACCGTTCAACCTCACCAATCAAGATTAGTCACTAAACTAATCCTGGAATTCGGGACGGGTCGTTACAATCTTCCCTCCTTAATAAATTTCGTCCTCGAAATTCCAACCGCTCTAATCTCAACGTACTTCCCTCCTTAATAAGTTTCGCTCTCGAAACTCGACTATCCTGATTCCACAAACACCCCGTGGAAAGTGGAATCGACCACGCAACACGTGTACACCCGTACACCAACTATTTAGACAAAACTTGTCTACACCCAAACGTACCACTAATACTCAAAACGCAACGATTACATTCGACCCCGTCGAATGACTGAAACTACTTGTTTCGAATTTGACACCACTTGTCAAATCAACCCTCTCGTTGACGCAACAACTCGACGGTTCCTTTTCCACTCCCACTAGGAGTCAGCTGACCCCACTCAACGATCTATGTTGACACATCCTGACAAACTGTCACCACACAGTTGTTGTCAGTCGAAAACTGACACTAGACTCACTCGTGGCTACACATGCCACCAACGTACTCGACTCACCAATACCCTTATCGACATTTCACACGACCTGTGTGTAATTAAACACATCGGAATTACCATGACCCATTGCATAGTAATGTCTGGTCCACAACCAATCCCATGGTATCGGAACCAATCCGACTACCAACACGTTCACCGACACACCTCGGGTATATCCCGTATACCGTAACTAGACATCACAAGTCTACAAGTATTGTACCTCGAACCATGTACGAAGTACACACATCTACCTAATAACCAGACTACAACCACCTAGGTCATAGCCGAACGCGTTCCAATAATGGAGTACGTTTTCCCAATCCAGCATGAGACAAATCGAAACTCCACCCAACATCTAGTTCCACTTCCGAATCTGAATCCGCAACTTCGTAAGAAATCCCGGATCCAAACCGAGACATCAAATTTTAATCCTTATCCAAATCCGAATCCGAAATCATTATTCCGTAAGCTAGCATTTGGAATAATCATTCCGTACCCAAATCCAGAAATATACTTTCAAGTTTCAAAATCGAATCCTGAATCATCACCCAGAAATTCGATTCCAAATCCCGAAATCTCATTCACATTTACCAAGACACACCAAAACCAAACCTATCGGTTACCCGTGCAATACACTTGATTGACTTCATAGGGAAGCCAATCCAACCTCCACACGCCTAAGGTTGACAAAATTCAACTACCTTGAAAACCTACTCACCCGAGTAGAATACCATACGGGCCCCACTTCGTAAAGAAGTTCAACCCCGTCATTACGACTCACATACCCAAGGTAAGAGTGATATACTCGCCCCCTATCTGAATCATCAAGATCACGACCCAGATAGACACTGCGTCCCTGACAATAACATCAAAATCCTAGATCGCCACAACGATCGACAACCGACTCCCACAACTAGACAGATCAGTCAACGACGAGACACGTCGAGACTGCGGATTCTCACGGATTACCTTGTATCAGTCCTTGTCATTCCACCTAGGAAAAACCAAGGATGATCCAAAGTGATGACGTCAAAACTCATCCTACGTGGATGCAACCAAAACTCGATGCACTCACCACGCCATGTACCCCAACATCGTCTGCCACCAAGCAGAAAATGAGAAATCTTGTTTACCTAATTTCGAACACGTAGCTCCTCCTAATGACCTCACAACACACATGGGCTCACCAACCAATACACGCTCAACGTACTGGTAACTACAGTCAAAGTCTGCCAGGGCGGAAAGCAAGAAGTCAACCCCAATGACTTCGGAATACCAATCACCAAAAACGAGCACCACTCTCGTTCCCCAATCACAACTTCTTCGACACTAAGGTTCCAACCATGTTGGAAACAGACATGCTCCCAACAAGACGTCAAGTCTAACCACTAGACTTCCTACCTCCTCAATTCACTTGGACAACCCCGTGTCCACAATCAATCCGTTATTGTTCCGTTCGCACATCCCGACCTTTACAGGTTCAACACTCGGTTTTCCAAGTTCTCAATTACAAATTCCTACCTTTATACCACTAATGGTTTTCCTCGTCTTTTCCAGTTTTAATCATTTCCATATACATTTTAGGGATATTTAAAAACATAAAATCGCACAAATTTTGGAGTTGCCAACAACTCCCCCAAATCCACCAATTATCATGACGTAGGGGACGTCATCCCAAAATTTCTTAAGTCTTAATTATACCATTTTAACTGGGTCCCATCCAGCACAATCACTCAACCACTACCGAATCTCAAAGACCGAACATATGTTCATCATGACGGAGTCACACCCCAATTTGTGGCTCATCGTCAACACCATTACCGACACTAGCACCAGCGCTAGTACCAGCACCAACACACTATCAACAACACTAGTATCAGCACACAGGCATCCATACTAGCATCAGCACAAAAGTACCAACCCGCAAACATCCATACTGCACACCGTGTGCAAATACGACAATCTTGGATCTCCGTTCATACCGAACGACGATCCCGTACCTCACGACTATGGGTACCACCACTCTGACAATCCACATCAGGAAAATGAACGTTCCCTAAACGTCCCCTGATCCCCAAGTATTATGACCACACTGATTACCCTCGATAGCCAGTCATCTCCATATGACTTCCGACTAACTGTCATTGCTATCGAGATCCGCATCCACACATCACACCAATACCCGATCCAACACGGGATTCCATAATTTATCTCAGAACCGTATCCGTAGATCGGATCTCATAATTCTGACAAGACTCACTAGAGTTATCCACATGGTCATCCATGACCTCAACCGCTCGTCGCAGCACAAGTTCTCATCCACTAGTCACAATTAAGGTTTACCTTTTTAGTATTAGGGTTCCACAATCACACCCTATGGTTCAACCGAACCAAACAGCTCTCCGTAATATAAAATTCACAACCTGACCGACCCCGCGGTCTAGACATCGAATAGACGTCAAATCCAATCCTACCATCCCATTAACGTGGGTTCCACCACTAGGTCATCGGCCAACTCCGATGAACCAACATCCCTCACACTAGAAACCACCACAAGGGTTCACATTTTAGACCATTACTCACATGAGGTTCCCCGAACCTGGCTGCACCTAGCAGCACAACAATCCAATATCACATGACCGAACCGACGGTCCCACAATACCAGTTCACCACAATCAACCCCACTTGGGTCGAATCACCTTAATGCACGGCGTATCGGGCCAATCACACTCCATCCACTATCCAAACCCAAAAACTATCTATCAGGTTGATAACGAATTGCAGCCCAAAGAGACATCACACCCTCGACCTGCGCACACAAAAGAGCAACCTTGCTCTGATACCAAGTTGACAGGACCCATCCCAATCCCCCCGGGATTACCGTGGAATGTGCCCTGCTCCCGTCCAACAAGGGGTGTCAGACAAGGGATAACCACGAGCCACTGCCCAAACCGGGCATCCAGAGTGCGCAAGGATCGATGGAGGAGGTGTGCAAAGTCCCAGTCTCTGCTGCAATCGCATCCGTAATCAACCTGAAGGGCATTAAAACCAAAAGCTGTGAGTGGACAAAAACCAATAAGTTTACCAAATACATTTATAAGACATTTATGCCCTCCAATAAAAACGTATGCATGCCACCAAAACCAGTAACCAAAACGTTTGCTCAACCGAGCCATTAGGGCCTTAGCCCAAACACCGTTAACCAAACACCAAGTGTGGGAACTCAGCCCAAAACTGTGGAATACCACCACCATACATATTAAAACCATGTGGGTCACCACCCACGACCATAAATGAACATCAATTCATTAAAATCACACAATCATAAATCCACCCGGAAAGCCATTTCATTAATTCGTATTTTACCATTACCATCACCAGAATCCCTGATGCTAGACGTCCCTGACGTCATATCTCACGGTTTCACAAGCTACGCGTGCTGCCCGGGGTCTCTCCGGGTCCATATATCTGACATCCCTGATGTCTGACGTCCTAGACGTCAATCATAGCAATCTTGTTCCTGAGTCATCATACGGTCCGGCTGCTCCGTATGGTGACCCTTCACAGGCAATGCACCGTGACTTCCCCAGTGTCCCAGACATCTGGAGGAGACCATCATATATCCATGTGTACAGATGGTATATGGAAAAACAGTTTTTATTAATTCATTTCACAACATCACAATGGGCCCTGCCCGAATTTCCATAAAACAACACATTTCCATTTAGGGTCCCTGACCCGAAACCACATTTATTAAATATAGGGCCCCTGGCCCGAAATCATCATTTAAATCCAACTGGGCCTCATGCCCGACTTTATGAACCACTGGGCCCACGGCCCGATTTGTAAACCAACTGGGCCCGCAGCCCGACTTACGTACTCAAATGGACTCCAAGTCCGAGATTTCCAAAACAAGTGGGCCTCAAGCCCGAATTCATCTTTCCAATATAAAAGCCATTTTATCATATTATTTATTTAACCATAAGCACGCAAAACCACAATTAAACCGTTAACCCCGATATACGTGAAATACAGAAAACACCTCGAAATACGTGCAACATACCCAAAATCAATGCTCACAAATACCATCATAGAAATCATGTATATAAACCATATAACACATTTAAGCATGCATAGGATTTATTGACTACGCCCAAACTACGCATTAAATTAAACACGTAATTTGAGTGTTGTGCAATTTAAACCTTTTTTGTGTAGATGTAGTATTGGTAAATAGGGATCGTTCTTAACCGGGGAAATTAGGGAACATTAATAATGTGTTAGTGGGAAAGAGTAATGAATAAATGAATAATGAATAAATTAATGAATTAAATAATTAAATAATTAACAAATTAATGAATTAATGAATTAAAGAATAAAAGAATTGAGAATTAAAGAATAAATGAATTAAAGAATTAACTAATCAAAGAATAATAAACTAAAAGTATTAAAGAATAAAAGAATAAAGAGATGAAAGAATCAAAGAATAATAAACTAAAAGTAGAAAAGAAGAATAAAAGAATAAAAGAATAAAAGAATAAAAGAATAAAGAATAAAGAATTGAAAAGGGGGGTTTTGAAAAGAGTTGTAAATATAAAATAAATAAAACAAGTAAAAATAATTAAATACTTAATTTTACTTCTACTTTAACCTTTGTACTAGTGAATTTTCTTCAAACACATATTTTTACCAACACTCTAACATCATGCTCATATTGAACCAATCACGAAATCATACCTTAATCATCTCAAATACATGCATACATTTTTCATATTATAAATGCACCGAACAGCGGATTATTACTTACAATATGATTCACCTTAAGTAAGTGATTTAATGCGCCGAACAGCGATCAAATATTAAATCTCTTCAACTCTATCCTAAATGCCCCGAACAGCGGATCAACATTTAGTTTCGAATTGAAGTTTAAGTACTAAAACATATGAAGTAAAAGAAACTCAAAAAGTAAAACACATGGAGATTGCATTCTTACTTACAAATGTTAGAAAGAAAATACCAACACATATATTGAATTATAAGTAAAACCAATAACAATAACAAGAATTTAAGTAGAGAAGTATGGATTTTCACAAGAATCACCGAACAGCGGCAGGAAACTTGTGAAGATGGAAGAAGAAATACGAGGAATTCAGTCTTAAAACTCTTGAATTGCCTTAGAATTACCTGGCCTAGGTATTTCTTAAGGAAAGCATAAAAATGTATTTAAGAGATCTCAAAGAAATATCACAAGAACAAAGTAAAGAAGAAATGAAATTAAGAAAAATAAAAATAACATAAATTAAGAACAAGAATTAAAAGAAAGCTAATTAATAAGAAAATCTACAAGAAGTTAAAATGGTCCCCAAAAATGTCTCTCAAAAGAGAGAAACAAAAGAACTAACTAAGAACTAGAACTAAGAAAAATGAAAGAAATGGAAGAATGAAACTAATTGGGGACTCCCCAAATACATGAAATGACCTCCCTATTTATAGAGGGAGTGCCACAATTGTTTAATTAAAAGTACAAAATTAAAATATAAAAATAGCAATAAAATAGTACATGAAGAAGTGATGGAAATGATGAGATTGGGTGGGAAAAGATGCTGATTTTGGGGCAAATATGCTGATTTTAGGGAAAAGTGGTTGATTTTGGGGAAAAGTTGCTGATTTTGGGGCAAATATGCTGATTTTGGGAACTATTGGGGGGCTGCTGGATTTTTGGCTTGGGATGCTGGATTTCAGCAGCTTCCCACCGAATTTCCTTGCGATTTTCGGTGGTTTCTCATATTTCGTCCATAATTTCTTCGTTATAATTCCGATCGGGACGATTCTTTCACCAAAATGCTCCAAATTCCAAGCTTTATTTATTTCTACAAAAATATCACAAAATAAATTAATTTGTCTAATTATTTATTATTTTAATATTAAAAGTCAAGTATAATGGGTATAAAATAATATAAAATAACGCTTATTTGAGGACTTATCAAATACCCCCACACTTAAACTTTGCTAGTCCCTAGCAAATACTAAAATTAAACTACGAACTCAAACAAGTAACCTTTAACTATTTGTCTCAATATTTCATTATTACAATCATGGCATAAAAGATTTTCACTTAAAGCGTTTAAGCATATGGAATTCAAAAGTTAATACTTTGTAACAAAATGCTTCAACAAGTAAGATAATGAGTAAATATGGTGAAATGGATCTCAACATGAATAAAACAAGTATGAATCAACTCACAAGGATATGCACTCATAAGTTCACTCAATTTGTGAGGGTTTGTGTTTGCACTCAAAGTATGTGAGAAATACTCACATAATCGAAATGAAGTACTTTTGCAAAATCTCAAACAAACACCTCAAGATAAAAACAAAACATACTTGCACAAATGATCCAAAACCATAAGCTTACTCAAGTGATTAACTCAACTAATCAAATTTTACCATCTTAAGGATCATAAGGTCTTTACGAAGGTTGTAATGGGGCTAAGTTTAGAGGCAAGGAAAATATAGGATAAGTGGTGCTCAATTCGTTCCAAGACTCAATAGACTCCCAAAACGTATCATAGCTTCCCAACCTTAGTGCAGTGATGTCAGTAATCCATCCTTTCGAACATAGGCCTAATTCCATCATGTTGGGCCTCACAATCATTCTTTGTGTCGGATTTACAAATGTAAGAGACTTAACTCAAACATTACATAATCAAACCTTATTACCTTGATAAAAACTCAATACTTTTTTTTTTCTTTTTTTTTTTTGATGATTTTTTTTTCTTTTTTTTTTTTATATCAAGGTAATAACATGTGTCAACAATACAACAAAGCTTGAGTCGGTAAATCCAAATAATTCACATAAAAGTCTTCCAACATCATTATTTTCTCCTTACACAATCTTTATATCTTCAACCGAGTTCTTGGAACAAGGGTGAAGGATGTCTATACTAAGCTCAAGTGTTTAGATAATCATGGTGATGAAAGAAAGGCTTAATGTGGGCTCGAAAGGGTTAAAACTAGGGGGGTCGCAACTTGTGCGCACAAAATAGGGAACATGGATGTTTGAATTTGTGGTGTTAACCCTAATGCCTTAATCATTTCCAAAATCAGAGAGTTTATTGACTTAAAAGCTTTGAAAATCACATAGAATAAGTTCTAGTACTCTAGAGTTCATTAAAAGCTATGGCAAGCAGTTATGAGGTATATGTATATCAATTTAAACAAAGAACTTATGAATCACTCATCAAAGATGTATATAAAGTTCTAAAGCTCACATAAGGTTCATATGATTCATACTTATCTTATCATGCTCGTTTATATGCCAATTTACATGCATTATCTTCAAGTTATAACACTTAATCACAAAATATTAACAAACAAATTCAAGTTGTAGTGATCACCGTTATAGCCATAACATATTCATTTCCGTTCATTTATATCATTGACAAGTTAAATGACAACTTAAAACTCATAAAAACACTAAGTTAAAACAAAAAGATTCAAAAAAAACAATAATATTTTTTTTCATTTTTTTTTCACCCTTTTTTTTATAATTTTTTTCAATTTTTTTTGTTTTTTTTTTTGAACAATTAAAATTGTAAACCATTCCCCCACACTTAAATTCTACATTGTCCTCAATGTAGGAAAATACGAAGTAATTAAACATAGAATCAAAGTAAGGAAGATGATTTACGAAAATAATAGGAAAACATTAAATAAACAAAATAAAAGAGAGTGAAGGGTAGAGGATAGCAAATCTGTATTGATGACTCCTTCACATCCCGGGAACACATTGGGTTGCCTCCCAACAAGCGCTTGAAGTTTAACGTCCATCCAGCCTAGACAGAGATGCAAGTTAGTTAGTCAGAGATGTACGTTAGTCAAGAATGCAAGTTAGATATGCAAATTGAAGTTAAAGATGCAATTTGAGTTAAAGATGTAAATTAGAGGAAGAGTGCAATGCAAGTTAAACTAAATATGCAAGTTAAGTGAAAATGAAAGTTAAATGAAAGATGAAATGCAAGTTAGAATGAAAGATGCAAGTTAGTTAAACTAAAGATACAAGTTAACTTTATCATGACAAATAATGTAAATTAAGATATAAACAATATTTACATGTCGGGGGAAGTCAAAGATATATATGGTTCACATAGCCTCAAAGTTTAAATGGAGACTTATACGTCCGTGCGGCCCAAGTAAATATCTTGGATTAATTCAACTGTTTGGGCAACTTCAAAAGTGACCAGGTTAGAAAGAATACACATAAGAGGCAGGGCTATTTTCTTAGACCCAAAACCCGTTATGAGTACCGTCTCTTGTCCTAGACATCACCCTCGAAAATTTCTTACTCCAAAGGAATTAAGATGACTCAAGTGTTAACAATTACCGTGGGTGAGAGTTAATAGAAAAGTCTTCGCCGATTAAAGATTAAAATTTAAACTTCGAAGCACAAGTGATCTACATATAGCCGAGACTAATGCATAAATGCAATAACTATTTACAAGTATGTTTTTTATGCACAATTTACAAATATAACATGACAATTTACGTATGAACAATTTATACAAGTATGAACAATTTATTTACAAGTATGAACAATTTATTTACAAGTATGGTTTTATTCACAAGTAATGATATTTACAAAACAATTTCTCATTAACAAACTAACATAAGTATAAGATTTATTTAACAATTTAGATTTACACTAACACAAAGTGAAGATAAATGAATATTTTTACGAATAAATGAAGAAAAAGAAATTTTTTATTTTTTTTTAATTATTTTTTTTTCTGAATTTAAAAATTAAATAAATGAAGAAAAATAAATTTTTTTAATTTTTAATTTTTTTTTTACGAATTTTATGTTTTTTTAATTACAAATAAAAATAAAAATAAGGAAAAGTGAATATTTACCATAAGCATTTATGAACAATTAAAAAGAATGAACATTATGTACAAGTATGAACAAGAATAATATAACAAGTAAGAGAATTATAAACAAATATAAATGAAAATCTATTATGAACAAGTATGCATGTATACTATGAAATATAAAAGTTATGAACAAGTATAAAAGGTAACAAGTAACATATATACAACATTTATTTACAAGTATGAATTAACACTAACATAAAGTTAAGATAAGATTTTTTTTTTATTTTCAAATTTTTTATTTATTTCGAATTTTTTTTTTAAATTTAAATTTAAATTTTATCAAGACATAACCAAATAAATAATTACATAAGAATAAAATAAGTGTAATCAAAAAGTTAATGGAATAAAAAGTTAATGAAATAAAGTTAATGGAATAAAAAGTTAGTGGAATAAAAAGTTAATGGAATAAAATTAATGGAATAAAAGTTAATGGAATAAAAAGTTAGTGGAATAAAAAGTTAATGAATAAAATTAATGGAATAAAAGTTAATGGAATAAAAAGTTAGTGGAATAAAAAGTTAATGAATAAAATTAATGGAATAAAAGTTAATGGAATAAAAAGTTAGTGGAATAAAAAGTTAATGAAATAAATTTAAAGTTAAAGGAATAAAGAAAAAGTTTATGGAATAAAATTAAAGTTAATGGATTAAAGAAAAAGTTAGAAAGTGTAAAGAAAAATAAAATAAATTAAAAGTAAGGAAAAATGAATATGTACAATATGCATTTATAACAAGTACAAATTAAATTAAATTATGAACAAGTATGATAGAATTTTAAATTTACATAAACAATTTGAATATGAACAAATATATAAAAAAAAAATTATGAACATTTATGAACAAGTATAAATTAGAAACTATGAATAAGTAAAGTATGAACATTATAAACAAAAATAATAAGAACAAAAATAAGATGGATAAATAAAATATAAACAAGTAAGTAAGGGTTATAAACAAATATAATATTAACAAAAGTAAAATTTATAAACAAGTATAATATGCACAATTTATATGCATACACTAACAAATTAAAAATGATTTTCAATTTCCCCGGCAACGGCGCCAAAAATTGACTACGCCCAAACTACGCATTAAATTAAACACGTAATTTGAGTGTTGTGCAATTTAAACCCTTTTTGTGTAGATGTAGTATTGGTAAATAGGGATCGTTCTTAACCGGGGAAATTAGGGAACATTAATAATGTGTTAGTGGGAAAGAGTAATGAATAAATGAATAATGAATAAATTAATGAATTAAATAATTAAATAATTAACAAATTAATGAATTAATGAATTAAAGAATAAAAGAATTGAGAATTAAAGAATAAATGAATTAAAGAATTAACTAATCAAAGAATAATAAACTAAAAGTATTAAAGAATAAAAGAATAAAGAGATGAAAGAATCAAAGAATAATAAACTAAAAGTAGAAAAGAAGAATAAAAGAATAAAAGAATAAAAGAATAAAAGAATAAAGAATAAAGAATTGAAAAGGGGGGTTTTGAAAAGAGTTGTAAATATAAAATAAATAAAACAAGTAAAAATAATTAAATACTTAATTTTACTTCTACTTTAACCTTTGTACTAGTGAATTTTCTTCAAACACATATTTTTACCAACACTCTAACATCATGCTCATATTGAACCAATCACGAAATCATACCTTAATCATCTCAAATACATGCATACATTTTTCATATTATAAATGCACCGAACAGCGGATTATTACTTACAATATGATTCACCTTAAGTAAGTGATTTAATGCGCCGAACAGCGATCAAATATTAAATCTCTTCAACTCTATCCTAAATGCCCCGAACAGCGGATCAACATTTAGTTTCGAATTGAAGTTTAAGTACTAAAACATATGAAGTAAAAGAAACTCAAAAAGTAAAACACATGGAGATTGCATTCTTACTTACAAATGTTAGAAAGAAAATACCAACACATATATTGAATTATAAGTAAAACCAATAACAATAACAAGAATTTAAGTAGAGAAGTATGGATTTTCACAAGAATCACCGAACAGCGGCAGGAAACTTGTGAAGATGGAAGAAGAAATACGAGGAATTCAGTCTTAAAACTCTTGAATTGCCTTAGAATTACCTGGCCTAGGTATTTCTTAAGGAAAGCATAAAAATGTATTTAAGAGATCTCAAAGAAATATCACAAGAACAAAGTAAAGAAGAAATGAAATTAAGAAAAATAAAAATAACATAAATTAAGAACAAGAATTAAAAGAAAGCTAATTAATAAGAAAATCTACAAGAAGTTAAAATGGTCCCCAAAAATGTCTCTCAAAAGAGAGAAACAAAAGAACTAACTAAGAACTAGAACTAAGAAAAATGAAAGAAATGGAAGAATGAAACTAATTGGGGACTCCCCAAATACATGAAATGACCTCCCTATTTATAGAGGGAGTGCCACAATTGTTTAATTAAAAGTACAAAATTAAAATATAAAAATAGCAATAAAATAGTACATGAAGAAGTGATGGAAATGATGAGATTGGGTGGGAAAAGATGCTGATTTTGGGGCAAATATGCTGATTTTAGGGAAAAGTGGTTGATTTTGGGGAAAAGTTGCTGATTTTGGGGCAAATATGCTGATTTTGGGAACTATTGGGGGGCTGCTGGATTTTTGGCTTGGGATGCTGGATTTCAGCAGCTTCCCACCGAATTTCCTTGCGATTTTCGGTGGTTTCTCATATTTCGTCCATAATTTCTTCGTTATAATTCCGATCGGGACGATTCTTTCACCAAAATGCTCCAAATTCCAAGCTTTATTTATTTCTACAAAAATATCACAAAATAAATTAATTTGTCTAATTATTTATTATTTTAATATTAAAAGTCAAGTATAATGGGTATAAAATAATATAAAATAACGCTTATTTGAGGACTTATCATTTATAAAACCAAAGTCCACTCACAGACCGTTTTAACCGTGTGCCTCGGTACGCGTGCCACCGGCCCTCCCGAGCCACACCACTATCACCGGGACTCCCAATCCTGTCCAAATCACATTAGAGGGTCACTAACCTCATTATTAACATCCTATCAAAGTCCCGTAATTTTCCCGCATTTTTACTTATTTTTAAACTTAATTTAAAACCTTCGGACATCCCGAACACTATCGAGACGGTGTCCGATCGACACGAAACCAATTCCAAAATGTCCGTTACATCGAATGAATTAAAAGTCATGTTGACCTCACCTCGAGATTCGTGCCCACGCGCCGCCGTGAGTGGCTGCGCGTGAAACTCACGCGCCTGCTACAGTGTCACCAGCCCAACCCGTTTGTCTGGTAAACGGGTCCAATTTGCCCGCGATACGACCCGTTTCCAATCCTATCAATTCAGCCTTAATTACAACAATTGATCATTCCATTAGCTTCGTTTTAAGTTTAATTTAAGTTCTGTAACATTGATTACACAATTCATTACCTACAATTCCACGATTCGATGATGAACACCAAGAACACCCGTCCATTGTTCATCCTTCGAACCCCATCCATTTCGATCGATATCCTGAAATTGATTCAACCAGAAGCTTCCATGGACTCCGTAGATCATTTCCCCCAACCCAATTGCTTCAATCCAGTGTTCAATCGTCACGACTCAAGCTCGATGGCCGTCACTGTGCAACCATGGAAGTCTGTCGATCACACCCGTTTTCCTTCAATTGATGAACCCAGAAGCATCGTGGGATCATGAGAAGTAGTTTCCCCACCTCAATTGCATCCAACGAAGCCTCCAATTCCACGACTCAGCTTCGAAATTTCAGAGACCTCCATCCTTCTGTTCTTCCTCAATTCGACCCCAATTACCTTCGTTCTTGTTGCAGATCGATTCGTGTTGATCCCAGAAAGCTGAATGTGAGCTCAATTTCGATCCTCACGGCCTAACACTCAGTAATCGAATTTCCCTCCTAAACTCAAAAATCCGAAATTTGAGTCTCCCTTCTCTGTTGATCTCTCGTGTTTACCCAACTCAGTTCAACCTCACAATTCCCTCAGTTTCTCACTCACGAGCTTAGCAATGGCAGAGGATTTTAGGTTGGGTAGAAGCTGGGTTGGTTGTACACGGTTAAGAAAATTAGGGAGGGATAATGGAAATTAAAAGATTAATTAATTAATTAAAAATTAATTAAACATCATCATGAGGTCTCCCCCAAAAACATGGATTCTGATTTCAAGGGATGAGTGACACTTGTCACTCATCCAGGTGTGTAGGGTCAACGGTCACTATTCATTATTTTATTATTATTTTAATCCCGGCCTCGGTTCGTTAGTTCGTTTCCTTGACCATAACGTCGTCGTCGGATCTCCGATTTCGGCATGCCGCCTGTCGTTGGATTCGTATCGACGATACCTACGTAACGGTCCTTGGCCCTCGCCCATCGGACCTCCCGATCAAAAAGTCAACATTTGGCCCCTAACAAGCCAAATTACCAAAATACCCCTCAACTTCCGAACACCATAACTTTCTCTACGAATGTCGGAATCGAACGTGCCACCTGTCTATGAACTCGTGACGTCCCGAACTACGTCACGGTCATCGGTCAAAGTCCATTTGACCGCCCGAACAAAAAGTCAACATTTTGCCCACGACCAGGGGCAAAACGGTCATTTTGCACCATTTATCCGATTCCGCCCTACTAACCACCGTTCAACCTCACTAATCAAGATTAGTCACTAAACTAATCCTGGAATTCGGGACGGGTCGTTACAGAAGGTCTTTAGAAAACATCCCCCTCAACTTCAAAATATCTTGCGAAGTGGAGAGAATGGAAATAAAATAAGTATTTCCATATTTTTGAAGAAATATCTAAAACCGATAAAATACCGTGAGTTATAACTCACATTTTTTTTGTAAAAATTGTAAATGTCGAGATTTCGTTAAATATTTTAACTCCACATTAGCTAAAGTATTAAATACCATTTGCGACATGTCATGCCATTTAGTATGCCCATTAACAATTGTTTATGTATTTTTTAAGCAAAAAAAACTCAAATTCAATTGAAATTTTGTAATAGGGTCCAAAGTCAGTGTAGGATCCGAACGGCTTTATAAAACATTCCCCTCAACTCAAAGTATCTTACGGAGTGAAGAGAATAAAACTAAAATAAGTATTTCGATGATTCTGAAGAAATTTCAAAAATCGACTAAAAATCATGAGTCATGGCTCACATTTTTTATAAAAATTGCAACCGCCGAGATTTCAAGAAACATTTTTTAACTGCATATTCGCTAAAGTATAATATGACATTTGGGACTTGACCTACCATTAAGATGCCCATTTTGTTTTATTTTATTTTATTTGTATTTTTTAAGCAAAAAAACTCTAATTTCATTGAAATTTCGTAATAGGGTCCAAATTGAATCTAGGGCCTGATGGTATTTAGAAAACATCCCCCTCAACTTCCAACTTTCTTATGAAGGGAAGAGAATGGAAATATAATAAATATTTCGATGATTTTGAAGAAATTTAAAAAACTGACTAAAAAATGCAACAGTCGAGATTTCATGAAATATTTTTTAATTGCACGTTCGCCAAATTGTTATATGTCATTTGAGACATGTCATGTCATTAAAATGCACATTTACTAATTTTTTTTTTTATTTTTTTTTTGTATTTTTTAAGCAAAAAAAGTCTCATTTCATTGAAATTTCATAACAGGGTCCAAACTGAGTCTAGGGTCTGATGGTCTTTAGAAAACATCCCCCTCAACCTCAAAGTATCTTATAGAGGGAAGAGAATGAAACTATAATAAGTATTTCGATATTTTTGAAAGAATTTCAAAAATCGACTAAAAATCGTGAGTTAGCTTAAATTTTTTGTAAAAAATGCAACTGCCAGAATTTCGTGAAATATTGTAACTGCTCATGTGCCAAATTATTATATGTCATTCAGGATGTCCATTTACTAATTTTTTGTATTTTTTAAGTAAAAGAACTCGAATTTTATTTGAAATTTTGTAATCAGATCCAAATTGAGTTTAGAATCTGAAGGTCTTTAGAAAACATTCCCCTCAAATTCAAAGTATCTAACGGAGTGAAGAGAAGTGAAATATAATTAGTATTACGATGCTTTTGAAGAAATTTTAAAAATAAGTATACAGTTTTTGTAAAACATGCAAATATCGAGATTTCATGAAATATTTTAACTGGACATTAGTCAAATTATTAAATATTATTTGGGACATGTTCTGCCATACATGATGCCCATTAAGTATTTTTTATATATTTTTTGAGTAAAAAAACTCGAATTTTATTGAAATTTCGCAACAGGGTCTGAAATGAGTCTAGGGTCTGAAGATCTTTAGAAAACATCCCCCTCAACTTCAAAGTATCTTGTGGAGTGAAGAGAATGGAAATAAAATAAGTAATTCGATGTTTTTGAAAAAATTCTAACAATTGAGAAAAAATCGTGAGTCATAGCTCAAAATTTTGTGTTAAAAATGTAAATGTCGAGATTTCGTGAAATATTTTAACTGCACATTAGCCAAAGTATTAAATGTCATTTGCGACATGTCCTGCAATTAAGGATGCACATCAACAATTTTTTATGCATTTTCTAAGCAAAAAAAAACTTAAATATCATTGCAATTTCGTAATGGGATCCAAAGGGAGTCTAGGATCCGAAAGACTTTAGAAAACATTCCCCTTAACTTCAATGTATCTTCTGGAGTGCAGAGAATGGAACTAATTAAAATGTATCGGTGATTTTGGAGAAATTTCAAAAATCGACTAAAAGTCTTGGCTCACATTTTTTTGTAGAACATGCAACTATTGGGATTTCATGAAATATTTTAACTATACATTAGCCAAAGTCCTTAATACTATTTGGGAAATTTCCTGCCATTCTAAATGACCATTAACTATTTGTTATGTATTTTTTGAGTAAAAAAACTCGAATTTCATTGAAATTCCGTAACAAGATCCAAATTGAAACTAGAGTCTGAAGATCTCTAGAAAACTTTCCCCTCAACTTCAAAGTTTCTAACAGACTGAAGATAATTGAAATGGAATAAGTATTTCGATATTTTTGAAGAAATTTCAAAAATCGACTAAAAATAGTGAGTTATATAACTCACATTTTTTTGTAAAAAATCTAACTGTTAAGATTTCTTAAAATATTTTATATGCACATTACCCAAAGTATTAAATACCATTTGGGACATTACCATTCGGAATGCCGATTAACTATTATTATTATTTTTTTAATCATAAAAACTCGAATTTCATTGAAATTTCATAACAACGTCCAAATTGAGTCTAGGGTCCGAAGGTCTACAAAAAACATCCTCCTCAACTGCAAAGTATTTTATGGAGGGAAGGGAATGAAAATAAATTAAGTATTTTGACGCTTTTACAAAAATTTCAAAAACCGACTAAAGATCGTGGGTCATAGCTTACAGTTTTTTTTAAATGCAACTGTCGAGATTTCGTGAAATATTTTAACAACATATTTTCCAAAGTAAGAAAGACTATTTGGGACATGTCCTGTCATTCAAGATATCCATTAACTATTTTTTTTTATGTATTTTTATGCAAAAAAAAAAAATTCGAATTTCATTAAAATTTCGTAACAGGGCCGAAATTGATTCTTGGGCATAAAGGTCTTTAAAAAACACCCCCCTTAATTTAAAGTATCTTACGGAGAGAATAGAATGAAACTAAAATAAGTATTTTAATGTTTTGAAGAAATTTCAAAAACCGACTAAAAATCGTGAGTTATAGCTCACATATTAGCCAAAGTATTAAATACCATTCAGGGCATGTCCTGCTATTCAGGATGCCCATTAATTATGCTTTATGTATTAGAAAACACACCCCTCAACTTCAAAGTATTTTACGAAGTGAATAGAATGAAAATAAAATAAGTATTTCGATTTTTTTGTGGGAATTTCAAAAATCGGCTAAATATCGTGGGTTATATAGCTCACATTTTATGAAAAAATTGCAATGGTTGGGATTCCGTGAAATATATTAACTGCACATTAGCCAAAGTATTATATGTCATTTGGGACATGTCCTGCCATATATGATGCCCATTAACTATTTTTTATGCAAATGAACACGAATTTCTTTGAAATTTCGTAACAGGGTCCGAAGTGAGTCTAGGGTTTGAAAGTCCTTAGAAAATATTCCCCTCAACTTCAAACAATGAGGAAAATGGAAATAAAAGTATTTGGAAGCTTTTGAGGAAATTTCAAAAATCGACTAAAAATCGTAAATTTTATCTCACATTTTTTTAAAAAAAATGCAGCTATCGAGATTTCGTGAAATATTTTAACTACACATTATCCAAAGAATTAAATACCATTTGAGACATCTCATGCCATTCAAGATGCCCATTAACTATTTTTTATGTACCTTTTAAGCAAAAAAACTTGAATTTCATTGAAATTTCATAATAAGGTCCGAACTGAGGTTAGAGTCAGAAGGTCTTTAGAAAATATCCCCCTCAACTTCAAAGTATCTTAAGGAGTGAAGATAATGGAAATAAAATAATTATTTTGAAATTTTTGGAGAAATTTGAAAAATCGACTAAAAATTGTGAACTCATATTTTTTGTAAAAAAATGCAAATATCGAGATTTCATGAATTATTTTAACTGTACATCATCCAAAGTATTTAATATCATTTGGGACACATTCTGTCATTCAGGATGTCCATTAACTATGTTTTATGTATTTTTTAAGCAAAAAAAACTCGAATATCATTGAAATTTCGTAATAGAGTCTGTAGTGAGTCTAGGGTCTTTAGAAAACATCCCCTTTAACTTTAAAGTATCTTACGGAGTGAAGAGAATGAGAAAAAAAAAATTTCCATACTTTTGAAGAAATTTCAAAAACTAAAAATTGTTAGTTATAACTCACTTTTTTTTTTTTTGTAAAAAATGCAATTTTCGGGATTTTGTGAAATATTTTAACTGCTCATTAGGCAAAGTATTAAATTCCACTTGGAGCATGTCCTACCATTAAAGGTACCAAATAACTATTTTTTATGTATTTATTTAGCAGTAAAGCTTGAATTTCATTAAAATTTCGTAATGAGGTCCAAAGTAAGTCTGGGATCTGAAGGACTTTAGAAAACATTCCATTCAACTTCGAATAAGAGGGAGTATTTAAAGCGATCGGTTGAAGGAAACTCAAGAAATATATGCCCTTGTGGTGGCTGGGCGAACGATAGCCTAGAATTAGTGAGGGGATCATCCAGCACTATCATCACCGTGTGGGGGTGCGCTTAGCCGATTTTGAATGGGCAATTAATCCTTCAAGGCACATGGTTAATTCATCCACCCTTAATTCCTTGATGCATTCATCTTATCTATTATAGCCTAGAATTAAGTGATTACAAGTTCAAAAATAATTATGTATTGTGAGTTTTCAATGAGTCGTGTGTATGTTTCCCATGAGCCATTCATACATTTTATTTATTAAGGAGTCAAACTTATTCATAGGGGATGTACATGACTAGCCTAGCTATAAATACTCCCTCTCATTTGGAGTAGGGATCATCCAAGAATTATTTGATAAAAAATTTCTTAGTGAAGAGTGTTCTTCCTAACTATCTTCTCTTATCTTTTTGGTGGATTCCATTGAGTGTCGAGTTATTTAACTCTTTATCTCTAAGTTGGATTCTTTAGAGTGATGAGTTTTCTATTCAAGAGTGTTCACTTGTGTTATCTCCTAAAAATCTCCATTAGTCCTGTGTCAAACTTAGATATCTTACGAAGAGAAGAGAATGAAACTAAAATAAATATTTTGATACTTTTGAAAAAATTTCAAAAATCCACAAAAAATCGTGAGCTCACATGTTTTGTAAAAAATCCAACTGTCGGGATTTCGTAATATATTTTAACTACACATTAGCCAAAGTGTTATATGTCATTTGGGACATGTCCTGCCATTTAGAAAGCTCATTTACTATTTTTATGTATTTTTAAGCAAAAAAAAAACTCGAATTTTATTGAAATTTCGTAACAGAGTCCAAATTGAGTCTAGGGTCTAAAGATCTTTTCAAAACATTCCCTTCAATTTCAAAGTATCTTACGGAGCGAATGAAATTGAAATAGAATTAGTCTTTCAATTCTTTTAAAAAAATTTCAAAAATTAACTAAAAATCGTTAATTATAACTCGCTTTTTTTGTAAAAACAAAATGTAACCATCTAGATTTCGTCATAACTACTTTACAGTACGACCGGAAAGACTCACACTCTATTCACCTGATAATAAACATACTGGAAAACACATCGACTCATCGATGAATATGATACTTGACAGTGTATGAAACAGCAACAGTAGTAATAGTGAGAACTATGCTTCCTTATTTTTATATTTATAAAAAGGTACTATATATATATATATACATGGTCTTGTTTGCTTACTCCTTTTCGGAAAACTCGCATGTATATATGTTGGAACCAGCTGGTTCCAACCCTGATCCAAAATCACATGCACGAAGTATGTTCATTGAATCTGATCGATGTGAATATCTGCTTACCTATTTATGTTTTACCAAAATACACGTCCACACACGTATGAACATAAATATGTGCTGTTGATTGTTGAGATTTTTGAGTCCTGCTTTTTGGGGAGTAACGTATCTTCTTCTTATCCACCACCGTTTCACACCGCCTCTCTTAACACTAGATGTCGTCCGTTATCCAATTCACTGTCAAAAACTCTTCCTCTTTTTTCTTTTTTCAAGAAAGAAAAAGAGAACAACGGATATTATTTAAAGAAAAGCATTTATCTCTTGGTCACCTATTGCTATAGGTGACGTCAAACCGTCTTGGGTTTAGGGTTTGGATGGATTGGATTTGGATTACCTTAAGGTTTTATCGGTTTCTTGGTGTACGTACGGCGGTTCTAAAAACTTTATTGACCTCATTTTCACCCTAATTTGGCGGCTTAGTGTTCCCTTACTCTTCTTAGGAAAATTCGACATCTTAGATTTTTCTTCAATTTCATTCACTTTAAGCACGTGTTCAGAAAGCTAACTTTGTAGCTAATTCACTCTATTGTTAATTTTATTACAAGAAAAGTCCGGGGGCCGACGGGATTTTCCCCAACGAAGAGAATATTTGATTCATCTTGCTCTACTTGACGAATCTTGCATCACATGCACGAAAAAAAAATTAATTTTGTCCGACGAATATCGCGTCATTTTCAGGTGATATAACCGTTGTTCAGCGAGTTTACATCGTAAAAATCTCTAACGTGACGGCTATTAGCCTATTACTTGTTACCAACAAATTTTAATATTACTCGACAAATTTTATTTTTACCCAATAAATTTATATTCGTCGGATTATACCTTTTTCTTACAGTGGATCTAGGTCACCACGTTTTTCTGACCTGATCCATTAGTGCAAATCTCTCCCTCATGGGCCTGAAAATTTGACTTTATAACGTGATTGTCTGAGAGGAATCGTCTAAATTTTCTGTTTTTTTTCTTTCGTAGTAAAAAAATATTTTCTGTTTTTTTCTCTAGTAGTAAAAAATTAATACATATTTCGAAATATTTATGGTAATAAATATATAATGCAAAAGCAAAACTGGAATTTTGCTCCTCTCAGATTGCCAGCTGAGCAAGAAAGCAAACAAATGGGTAAGCCAAGTGTGTAAAATAGAGTTAAAGAGTGAGGGCTGGCCTTCTGTTCATCGTGCCAAGTATCACCCCATTTCATGCAGCAGCCACGTTTCAGGCCATCTCCCCATTTCCTCCGTTTATAAATATCGCCACCTCTCCTCTCATTCCTCTGCATTCTCAAACAACCCAAAAACACCGCCATCAAACGAAATTAAAACAATTTAAATAATGAACAAGTCCGGCTCGAGCGTCGACGGGGGGAAGAAGCCGGCGAAGAGGCCGGCTCAAGCCAGCTCACGCAAGGGCTGTATGAGAGGGAAAGGTGGGCCCGAGAATGCGTCATGCACCTACAAGGGGGTCCGCCAGAGGACTTGGGGGAAGTGGGTGGCGGAGATCCGCGAGCCCAACCGAGGGGCACGCCTCTGGCTCGGGACCTTCGATACCTCCGATGAGGCGGCTCTGGCTTATGACGCGGCGGCTCGGAAGCTCTACGGAGCCGAGGCCAAGCTCAATTTGCCTGAACAATACGTCCCTCGTCAACATTATCACCTTTACCATCAGCATCAGCAGCAGCAGCCACATCATCACGCACAGCCACGTCATCAAGCCCCCTCCTCTCCACCTGTCACCCCCCACATGCGAGCTCCACCTCCAGCACAGATCCCCACTCAAACTCACCCACACAACAACTCTCCACCCGCCACCGCCGCTCCAACTCCATCAACCACCACCTACGCTGCCGCATCTCCCATCAACGCTACCACCACCGCTCTGTTTTATCCGGCTTCCGTCATGGTCGATCAGCCGATTCAGGCCTACCCTCAGCCAGCTGCGGCGGATCAGAGCAACAACAACATGAAGGGCGCGGTGGAGGAGAATAACCTCACCCTGAACATGAACATGACCAAGACCGGCGCCGAACCAATGGAGGGAATATTCTGGGGAAACATAACGGCGTCCGCGCCTGTGTTTGACGACTCCATCTGGACCGAGGCCGCCCTGTCCCTTGATTTTCCGGTGATAGAAGACCATCGGATCCTCGGGAGCAACTTCGGGGACGGGGTTGGCTGGGAGTCGCTCCAGTCATCCCAGTGGTGCATGTAAATGCCACGTGTCATATTAACATGGCATGTTGTAAATGGAAGGAAGCGCTATATATATAGAAGTAGCTTGCTTAAGGTAATGGGAAATAAAGTAGCACAAAGTACTCGAGAGAGACTACTCATATATATATAGTGCTACGTATATATACTGTAACTATATCTATATCCATATCCATATATATAAATATAAATACATACGTATATAGCTATGTATATATAGATCACGGCGGCGCCGTATGGGTTTTTGTGCCCCTGTCGTACGTGGACATTGTACTGCGTGAGTATATAAAACTTTTATATTAGGAGTATATTGTGTGAAAATGTACTGTGGGTTTGGAGAAAAATATACAAATATCAATATCGTACCAATTAATATATATATATATATATACTTATTTGTGATGTATACTTGACTCGACTCTAGTACGTATTTATTTTATTTTTTCAAAAATTATAACGTAAGATCTTATAAAAATGAAATGTGATTAGAATATTGTGTATATCTTGACATGATGTTTCATTGAAACTTTTCAAGAGAGTTTATATATGGCTTCAAATTTCTTTACTTAGTTTGCTTCCACGTTTGTTGATGGGAAGTTTCTTATCAATCTCATTATTTTTTGAGGACTTATAATTGTTTGAACTCTTTTCCTCGTTGTCTTGGAGTTTGAGGTTTTAACTTATCTATGAGACAGGTGATGTGATCGACATAAATTGATGTCGATCAGTCTCTATATTATCTATGTCGCTGAATTTGTTTGTCACCTGACTTTCAGAATAGAAAAGTTCTCATTTGGTCACTGTTTTGAGATCAAAAGGTCTCGTTTGGCTCACTCTTTCTCTCAACAAAAGCTCTTCAACTTCTTTCTTAAAAAACCCTTTCAGCCGACTTCTCTCTAGATTGGAGGTTTCTCCAATCTCCACCGCTCGACGGTGGATTTGGAAGAAACTTTCACTTTCACCTCCCCCTCCCTCCTCCTCCTCCTTCTCCCTTTCGTTTTTTTCCTCGTGCCTTTCCTTGTAACCCCCTCTCCTCTCATCTCTGTGATTTGTTTTCAATCTCCCTCTCATGTCTCCGTCGTCAGTCGGATCTAGGACTTGGTGGCACTAACTAGAGCTCGAGGTGGATCAATGGTGATGAGATCTTATCTATCTCAACGTGGGTTGGTGGTATCTAAGCCATTCTGGCCCGCTTTTGTTTTTCTTGCTTTTGGTTTGTTTCCTTTCATCCCTTATTTTTCCTCCCCATACCACACATATATATCACTTCCCATTCTCCACCCACAACGTTCTACTCCCTAAAATCTTTTGTCTTTAAAACTAGCTAGTTTAGTTTCTGCCTTGATCACTTCTCTATCGGCTTTTGTCATCGATTTATCGGTCATTTTTTATCTCTATAACCACCTGAGTATGCTGATTTTTTATGATCTTTGTATTCCCAAATCATGCTCTACCCGGTTCCATAGTAGCTTCTGTTCTACTGCGTTGGCATGATGCTCGCAGGTGACGGTTGGCGAAGTTTCTCTTAGATTCTAGGGAGTGTGATGTTTAATGTTTTGGAATTTTATTTGCTTTGTGACTTTTAATTTTTCGGTTTGTTAGTTTTTTTGGTTTGAATCTTTTAATTATTGTTTATGATATTGAACCTCCTCATTTGATAAATGAATATTTCTCATTTGGACAACAACAAAAAAAAGTCTCGTTTGGTCACGTTCTTTGTCACCCCAAGACTTCGAGAACAAAAGGTTTCATTTGAAGATTTTGGACTGACATGCTGTAATAAATTCGACCTATCTACCTCACTGTTCGGCACGTAAACTTATAATTGTTTAGTTTGAAATATAAAATCATTCAAGCTTTGCAAGATTTCATTTTATGAAGACAATTAACATGAAAAGTGAAAACTCTACTTAATTTTGACCTAAATTCGCTTGAAACCAACCTCTCTTTTACCTTTACTGATGCAACATCAGGTCATAGGTACGGCAGGAAAGTGAAAACTCGCGGTAATTCACATGGTACTACTGCAGTAAAAACTTGGTTTTATTACCTCTTGCCCATTTGGTTAATTAAAATGCAGCTACAGAGGACCGACCTTCCACTGCTCCGATGCCTGTTCTTCAATCACAGTGGCTCTGTCTTTCTGCAGACCAAAAAAAAATCCAGTTACAAAAGTAAACACTCCATTTCAAATGTGAAATGTCATCAAAATAATAAATTATGCTTCATACTTGGTAACCAATCCTTCTAGATTTCCTCCATCTCCATTAATGGCTGTGTAAACTGGGGCTGATTGGTCACTTATGGGACTGCAATTTCTATTCACAATGCTGTATGCAATATTTGATGCCCTTTCCTGTGACACAATAACATATTTCGATTTAAATATTTGCATTATATTTGCATTATGTGGGAGTGAGCATGATACAATTCGATACAGATATTGACAATATATTCAAATTTAAACCGTTAAAATTTTGACGGTTCGATACGGTTTGAATTTTCTAAAAATAGAAATGAAACTATTTCGATCCAAATCGTTGCTAACGGTTGGTTTGGAAAAAACCATTTAGGCATAAAAAAACAGCAATCAATACTCAAAATTTTGTAGATTAAACTTGAGGAGGGATTGGATTGCAAATATTAACAATATATTAAGATTTATCAAACAAACATTACTACTTAATAATATTTTATTATACTCTTATTTGTGTATATATATATTTATCTGTATATATCTAGGTATCCTTTTATTTTTATTATTTTTACTTTGTATTAATAATAAATTTAAAAATTAATATATTTCTTAACGATTCGATTTGGATTTAACGGATTTCCAAAATTAAAATTAAAATCCAAACCGTTACTAATTGAGCGATTTGGATTTTCAAACCGTTTGACTTTTATCCAGTCAAATATAAATCGTTGGATAAATAATAGTTTGAAACGAATCGGTTTGTGGTTTTAACGGATTTGTGTCAACCCCTACTATAATGGATTTGTGTGCTAAATGTGGACTTATAGATCGTTCATAAATGTCCGATGAAGATAATGCCAACTTTATGCTCCACAAACCATTGCTCAAACATGACTCTCATGGATTCTCCTTCCATATAAAGATGCACGTAGCTATTGTAAAGTGGAGAATGCATAAGAACAATGAGCCATGGTATATAAGATAGCATATACAAATTTTTTTAGGAATATTCTATAAATAGCTATTCTAGCTTATGAAATTGATCATCGTCCGGATCTCTGAGGTTTCAGCAGTCCTGTCCTGAGGTGTGATCTCACTGTGATGGGATAATTTAAGACACTGCCGTTGTTGTTGACATGGGGAGAGGTTTAGTGCCAGGTATTTGAAAGTGCAGTCGCCAAAATGGTTTTGGGACATGTACAAAATAGTCATGAAGGGAATATTCAGTGTTGGAAATCGAATATCCACCTTATACTAAATTTATATCTTAGTACTTTAGTAGTATTTAGTATATTACTTTTTCGATTTATCAAATTATTTTTATATGTATGTAATAATCAGAATTATATACTAATTTTCTAAATCATTATATTAAAATCATCTCCATAAAAAATAATAAGATTGAACGTCATTTAATCATTTATATATGTCAAATAAATAGACGGTTCGTTATGAACATCTTAATTCTTATAAAAATCATTAATTTATTTAATATATGTGAATGACTAAATGATCTTCAATCTTATTGACTTTTTACATAGATAATCTTGAGGTGTTGATTTAGATAATGAATTGTTCTGATTATATTAACTGTATAAATACAGTTCGATAAATTGAAATGATAGTATAAGGAGGTACCATCAAGGTGGAATAAAATTAAGAAAACGAATAAAGTTCACCAAAAATTTCAAACGAAATATCCTTTTACCATAAAATTTCCAAAAAAATAAATCACTCAATAAATAAAAATAAAATATTAAATTTATAAAGTAAAAAATAATAACGGTTAATAGAAGAAGTGGAAAATAAAATAATGAAGAATGAACTCATATAGTTATTTCTCTAAAAAAAAAATTATCTTATTTTTAGTTCAACTTTTTTCTAACAAATATAAAGAAGAAAATTGGCACATACATTAGCGAGCGCCAAGAAGCCAGTATTAGATTATATTTTCATTCCACTTTTGTTGTACTCCATAGTATTATCTTTTCAATTAATTTAATTTTTGTTAAACCTATATTGTAATTAAAACTGCTTACCTCCTAAATCATAATTTCAAAAATACTTAATTAAAAAATAATAAAATTGGAGATAATTGTGTTAGTCATATGTATCAATTAAATGAATAGTTTGTCATGTTGATCTTAATTATTACAAATATTGTTCATTTATTTAAAACATATAAATAACCAAAAAACTTCCAATTTTATTTTTTTCCAAAAATCAAAAAACAATTATGAGACAAATATTATTCCCACGTAATCCCATTACTACTCCTTTCTGTGTTCACTCAGTCTCTCTTCATCATTTTGGCGGTGATTCCGTGCTTGGGTTATGGGCCGCCTTAATAGGACATTAAGCGGTTAGACCCATTGGGTTGGTTCATGTTGACTTGGGTGTTGGTTCATTGGGCTGGTTCATTGGATTCGTTCATGTTGATATGGATGGTGGTTCATTGGGTTGGTTCATGTGCACTTGGGTTGTTTAAGTTGGTAGCGTGGAAGGATATGACAACACTTAAGAATTATTCAACAGAGAAAACCAAGTGTGGGCTATTGGATCTATATCTCTTCCTACAAAAAAAAAATAAAAAATTATATCTTCTCATTTATTGGTTGGGTGTGATTTGGTTTTGATGGGTTGGAAGTTGATTGGGTTTAATTTGTGTTGATCATTTTAGGTTTAATTTGTAGGAGGGAATTCATTATTCTTTTTTGGTGTCCTTTTCAATGTCACATCTTTAACTTTTGACATTTATTCATCCATTTAATCCATCCATTTAACCCAAAAAACGAACACGATTAACTTTTAATAAATTCATTAAAAACTTTTAAAAAAAACTAATTAAGAATTAAGCGAACAATTAATTCTAAGCAAAAAAATAAAATAGCATCCATTGAGGCCTCATTCTTCGGCATTCTCTTCCAAATCTTGTCCTTAGCCGTTAACCCGATAGCCACCGCGACAACCTTTTTGTCACCGTCTAGTAACTATTGCGTAGCGACACCCAATCTCCATCTTGGAGGGTGACACTAAAATAAGACAACGGATCCGTTCATTTTTTTTTTAATTCATAAGAAATCCTTTGATAGTAAAGAAAATTAAGAAATAAAAATATGGTAGAAAATAAAAAAGCAGCAATCAATTTATTTAATAAATTTATTATAAATGATTGGATACTTAACAAAAAAAAAAATAGAAACGATTCGATAAATAAAATTAAAAGTTGAGTATTTAAAAAAATCCAAAGAAAACATTCCCGAAAGACCATTTTTAGACCACGTTGTCTGATGACAAACCAGTATGCAAAACATCCTAAAAAAAAATCTTCAAATTTCTAAATTTCTGCAGTCTATTGTTTATTTTTTTAATGACATTTCCCAAATTTTATATAACATCCTAAATAATTTGACATACCATTCATCGTCGAAGAGAGGAAAAAAAAAACATACACAATGGGAAGCGTAAGTTAATTGTACAACTTGCAAATAAATTCCTTAACGGATATGTCCTTGAATCAGTAAATCTCTTAAATTCCATTATCAAACATCAAGTATGCAATCCCTGAAAAATAGATGAAGAAGAAGAGCGTTCTGTAAGGGTTTTTCATAGGCAACTGTAAAACTGTAAGTTTTTTTTTTTTTGGGCCCAAAAAAAACTTAGAAACTTACAGTTGCCTATGGAAAAAGTGAATTGAGAAGAAAGAAACATATTATCCGATTAAACCAATAAGAAATCTCATCATATATGAAATGGGCAACCCGCCCAGTCAGGTGTGACATTAGCGTGACATCATCGTGATGATGTGGCAGTGATGTGATGACTCATCAGCACCATGTGGCGACCGTGTTAGTGACACAACAATGTCACGTGGCACCCGTGTCAATGACACCTGATAGCCACGTCAGCGACATGTGGCAGGTTGTGTCAGCGTTCAGTCAACGTGTGTGGAATAGCCAACCTAACATGTGGACGATGCGTGGGATAACCAGCCTAACTTCCGCCGGTGCGTAACGGGGCGTAGGGCAGTTCCACGATGGCACGTGCCCCCATGTTTTCGACTTCCCAGAGCTGTTTTTTATGGTTTCGAGGTTTTTTGGGTTCATTTAGAACCCTTTTGGGGCATTTCCTTATTTGCATACCTTGTTCATGGCGGGTTTTGGATCGAGGGCTAAAGGAGGCAAGGTGACGGTGTATTTTAAGGCTTCCGTGAACTTAGTGTTTCCTTGATTGGGATGTTTGGACATATGTTGATGATCAGTTATGATTTACAGTTATACTCCGGAATGAGTATAACCTACCACCAGGTTCGGACTTCCCAAGGGATGATCCCGATGTAAATTTTAGACGAGTCGAGATTTCAATATGGGCCTCCAGGTGAGTCAGGGTACCGAATCGGGCTCTGGCGTGAGTCAGGATATCGGTTAGGGACTCGGGCGACAGCAGTGGAGCCGGTGGATTACCAACTAGTCATGGCTTCCAAGGGAGTGATCGACGGTTTGAGTTGTTGTTAACAATGACGGGCGTTTTCAATCAATAAGTTAGAGAAAGAGTTCATGCAAGTAGAAAGATATAGATCTCTACAGCTATATTTAAAACAGTAAAGTAAAAAATGATAAAGACATGGTCACATTGAAAATGCCTGATCATTTATTTCGCTCCTTTTCTTTTTCAACGAGGACTCCCCCTGAGTTGGACTGAGCTATATTATAAGTAGGCGTTAATTTTAATGAGAAATTGAGGAATCCCTCATGTATCATGGATGTGCCAAATGGATACAAATTTAGGAGACTATATATTTGTAGGAGCATATATTTCAAGTTGACAAGTCCATAGGCGGCAATATACGTGACCCATTCTTCTTCCTATCTCTTCCCATTTCATTATTTTTAGTTTTTGTGTAAACACAAAAGCAACATTGTCACCACGGCCACCACCTTGCCTTATTATGCAACACTTAGCTTCATCACCCAAGTCCCCAGCACTTTCTTTTTTTTTTACAAACACTTAAAAACACTCCAAAACTTGCTCCAAATAACACGTCCAAATCATTCAAGTCAGACGTTGAAATTATATTTTTAGCTTTGTTTTTGCGGTGAGTGACACCAGCTACCACCCAACTCATTTAGTTTGCATATAAATCTCCCACCTATCTTGCTCTTTCAACATTTATAATTGCCGGGCGCCATTGTCTCTGCAACACAAACTCAGTTCTCTCATCACAAACCTGCACCTTAGAATTCAATGGAGCAACCTCCTAGCTCGGCTGCCGGCGACCCATATGACCCGTCGTTCATCCAACCCTCCATGGAAAAATTTCAAGATCTCGACGACGTTGAGAAGGTAAGGAAAAACAAAACATGGCCATATTAATTATGCTACTAAAAACGGGCGGATCCTACTTAAGTTTGGTTTTACCAAATCAACAATGTTTGTGTAGGAAGAAAGCCTATCAACTAGTTTGGTGAGCAATGGATGCGTTAACTACAAGGGAAATGTTGCCAACAAACGAACAACGGGAGGATGGAAGGCTTCTCCATTCATCATAGGTACAATTCAATTTTTTAGTTTCCTTTTTTCGGAAAAAGAATCACAAACTACAAGCAATTTACTTAATTTTCACTCAAGTTAGTTTTTTTTTTTTCTTTTTTTCTGGGATAATACTAACATCACACCATTGTGGTACCTAACTGTAGCACCCTTTCGATTTATCGAATTATTTTTGTGCATATATAATAATCGGAACCGTTCATTTTCCAAATCATCATGTCAAGATTATCTCTGTAAAAAATCAACAAATTTAGAGATTGTTTCATATATATCAACTAAATAGATGATTAGTCATAAAAATATTAATTCTTACCAAAATCACGGATTTATTTGATACATGTGAATGAATAAATAACCTCCAATATTGTTGATTTTTTTACGGAGATGATCCTAACCATGATGGTATGGTTTAGATAATGAACGGTTCAATATTGTTAATTTTTTTATAGAGATAATCTTAACATAATGATTTAGATAATGAACGGTTCCGATTATAATATATGTAGGAGGACGAAGCATGCTATGGGCTCAACTTTTAGGTGAAAAAATAGATATAACATATAAATTAATTAAAATGTAATTTAGCATAGCCTAAGATCGATAATACGAGTCTTAGAAAAAAAAAATAAGATACTAATAACTCAATCCTAATCCGATTTTTTTCTAATAAAATAAGGGTTTGATTACTAAAATATTATATTATTAAAAATCATAGGAAAATAAATATATTAACAATTATTCTAATATGATTTCTTTTCCACTAAAACAAGGATTTTTTTTTTACGCATGCTAATATTTAGGCAACAACAAAGGTTTTATTTTGCATGTACGCTAAAAATATTTATGGAGAAACTACTAACTCGCATTCTATTGAAGAAGAAATCACTCGCTCATTCTCCTCCTAAGCATCCTCAATCTTGAACTCATTACCTCCTCGTGTGTTTAAAATTCAATCTTAACTTATTATTATGTCTAAATAAAGTTGTTTTTCTTAAATCTGACTTATTAGGTAGGTCCAAGTGCAATTAGTTTTAACCGAAAAAATTTAACCTAGTGTTGCATAGATTCTTGATTCCGTCATTGTATATATATATAAAAATAATTCAATAAATTAAAAATGTGACACAAAGAGGTACTATCAGAGTAATGAGTGTTTTTTTTTTTTGGCATTGCATAAAGATTGACTTGATTTATGTGTGATTTTCCCTAATTGTAGTGAATGAGGTGGCAGAGAGGCTTGCTTTTTTTGCCGTTGCGGTGAACATGGTGGCCTATTTGGTGTTTGAAATGCGACAATCTCTACCAGATGCGGCAACCCATGTCACAGATTGGATCGGAGCCGCCTATATTCTCACTCTTTTTGGAGCCTTCTTAGCTGACGCTTACTTGGGCCGCTTCAAAACCATCATCGTTTTCTCTTGCATCTACGCAGTGGTAACAAAAAGCCCATAAAAGGCCCACTTTAATTTTCACAAGCAAAATATAAATCCCACCCCCCATGTATGTTGAATTTCTTTCTCACATTAATGTTGTTATTAGGGAATGGTTTTGTTGACATTGTCAGCCTCATTGGACAACCTACGTCCACCACCATGCACGGCACGGCCATGCACCAAAGCAACCACCGGACAAACCGCTTTCCTATACGGCGCACTCGGTCTCATAGCCCTCGGGACCGGCGGCATCAAGCCGTGCGTCTCATCCTTCGGGGCGGACCAATTCGACGAAGCTGATTCAAAAGAAGTACTAAAAAAATACTCCTTTTTTAATTGGTTCTTCTTTAGCATAAACATGGGGGCACTTTTGGGGATTACGGTGTTGGTTTATATTCAAGATAACAAAGGGTGGGGATGGGGCTTTGGAATCCCAACCGCTGCCATGGTTTGCTCCGTCGTCGTCTTGGCCGCCGGTGTTCCTTATTACCGTTACCAAAAGCCGATGGGGAGCCCTTTCACAAGGTTTGTTCAGGTGGTTGTTGCCTCAGTGAGGAACCATTTTAGTGGGGTTGACGTGGCAACTGAAGCTGACTTGTACGAGGTTAACACCAATGAGTCCGCTATCGTGGGTGCCCGAAAGCTATCTCACACCGCACAATACAGGTCAGTTAATTTTATGCGTAATCCCAAAAAAATTGATGATAAAACTTAAAAAATGAATGAAGAAACGGAGGTTACATTCCAAATTAATTGGTAATTCTTTAGCCCACAAGTGACGATGTGGGATATTGACATTGTCTCGAATGTGAGGTTGTAGATTGGTAACGTTTCATACGTATGACAGTTAAGCTTTACATAAGGGACAACCCGCTCTGATACAAAATAGAAATTGAGATTTCTAGAGGAATATTCAAGTCTATTTAAGACACAAATTTAAATTATATTTTTCCGAGATAAGAGATTATATTGATAATATTTTCATGACCTAAGTGAAATATATATGTTTTAGGTTTTTGGACAAGGCAGCAGTGATGGCTGATCCAGAAGGCAATGAAGAGAGCCGTTGGATGCTATGCACAGTCACACAAGTAGAAGAGTTCAAATGCTTCATAAGAGTCCTTCCCATTTGGGCATCAACCATAGCCCTCTCCATCTCCTTCGCCCAGCTCTCAACATTCTTCATCTCCCAAGCCCTAAAAACCGACCGCAAACTCAGCCAACACTTCGAAATCCCGGCAGGCTCCGTCCCCGTATTCGCCGCCGTCAACGCCCTAATCCTCGTCCCTATCTACGAAAAATTCATGGTCCCCATCATCCGCAAACTCACCGGCCACCCACGTGGCCTCACGTCCCTACGAAGAATCGGGGTCGGACTCTTTGTCTCCATCTTTGCCTTGGGCTCAGCTGCCTTGGTGGAGAAGAAACGCCGCGACGGGCTGAACCCTAATACCAAAATGAGCGTCTTCTGGTTGCTTCCTCAGTTTTTCCTCATGGGAACAGCCGAGGTTTTTGCGTACGTGGGACAGCTGGAGTTCTTCTACGACGAGGCGACGGACGGCACGAGGAGCATCAGCAGTGCAATGTTTTTGAGTGAGATTGGGATTGGGAGCTGGTTGAGCACCGCCATTGTTAAGGCCATTCAGAGTGGCAGCGGCGGTGAGGGAGAGGGTTGGTTGAGGAATGATTTGAATCAGAGCAAGCTTGATTACTTTTATTGGATATTGACCGCCATTAATGGGACTAATTTCTTGGTGTATTTGGTCGCTGCTCGGCGTTATAAAGGGAGAGATGGATCCAACATCAATGTGAGAGTTGTTGACGATAATTAATGAATTTTTTTTTATGCTGATTGTTAAATTTTTTATTTATACCGTTTCAAAAATATATATGCATTGGTTTGTGAATTCGGAGTTGTATTTAATTTAGATTTATATAGATAATTATAAAGTTCTTAAAGTGATTGTGTTTTATAGAGTTATTGATTTTCATAAAATTTTACAAAATCAATAACGAAATTATAATAGTTACATGACATAGTTTTAAAGAGGGCAGGTTGAGTTTTATATAATATGATTGAATTTGGTATAAAATGATATTAAGTTATATAATTTAATTCTTTTTTTTAGAATTATATAATCAAATTATAATTATTTTTTTTACTAAAAATTCTCTAAATAAAATAAATTAAAAAAATATATATAATATTACAATGTTTATGGCAGTATATATTAATATTACAAATACAAAAAATATAAAAACGTTTAATTACCAATGAGATTGAGAGGTTAGTTAGGACCGTTAGGAATCATGCACGCCTTTAAATTTTATTTTTTCTATAAACAATAGATATATTTATGTAAAATTTATATTATTGAATTACTTATAATTTTCATAGAAAGTAATATATTAAGATTGATATCAGTATGACACATGAATTTTATTAAATCTATCGAAAAATATAAAACTCCAAATAACATTGTTAAGGCTTGTATAAAGTCTATAGAAATTTGAGGGTCTGGGACTAGAGAAAACAAAATTTTTCTAAAGCATAATTTACACTAAAATGTTTGTGAAATTTCACAAAACTCTACAATTTAATGAAGTTTACAATACTTATTGATGTTTTGAATACTCCAAAAACATTTAGAGTTATGAAATATCATAATTAAATATGCCTCAATTTTTAATGACTTCGTAAATCTCTATATAAAAGTATAAATTTAATATCTCAAATTTTTACTAACTCTTTAGTTAAAAATTCTAATTAAATACATTTAAATTTTTAAGAGACATTCAAAGTTGAAACTCTCTATAAAAATCTAGAGGTATGGTTCATGATATATTCTATAGTGTGGTGACAAATTGCGGGTAAGATTTAAAGTGTATATATATTATATGATTAGAGAATCCCAAGATCACATCATCAAAGAGTGGTTCAGAGGCTATAGCTTGCTCCATCGACCCCATAATAATGAGACTTGAGAGCGTGCATTTCTTAGATAATTGAGAGCTTTTACTTTTGATGATGCCAAAGCCATCCAATGTCTCCATTTTCCCTTTGCCAGCAGCCTGCTCTTCATTATTACTAGCTATTACAAAACTCCACTTTTTTTCCACAAACATATATTATTTCCACTCCACTTTGAAAAAGAAAGTTAAAAAATGTTAAAACTGTTGCCCTAGCAATCGATCGCTATATATATAGCTACTACTTATCTATCAATTCAAGTACATGTGAAGTATGTGTACACAATCCATTATACTTTCTACGAAAATTGAAAAATCTACAAAATCTCAAGCAAAAAGATCGTATGGTAAGTTGTTAATAGGGGAAAAAGTAATTTTTTAAAATAATATAGTTGTTTGTCGATCGGATTCGCTAAGAGATGGTCTTGCGTACACGAAAGTGTATACACTTTTTTATCTCATAAGGGAATAGAGTCAGATGATATAGGGTGATACAAAATGTAAGAGAGTCTATTTATATATTATGAGGAGGCGCACTATCTATATATATGATCCTCCAATATACACCGAAGACTTTCTCATTGGGCAAGAGTCGATCAAGAATGTAAAATGCATGAATAATTAGGCATGTCAAGGCAATTTTACACAATATTGCTAAGCAGAATTACGACAATGTAGGCACTATTCATTTTTTCATAAATCAAACCATAGATTAAGAAGATATAAATAAAGCATATGAGATTTGGGACACTGAGGCCCTACATATATAAGCGAAAAAAAGAAACCAAAAACAAAAAAAAAGAAAAGAAACACCTTCATAATCACACAAAGCTTTTGATATATTTGTACCTAAATAAAGCAGCAAACTTTTTTTTTTCTTCTTCTTTTTCTTCTTCCCTGATCTTTGAAGGACAAGGGCCCGAAAGCCGAGTTGAACTGTCGTTAAAAGTTAGGGCTTATGAGGGATACGGAGAATCGGAGATCCGCGACGACGATCATGATGATCAAACGTTTTCCGTCGATGGAGGAATGAGTGGCTGAGTGAGGGAGGTCTTGTTTTGGGCCTTCCTGGTGTTTGCATGGTCTATGGTGGTGGACTGGCTATTTACTCCAACCCTGCTGTTTGGTTGCGATAATTGTGCAAACTTCCTCTCTTCACTTTTGCCCCACAGCACAAGGTACAGTCCCACAATGATCAGTACCGCCCCAATTATCCTGTCCAACATATCCCACATAAATCTACATTATTAGTGCATGCACACACAATATGACGCATTTAAATTTGTTAATTTTTCAAATGAATTTGTATCGGACAGATTGAGTTAAAAAGTCACGTATTAATCATTAAATAGCATTAATTATGAGTAATGATTTTTTATTATTATTATTTTTTATCGTTTTCAAATCCAGCAGATTAACTTAACGAAAAAATTAGATGAAATATGATCGCAACTTACCCTCCTAAGTAGAACTCCTCGCCCAAAGCGACGGAGGTCATTATAGCGACAACGAGAGTCTGAACAGGTTGATAAACGGCCACAAATACCGGGCCCCCTCTGTCGATGCACCATATCTGTACAGCGAATGCGATCCCTGATGCAACCACTCCCTGTAAACAATTTTTATTTATTTTCAATTATCAATATTTAACCACACAAATATTAATTAAAATCACAAAAAAACTAATTTAAAAATTCCATACAAAGATATTATTAATATATATATATATATATATTAAAATGAAGGAGATTTATTTAGTTTGATTTCACTTTCAATATACATACCCACCACCCTGCATTATTATTCAGATTATAACTTTAGCTTTTGAGAAAGCTTGTTATCTAAGCACGAAATTGGCACTATCAAACCATAATTCGAAGAATATTCAAAAGTCGGAGTAAGGTGGTCCGATTATGTTATTTTTATAAAAAATAGACTAATATTTTATTACGCGATAAAATTTTAGAGTGCTGATAGCAATTAATACTGACCGCGTAAAAGATGCTGAAGACTTCGCCGCCGTTGTGAAAGATCCAAGCCTGCCCGTTTCTTTCAAAGACGGCGGCGATTATGATGAACTGGATGAGTCCAAAGAAACACGTGTACGAAGTGACGGAGAGCCGAGCCGGGTACTTCTTGAGAACCGGGCTTTGCAGGACGAGCCAGGCGGACCACGACAGGCAATGCCCGATCAGGTACACACACCCCAGCGTCCAGCTCTTGCCTTTTGCATCACCCAGTGTTGAAATAGCTGACGTCATCATTGCAGCCGATGACGATGATGATGATGATGAAACCGTGGAGCTCATCAAGCTCATCATCTGGAGTGGGGGAGTAGGGCTGTAGATGGTGGGGCCCTTGTATAGAGTAATCACGGAGGCTCCGGCCACGCAGAAAATGGTTCCGAGCACTTTGGCGATGCCGTCTTTTCTGTTTAATCTTACGTGTTCTATCCTGTAATTCATATTATTTAAAAACAGTTAATAACATATATGCAACTGTCTGATATTGCTCCTTAATACTATAATTTAGTAATATTTTTTTCTACTAGAGAATTAAGGTACGTCACCGGAGTATGGCGGCCATGAGGAAGGTAATGGCCGGGACGGAGTTTTGGATGGCGGAAGCAAAGGTGGGGGATGTGTTGTCCAACCCCAGCAAGTAGAAACCTTGGTTGGCTGTTATTCTGTAAATTAAGAAAAGTAATTAGCATGGAATAAAAGGAAATTAAAAATAAATCATATAAATAATACAATTAGTAATTAAATTCAAATGTAAAACTTTTTTATTTCTATTTTTAGTCATACCCGATAAGTGCAAGGAAGAAGAATTGAAGGAGAAAGTTTATTGTAATTGCAGGCCTATCCTTCCTGTAAATTGAAACATTATGATAGAATATATTATAAGTGTTCTGCCTTAAAAAGTATTTTTAAGTGTAAAAAGTAAGCATTTGTTTGAAAACATTTTTGCAAATAGATAAAGTTAAGTACTTCTCCAGAAAGTAGGCGAAGGGGGCCAGGAGGAGGAGGGCGATGATGTTCCGGTAGACCGGGAAGACAAGTTTGCTGATGCCCATGTTGAGGGCAGCCCTAGAGACAACGTGAAAACCGGCATAACCGAACTGCAAGGCCAACATGGCGCCATGCAGCTGGAGTTTCTCGGGCACCGAGCAGCACATCCTCTTCGCGGAGGCGGAACCGGCTGAGTCAGCCATTGACGAGGATTATAAATTAAGCGAGAGAAATGAAGAAGGAGGATCGAAGAGAGGTGGTGGAGAGCTAAGGATGGAGGAGGAGATATAAATATAGAGAGGAGGGGGAAGAGTCAAAGGAGTCAAAGGAGTCCGGTGGGCCCACAAGGCCCAAAAAAGTCGTAATGTCAACTGTTGGTAACCTTGCAATGTTTTTGGTTGTCTCCCACATTTCATATATTCTGCTCCATCTTCTTGGCTGACGCGACAAGCGCCCCTCCAATGAAGCGCACTACTACTGGTCTACCAAACGGAATGAAATTACATTTTGTAGAGGAAGATAATTAATGACAAAACTTGTTTCTTTTCTTGAAAAAATATGTCCATTCTTGTGGAAAAAAAAATAAATAAATATGTCCATTTTTGTGAATATTTATGAATGTGTATGTACATTATTATGTATATGGGTGGGTGATTAGTGTAGATACTAGATACGTTTTTTATTTGACCAAAAAAAAAACACGATACTAAATAGTAAATACATTGTAAATAAATGAATTTTTATACAAAATGAATTTTATCAAAAAAAGAAATGATATTTAAACATTTTAACTTACCATATCAATTGAATTATATGCTATATCTATCAATATAAATGGTGTTATTTCAATCAATTAAATAAATTTTTATTTTTTTGGTAAATAAAATATCACGTGTGGTTAATTAAAATGGTTCAAATAGGAGCGTTGTTATAAATAAAAAAAAACGTTGTATTTGTGTGCGATCATAACAACATATTACCTCATTTATAGAACGAAAATGGAATCCATATCTAGCTACATTGGTTTTGTCAAAATATTAGAAAGATTGTACTAATTATATTCATTAAGATTGGCTACATTAAAAATTTGGTTTCTTAAATATCACATTGAGTGATTAGGATGATACAGAGGTTTAGGAATAATTATTTTCTAACACAATAAGACAAAAGGTGAAATTTTAATATATGAAAAATACTTGTATCCCACCCTGATAATACTTTCTCATGCCAATTTTTCGATTTGTCGAATTGTTTATGTACATATGTCATAATTAAAACCATTCTTTTTCTAAATCATCATCATCTCTTTAAAAAGTCAATGAAATGATAGATCGTTTAGTCATTCATATATATGAACTAAATGAACGATTTCAACATTAGGATATTAATTCTAACCAAAACCGTTGATTTATTTGGTATATATGAATGATATTTAAACGACCTTTAATCGTATTGATTTTTTACGTAGATGATCTTGACATAATGATTTAGATGTTTAATAGCTCTGCTTATGATATATGTACAAAGACAATTTGATAAATTGAAAAAGTTGTATAAAGAGGTACTACCAGGATGAGATACAAGTATTATCCTTAATATATAGAAACAACTCTACTTACAAGGTGATAATTAAAGATAAAAATTTCAATAAAAAAAAAATATGAGCATGTCCAATGCAAGATGTAAATTTGTCGTAGTATAAGTTTTACAACTTCGAATTTCAAATTTTTGGTCCAATGAGTTGGAAAAGTAAGATGTAAATTTAACATCTCGTTGGAACTTGCAAAAGAAATTGTATATTTACAAATTTCAATTTTTGTACATCTCCATTGTAGATCAACATGCATTACCTGAACAATACTAATAGTGGATTAATACAAATATATGCACATCGGCTGGTTTAAATTTAAGTTCATTTCGAATGAAGGGTTAAGTTCATCTCAATATTTTGCAATATAACCAAAACTAACATGAGATATTACAACAAAACTCCTCCAACGGCAATATAGAAGATTTGGAGAAAGAATAAATTTTGAAGGAAAATTTTGGATAAATAGATGAATTGAAAAAATAACAAAATAATATGATAGGGAACTCAAATACGAGCATGGCTCAGACCATACAGTCACCACAAAAGGATTCTTAATACGAACCCAAAATAAATATCTATATATCCTGAATATTAATTTATGTATGGTATTATTATTATTATTATTATTATTATTATTATTATTATTATTATTATTATTATTATTATTATATTATAACTAATTACTGATATTATTATTTTTTTATTTTTAATTATTAATTTGCTATTATTATTCTTTCTTTATTCTTATTATTATTATTATTATTACTTTTCAAGATTGCAAGTTATCCGACTATTTAATACAAACAATTTCGAGAGTGTTATTTTAGTGGTTGTGAATTGTATAAAGATACTTAACCGTATTAACTTATCTAGTGACTAATTAACTTGAGCAGTACCAAACACCGGCTCGTACTATATTATGTTATCCGGTTTCTTATATATCGTAACAAATGTAATCTAAATATAATTTTTCCTATTAACTAATCACTTAAAAAGATGAAAATGTTTCATTAAGAAGACATTGTGTTTTGGCAGCGGGCTATTAATGATGATAATTAAGAGGTAGGGAGGAAGCCGCCATGGATGCATGACCCATGTACATATTGATATATAAAGATAGAGCGCACGAGGGGGATACCTTATCAATTCTCATCCCCCGTGAAAACCCCACAACCCCACCACCCGGCCACCACCTCCACCACCACACCTCCAGTCCCCACCACCGGCCCTCAATTGATATTTTCAAATCTTCCACACTCTACTACTCTTAATTTAAAATACGTAGCATGTACAATTAATGTTGTTGAATAAATTTATTTGTAATTAATAATTTAGCATTGCATAATTAAGTAAATGTATTGAAATATAACATATATACAATAGGCCGGACTGCAGGTATATATGGTACAGGGGTTGAGAGATTGATATGCATCAGAATTTAAATCTATATATATATATATATATTAGAATGTAATTTAGATCAATATTAAATATTATATATAATCAATTGGACAATATTTGCATTATACCTTGGCTATACATATTTTCTTTTTATTTATCGAATAATCTTTATTTATACATCTTATTCGGAATTGTTCAACTCCTAAATAATCATTTTAAGATCATCTCCGTAAAAAATCAATAACATTAGAGATTGTTTAGTCTCTCATTTGATCGATGTTTTGTATAAATGATCTACAAATGATGATTTAGAAATTGCATGCACGATCACAATTATGATATATGTATAATAATTATTCGATAAAACGAAAAATGTAATATAAGGAAATACATATACGTATATTATCCTAATTAATTTATGACCACCGTACAGGTATCCCACCTTAATTTATTCACAATATATATGGAGTAAGGGATACATCCTCGATGTGATGATGAACACAAGTTGCACTACGTACTTACACTGGATACTAGGTAAGAAAACTATTACACGTACAGTACAACACAAAGGTGAATTTTTTTTTTAGCACAAAGTTGCTAATTAATTGACCTAACCATTATAACTATTACACGTACAGTACAACACTAAGGTGAATATTTTTTTAGCACAAAGGTGCTAATTAATTGGCCTAACCATTACTCTATAGCTAGGCTACTGAATATTGAACACATAGTTTCCTTTATTGGGATATGAAAACACAATACCAAACAAGATTCAGGTCTTCGACAAAGAAGAAAAAAAGGAAAAACATGATTCGAAAAAACATGATTCAAGTCAAAATTACACTGAATTTACTTTTTATCTGTTAAAATTCAGAAAGATTAATGCAGTAGTTTTACAAAATTTTGCTCTCCGGCCCACTTAAATCAATGATCTTTAATCAATTACGTCAATATGATACCTCTCGATTCATAGAAGAGTATCATTTTGAATCTTCCAATCAAAAAAATAGGGCAAAAGTCCTTCGAACCCGAATTTTCCAGGGGAAAATATATGAAGGAACGAAACAATAAATTGAGGTTAATTGCCCACCGCTCGGGATCAACATGAGTGAATCCCTCGGTCCGAATTCTAGTCTAGTCGTAGTGCGAATTGAACCCACGATTTAGAACGCACATAAACACAAGTTCACTTTAATTACTAAGCTACTCAATAATGAATTTGTTCGTAATTAAGACTCGGAGCTAAGATCATAAAATTAATTGACACTTTTTTTGGATGAGGGTCCACCATAGTTTGAGATCAATCGATCATCGATATCAGAAAGGCAAGAAGAAGAAGAAGAAAAAACGTATGCCCACTTAGAAAGATGGATCGGAGAGGACCAGGCTAGAGTATATTTTTTCAAAAAGAAAAAAGTAGCAGCCAACAGGAAGAATCCATCTTTTCTTTTGGAAGAATTAAAAACCAAGAAAAACTAATCATATATATTTGGTAAATTATTAGGTAAATTACCTTAAATATTAATCATCGTTTCTGAGAACTAAAGGCCCTTTATGTTTCATCTTTAACTTGTTTTATAAGATCGATGTTGATAATCCAATGAGATCCTCCTCCTCAGCAAACCTAATGATGTGTTTCCACTGAGACTCGGTAAATATTCCCTCTGCTCACTCACTGGCCGGCCACTTCCAATGTCACTATTGGTTTTTCACTCTATAGAAAGGATATTCTATTCGAACGCTCAAAATATTTGATACGTATATCCGAAGTTATCTTCTCGTATTATTATTTTATTTTATTAAATTATTTTTCTTCATATATTATAATCAGAATTATTTATTTTCTAAATTATTATTTAATTAAAATCAGCTTTGTAAAAAATTAACCAAATTAGATGTTATTTAGATATTCGTATGTATCAACTAAAAAATGGGTTCGTCGTGAGACTCTTAATTTTTACCAAAATTGTTACTTAATTTGATACATATAAATAGTTAAACAATCTTCAATCTTCTTGATTTTTTTACGAAAGTGGTTTTAAAATAATAATTTAAAGAATAAACGGTTCTTATTATGATATATGAATGAAAACAAGTCAATAAATCGAAAAAGTATTACAAATAGATATGCAAAATCTTTTTCCGTTTTATATATACAACGATATATTTTATTCAAATGCTCAAAAATAAGTAAATATGTAAACGAGAATATATAATGATATAATATATGTTTTGTGTATATACGAAAATAAAATTAATTTTTTTTAATGTATAAAATTAAAAAATATATCATTGAATTAAATCGAATTTGATCGGTGAGATGAGGATTGTGTACGTTGCGATATAGCGATATGAAGTCTCTTTACTTTAGGAGACATGCTGCCTCCCCTCAATTGAGACCACCATCATTTTATATTTCAAAAAGAAGAAGGCCTGCCCAGGAAGAATATATTTATTAATAATTAGCTTATTTTTTTCATTTTAAATTTTAATTATTTTTTTCCAAATTTTAACTGTTTTCCAAACTTTAACTATTTATAAATTTTGGTTGGTGTGGATTGTTTAAAGGTGTTTCTATCTGACAGCTAGGGCTTTTCTAATCGTAATATAATATTTTAGTTAAAAATCTCAAAAGATTTCATAAAAAAAAAAATTCGGCAAAAATATCTTTTTAATGATTTAAAATAATTAAGAATATAATAATAAAATTAAATATCAAATTTATAAATTTTACTCAGTTTATTTTATTTAAATAATTAAAAATTAATATTATTATTTATTTTAATTTTTTTAAAAAAAAATTAATTAGTACTAAAAGTCTAATTAATAGGATAAGCGAATGGGGTTTTTGGGAAGAGAAGGAGGGGGTGGTCTGACCCGGCCTGCGTGAACCGGTCGGACACCACCCTGACCAAGCCAGTTGTGATGTTAATTGCATTTGCTCGAGAGCCTCCTCTTTTTCAGTCACATGAGTACATGCCTGACAGCTAAATTTGGATTTCCTTTGCACGAGAGAATCTTCCAAACCAGTATTTGGTCTGCTTCTTTGACTCCTTTGCAGGCAGGCATCCTAAAATTTGATTTTAATTGAATATAAATTCAATATCCGTTATAATAATTAAAATCGTACGTCTATAGTTTTTTAATCGGCTCCGTAAAACAAAAATAGCTATTTTAATTATAAAATATTTAACGAATTGACAAGTAAAATATCATCAAGTATTTTAGTTAAACACAAAAATTATGGGAATTCGATAGAATTTTTGTATTAATTTAAATTTTGATGAATTTGTAAAGATTTGAATTTTCTTTTTTAAGGAAAGTACAATAATTCATTAGAACTTACAAAAACCGTATAAATATTTAGATTTCGTTTGATACACCGTATTATACTTATTATTTCAATCGGATAAACGAATTTATCTACTGAATAGACTGGTTATTTAACCGGGTGTTTGGCATTATACTAGTCGGATTATATTATAGTATATGATATGAAACATTTATATCATAAATATTAATTATGCATATTATTATTTATTTTAATTAATTAATTATTATTATATTATTAATACTATTTATTAAATTATAATTAATTATTATTACAATTATTATTATTATTATTATATTATTAATACTATTTTATTTACGTATGTACGTAGATGCATTTAAGGGTAAAACTTATTACGTCCCCCTAATTAGGTGTATCATTTTATGTTTATTAATGAAGTTCACTTGTACCGTGAAGTTTTTTTAAAATTTAGTATATAAATTTAGCCCATTCAAAATTTAGGGTCAGAAACCGTTACTATTTGATTCACAGTGAACGAATTGGAAATTGATTTGTCGAGTCTCATGAGTTAAACGGCGCGCATCATTGAGGACGCGTCCCACTTTGGTAATTAATAAAAATATATTATAATTAATATAGCATCTCCTTCAAAACACAAATGTATATTTTAGGATAAGAACTGAATATGCTGTTAAGAGAGAAAAGAGAGCTTCTCAAACTTTGGGTAGGGCATGCAGTATAAATGTAGATAAGCACAGTGGATTTTCATTATATATATATATACACACCATGATTCTGCCGTAATATGGAAAAAGAATGTATATTGGTATCAAGGATATGCTGAATGATCCTTCTGCTTTACAACCATAAACTATAATGCAGTTAGTAAATTGTCATTTTTAGATAACGTATTTATTGAAATTTAATTGGTACAAATTCGAAATCCATTTGAAATACTTTGTGATCAGAAACAAACCCACATAGATTAGATCGTTTATATTTTATATTACGCGATATTTATAAATAAAATTATTACATTTGATCATTTTGCTTTAGAACCATAAAATATAATGCGGTTAGTAAACTGTTATTTTTAAATAATGTATTTCTTGAAATCTAACTGGTATAAATTTGAAATCCATTTAAAATACTTTGTAATTAGAAACAGATCAACACAGATTAGATCATTTATATTTTATATTCGGTGATAGTAATAAAAAATTATTACCTTTGGGATTTTTTTTAGTGGATCAACTCATTATTGCCTGGAAAATAGTGCCTCCCTTTCACCTTTTATTTATATTAAAAAAAAAAATTTCTTTCGCTCAGGATGCCTTTTTACTTTTGAGTAGGGAAAGCTTTCTTGATTTATTTTCTAAATGATAAGTAATCAATAACATAGTGAAGATGATATTTTCTTTTTGTTGTCAAATACATAAAGTGAATTTGCGTCCATGGTAATATGGAATGGTGACATCAACATTACATGTGAATATAGAACACGTGGCATGTTGATAGCTAGGGTTTTTTTATGTATTATTTTTTATACAGATCTAAAAATTTATTAAAGTTTAATTAAATTAGAGAGATTCTGTTTAATTAACCAGTGTAAACAAGTATATAAAAATTTTAGGTCAAAAGTCACTTTTGGTCCATATAACTTACTCAATTTTCCACTTTAACCGAATTTAACCTTATAATTTCCTACTTATAGCAATTGAAGTACACATTCAAATTTCTACCCAATTATTTAACGAAATAAGGACATCCTCCTCATATAAAGCTACGTGTATTTTTTTAATCTAGGTTAGAGTTATATATGACTTTGTTTTAATGAAATTTGAATTAGTTTTACAAATAATACGCTGCCATGTACAACGTAAATTAATTACAAAACGGTTTTTAAGCATCAACTAGTATGAAAATTAAGGAATAAGGCTATATAATTGTACTCTAACACAAAAATAAAGATACATAATTATAATACGACGAAAAATATCCTTTAATAAGTGGAGTGTAAGAGTATTTCGTTAAATAATGAGATATAAATTAGAATGTGTTCGTAAATTGCTATAAGTATAAAATTACAAGATTACGATTAGTTAAATTGAAACTACGAGAACTAAAATGGGGGAGATTGAATAAACGTACTACAAGGATCAAAAGTAATTTTTGGCATAATTTTTAACTAATGTAATTGACAATTATATCCAAAAATTTTAACTAATGATTGATGTTTAAAAAATCAAACAGATTTGAATTGACTCACATTATTAATTACTATACTAATGATGTTCTTGATAATGTGTAATTAACGTTAATTAGCACACTGACACAAATCAAGGAAACACCCCATGATTAAGATGTTTGGAAAACTTGGTAGGCAGCAATAATCAACTTGCGGAATTCTACGACTCTTCTCCCTCGTGCCTTTATTAAGCAATTTAACACAATGTTCAGCACTTTGAAGACAATACAAATTAACCTTGTCTTCTTTCCTCCATAGCCATGGGTTACCTTTCTTGATCTCTAGCTTTCAACATGGACAACGCTATGCCGGTCACATATATGATCCCGATGTTAAGTCACCTTCAGTGTTAGCAAGCTAGGGTTCATCAAATTAATGAATCTCGACACTTAGTAAATTAATGGTCCAATGCAGGTTCTCGGTTTGTTCGGTTGGCGAGATGGTCCAAGCTCATTCCGATGTGCAGATTGTGAATATTTGATTAAGATTGGTCTACAAATTAACTTTCCAACTGGACCAACTTAGAGTTGCGCCGCCGATACTAGCAAGGGTTTCAAGATTAATTATAGAATGAGTATCCAACATTAACTGAACATGCTCGAATTGCACATTCAATAATTAGGGTTTTAAGGATAGTGTTCAAAACAACGGCGTCTAGTCTACTTAGGCGGTACCTGGGCACTCGAAAGTGAGAAACCGTCTCGTATATTAGTTAGGCTCTGGGTAGATTTGCATGTAAATCTTTTTAGTTTGTAAACCAAACTTAGAGTCCTTATATAAGTATATATAGTTGTATAAGTTATTTTATTTATTAAATACTTAGTTAATGATATAATTATTAATTAGAACAAAGTTAATAAAATAAAGAACATATGATATTGTATAATAAAATTAATAAAAAACTTACATTTTCAACATTTATGATTCTCAACTTAATTTATTTATCTAGATAATTAATTTTTATTTTAAAATTATTTGATAGTATTCATTATATTATTAATTTGTTGAATTTTATCTTAAAAACATGATCTAGGACCGTCTAGACGCTAGACTCCTATTGACCACCCTAGGAGCACTTGGCGCCATTTTGAACATTGGATTAGATTGACCTTTCAACCTGAACAACCAAAACCTCCCAACAAATAGCAAGTTTTTGGAGATAAAAGATCAAAATGGAAACTTTAGGACACGTTTTAGTTAAACCTTAGAGTTCGGGATGGGGCTTAATTAGTTGAAGGCTGCAAGGATTATAGTCCATCAAAAAAAATTATTTATTTTTAAATTATGTATTAAGTTGTTTATTAACTTATTGTTTGTAGAAGTCAGTTTAACCCATTTCATAATTTTAATTAACCTATTCGAGTCTAATATCTAAAATAAAATTTATATAATTGAATTTTAGATAGTGATAATTATATTTGAATTGCTTGTTGATTCAAGATTATTATGTTGTAATTTTGTTTTCTATCAAACTTTTATTTATGTATAGAGATGCATTAAAAGAGTGGACTCAACACGTCCACCTAACTAAGTATATATATATATTTTTTTAATTTTAGCATATAAATTCAGATCACCTGAAATTTAATTTTAGAAACCGTCCTTACTTAGAGTTGATTGAAGAATAGGTTTGGCCTTTGGGTCATATTCATTAGGTAATGTTTTGTGGCCTACCCATATCATGGATTCATGGTTGGAAGGTTTTTATGCTCTCTCTCTTTAATTTAGTCTTATGCCATTGGCTCTCATCAACCTTTAGCTTTAATTAAAATGTGCACAGACATATGTCTTGGCATCTAAATCTGTCAAACGACAGATATTATATTTGAACTGCCGCTCAACTAAAACAAGACCCACTTGATTTATAAGGTGATCCATGATACATGAAACAAGTTGCACAAATGACTTACTAAGTAGTGTGGCCGATTGTCCCACTAGGATGCTGAAATTATGGGTTTGGTTACTTTTGGCCCTTTGAGTTTCGTTATAATACAAAGCAAATCAAAATACAAAAACTCGAAATTTGATACAATACAATTGAATATAATGAGAGATTTGAGACTCGATACATACAATACAACTGAATCAAACTGTACGCAGATGCTCAAAATTTGATATAGAAAAATTGAATCAAAAGACAGAGACTTGATATCTCATTTTACACGTACAGAGATGAACATGAAAGTCGATAAGCATATGGTTGTTTTTGGCATTCATATACAATCTTCCAAAAGGAATCAATAATTAGAATACAAGAATACTGAATTAGATTGGACAACTGTTAATAAATAAAATCAGACCAATTAATCCCTGGTTTGAAAAGATCCGTTTAGCTTTATGTACGTTGATTTCTTTTCACATATATATATATCTCCCTACAAGAAAACCCCACTAGTGAGGATAGTGAGTAGTGATCGATATCCTTTATTGCTTTTGTTTGGCCTCTTTTGGCACGAAAGTGATTCCCATGCACCCACCATGAACAACAACAAACACTATGCCATTAAACACTAACTACAAATTAAACATTAATTGTAAAAAGGGCCAACCTACATTGATCATATTTTGAATGAAATAGGATATCTTGGCATCTCTATTGCATAATTATTAAATTTAAGGTAAATTCTAGCTAAAATAGTTAGAAAAGTATTCTAGCAAACTGCTTTTAAAAAGTTTACCAAATCAGTGTTCCCTATTTTGACAAATCGCAAATGTTTTATTATTTGTTTCAATTTGAACATGTGAAATTTGAATGAAATTCAACGACGACAACAATTGTTACTTTCTATCTCGCATTTAATAAATTTAGGGACCCTTAAAAGAAATGTGTTTTAGGAACTCTGTTGAAGATCTTCTTATAAAATAAGGATTTTCAAAGAAAATAGGCCGAGCAGAGTTCTTGTTCCACTCTCAATTTTGGAAATTTGATATTTTAGGATTCTAGATCCCTAAATTTATCAAATATGATAGAAAAAAATAGCAATTACTATATTCTTTAATGGGGTGAATTTTATTCAAATTTTAAATATTTAACTTAAAATAAATAATAAAATATTTGAAATTTACTAAAATAAAGAGATAAATTGAGTAAAAATTTTTTAAACCGTTTATTAAAATAACTTTATAACTATTTAATCAGAAATTAATTTAGATTTAGCAATTATATCAAGATTCTTAACACTGTAGTAGGGGAAGAAACTACATGATTCGCAAGACAGGCTCATGTAGATTTCATCAGTTTATTCATTTTGGGCTAATACCCTACCTTATCTATCCAAATTAGTCATTATTAGATTGGATATCTCCATTCCCTTTTTGACAGTCTCTTTCACAGTGATTAGAGCAAGCATTTAATAAATTAACCATTCGATTTTTAAATTTTTCTTTATAAGTAATATATATATATATATATATATATATTTACACTAAAAACTAAATAATTAATAAAAAATCGAATTTGAGCGTCAAATAAACTAAATAATTGACAAAAACTCGAATTTGAGTGCCATAGAATCGTTAGTAGAGTTTTTAAATTTAAGTTAAAATAATTGGTAATTTATTTCCGAAAACTTTTAAAAAGTTTACTGCAACAGTGTTCCTTATTTTAACAAATCTCAAATATTTATTATTTATTTCAAATGAAACATTTGAATACCTTTAATTTATTATTTTATTATTTATAAAATTTATTCAGTTATGAAGATATATGAATTCCTACTTTCTCCCATATTTGTTAAATTTAAGTATCTATAATCACCAAAACATCAAAATTCCAAAATAAGGAGTGGGTCAGTACTGTGGTCGAAACACTTTTAATAAAATTCCTAAAATAACTAAAAAAAATTTAGGGACTCTGTTGTGTGAGAATGCGAAGGTACAAAATCTTACATTAGAAAGTTGCATAATCTTACAAGATCGAGTTTATAAGAATTTGAGCTTCTTCTCCTATTGCCAATTGTTTTAGGATGGAACCTCAACTTTTTTCATGGTATCAGAGCGAGTTATTCCACATGTAAAACTTAACTGTCACACGTGCTCCATGTCACCCAATATGACTTGGCCACGTATTAGGTTTGAAAATTCGCCACATATGAGGGCGCTTGTGAGAATGTGAAGGTACAAAAATCTCACATTAGAAAGTTTCACAGCCCTGCAAACACTACAAGAAAAAGTTTGTGGGCCTGACGAGATTTTTCTCGACGGAAGGAATACCCAACAAATCTCGTGTCGTAGGCGCGAAAAAAAAAATTGATCTTGCCCGACGAATTTTGGTCTTGCTCGATGAATTTGATCTTACTCGACGAATCTCGCCTCGTTTTCGGTGATATAATTGTTACCCGACAAATCTATATTAATTAGTTGTAATAATAGCCGTCGACTTGTTATCCTACGAATTTTAATGTTATCCAACGAATTTTATTGTTACTCGACGAATTTGTATTTGTTTAGTTAAGCCTTTTTTCTTGTAGTGAAGGGTTTACAAGGAGTTGAGCCTCTCTCTCGTTTGCCAACTGATTTTAGGGTAAAACCTCAACTTATCGTTACCCTCATATCTTTCTAATATTATTTAATTTTAGCATAAAGTAGGATTAGTCGTACAATTGAAATTTTATTGGTTAGTGATCAATTTCAAGCTAGATAAGTGCCCTTAAGCTAGACTTTACGGTGAAGATCTAGTTTTCTTTCAGAAACCATTGATATTATAACATGATTCACATGTCCTCGATCAGCTGCTAAAAGACATGCATGTACGTAGTAGGTATAAGTTTTTTCTTTCTTTTCTTGATAACCTTTTGTTTTCTTTCAAAACCCAATTCGTGCTTCTTCTATTTTGGTGCCATTGGAAAATTATTAGTGTATAATTGCTCATCTGTCACTTAAATAGACCTCTAGATATGATCTTCTAGCTGATTACCCCCAGTTTCTTGAATGATTTCTAGGGTTTCTGATATATCCATGGGCTTAATCAAGCTTTTTTTGTTTTGTTTGGATAATTAAACTTTTATAATTTATACTAAGAAAAGGACCTGGGAACACAGGGACACTAAGGTTAAGGCCTCAAAACCACTGTTCAGCCCGCCTAGGCGATGTTTAGGCGCTCAAAGGTGAGGAACCACCTAGCATATTGGCTAAGCGTCTAGGTGGATTTGCTTGTAAATCCTTTTAATTTGTAAACCCAACTTAGAGTTCTTATATACATGTTAATTAGTTATATAAGCACTACTTAGTTAATTATGTAGTTATTAATTAAAACAAAGCTAATAAAATAAATAACATAGAATGTTGTATAATAAAATTAATAAAAACACTGACCTTTTCAACATTTATGATTCTCAACTCAATTTACGTATCTAGATGTTTAATTTTTATCCTAAAATTATTTGATAGTACTTATTATATTATTAATTTGTTGAATTTTGTCTTAAAACAAACCACCTAGCTAGGCGTTAGGCTCATATCGATTGCCCTAGGAGCATCTAAATTAGCCGTACACAGACGGTTTCTAATAAGACTAACAATGTTATTAAAAACCACCGTAAGGCCTCGTTTGGTATGTCGTACTGTACTGACTATTTCAATCGGATAGACTAATCTGTCCACCGGATAGACTGATTATTTAGTCGGGCGTTTGGTACTTTTCCGGATTAGAATGCCGACTATATTATACTGACCGGATTATATTATAGTAATTGACGAAATACTTATATCTTAAATATTAATTATATATGTCATTATTTTTATTTTTATTTATTTTAATAATGATTATTATTATTATTATTTATTACATTTTTATTAATTAATTATTTTTTATTTTATCATTATTATTTATTAAAATATCATTAATTATTAATTATTAATTTATTATTATTAGAATTTATTACTTTATTACTTTATTACTTTTTATTATTAATATTTTATTTTTATTATATTACTATTTATTATTATTATTATTATTATTATTATTATTATTATTATTATTATATTTTACAAGATTACTAGTTATCCGACTATTTAATACAGATAATTTCGAGCGTATTATTTTAGCGTGTCTGGACCGTATAAAAATATTCAACCGTATTAACTTATACAGTGACTAATTAATACGACTGGTACCAAACACAGGTTTCAGATTATTTAGCCTATCCGAAGTGTAATACGACATACCAAACACACCCTAAGAGTACTCCTATCTGCACCAAATTTACGCAGATTATGCTCCATCTAGATACTAACTTAATCAAGTTTTACAAGTAATTCTTTTCATTCATTAAATCTTGCACTTACTTGAATCCACTAATCTAATCTGTTATTCATATTGATAGAAGAAACACGTTTATATTTCTGATTTCTGAATATGATTGAGTGATTTGGCATCCGCGCTCATGGGAGTGACAGAGCTCCCATTACGCACTATATGCCCTTCCCTAGCTTTCCCTCTCAATATAATTGCACCATTGACGTGGGAAGAAAAGAAAAAACAAGGGTCCCAATTCCAAAGCAAACCACACTAACTGGGCACTAGTTAGTAGCTACCACATATGCATGCAATAAGTTGATACCTTGATGGATCATGGATCCATCGATCTCTATCGATCATGTTGGTTGAGGACAAGAGAAGATAGTATTGGAATCTTTTATGTATAAATGGAGCTAACCTAAAGTTGTTCTCATCAAAATCTGATAAACGAGATTGTTCGTCAATTTCAACCCCCAAGGGCCCTTCAAATTTGTTTTTTTGCTCGAATAATAATAATAATAATAATAACAACAAATTAATTAACGGTCATTACATAAATGATAAGTGACTAAGAATATAACGTGAAATAAATGAAAACGACTTTTAAATAATACAATAAATTAATTTAACTTTTTATTATAAATCTCTGTAGTTCTTCACAATTGAATTGACATTGCCTCATGGATCTCAGCTTCCTTCGAGCTTAATTTAGTCATCGGCCCGTAATATAGCTTGCATTGTTTTCATGCATTCATATTGAAACATCCACTCACACGCTACTACGTACACAGACACTACGTGGGCCTCATCTCTCTAATTTTTTCATGCTGTTCGTACGACGTCGTTATAAGTCTTAATTAGTTGAAATTAGAGCCGTTAATTGCTTCATTTAACAACAAAAACAAAATAAGTTGTTACACGTACATGCCTGATGCCCCCTTAGTGATCACTAGTCTAATCTCAAGTTTGTGTTATCGCACGTTTCTTATGCGATTTTACACTATTTTTTTACTATCAACAATATCTTTAACAGTTAAAATCGGAAACCAAAAAATAAATAAATTAAATCATGTATATAAAGAGAACAGGAAAATGTGGTGTTAAAATCGTTATATATATATAGGCTAAATACTTAAAACTGTTCTTAAAATTTGTCATAATGTTAACAAGTATATACTATAATATTAGTGTTCCTTGCCTGTCTATTTTTCAAACGAATTCCATTACAAAAATAGCTAATTTTTTTAATTAATATGCATTTCACGTGATTTTTTTAAATAGTTTGCTTGAAAAATAAACAAATGGACTAATGAAAGCATTAGGATAAAATTCAGAGACGAAGGAATTGACATTAAAATATAGGGACAATTACTAAAATTATAATAAAGTAACAGGATGATTACAACTCTATATATATATATGGTTTATTATTTCAAATGCATCAGAAACACGTCAATCAATCTCAAAATGCACCAAGAACGGAAATTTGATTCACTTTACACTGAGAACTGTGCAGCGTTTTCAAGCCATCGTTGATGGCATTTATAGGATGAATATTTTGTCTAATTTGGCAGACGTAACAACAATGTGGCAAAATGGGACCCACTAACAGAGGACGTGTAAAATAAGGTGGAAATCAAAATCGAGAGCTTGAGAGGAATTCAAATTGGGGAAAAATGTAATTTGCTAGCGGAAATGTAGAATACAACATGGGCGTCCGTGGGGCTTTTTGGGTTTTCAATCGAACGAGAAAGTGACCTGAAAGAGGTCGGAGTTGGAGGATGATTCTTCGATAAAAAAATGATGTCATTATTCTCGCAACCTTCCCACAAAAGCATCTTCGTTGTTGCTCCCACCCTCCACTTTCATCCAATTCTCAATCATGGTTGTCACAAACCACCTCAATTCAACCAATTTGGGGACCATGTTCTGTTCACCCTAATTGCTACTAATCTCTTTCTGCCAAAATGACTGAAATACCCACTCATTCGATGTCACATCGATGCCACATCTGCATCCTAAATGTTGTCAATGACGACATCAGTTAAATGGTGCAATATTTTTTACACTGCATCAGTTCTAATACTGCAAAGTGATTCAAATTGTCATTCTTAGTACATTTTGAGATTGAATGACATGTTTTTTGTGCATCTTAAATATTAAGTATATATATAGAGAGAGATGACATGCACTCATGATTGATCACTACATATACGAAAGATTAACGAATTGTTTGACATGTTACGAATAATATCCAAGCAATATGCATAAAAATATCGGGCGCAATGATGGTATTCGAGAAGAAGAAAACAGAGATGGGAACCATAAAATTTTTGAGTGGCAAATCTGATGTTGGCGTAGTGGCGGCCGCTGCTATAAATTTCAAGCAGTAAGGTTCCATCATCCAATTTCATACAAACTCATCATACAATTTTTGAAAAATATAGATGCTTGAATTAAGGCATGCAAACTGAAGTAGTGACCATCCTCTCGTCGTGTTCAGTTAGTTGTTGGTCGCATTCGAAAGCCTCGATCAATGGTGGATCCATAAAGTTTTACCGGAAGAATCAACATCTACAATTTAAAAATTCGCATTATATATATGGAAAATAACACATTATATATATTGAAAATAACAGATTATATTCTAATTATTTGATATAAAATAAGGAAACTTTCTTTTATCGTTTAAACAAAGAATAATATTACGGTTACAACCTACTTTTTTTTTGGTATTACACTACATGTGACGTCTGAAATAAAATCAAAACCATGTGATCATTTTCTTTACCTATCTTAAATTTAAAATTAAAATAAAAACAAAATCAAATATCAAAATAAATAAATTACAATCCAAATAAACAAAATATCAACAAGACCGATTGTCTCCTTCCGAAAAAAAAAATTAAACCTCAAACATTTAATAGCATCAAATCTTCTTTTTCCAAAAAGTCATAAACCTTTAGAATATTTTATAATTATATAGCATCAAATCGTCTTTGGGTTTATGATTTTATAGAAAAAAGACAATTTGATGCTATGAAATTCTAGGGTTACGTTTTTTTTAAGGAAACAATCGGTCTTGTTGATATTATATTTATTTTTTTATTTTATTTTATTTTTTTAATATTTGGTTTGATTTTGATTTTGATTTTTATTTTAAGATAATTAATTAAAATGATGGCATGGTTTGCCAAAAAAAAAAAAGATAACTTGGAGCGCCACATCAGACGCCACATATAGTGGGCTACAAAAAAAGTGGGAAAGTAGGCGGTACCCATATCATTATTCTTAAACAAAATACGTATTGAATTCTACTAGTAATAACAATTACAATAATGATACTCATAACCACTTTATTTTTCGATGAGAGATTTCAAATCCAATTCTTATAATAAACGCGGTTGACACTCGATATATATAATTTTTTTTCTTGCTCCATTAATATTTTTATATTAAAAAAACTCTATAAGAAATCATTGAAAGAGAAAAAAAGCAACTCGACTAATCAATTAAAAAAATTATATGAAAACAATATTGTTTAACAATTAATCAAACCAAATCGTTTAGCAATCAAAATATTGTTCCGAGTTTAGAAATTATTTGATCTTTGAACATACTTTAAATAAAATATTTGCTAGGAATTGAGATTGGGTGGAATGGTATATATTGGAGATTGGTTTGGTGGTATTAGAATTGGGAAAGAAATAAAAGATAGATTTTATTTTATAACATCTCTCCAAAATTAGATCTAGGCCGTGTATAAAATAAAGGAAATAAAAAATAAGCAGCCTATACTGCCTTGAAGAGAAGAAGTTCAAAAGGTGTGAGAACATCATTACAAGGAGAAGGTCAGAGCTGCGGTTTGGAGGGTAAAATTTCTATGTTTGCCAGGATGAAGATTATTTTTTCGATTAAATAATCATACTTAAAAGGCAATAACCAGATTTTGATACCGGAAGGGCAAGATTTTTATGCTGAAAGGGATCAAAATCAATACTTCAATCGATAATTGAAGAGATTGAGGAAGTCAATTGACCCATTTACCCCTCAATGAATCTGCCAGCGGAAAGCCTCCTCAATAATTTAGAGGTCTTCCGATCTACTAGGTTTTGCATTTGATAGATAGATGCAAGTTTTCGACCTGTCCCAGCATTAGATTTAAAAATCATCAATCTTAAATTGGAAGCACAATTTATTAGCCAATTCATGAGTCAATATGGATTCTCGGCCCCGAAGTGGCCCATTTTGCACGTTTGTTTAGGCCACTGGTTGTTTCCATCCAAAAGAAGGAGATTAATTACCAATCAGAAAAATGATGAGACTAATTTTCAAAGGAGTCTCAAGAGGTTAAAAGTGTTTTCATACTCACTCTTAGCCAAGAATAGCGCCCAATGGAAAGAGAATAAGAGTGTTTTCATACTCACTCTAGGCCATGAGTAGAGCTCAATGAGAAGAGTTCAAAAGTGATTTCATACTGAAGTTTAATATGATTTCATACTCAAGTTTAAAGTGTTTTTATACTCACTCATACTCACTTTTGGCCATGAGTAGCGTCCAATGAGAAGAGGTTAAAAGTGTTTTCATGCTCGCTCTTAGGCACGAGTAGAGCCCAATGGATCACAAATTTTATACCCATGAGTTGAGTACCCAGTGGGTCAAGTGAAAAAAGTTGAGGTTTCACCCGAAAACAAATTGGGAGGGGAAAAACTCAACTTCCTTATAAGCCCATCTCACACGCCACCTCGCATGTTGCAAATTTGCAAACCTAACAGATAGACAACTCATATTAGGTGATGTCGAAAACATGTAGCAGTTAAACTTAACTAGTTAACTTATAGGTAGGATAAGCACTATAGTAGTATGAAGTAAGTTCAGGTTCCATCCCAAAATGAACTAATAATGGGGAGATGCCCAATCTCGTTGTATGTCATTAAAGGTTATTAAATTTTTTAATTTGAAACTTTTATTACTTCACATTCTCGCATCAAGAATCACAGAGACAGAGTAACCTCATGGTTAGGTTTTCCCTATTTCACTAATCTACATTTTCAAATTACTTTACCTTTGGAGTGAGAATTAAAAAGAAAAAGATTGGGAAAAATGACCCATCTAGATGGAATAGCGTTACTCTATATTATCGATTTATTACTTCTTTTTAATTTTTTTTTTCCATAAGGAATAACTTCCACTTGCCAACATAACATACATGTGAATAAGAGACTTCAAAGTTCCATGAAATTGATGCTCTATATTATTAAAATATGCACTAAAAAAACATGATATTTTAAGTAAGTAGTTGAGCACTAGAAAACAAAGGTTTTTTACTCAAAATGCCCATGAACAATAACTTTAGTCTTAAAATGAACCTTGAAATTGATATCTTGAGGAAAAAGCCAAAAACAAAAAATAAAGACATTGCAAAAAAAGGGCATGCACCACATATCATAAAAAAAAACTACTAAACAAAGTGTATTTTCGAAAGTAACGCTTTCATAGATAGAAATGAAATCGACAAATCTCATTTGTATGTCCTATATCTAATCATTTATAATTTCCTTGTTACTTTCAAATTCATAATTTTTAACTAATTTTGTTTAGATTTTATATTACTGTGAATTTCCTCATCCAAAGATTCCAAACGCACCCTAAGAAATATTTAGAAACCGTAACATATTTTAGAAAGCTAAATAACAAATTTTTCCAATGCTCTATGGCCTAGTAACTAATTCATTTCGAGGTGTGTAGCAATGCTGTGTAGCGTATATCCATATTCAAGCACTTCCGCTAATGTATTTGGCCTAGCAGGATCATACATCAGATTAACGGATTCAAAGCCTCATCTCACAATCAGACCAAAAATAAATTAAAAAACCTCATATCACTTCCTATTAATATATATTAGATTCAAATCGTATTTAGATCAAAATCCCATGAACTGTATGAGGTATGAGGTTAATGTATTAATGTACAAGCTCAACCAATACAAAAATACATGCTTTGCCCAGTAAGTTTATGGAAGCATTGTCTCACTCTCTTCTCAGATCAATAGCTTAGGTAGTAGACCATTTAGAATTAAAACGAAAATTGAATTGTCGCCTCCCAACCTCCCAACTTTCTTGGCTTACACTATTTTCTGAAAGTGTTTACTCATATCGAAAAAGCCGTTCTCCAAAGAAATGGAGGTAAGCAAACTTATCCTTCTGCAATTTCCTCCACGGATTTCTTGTACTCCGGCTTAAGCTCATACGTACCCTGGTTGGTTCCTCTTTTGTTGTACATGCAGAGCTCGTTCAATATCTCTTTCAAGAATTGCTGCATATGAAGAAAACATCCAAAAACTGTAACTGCTCGGTTGCAGTGATATTGGATAAGTATCCCACAGACTGTGGCTTGCAGCAATATTGTCGAGGAAAAAGAAAATGGGTAAAAGGCATACCGCTGGTTGATCTGTTTCTTGGACAAGCTGCTTCAAGGTCCAATTGGGTTGCTTTTCGAATAACTTGAAGACGATATCCTCCAGTTCCCCACGATCCCTTCTAGTTCTTTTCATGTCTGATTGTTTAACCGGTTGAGTTCTCTTCTTATCCTACCATAGATAATTCAAAAATTTACTGCTTGTTTTGGTATTAGTTCATGCTATAAGAATGAATAGGAAGGACGTTGATACCTTGGAAGTGGATGACACCAGGCCGACCATACCAGGCATGGGCCTCATATGTATTCCCCTGTCATTGTCGATCACCTTCCAGAAGAATTAGAGAAATTAGAATCAGTTATTCATATACAATGAGAGCTGCTATATCATAAGCACATGGAAGAAAATGGCTACCTGTATTTGCCTATTCTTGATCATGGACTTGTTTGTCCTTTCGCGACACAGCTTCCCATATTCCTCCATGTTTGTACCATGGGGCTTCATGTCAAATTTGTGCTCCACTTTCCCTTCCATAGAAACCTTGCCTAAAATGAGGGCAAGAGTTTTTCACTGTTTTAAACCGGCTAAAAATACAGGCACAGTACATAACTTCTGATTTGATAGATAGAGTGACACAAGATAGAGCTATTAGGTAATGAAGTTATGAAGGTTCACCCAAGCAGTTATATACAAATGCATACATGTTCGTAATCAACAATAGAGATATATCATAAGTGTTCGATCGCATTAGAAAGTGATGAGCTAAGGTATATACTTGGCGGAACTAAAATCATTTTGGCTTGTCTAATCTAACGTGCGGTGATCAAATAAGCTAGCCACTTAGTTTAACCAAATTCATTTTGGCATACCCAAATCATGTGCAGTGATGAACTAAAATAAAATCGGAGTTGTAAGTCGTAACTGTAGTTAAATGTAAGTGAAGAATAGAGAATGCGCACGAAAAGAACGAAGAATTACAAGTTACAAATGTGATGAGTCTTAGAATATGAATATGTAATTTTAGATCCTTACCTTGATTTGTTTCAGAGAAAACACACATGGGAACGAAGTCTTTGAACATATTCAAGGAATAACTTTTAGGCAAGTCGGCCGACGCAGGGCCAGCCATCTCCATTTTACACTGATTACAAAATTAGAAAGCGTAAGCTATCAATGGAGAACCGAAACTGAGGAAAAGCATTCGTTTTGAAACTAACGTCAGTTACAAAGCTCACCAATCAATCAAATTATAGAATCAGAGACCTTGTTTGCAGCAACATAATTAGGGTTTTACAGTAGAATCTTTCAAATTCTAGCCCTAATTAACAAATTGACATGAATAAAAGCGGTCGAATTGATAGAAGAAACAAGTACCTGGGGGGAGTCGTCGGCGGAGAGGGGATCGAGAGAGAGGACGACTTTGGCAAGAGGGTGGGCGTCGGAGGGATCGTGAGACTTCCACGATTTAGCTACAACAACCGGACACTTCATCAGCCACACCGGACTATCTGCCCTTCCTGTATCCAAGTTCCGGCTACTACTTCCACTATTATTACGCTCCTCCTCCATCTTCTCTTAATCGTCCGAGGTCGGAAAATCCCAAAATCTTAGGGCTCAGCCTGAGCTTAACACACGAAGTCAAAATTCGTCAGAGATGGACCCTGTCTCTCCCTTCGCGGCTGTGTCTTTAGTTTTAGCTTACTCCTAAAGCCAAAGAGGCTTTTAGATCACGGGATTTGTATACGTGTCGACCAACTACTGGGTTGGCATAGAAGAATCTGTCGATTGTTTGATTATTGCTGATCTCATCCAATAGGATCCCCGTCTTAGTATGGGCTTGTGCACGGCAAATCAATACTCATGAGAGCAGGCTGCGACAGATGACAATTGGCCGTGTTGGCGGTGTTGGCGGTGTTCGGTACGTAACTGAGGACATGTATTCTTGGAGGGAACCTGCCGCCTTTTTCTTTTGTTGGTTCTTGGGTCCAAGGTTACCAGGCCCATTAGGCCCAAAGTTTTTTGAAAGACTTCAGCCTGTATGGTAACACCAGTTGCCCAAGCCCAATATTTTTTTCTTCTTTTTACTGAAAAAAAGTGTGGAAGGGCCAAGGGGGGCGCAACCTTAGATGACTTTGGGCATGACCACAATGACTCCCACGTGCTTGAGTAATGTCAGTATTGAGTCATAATCTCGTCACAATAAGACAGGCGTGCAGAATCGCTCCAATAAATTAGAGGTTTAGGGCGAAAATTATCAAAATGTCCCTGTAATCTATATTTACACACACAAAAATAATATTTTTTTTCAAATTTTAATATTTTTTTCATCCTTCTAGTAATATACAAACAAAATTAAAAAATTTAACCACATTAATCATACATAGAAAATATCATCATTTTTCAATATTATATTTTTAAGAAACGGTGAAATTTTATCAAAAAATTTAGAGTTAAAGTCTTAATGATTTTATAAGACGAATTAAATAACTATATATTAATCATAATAACTCTTATACTATTTCAAGAATATCGGCCCAATTTTTTAACATTTTTTATTTCAAATTCAATTTAGATATTTTTCTAAAATTTTAACATTCTTTTAATTTTTCCCAATAAAAATAAGACAAATTTAAAAATTTTGGGCCGTCTTTATTAATGGGCCCATGACGGTCGCTCTTGTAGCCCTAAGCCAAGGCCGGCCCTGCGGGCGTGTCACCTCAACCCCAACAAAGGGCTAGTAAGCAAAAGCATGTGACTTTGATAACAGGACCTCTACCCACCAAACCTCATGAGAATAAGCCCTTACCACTACGCTATCACCCTCGATGGTGCCCAAAACCTAATAGTTGAGTGTCCTATAAGGCTATAACGAGCCATAATTTTTTATTAAAATTTATTCCTCTCTCCCAATAACCACTAACGCTAAAGTTTATCATCTTAAACCCTCCCACCTTTCTTCTTGTAGTGTGAATTTGGAAAAATTTATTAAAAAAAAAAATTAATGTCTAAATTATTACAAATTTACAATGCATATAGGCAAGCATTTAAATAAATTTAAGTGAAAATGTTTGGAGTAATGTGAATTAGAGGAAAATTAAGATTATTGTCTAAATTATAACAATATATAGAGGATGATTTAAATCTACATTCAAATGTTTAATAAAACGAAAGGAGTTGAGACTTTTTGCCCTCAAATATTAACCATTCAAAAGTTTCAATTTGTGGGACCTCACTTTTATGAGCTGATTCATGGCTGACGTCTTGGTCGACAAATTTAACAAAAAAAATTGAATGATGAAATAAAATTTATATACATATATTTATACCATTTTTATAAATAATTTAATTTTTTTTACACGGAGTTATTAGTTATTGGGGGAGAAGGATAAGTTACATTATAAATAAGTTACATTTTTTTACGCTGAGTATCAACCTCACTCGGAAAAAGGAGAGCTCAAAACTTTCCACATATATAACAAGTAGGTAGGAATACGATTAGGTCATAACACGACGAAATACGATATTTTTAGACAAATTAAGAAAGAAAAATATTTGCATCTCATATTAATGGTAACTCCTTATATTACCATTTTGTATTGAATTTTATTTGTACATATATAATAATCAGAATAGTTTATATTTTAAATCGTCATATTAAGATCGTCTCCGTAAAAAAATCAATAAGATTAGAAATCATTTATTCATTCATATATTTCAAATAAATAAATAGTTTCAATAAGAATTAAGATTAGTATGACGAGTTATCCATTATTTGATATGTAAGAATAATTAAAGAATTTCAAGTAAGTTTTATGGATATAATTTTGAAATATTGAAATAGAAAAGAACGATCCAATTATATTTTATAACATAAAGATAATTCGATAAAATAATAAGATTGTACAAGGAGATACCATTAGATTACCATATATGTACTTTCCCTTCGTAAATATGATATTTTTTAGGGGAGAAGGTAGAAAACAAAAGCAAAAATAATGAATAATGGGCCGCCGGCCCATTAAGAGTCGTACGTGGGAAGGAACCCAACCCAACCCATCTCTTTCTCGCATTTGATTTTTTCTATCCCAACTTGCAGACAAAACAAACGTACCAAAACCGGCCACGTTTCGACAAAGTTACAATCTTCTGGGAAGAACACCAACCAAATTCCAAAATATCTGGATATCTCTTAAATCCAATAAATAAATCCCTTCCAACATTTCAAGGCTTCAACGCTCACTCACACTCACACTTTAACAATGGATCACCCCACTGCTCTCATCTCCCTCCTCGTTCTCTTGCTCTCTGTTTTATCCCCTGCGCTTGCGTCCTCCGTAACTGCCGGCGAGGTCGACCCTCTGATCCAACAAGTGGTACCGGAAGCCAACCTCGACGATCAACTCCTCCACGCCGAGCAACACTTCTCCAGCTTCAAATCCACCCACGGAAAGGCCTACGCGACGCAGGAGGAGCACGACTACAGATTCGGCGTCTTCAAGGCCAACTTGCGCCGAGCCAGGCGGCACCAGCAGCTCGATCCGACTGCCGTCCACGGCGTCACAAAGTTTTCCGATCTCACTCCGTCGGAATTTCGCCGGAACTTTCTCGGACTCAAGCGTCCGCTCCGGCTGCCGAAAGACGCTAATAAGGCTCCGATTCTTCCTACCAGTGATCTCCCCGCCGACTTCGATTGGCGCGAGAAAGGCGCTGTCACGCCGATCAAGGACCAGGTACAGAACTACAGATATTTTAAATTTATGACTTCTATCTTCGTTTTTTATTTATGCGTATTGATTATTCATCTTGTTTTGGGCTTGTGATGGGAAAATTAGGGTGCTTGTGGGTCGTGCTGGGCATTTAGTGCGGTGGGAGCTTTGGAAGGAGCTCATTATTTGGAGACGGGGGAGCTCATCAGTCTGAGTGAGCAGCAGCTTGTGGACTGTGACCATGAGGTACTCCTACTATTTTATTTTTTCCCCTTAATTTCCTTCTTTAATGTTATATATCCACATATCAGAAGATTTTGGGTTATATATTTAGGAAAATACATGCATCTGACCTTGGCCATTTTGTTTTATTTATTGACTTATCCTATATAATTATCTGAATCACTCATTTTTAAAATCAATTTTCTAAATCATTATGTTAAGAGGTTTGTTAAAAATCAAGAAGGTTGAATGTTATTTTGTCATTCCTATATGTAAGAAAATAAACCAACATTTTTAGCACGAATTAAGATCCTTATCTAGAACCGTTCATTAGTGATTCTCACATCGATCTCGTCTTGATAATTTTTTACGGAGATGATTTTGACATGACGATTTAAAGTATAAACGGTTTCCATTATGATATATACGGTGTCGATAAATTGAAAGTGTGTTACGAGGAGATACCATTAGGATGGGATACAATTATTGTCCATTTATTTAAGCATTAGAAACAATTTAATATCTTTATTTACATATGAATAATAAAATCTTTTAAGGGAACATGCTTGTCTGCATCTCTGAACTTTTTACACTAATATTAGTCATAACATAATAAAGTCTCCTAAGCGAAAATTATCTCTGAACTTTCACGCTAATTTCAGTCATATTGAAGAGCTATCCTTTCACCTCTATGCATGGTTCAAGGATACATTTGCTACGTATAATAAAGTTCACGGAGGATCTCAAAAATAGTGTAAAGAACATTGGCAATAATTTTCCCAAATCTCTAAATAAATATCAAGTAATAATTTTAACTTCCTCCATCTAATACTGTGGTGCTTTCTAACTAATTTACCCTAATTCTTTGATATTTCAAAGTAGTAAACTTTTTCTAATTGAGTTGGGTAAAATTACTTCATTGAACTTATGAGTGTCATTTAATCTGTGTGATATGTTACCATTTGTGTCATAAATTGGCTTGCTTTTGTTGTACTGGTAATTTACAATTCCAACATGAAATGCATTCGAATATTTGATTTTGATCTAAATATGGTCAACAGTGAGATACACATATGTTATTTGTAATTCTTGCATGGCGGAAAAAATTGTGACTTTGGCTTATACTAGTGGCAATGATTTTGGGTTTGGGAACACACAGTCACACAGGTTTGGTTTTGATCATTACATTCTCTTATATCAAGTGTGTGCATTTTGCAGTGTGATCCAGAAGAAATTGGTTCATGCGACTCAGGGTGTAATGGTGGGCTGATGAACAATGCCTTTGAGTACACATTCAAGGCCGGTGGACTCGAACGAGAGGAGGCCTACCCTTACACAGGAACTGATGACACCTGCAAATTTGACAAGAACAAAGTTGTTGCTTCTGTGTCTAACTTCAGTGTCATTTCCATAGACGAAGATCAAATCGCCGCAAATTTGGTCCACCATGGCCCTCTTGCAGGTAACTGATCTTCAACATCCTTCAAGCTAATTCTGACCATTTTTTTTTGTCGCAATATGAGTTCAGAATGACAATTAAGCTTGAATTTTGTGTTGGATGGTGGTGCAGTTGGAATCAACGCAGTGTTCATGCAGACATACATGAAGGGTGTTTCGTGCCCTTACATCTGCAGCCACCGTATGGATCACGGAGTGCTTCTGGTGGGGTATGGAGCTGCCGGTTTTGCTCCGATCCGGCTCAAGGAGAAGCCTTACTGGATCTTAAAGAATTCATGGGGCCAGAGTTGGGGAGAGGAGGGATATTACAAGATCTGCAGGGGTCATAATTCTTGTGGGGTGGATTCCATGGTCTCCTCTGTTGCTTCTGTGCATACAACCAACCACTAGCTTAGCAAAGTAGCTTAACATATTAATTAGGTACTCTTCAGGCATGTGTGGGCTTTTGTATACATTCTGTGTGATCTCCTAGACAATATAGCTCATGGGGGTTCTTAATAAGTTCATGTCTAAAATATTTATTGGCTTTTTATGTCATGAATTTATAATGTTTTGAACTTTAAGCATTCTGTGTTGTAAGTTTCTCACATGAATTTATAGTTATGTAATTGTTACGTTCAGTTTCCTCCTCTTCAATGATGTCAATTATATAAATAAGAAAAATAGCAATCTGTCATTTTTCTCCATAATTTTGTATCATGTTCAATTTTTTATATAAATTTTTATTTTTTATTGAAAGAGATGTTTTATTAGCATTGTTTATGGATAGATATTAGCTTTATCAAGTGTGAACATCACGATATAACATAATATGTAAAAATTTAGGAGAAACTTCATGATATATAAAAAATCCGGACGGTGTAATTCGATTCAAGAGTAACTTAAAGAAAAGTAAAAACAATAAAAAAATACAATTGTGTTCTAATTTTTACCGTCGGAGTGAAATTTATTAATTGTGCATGATCATGCTTCATTAAAAAAATAATCTTGGAAAATCCAATGGAATTTTTTTTTAGTAAACTTATATTATAACTAAATTCATCTTTTAATCATAGTCAATTTTCTCTTTGTCATGATATTTATTATTTATGCATGTTTCATACAAAATTTTCTTTCAAATAATGTCAGTCCTTAAATGTTTTTTTTTAATTATTATTTTTTTTACTTAAAAAAAAAAACAGATATTTTTACAAACTACGCTAACAGAGTAGAGAAATTTGTATGCGGCCTTCTCTTGGGCCCGCTAAAATGGTTAGACCCAACGCTTGGGTTAAGCTCCTCGATTAAGTGGGCCTTTCTGACTAGCAGTCACCAATTACCCAAACCCAAAGCCGCGAGTTTGTGGGCCTCCCTACCCCTAGTTTTGTCATAGGCATTCCCATTCTGAACATAACTTCTCTATCTAACGGCTAATTTGATCTGCAATCGAAGAGAATCCTCAATATTCAATGATTATTAGGATATACTATTCTTCAACACACCGTTAATCACTTTAATTTCTTACTTAATTCCTTATAAGATCACATTACTAAACTCGATAATTAAAGAGATTCGTTATTTACGATATTTTTTTCTCCTTGTAACTTAAATCGTAAATCAAATTTCGATAAATCGTAAATCGAATTCCGAATCGAAATACGAACTTATTCAATAACGTTCCTTTTCGTTTTTATCAAAAGCGAAGTCGGCCCATCTGCCTTTTTCATCCTTTATTTCCAAAACTTTTTTTTTTTTCTTTTTCTTTTCCTATTTTATATGTGTATATGTTTTTGCATTATTTCCTTTTGTGTTTGTTTGCTCTAGGTTATAGGCCAAACGAGGCTTTGGCAAAGGATATGTAACCTTTCGTGAGACATATGACATTTTATTATTATCAAATATACCAATAATCTGCTTTATAAAGGGGAACCTACCCTCTATAAATTCACTCTAGAATTCTAAATTCTCATCATGTCGGACAGTGGGCACATGCAGAACCCCTTGGACCCCACCCCAACTTTAAGCTGGACCCACCCGTACATATATAACGAGGGGACCACTCCTATCTTAGCGCTGCTGCCCCTTCGTTTACAATAATTTATTAAATGACATTGTATGCAACATTCAATTTATATAAATGAGAGGTAATAATTCATATTTTTTAATTACTATTAAGTACAATTCATGTAGTGAGTATGTTCTGGTTTAATTGATATTTTTTAGTTACTATTAAGTATAATTTTGGTCGATAAGGTGGATACGGTGTAGTTCAATATTGATATTAGTAATATTAATATTTAAATTATTAAAATTTAAATGGTTTACTATAGTTTGAATATTTTAAAATTAAAAATGAAATTGTTTCGATCCAAATTATTACTAACGGTTCGATTTGGATTGAAATGATTTGAAATCGTTTATGCATAAAAAAGCAAGGACATTAAAAAAAAGATACAAAACCAACAGAATAATTAATACTCAACATTTTGCATATTAAGCTTCCGGAAGATTGAATTGTAAATATTACAACTATATTAAGAATTATTAAACATTGAAAACATTACCACTTCATAATACTTTATTATACTCTTATATGGGTATGCGTATATTTATCTAGATATATCTAGATTTTTTTTAATTTTGTATTAATAATAGATTTACAAATTAATAAAAATTAATATATTTATGAATAGTCCGGGAATTTAACGAATTTTCAAAATGAAAAATTTAAATCCAAACTGTTACTAACAGAGCAGAGACAGAGGGCTGCTTTGGGCTAGAAGGGCTATAGCCATTCCCACCCAAGGTGCCTCCCTTGGTAATTATTGAGTTAGCTCATCCAATAATAAATATTTAGTCTAATTAACTTAGGTTTTAGGAAAAAAATTAACACACAATTAAATAATATCATATCAACCGCAACGGCTCAAAACAAAAGTGAAAAATAGACATCAACAAACCATACACTCCATTTCAACATTTTTTTCTTTTTCAAATTTATCTCATAGTTTTTTCTCCTTTATTTTCTTCAAAATTTTATTATGTTTATCTACTATCAAATCTTCGAAACATACAGTATTACTTTCTAATATTAGTTTTAAATAGAAATTGAATGAAGAGTTTTGGCTTTGGAAATTTGAGTATTAGAGTTTTTTTTTTTTTTTTGAATTATGACATTTTGAAATTGGAGTTTTTGTATGAGTAATTGAGACATAAAGTTATGACTATGAGGGGCTGCATTCGCATGCTAGTTGCTATTGTGGGAAGTAAGGTTAGTAAATGTTTTGCTAATTATTGAAATTGAATGTTTGATTTAATTGGGTAAAATCCTCATTTTTCTCGAGTTATGTCAAATATTGATGGACATAACTTTAATAAACAAGTGTTATTTAATTTATAGGCTCATTCGACATGTATTGACTTTTCCAGTTTCAATAGTAATCGCCTTTTTCATCTATGTGAATTATGAAAAATCGATTTCAAAATAAAATAAGTAATGGATCTCTTAATTGTATGACCCTCCACATTGAAAGAGATTTTACTTATACTAATAATAACGTAAAGATAATAGAGGAACTTGATACTCTTAAACTTCAAATGGTACAAATTGAAATTTTAAAGTGATAATTTGTATTTGTAAGTTTAATTATGATTTTGTGTTGTAATTTTTTTTGGCAATCAAATTTTTATTTATTTATATAGATGTATTTGAAGGGTACGACTTATTTCGTCCTTCTGATTAGATGTATTTTTTTTTATATTTATTAATAAAATTCATTTGTACCGTTGAGTTTTTTATATATCTAACATATAAATTAGCCCATCCAAAATTCGGGTTCAGAAACCGTCCCTGTAACTGAGCGGTTTGAATTCTCGAAGCGTTTGATTTTATCTGGTCAAACTTAAACTTTGGACAAATAATAGTTTGAATGGGATCAGTTAGCGGTTTTAACGAATTTGTATTCATTCTTACTTATTCCATTGAAATGACATCAATATATCCAATTTTTTAGTTTTGAAATAAATTAAATCGATGCATTAAATTATCAAAACTTATTATCATATATTGATTATAAACAATCTAAATTTTTAAGTAAATTAACATCTATTTGACACTTGACAAGAGATGAAAATACTTACTTTTTGGTTTCTTTCTTAGCATCATCACACTCGAGTGGAGTAAGAGCATGACTTGCTAAGAGCCATGATTTTTATGAAGGTTATGTATAGTCATAACAATGTGAGAATAATGAATTAGGAAGAATGCTTGAGTTACTGGCTAAGCACAATTCTTTGAATCGAGTGTTGAATGAAATCTATTCTTTTTTAGACGGATTAGAAATTGAATTCTCGGTGAAGATGACAGTAGGGACGATTGCTTCCATCCCTACGAAAAAAGACGCTAAATTCATACTTCTAGTTCGTAGATACTTTAGGAGGAGTTTGTTCATAAATTGAATATATCATGTAAACATAATACGAGATTATGATATAACCTAAAACTAAGTTGCTCATATATCCCTTTACTAATTAATATAAGTTTACTGTTATTACCTTTGTTGAAGTCTAGCTCTTGTTTCTAGGATCACAAAGTCATGATTAAGTTATTTGATGGCTTGGCTTGTCGGATTATCTTGATGTTGGACGGAACTCAAGTAATTTTATAAAAGACGGTTCACCGCGAAATGTTAATCTTTTCCTGATCTTCGTGAAGTAAAACTCTAGCTATATGGGCTAGCGCGCAAAGGCTTTCTCCGAAAGGGGCTTGTTTCTTCAAGCTTTACGCAACCTATACAAGGTGCTGCTCGATTTCTCTCAGCCGCTAGTGGTTTATGCAGTGATTGGCATTCATACATGCTCCTTCCTCGTCCCCCTCATCCAAAGGTGATATTTGGACGTTGTTGTGACGCTTTGGTTATGAAGGTTGTCGGGGTCTAGGCTTATGGATGGATTCAGTCAATAAAAATCTCTTAAACTCAATCAATATCAATAACATGTAGTGACTAGTTATAATCGCTAATATTAGGTATTTGGTCCTTGCATTTTTAAGTGTCTTTGCTCTTAATTTGTATCCTTTTTTTATTTATGCCTAAACGGTTTTAAACTGTATCAATCCAAACCAAACATAGTAACGGTTTGGACCGAAATTGTTACATTTCTAATTTTAAAAAATCCGAACTGTATCGAACTGCTAAAATTTTAACTGTTTAAATTTAAATATTATCAATATTCGTATTCGAACCACACCATACCCACCTTTAATGGCACAATTAGGACATTTAATTATTTTTTCCCCTCTGTATTTCTAATACAAGGAATTTAATTTGAAGTTTGCAAAATGTCACTAGTTAGCTAGCTAGCTTTGTTAATTTCTTTGACTAATTGTTCATCACGTGCGCGGCACATAACGATCGAAAGAGGTCAAAGTAGCTTGTGCCATGCAGTATTCACAAGATGTGTATGGCGGACATGCAATTTATTAATTTGGGCCGCCTACTCATTACGTATCATAATCATGCACATTGTGTGGTTCAATTTGAAGCATCAATTTTTAATAATGAAAGACCTAATTAACGGTCAATTGAGCATTACAGCTAACAAATATAAAAGATCCACATACGTAATATATATACATTATATTTTAGACAATATTTGCATCACACGTTATTAGTACCTCTTCATATTCGTATCACGCTTGTTATTAGTACCTCTTCATATTCGTATCACGCTTTTGATTTATCAAATTATTTTTGTACGTATATTATAATCAGAACTCTTTATCCTATAAAGAATCATACCAAAATCATTTCCATAAAAAATTAATAAGATTAGAAATCATTTAGTTATATATTTATATATATCAAATAAATTAATTATTTTGATTTCAATTAAAATCATCATAACGAACAGTATATTTAATTGATATATATATATATATGACTAAACGATCTATAATCGTGTTTATTTTTTTTTACAAAGATGATATTTACATGATGTTTTGTAAAATGAATGATTTTGATTATCTATTATTATAAAGTCAAGAAGCTCAAAAGACTTCATTAAAATATTTTGACAAAAATACCCTTTGAATTATTTAATAGTTAAAGATATAATAGTAAAATAAAATATTAAATTCATAATTAAAAAATAATAATTTGTTAATGGAAAGAGTAGGGAAAAAGAAAAGGATAGTGACTTAGGTAGTTAATACTCTTATTTTATCTAAAAAAGTAAATTTATCTATGTATTTTATTTTATTATTATTATTTAAATAAAAAAATTAGCATTCACATTAGCTGGTGTTAGAAGTCGAGTATCTCAATTAATATAAAGTCAAAAGACTAATAAGTTTCACCAAAAATTTCAAACAAAAATAAAATTTTTAAATTATTTAATAGTTAAAGAAATATAAAAATATATATAAAAATAATTTGATAAATTGAAAATGTGGTATGAGAAAGTACCATAGGAGTGAGATATAAGTATTGTTCTTATATTTTTTTATAATAAACTTTCAGACAATTTCGTGCATTTTTTTTAAATTACAACGGAGGAGGAATTTCAGAAAATTTTCATACAATATATTATCGAGATTCAAATTTGAGACTAATTATCTATAAATTAATATTATATAACCAACTGAATTATATTCACTTGAACAATTTCGTCCATAATTAAATCGAATCGAATTTGTGTCTCCATATTACTTCATAAGATATTCCTTCACTTTCCTTAGAAATAAAATTGAGCATGTAATTTATATTGTGGGTTTATTTTTCTCTTGAATCACATGAAGACTTACCTAACAATTAAGACCGTGAGTTAATGTACCAATCTTTTCAAGTGTAAAGTGGATGGATGCAAAATCTTGTACCATAATCGAGTACCCATATCATTCAAAAATATTACAGATGTTTTGATGAGAAAATAAGAAAAGATCGATGATGATCGTATCTTTCCACGTGGGTGAGGATCGGAGGTGTTGGAACATGAAGGCAGATATAGAGCATGGCCTTTTCTTAGTAGAAACTGAGCTTTTGACATCCGGCAGAGAGAGAGAGAGAGAGGGAGAGAGAGAAATGAATAATGAAAAGGAAAAGGAAAAGGAGGAATATATGAAGAGGAGTCAACTTAGAGGAAGAAAGCACTGGGCTCGAGAGTGAGAGGGACACAATAATTGGGACTTCCACATCTCTATCCACTACTTCCCTTCAATTTTTTTCTTCTTCTCCAATTCTTCTCTACACATTTAGGCTACATTTCGTAAATCGTATAAATTTTTTAACAAAATAGTGTAATACAAAATTAATATTTAGTGTCACAAGTACTTATGGGATGTATTTAATTAGGATATTTAAATGTTTTTTTTTAAATTTTAAAAATACTATAAACTAGTATGAACATTTGGGAATTATCCAATATTTATTTATTTTTAATCCAATACTGGACTCTCGCTTTATTTGAACAACTTCAGTAGATATATAATAACAAATTTTGGTGCACATCGTGATTTCTCCATTTTGTTCTCTATTCTTACAATGATTTCTTTTATCTGAACATAATAGTTGAACCTATCACCTCATCATCATCATTTTCAGTCACATATTCAGCAACACCCACACTTATTACCTTTTCTTCTGTTGAAATTGATCACACCTTAGAATTTATCTATTGAATGCTTTTGAATATTTTGGAGGCTTTGGAGTTGTTCCAAGGTGATTTTGAAATTTTCCGGAATTCTACTTGATTTTTTAGAAAATATGATATTACTATGAAGTTTTTGCCACTAAAAGCTGAAGAACATTTTTGGTGACTAAAAACTTGAGGAACACTACCGCAAAAATGAGCAAAAGTGACGATTTCTCAAGAAACAAAATTCTGCAAAATAATGCAAAAAAAGAAAAGCACTAAAATAAAGACTTTTTGGCCACCTTTTGAGGCACGTTTCTTCAAATTAATTTTTACTATAGGATTAACCATTTGTATAAAAAATCGGAGTCTATTTGGAGAAAATGTTATCTAAAGAAGGGGACGTTCCTAAGAAAAATATCTTATTAGATTCTCAAGTAAATCCCTCAACTTGAGTCTATACATTTTCGACTTATCATATGTATATTCCTAATATTTAATCTCACCAAATCCACAACTTAACAAGTCCTTAACAAATAAAATCTAATTGAATACCTCAAGAAAAGTTTTGACATTTTTAATAACATTAAAAATCTTAATTGAATACAACATGATTTTTTAAAAGTCTTATAAAATATTTAAATGTCTTAATTGAATACTCCTGTATTTTTAAAGTCTTTTAAAATATTTAAATGTTATAATTGAATACAACCTCCTAATTAATATGGTTGAGAATATTTATATAGTTCACGTCTATTAAAATAATACTCTTAATTTTTTTTGTATTAAATAATCGGATAACTAATAATAATAATAATAATAAATAGTAATAATAATATCAATAATTAATTAAAATTAAATTAAAATACATAATTAATATTTAAAATATAAATATTTCTTATTAACTAGTATAATATAAACTGATTAGTATAATATAGTCATCATTTTAATCCAGTAGAGCACAAAATACCCGACTGAATAGACAGTGTATCCAACTGAAAAAGTCAGTATGATATGACATACCAAACGAAACTTTAGGGTATATTTGGCTGAGTAACTTTAAATTCCATAGAATATAGGAAAAAATAATTTAAAGTGAAGAATTTCAAAGTGTTAAGGAATTTGCAAATGATTAGATACAGACATATAGCTAAAATTTGTAAGTTCCATTTATGGGGTGTTACTTTAGAAATCTCTTGTTTAGTGGTTTATTATGTTCATGTGGTGTATGTGTTTCTTTACTAATTGCTTAACTACTTACAATGACCATATATTTCTTTGTGTGTGTTTATTTGTAATATAACCTAAATTTTATGAGATTTCAAGTTTCATGGAATTTAAGAAAAATTAGTTAAAAATGAGGAATTTCAAAGTTCCAATGAGTTTGCAAATGATTAGATGTAATACATATAGCTGAAATTTGTAAGCCCCGCCTAGAGAAGTATTACTTTGAAAATCCTTTGTTTAGTGGATTCTTATGCTCATATGGTCCACGTGCTTCCTTATTACTTGCTTAACTACCAATTTACAATGCTGATACTTTTTTATTTTTAGTGCATTTTTTTGTAATATAACCTAAAATTCATGGAACTTCGAAGTTCCTCTTCCAAGCTTACCCTTAAAGTTTGTATAATGTACTTAATTATTATTTTATGTCAAATTTAACGACCCGAAAATTCAACAAAATATAATCTCGCGAAGTTTGACTGTAAATTGATGCTTTTACCCTTGTAGGTCAAAAGTTAGATTTTTCTTAGAGTACTTTTTGGACACTTCTTAAGGACCGTTACATAGGTTTCTGAGTCCTAAATCCGTAAATAGGCAGCATGTCGAAATCGGAGTTTGGACAAACTCGTTATAGGTCTAGAGCAGAAATTCGGGGACAAAGCTTAGGAAGGGAAATTTTGTAATTTGGCAATTGAGGAGTATTTGTTGGCCCACTAGGCCGGTGACAGGTGTCACCATCCAGGGAGGATTAGTGGCACTTCTCGCTTGCACCGTGTGTGTTGTGTTGCAACTGAAAATCAAACAACCAATCCTTTCAACCATTCAACTCGGGAGCAGAAAAGAAAATGAGAGGGAAAGAGAGAAGAAAGTAAAAAGAAAAAAAATTAAAGAAGAGAAAGGAGGAAGAAAACCAGAGAGCACAACATGACCCAAAAAAGATTCACGTTGCTGGAAACCTTTTTCTAGACCTGGACCTTTGAATAGAAGATTCCTAAGACGTGTACGAACTTAAATGGACTAAGACTTGAAGGATTTGGATGTCGAAAGTGCTCGGGGCGAAGAGTTGAAAGTTGGTCGAGAGTCGAAGGATAGGCTTTTGATTTTGAGGTGAGTTCTTCGTGTTTTGAACCCATAGAACTTTTCCTAGGATTATTTAGAAGCATTTTGATGCTTGTAACAAGAGAATCAGACATGAAATGAAGAAGCTTGAGGCGGGCCGAGTTGTTCAGGTCGGGACCCGTTGTAGGGAATTGCGACCTGGCTGGGGATCGAAGATGATTAGCTTTACGACTGCAAGGCAGGCACATGAGGCCCAGTCGCAGGAGCTTGGGTGACACATGGGGGCGTGTGCCATGTCGCCTCGAATTTTGATCAACACGTATTTTTATGTAATCGATATAATGTACATTTTGGCGCAGGTTTCGAGGACATCGTTTCAGGTAGTTTTACATGTCTAAAGTGTTTTGTTTATGCTATAAGTACATATTTTACCCCGCTAATTAGGGGATTATATTTGGAGGTTAATTGGGACGTTAGTGACCCTTGATGGTGATTTTTGACATGCCAAATAGCTTCTGGGACTTCAGATGAGCGTACAACTCGGAACTGAGTTGCTTGGATATACTGTAAGTGGATATTTGTTTTATAAATTATGATGCATGCATAGTTAAATGTTTTAAATTATTTATTGCATGGGTTTGATTGCAATGGGTTGACTTAATGATTCTAATTGTGTTTGATGATTTTCAAATTTGACTAGTTTTGGACACGAATTGTACAGTATTGTGAAAATGGTGTTTTGGGCTTGGATCCAGTTCAAAAATGTTTTTGACTTGGAATTTGAGTCAAGATTTTGTTTCAAAGTAAAGTTTTAGATTTAATCCATGAACTGTGTACCACTATTGTTGTGATAAGTTGGCAGATGGTCGAAACTAGGGGCGTTTCCCAGACGACTGAAGCTTGGGTGATTGTTCCCCAACAACCAAAGTTAGGGATGTTTCCTAGATAACTGATGCTCGAGGTAATTGTTTTCCCATACAGCCGAAGACTAGGGGTGTTTTCTAGATAGCTGTAGCTCGAGGTTATTATTATTGTGCTTGTTCCCAGACAGCCAAACTTCGAGGTTGTTTTCCTAGACGGCTAATGCTCTGGAAAGTCGATGGTTGGTTATTGATATTGGCATCCAGGTTTTGTCATATGATTTGATAAACAACGATTTTCAGGGAAATATGGGCCACAAGCTTTTGGTTATATTTTTTATGATTTGTGGATCTCATGGATTATCATTTGATTTGAATTGAAATCTGGTGGTTTTGTTTTATTTTATGCATGCATGTTTTAAAAATGGAGGATAAGAATTTATTTTCTCAAAAATGTATTTTAAAATATTTATTTTTGTCCACTCGTAATGTAATGATTTTGTTGATCTTCCAGGCAGTTGTAGAGAGATCGGGGTTGATCCAGGAATGGAGGCATGAACAGAATACAAGATGAATATGTTCACTATGTATGAGTGATGAGTTTAAATTTCAGGACCCATCCTGATTTCACCCCTAAAACCGAGGTAGATTCTGCTCCCGTCTGACACTCCGACACGCACAAAAGTAACTCACTCTAAACCACCAAAGTACATAGTCAGACGCATGAGAAACTATATGAAACATCCCGAAGTCAAAGGTTTATAGAGCATAGTACTAAATACAAAAGAAAGAAAACCGATAAACTAGATACACGCACACGGAAAATTTAAACCACTCCGGGGTCGCTCTCGTAACTTCTATGCCTCCGACGCTGCCTCGACGTCACAACCCCGCACGAGCTCCACGACCTGGAGGGCAATTTAAAACAGAAGGTGTGAGTGGACCATAAATAAGAAAAGAATTTCCGAAAACCATTTCATAACAAAACCAGGGTTTTAGCCCTCCGTTTTAAAATCACATGCATAACCCAGTGATCAAAACAGTTATAAATCACGTAAAGATCATCATAAAAACATTTACTGAATCATTATAAAAACAGTTATAGAACTCATATCATAAGCATCATCAAACTGTATCATAAAACATAAATACCAAGCCATCATCATCCGATCAAACCTGCTGGACCTATCCGAGTCTTTAAACTCCCGAGTCTTTAAACTCAATCCAGGCCTCAATAATATCCGAGTCTTTAAACTTCCGAGTCTTTAAACTCAACAGGCCTACGGGGAAATATCAATATATTCGAGTCTTTAAACTCAATCCGGGCCCATCCCCCGTCAAATATAATCCGGGTCTTTAAACCCAATAATCAGATCCAGCAAATCCAATCAAAACCGTTTGAAAACCATTTCTCAATCCACATCCAAACCCGAATCCGAAATCACCGGCCCGAAGTCATTCCGGCGTCCAGAATCGTCATTCCGAACCCAAATCCGGAATTCCACTTTTCAACTTTAAAACCAAATCTCGATTTTCGAAATCCGATTCTAAAACCGAAAACCTTGATCATCGAAATCATATTCCAAAATCCATTGATAATCATTGAAAAATTGTAACGACCCGTCCCGGAATTCGAGATTAGATTTGTAACTAATCACGATTAACGGGGTTAATCGGTGATTAGTTGGGTGAATTCGGACGAACGGTGCAAAATGACCGTTTTGCCCCTAGTCGTGGGTAAAATGTTGACTTTTAGTTCGGACAGTCAAACGGATTTTGACCGATGACCGTGACGTAGTCTGGGACGTCACGAGTTCATAGACAGGTGGCACGTTCGATTCCGACATTCGTGGTGGAAGTTATGACGTTCGGAAGTTCAGGGTCATTTCCGTAATTTAGACGAAATAAGGGAAAATGTTGACTTTTTGATCGGGGGGTCCGATGGCCGGGGACCGAGGACCGTTAGGAAGGTCTTGATACCCCGAGTACAACAACGGGCGGCACGCTTGAAACGGACATCGGATGACCAAGTTACGGCTCACGGAAGGAGAGGGGCAATTTGGTAATTTGCCAACTGAGGGCATTTTGGTCATTTGCACGGTGGTACTGTTCACCACCGTGGGAGACAACCTGCACAGCCGCATGCGGGACTTTGCTTAACAGAGCTTGGGCATTGTTTAATCTTCCCAAGGAATTGTTTATCCAGTTAGTGACATTGGGGGGAGATTGTTCAGCATTATGGGCTAAGTGGAGCCTGGGGACTGTGTAGCACACAGAGCACGGGCGGATTCCTCTAATGCCGGGTAAGGTTGGAAATGGAACCCAGGGTTGGACGAATTGTTTATGCAGGGAGTGAGGGAACCGTGACAGAGGTCAGTGCACAGTGTGTTGGTGGAGGTGATGTGCAGGGGACAATTGCACAGTGAGCTGTGCGGGTACATTTTGAAATGGAAAAACAGAGACTGGAGAGCCATTGGCTTTTCGACCTCCCCAATTTCGGTCTGGGAGGAAATGAGAGCTGGGGAGGAATGAGAGAAACAGAGAGACGTTTGGAGAGGAAAACGTGGGGACTGGGTGAAGAGTATGCACTGGAACCCGAAACTCGCTTCTGGGCAAATTCGATTTCGAATTTGAATTGTAGGCCAGCCCAAACCCAATTGAGGCTCGAATGAACTTTCTGAGGCCTTAGCTTGTCGATCCAGAACGGTTGTTGCAAGCTTCGAAACTCCGGGAGCGGTGGACGTGACAGGACCCGTCCCAATCCCACTGGGACCACCCGGGGACGTGCCCCGCTCCCGTCTGACAATGACTCTAAACATACCAAAATTACCCTTAAATAAAAACCGAAAACTTAAATAGATAGATAACGTACAACCACAGTGTTTAAAGCGATACTGTCAGACAAGGGAAAGTAAAATACAACATGTGAGCACACTAGTCAGAGTACATTTATTCGATGCTCAACCTACCCACAAGTGGGTGTAGAGGTGCACAGCTAGGCAAACTAAACCTCTGCCTCCTCCTCCGGGTCCTCCTCCTCTATTTCCGTGTCAGGGTCTGGAGGGGTCAGTAAAACAAGGGTGAGTGGGCCAAAAATAACAGTTTAGAAATCAATTTAATAATAAAATAATCATAAGGTTTTACCCCTCCGTTTTCCAAATCTTGCATGTAGTGAAAATATAATATTATAATGAAATCATAACAAATAAACCACAATAATAACCGAAAGGTGAAACTAACATATCAGTGCACTGTAAAACCCAACCAAAATGATGTCACGGTTCTAAGGCTACGCGTTGCCACTCAGGGTCTCACACCCGAGACTCTCTAGGTACATCAGCTCCCGGTATCCCGGTCACTGCCCGAGGTATATAAACATGCCTTCCTGAGAGTAAGCAGCCCAACGGGGGGCAACTCCACTCAGTCAGAGCCCCGTGACTACTTCAGGGTCCACCCAGGCCAACGACCCTCCCTGGAGGAGACAATATACACAGGTAGGAAAGTACAGTCCAATAACAGTATAGTTTACTCTATGTCCCCCGGACATCCCAAACAAAATCCACATATAATCCAGACGGGTCTCATGCCCAAAACATTGTAATAACATATACAAGCAGTTTATAAGACTCATCAGTGGAAATAGTAAAACAGTTTATGCATGCAAGCCTTTTATAAATCAAACAGCCCACTCACACTCGGTCCTTGCTGCTCAACGATCTCTATAAACCTGTATTATTATTCCTGAGGGTTACTTAAGGATCCTATAATATCAATACCAAGACCCTAGAACAGATCCGCCTCAAAAACGCATCTCGGGCACTATTCCCGGTGCTTCAAACCCCATTTTGACTAACATAACGATCTCCGATCGACACACAACCACCTCCATTGGATCCGTATCGTCGAAACCTTGAAAATGGTACTGGCCCCACCAAAATCACTGTTCACACGCGCCCCCACGCGCCTGGTCAACGCTGCTACAGTACTACTGACGTCAGCAGTGACGTCATGCTGACGTCATCACTGACGCTTGTCAGGTGACACGTGGCATGTTCTGATTGGTCACTAGTCTGACAATATCTAACAGGATGACGTCATCATGACGTCAGAAGTGACGTCAGCATGATGACGTCATCATGCTACAGTACCGGGTCAGACCCGTTTGATTGGAACCGGGTCGCCGTCGACCCACGGCTTGACCCGATTCAACCGTACAATTCCGGCCACCATTTTCGACGGGGTTCATCCCTATAGGGTCGTCTAGGTCTGTTCTATGGTTCTACAACCTCAAACTAGAAAGAAAACGGGAGAAAACTCACCAGTTCGTCGTTGAAACTCACGGCCAAGGTCCGATCGTCTTCTCCGGTGATCCACGCCGTGTCCGTCGTCCAAACCGGTCCTGATCAACTCGTCTCTCACCCTAGGACATTTCTAACATCACACAATCAATTTCCTAGCACTAAAACACGTTGGTTCGAAACAGGGGATCAAAACGGGTTCTCGGGTTTTCGACCTTACTGCCGCCGTGTCGCCGCCGCAGGCCGCGCCGTTGTCCAATTAAGCTCATGGGGTCCTCACGGTGCAGACTGGAGCTTCCCCTGCGTCGAGGTGGTGTGGTTGTCCCGGTTTGCTTATTGGACCCGTTTTCTTGGTGTTTCGGGTCGTGTTTTTGGACGGGATTTCGGACGGGAAAAACGGGCTGGTGGTTGCCGGTGTTGCACGGTGGTGGTGAGCAGATGATGGTGGTGTTGTGGGTGGTCGTCTGGTGTGATAAGGATGGCTGGTTTGATCGCCTTGGTCGAGAGAAAATGGAAGAAGAAGCACGGGTTGTGGGGGGGCTGTATGTGTGTGTTTGTAAGAAAAAGGCAGAGATGATCGTGCATGAATAAGGGAAACAGATGAGAATGAAGGGCCAGGATGCATTTTGGGCAGAAATCCAATGGCTGGAAACAAATGGAGGGAAAAATAAATAATATAAAAATAGATTAAATAGTGTAAGTTGCTTTATGGGAATAGTGTAGGCTTGGATGGGTGACACTTGTCACCAATCCACTGGTTGGATTTAAATATTAGGTTGGCACGGATTCCCGTAATAAATTATTATTTTATCCGTTGTTCTCGGTTCGTAAATTCCGCTAAAACGCTTCCTTGACCATAACTTCTTCATACGAACTCCGATTTCGGCGTGCCACCTGTCTACGGATTCGTGACGTCCCGACCTACGTCATAGTCATGGGTCAAAGTCCAAATTGTTTCCCGGGTCAAAAGTCAAAGTTTCCCCCCTTCAGGGGCAAAATAGTCTTTTTACATTAAATATTATTATTCTCGGTTCGGGTCGTTACAGGACGGAAGTCACGGGTGGCCGGAAAACCGAGCATAGTGTTCGTGCAAATGGAGGTTAGTCTTCGTGAAATTGAATCCTAAATTATCCTTACCGTAGTGCTATGATGCTGGACGACCGACTAATCGAAGACTTCCTTGGCTTTTAATCAAACTCAGACGAGGAACTCGACTTTGGGAACTTGGGTTGAGTCGAGTTGGTTCGAGGTCATGACGACTGATATGAACAGTGCAGATCCCTAATTCGAATGGTGGCGAAGCTATTGGTGTGTTCAATCGTTCAAAATGATGGCGAATTGAGGGGCTGCTAACCGGGTCCTCGCGTGGGTGGAACGGCCCGTATGTCAGTGAGTCGGGTGAAGCTGGTGACCGTTGGGGTTACTGTAGCTGGCGCGTGAGTGTCACGCGCAGCCGCTTGCGGCGGCGCGTGACGGCGCGTGAGGCCAATTTTCGAGGTAGGCCCAACATGACTTTTGTCCTATACGTTGTAACGAACATTTTAACGTTGGTTTCGGATTTTTCGGACGCCGTTTCGACGTTGTTTCGAGGGTCCGAAGATTTATGTTACGTTTGTAATTAACGATTAATTCCCGGAAAATTATGGGAAATTAGTATGTTGTTATTTGACACCTTAATGACCCGGGGATGTCTTCTCGGATAGGATTCGGATTTTCTGGAAATGTCGGAAATCACGGAACCGCGTGCGGCACGAAACCGAGCCTTTTTGGACGGTGTGTGGTGGACGTTGCTTTCAAAATTTAATGCATGCATCAATTATTTCTATGATTTTTATGATTATGATTATAAGTTGTGATTGATTTCGATTTCCGTATTTTTACGTATTCGATTTCCGTAGTTATACGTATTTTAACTTTATATGCGAAATTACACGTATTTCGAGGCTATGGTTACTTTTGTGCTTAATAATGGTTTAATAAAAGAGTTTATATGAAATGGGTGTATGATGATTTAAGAAAGTTGTGTATGATTGTGAGTGCAATTTACGGGTGGACACGGTTTTCGAGGTTTTTGCGGTTTTGCACGTTTTACGAGATTTGAGTTTATTGTGATTTGATCACTGTTTGATGTTTGAATTTGGGAATGTGAATTGAGGTTTGCGATTTCGAGGATTTTAAATTGGATTTTGAGTATGCTTGACTAGACCGGGATTTTGGTGATTATGGTCGTGGTTTTGATGCCCGGATAATGTGGTTTGAGAATTGAAGTGATTTCAAGGAATTAAAATGGCTTTTGGAAAAGATGATTTCTGGTTTGGTGCTTGGGGCAGAAAAGTAACTTGGAGTAACGAGTTTTTAGTTTTCGGAAATTTAAAGTGGATTCTTGGTTTGGGTTCGGGATGATGCTTCCGGATGCCGACTTACAGAATCATTATTGCGAATTCGAATTCGGGAATGAAAAAGGATTTAATAAAGTGATTTGGTCTGTTTTTGCATGCCCCGTGTTTCATGATGATTTGATTATGTTTGTAAAGTATGATTTGGGGAAAATGAATGTGGAATTTCGGACCATGGGTCCTGTTGTGAAAAATGTGATTTTGGGATGGATCCCACGTGGTCGTGATTGATGAACTGTTTTGGGGTTTAAAGACCCGCTGAAAACTGCTTTGGGTTTGAAGACCCGTTGTTGTGTTTGAAAACTGTTTTGGGTTAAAAAACCCGGTGCTATTACTGGAGCACGTTTTGAGTTTAAAGACTCGGTTAATTGATGACGGGGGCGGGCCCTTATTGAGTTTAAAGACTCGTGAGTTTAAAGACTCGGTTATTGTGATACCCCCGAGGCTTATTGATTCTGTTTTGAGTTTAAAGACTCGTTGAAATCCTGGGAAGGCCTGATGATGCGCATGGTTTTGAGTTTAAAGACTCGGGCGCACTTGATATCCAGCAAACTGATTGATTATGATTCATTGATATTCTCGGATGATTGGGGGTGTTGGGCAGTGACCCGGTTTATATGGTTGATGGATTGGTTGATGTTGTAACGACCCGTCCCGAATATCGGGATTTAATAATATTTAATTGTGACTTACTAATCTGGGATTAGTTGGGCGATTTCGGACGAATTGTGCAAAATGACCGTTTTGCCCCTGGGCATGGGCAAAACGTTGACTTTTAATTTGGATGGTCAAATGGACTTTGACCGATGACCATGACGTAGTTCGGGACGTCACGAGTTCATAGACAGGTGGCACGTTCGATTCCGACGTTCGTGGTGAAAGTTATGATGTACGGAAGTGCAAGGGCATTTTCGTAATTTGGACGCTATAGGGGGAAATGTTGACTTTTTGATCGGGGGGGTCCGATGGCCGAGGACCGAGGACCGTTAGGAAGGTCTCGATGCCCTGAGTTCGTAGACAGGCAGCACGCATCAATCGGGGTCCGTATGACCGAGTTACGGGTCAGGATGCGTGAGGGGCATTTTGGTAATTTTTTGCACAAGGGCAGAATTGTAATTTCACACGGGGTACTGTTGGATTGATCAGCCGTGAAGTGGCATACTTTGTGCGATCGATCCCATGGTTTGTTTATCAATTAATGGACTGTTATTGGGGCAGCTTTGGATTGTGGTTGCACTTGTGAGGAGCTGGCAACTGATTGCACTCACATGGACACTGATTTTTAATGGTTTCGGGTCTGTGCAGGGAAGCTTTACACAGTGGGACTGCGTGGTGCTCTGGGGCACTTTTAACGGCTGTATTGGATTAATTGAATGATGAGTGAGTTGTGAGGACCATTCTGAGTTGTTTGGCTGTCGAATTGGAGAGAAAAACCGTGAGAAACCATTTCGGGTTCTTGGAGGGAAAACTCAGAATTTGATTTCTGAGCATTGTTGGACCAAACCATGGACGTGTTTAGCTTTCTGGGAGTGTCTGGAGCTCAGCCGTATCAATTTCGAAGGGAACCAGCCACGGCTAAGCTGGGACGGTGGCCACTGTTTTCAGGGAAAACACAGTGCTGTGGATGACGACTTCCAGGTGAGCTCTTGTTCAATTGGTTGTGGTTTTGGGTTCGTTTGAGTCCAAGCATACTTCATGTGAAGTTAATTTGGAAATAGACTTGAGTTGGGTGAATTACTAAGGACGACCCGTTTTGCTGTTCGAGCTTGGGTTGGTTGATTTAATCCATGTCGAGGTTGGATATTGACACAGAACTGAAATTGTTTGGTTAATGATTGTTATAGGATCAAGAACGGATTGAATTGATGTCGAATTGGGTGTGATTGAACCGGATCCTATCGCGGGCTTTCCAACCCGTTTACCAGACAAACGGGTGAAGATGGTGACTGTAGCAGTCACTGTAGCAGGCGCGTGGCTTTCACGCGCAGCCACTCACGGCGGCGCGTGGGCACGAATCTCGAGGTGAGGCCAACATGACTTTTGTCCTATACAATGTAACGAACATTTTGAGATTGGTTTCGTGTCGATCAGACACCGTTTCGATATTGTTCGGGATGTCCGAAGGTTTTAAATCGAGTTTAAAAATACTTAAAAATTCGGGAAAATTACAGGACTTGAATAGGATGTTAATGATGAGGTTAGTGATCCTCTAATGTGATTTGAACAGGATTGGGAGTCCCGGTGATAGTGGTGTGGCCCGGGAAGGCCTATGGCACGCGTATCGAGGCGCTTGGTTAAACGGTCTGTGAGTGGACATTGGTTTTATAAATTCGATGCATGCATAACTGTTTCATGATTTTTATAATTGTGATTATATGATTTATGTTGGATATCAGTGAATTTATATGTTTTCACGCATTTCGAGGCGAATTACGTGTTTGCACGTGAATCGAGGTTTTCTGGATTTGCACTGATTTCCATAAATGTGGTTGGATATGATTTCATGAAACGGTTACGGATTTGTTAAAATGAATCGGGCCAGGGGTCCAGTTAACTTATGAATCGGGCCAGGGGCCCAGTTGACTTATGAAATCGGGCCAGGGGACCAATTGATTTATATATGCGATTTCGGGTCGGGGACCCTAAAATGGAATTAAATAAATGATTTTGGATTTGATTCAACTATTTGGAATTATGACGGTTTTATGGAAATTCGGGGCAGGGCCCTTGTGATATTTTGGAAATGAATAATTGAATGTGTTCCATAAAACCATCTCGATATGAGGATATTTATATCCTGGTCTCCTCCAAGTGTCGGGGACACTGGAGAAGTCACGGTGCATTGCCTGCGAGGGCTCATTGTACGGAGCTACCAGACCGTATAGTGATCCAGGAGCAGGATTGCTAGACGTCATGGACGTCAGACATCGGGGATGTCAGAGATATGGACCCGGTGAGACCCCGGGCAGCACGCGTTGCTTAATACCTGAGATATGACGTCTGGAACGTCAAGCGTTTAGGACGCTAGGCATCGGGGATGCTGGAGATGGAAAAATAATAAATGAATATTACTGGATTGATGAAATAACTCTTGGATTGACTTTTGGAATTTGAAACCATGCTTTGGTTTCCGGGCTAAGGCCCTAATGGTTATTTCTAAATAAATATGGGATTATTGGTTTTGGTGCATGCATATGATTTTACTGAGGGGCATAAATGTCTTATAAATGTTTTAAGCAGACTTGTTTATTTTCGTCCACTCACAGCTTTTGTTTTTAATGCCCTTCAGGTTGATTCCAGATACGACTGCAGCAGAGACTTGAGCATCGCACACCTCCTCCATCGATCCTTACGCACTCTGGAAGCCCGTTTGGGCAATGGAAATCGGTTATCCCTTGTCTGACGCCTCTTGTCAGACGGGAGCACGTCACATTCCATGGTAATCCCGGGGGGATTGGGATGGGTCGTGTCAGATGTCGTATACTTGGATTTGGATTTTGTGGTTTTGGGCTGTGGCCCTGTGTTTATAACTGCGGGCTATGACCCGAAGATTTAGAAAAAGGAAAATGATTTTGATTCTCATATACTGATTTCTTATGTTGAAATGTTAACCGATTGCGAAATGATTTTTGTATGCATGCATTGGTTTTTACTTGGAGGGTAAAAAACGTCTTTCCGTAACTGTTTTATGAACTGAATTCTTTTCGTCCACTCACACCTTTTGGTTTTATTGACCCTCCAGGTCGTGGCGCGTTGTTCGAGGCTGTACGAGGGGCGGAGGCATGAGTATGTACGTGTGGCTATCCCTGGTTTGGCAAGTACTGAGGGTAACTTGGGGTTTTTCAGTCATCTTGCCAGACGGGAGCAGGACCGGGCACGAGTATCGATGCCCCTTTCGGGGGCGGTCCTGACAAAAATCATTTATCATTTGAAATCCTGAAACTATAACATCAAAATCCAGAATCAAAACTTTTCTCGTAAAACGTGCCATACACCGTATTTCCTCGAAAAACGTGCAATTAGGTAAAACCAACTTAGCATATTCAATCATCATGAAATCACATATAAAACCATAAAACAAGTAATTAAAAGCAGTTTTGCATGCTCAGTTATAGAGAAGGGGTCTACTCACAGTTACCAGCACGTCACTCGCGCCCCGTACGTCCCGTACGTTCCTCAGCTTCCTCGGGAAGTTCCGATCCTGTCACAAGTCACCAAAGTACGTTACTAACACGTCTACGAAGGTTCACCTAATTTTCCCCAAAAATCCTCGGATCCTAAACGTAACGAACTGGAACCTTAAACCTTCACCTTCGCGGAACTAACCTCAAACGACCTCCGATTAACCCGAAACTAATTCCAATAGACTCGACATAACACCTAGACCAAAAACTATGTTGACCGTTTCCCCAACCGTCGCTGCATGCGCCCCCACGCGCCGCCCAAAGTGGCTGCGCGTGGGCCTCACGCGCCTGCACACAGGAACACTGTTCACCGTCGTCTACCTCGGGTGAACCGGTATGAACCGGCGTTCCCGGTTCTCCGCCGTCCGTCCACCAATTCGACTCCTTTCTTCACCATCTTCATCGTCCTGTCCTAAGCCATCCAGTCCCCTCACTCAAACACCTCGACACAGTCCCTATATCATCGTCCTTAACTCGAAGGAAAACCCGATCATTCCCCTATTCTTCCTCCCGGCCAACCAGCCACTCCCCCGTCACGGAAACCACCGTAGACGGTTCTTAGGACCTCACTGAGTCTCACCCAACTCACCAAAACTCTCGACTCGTCCTCTAAACCCACGACTTTCCCTTTGAAAATCACGGCAAAACAGAGTATAGGAACGGGATTAGGAAATTACCTGCAGCCGTCCACCACCGTGCTCGCCGCGGTGTTCCCTGAAGTCCACAGAGCTACCCTAGCCTCCTCTCGAACCCAAATCGACTAGCACACGGCCACACCACCACCAATGTCCACGGCCCTCTCTGTTTTTTTTTTTTTTCTGGTTTTCCCCGTGAGCTCACTCTTCCTCCTCACTCACTCACGGTCACATAACCCACTCCTCAACTCTCCCTTAACCTCTGTTTAATCTCACCAGGTCACAACTCTCACACACTCACTCAATCGGTCACAAGCACCACCGCCTCACCTCTCGGTCTCTGTTTTTCTTCTCAAATACACGAGTACGCCCCCAATTATTTGGACCGTGTAAAATCCTGGAAGCCACTAGAACTTCCCCACGTGTCACCATCCCAAAGTCCCTCTCACAGTATCTCAATCTCAGCCGTCCACTTGTCCCAATCTGTTGCACAAATCCCCAGACAACCAAAAGACCAAAATGCCCCTCTTTTTAATCCAGAATTACGATAATGACACTACCTTTCTAGACTCGTAACTCACACATCCTAATTCCGATGAATACGTGCCGTCTGTCGTTGTACTCAGGACGACGAGATCTACCGAACTGTCCTAGGTCAACGTGTCAAAACCCGGTTATACGAAAAGTCAACTTTCCCCCTATTTTAGCCAAATTACGAAAGTGCCCTCAACCTTCCGAACATCATAACTTCCTCCTCGGATGTCGGAATCAGGCGTGCCACCTGTCTACGGATTCATGACGTCACGAACTACGTCACAGTCATCGGTCAAAATCCATTTGACCGCCCGAACTAAAAGTCAACAATTTGCCCGAACTAGGGGCAAAATCGTCATTCTACGCTATCAGACCTATCGTAACCGACTAACCACCAATTAAGCTCACTAATCTCATCTTAAACACGGTCTTAACCCTACTTCCCGGGACGGGTCGTTACATTAAATGCTTGAAATTTCTTTAAAAATATTAAAAATTGAAAAAACATAATTTTTTTTGTGTGTGTAAATATGAATTATGAGAGTTTTTCTATAGTTTTCGCCATAAATCTCGAATTTATTGGACTAGCCCTAACGTTGAACGTTTGTTGGTATCGTCAATAAAACATATTTAATAGTTGAATTAGCATTACATTTTCAATTTTAACTAAAAAAATGTGCTCGATCGTCCACTTCTCGAATAATTACGCACATTAAGTTTATCACTAAACAAAATTTGTTTAATTATTTTTTGAAGTATTGATCTTGAAAAATCCTTTTCGTATTGCATCTACATCTCAAATCAACTAGGATATAGACCGATCTCTTCACATACTTCATATATAGATATATATATATATATATATATCTATATATATCTATATATATATCTATATATATACAATGAGAAAGATCGATAAAATAAGCAACCAAGATACCGAAGATTTTCCTCAATTGGTTTCACTACTATGAGATCGATGTAGTTCAAACTCAATTCAATTCTCTCCCTCAAATAATTTGATTGGAGAAGATCGAGTTGGTATTGGTAGTAAAGCAAGCCAGCAGACCCCATGGCCTCGGCCCTCGGGTCCCTAGTCTACTTTTTACCTTATTTTTGGGGAAATTTTTTGACTAAAAACGGGGCTTAATGAATGTGATTTTTTTAAAAAGTACACATAACCATTGATGGATAATTAACTGGATATATAATATGAAGCCTTTTCTTTTACTGATTAAAGTTCAAATGTAAATAAATCTCTCTCTCGATCACTCTCTCTCTCTCTCTCGATCACACTCAGCAAGAAAGAAGATGGGGAGTCCACAGTCAAGGTCAGCGTACGGCGCGACTACGGCTAAGGCGGCCGGAATCCGTACTTTTTTAATTTGATTATAATTCAAATCCAATTATTAGTGAGCACTAATTTGGGGGGTTCACGTGTTTGTTTTTCATAAAAAGCCACTTTTATTTATTTATTTATATATATATATATATTACTAATGACTAGTAACCTACCTTTTGGTCAAATGCTTTAGGCTGCTTCCAACCTAAATTTCAACTTTCAAACTCATTGTAATTTGTAATTAACCCATGATTAACTCATTGTAATGTGTAATTACAAATATTTTAATGATTAACCCATGATTTACTGTGGAAGGAGGTAAAGAGCTCTCTTACGGTGCAGTGAATATTGTGGGTTGATGGATGTCATTGCAAATGATAAGAGTTTTTATTTTTATTTTTTCAAATTCTCTAATCAAAAATATTTTACTACGTACTATTATGGATGAGGGTCCTTGTACGTGGCAAACTAATTTTTATTTCTCGATGAAGGTCGGGACTTATTCTGTAACTCTTTAATCTTATAGCTAGTGTTACTTAGTAAGTAAATATATCATAAGTGGAAGAGTGATTAAGCGCGCTTTAGGGTACCACGAGTGATGAGTATTTTACAATAAAAATGATGGATATATTCTCATCATGGTCTTTAGGAATTAAAACCGGGACTTTTTTATGTGGGTTCTCTTGTTCGTAGTTGTCATGTTTTGTCATGAGCTCTGTTTCATGAGATTATTTGAGATGTAAGTTAGATTCTTACTTTTTTAGGGAATGCCCTTTGTAAACTTGTAATGTTATTTTTTTTAATGCTACTTTTTGGCTTATAAAAAAAAAACTGATACTTTTTATTAAACGATCATATTAGAGATTGTTTATAGAGATGATTCCATGGATACATTCATCTGATAGAATCATTATATGATAGATGATCCCTCATTATTGAATTTCATAGTGTGATATGAAACATCATACGGTGATTCCAATGGATGAATGCATCGATGGAATTAATTCCAGATAATTTATTACGTTCAAATAGAAGCAATTTGTGGAAAAAAAACATCGTTGACTTACCCACGATTAAATTATCATATTAGTGATAGTTTACGAAGATAATTGCATGGATGCATTCCATATATTATTTTCATAGTACTGATAATTTATGGAGATGATTCCATAGATGCTTTTATCTAATAGAATCATCGTATCAAAATATCATATTAAATTTATGGATTTATTTTTTCAAATTCTCTAATGAAAAACCTTGTATTACTATTATGGAGGAGGGTCTTTCTTGATTGGCAACTGATTATTATGCACCTTGTATTACTATTATTTGCACCATGAGTAAGTAAGCAAGTAGCATTACTTAGTAAGTAAATATATCATACGAGAGAGAGTGATTAAGGCTTCTTTGTGTGCACCATGAGTAATGAGTGCTTTACAATAAAGATGGGCAAACTCATCATAATCCTTAAGAATTAAAATTGAGACTTTCTACTAACTTATTAACAATTTACGGAGATAGTTTTTTTGATGCATTCAACTAATAGAATCACCATATAATAATTGATTCTCTCACTGTTGAATTTCAAGTTGCGATATCAAATATCAGATGGTGATTTCAATTGATGAATCCATCGATGAAATTATTTCCTGATAATTTATTGTTTTATTAAAATAATAATAGTATATAAATTTAATAAAACTTTAAGAGGTTTTAATTTTTAAGTAATTGAAAATGAGAAAGATACCCTTCAATCAAGCGACCCTAGAAAACACAAAGTATTGAATCGATTATAAATTATTGTTTTATGTACCACTATTGTATTCGTTGCTAGCACATGTACACATTATAGATTTTAAAACTAAGCTCTTTTATATATATATGATTCACCTTTGTGCTTCAATATTGATATTTTATTTTTAATTTATTAATTATCTGGTATCAGCTTTGTGTCTCATTTGCAGGTGCACATATATTTTTGTGCAAAAAGCACTATTCATTCCACTGCAATGCAAACAGTTGCGCTACTACCAAAAAACGTCATGCACCAAAAAGCAATCACAGTAGATTTGAAACACAAGTCACACGAAAACAAATACATATACATATATATATATATATATTAATTTTATGGAGAAATTAGTAGACATTTCATAAATTAGGAATATAATCGGTTAAATTTTTTTTGGGTAAATAGACTCTGAAAATTAGAATCCAACAACAACCGAAAAATAAACAGGATTAAAAGATGTTCGTTTTGCCACCGGATTGAAATGCTAATTAAAAAAAGGGTAATTTCCACCGAAACTTTTATACAAGAGAAAAAAAAGGGGGTTACACACCTATAAACAGTCTCTCCAGTAGCCGCCGATCCGGTTCAAGCTCCCTATACTAGTGGTTGGGGTAGTTGTAGCTGCCAATAATCTGCAAGCAGAAATTAGACCAAGTACCAGTCTACCAAAACCAGCGAAAAAGAAGAAAATAACCAAAAGGAGGGGAAGTGGGAGGGGAAGCGCGAAAAAAAGGGCAGTAGACAGAGGTCTTGTGGGGCAGAGGTGCTTAGGTATACACCAAAAGATAGAAGATCAGAAGACGACCCCGACCCCAAATCTATTAGAGGCTGGGTTACATCAGAGAGAGGAGAGAGCGAATATATTAGAATTTATAAAATAAATTGTGTCTGTTTTTCTCATTTAGGCAATGGATAAATCCCATGTATTGAATTACCTGCAACTCTTTAGTTTGGATCTCCAGTAAGAGCTAATGGTAGTCAAATAATAGCAACGGTTAGCATATATATATAATTTTATAAAGTGCGTCTCTACCTAAATTGTTACGGATATTAACATATAAATGTGAATAGTTTTTCTTTTCTTGTCTATATTCATCTCATCTGTTGAAATTTTAATTTAATTTAATTTTTTATTATTTTATCATAAAATATCAATTTTTAAATCAAAAAGTATATACCGATATTCAATTTATTAATGTCGTGGTTATTAAAACTTTCATCCATTTATTACATTTATTGTTATTCAAGAGTTGATGAGGTAAATATCTTTTTTTAAAAAAATATTCAGAACCCCTTTGAACTCATTTTTAGTCAATAAATTGGTGTCTTCGTGCAAATTCTATAACCACTAGGGAACTTTTAAATCAAGATACGAAAAACATGGGTAGAATTCGAACTCATGACCAAAGGTTTATCAAGCATAGTCCAGCTCGTCATTTCACCACTCACCTACGCCTTGGTAGGTAATCAGGTAAATATCATTAACACTCTCTAAAGCCTAGTCAGTCTAGCTCTATTAGTAAGAGCCTTGATTTGCAGACCAATGATTTCAAATTATAATTCAAATGACATAATGTGTGGTAAAAATTCTCTTTGCCCTATAAATTCCTCTCAAAAAGAAAACATCATCTGAAAATAAGCGTGAGTATTATTACTATTTTTAACATGTGTAATTTAATTTTCAACCAACCTATATTTATTTATTGAATCAACTGACTATCGATAACTTATATGTTAGGTTCTCCTTTCGGATAAAATTTTATTCTAATGATTAATCGAGAACCCTTTTTTATCATACGATCAGTCAAATCAAAACTAAAATAATATAGGAGATTATAAACATTTTCCTAAAGTTAAGGTGTTGGTAATAATAAAAAGCACTCATACTTATAAGCACCCTATATAACCAATTGCCAACCATCGTAATAGCATTCGAATTAAATTTCTTTGAAAAAACAACCTCATTACACACAACTTAGTAAAAGTTTATATATGTATGAGAATCAAATCAAAAGTAATGATCCCCAATGCGAAGTACTTATAATTTTACTTGCAAATTTTTTTTTTTTTAATATGTGGACACATATGAAATTCTTAATGTCTTTACCTCAAAATGGATAATAAGATTGAGTACGGGGAGATGTTAATGATTCCCATTACCTATTTTAATTTTTTATATACTATAAAAAAAGGAGAAATATAGTGATTTATTATTATAAATCAAATTGTTATCATACAAATCAGAAAGTGATGAAATATTATATTTTAATGAGTGAAATCTTTTTCGAAAATGAAGAAGAATAGTTAATTTATTTTGTAATGAATCGAATCTCTCAGTAAATGAGTTTTGAGAGAGTAACAAGAAGAGAAAGAGATGTTGAGAAAATTGGAAAAAAAAACAAGGACATTTTAGTAATCAATTAATTTTTAGTTTGCTTGGTAATGTTTAGTAAACAATAAAAATGAAAATCATTCCAATTATATATAGTATCATTATTCACTTCTCCGATTACCCATTTATCCGATAGACCTACCTTACCAGATAACACTGACGATTTAATCGGGTGTTTGGTATTTTACTGGATTATAATGCCGATTATATTATACTGGTCGAATTATATTATAGTAGTTGATACAAAATACTTATATATTAAATATTAATTATGTATGTTATTATTATTTATCTAATAATTATTTATTATTTATATCATTATTAGTATTTATTAAATTATTATTAATTGTTAATTCATTTTTATATTATTATTATTTATAATTTTTAAGATTACTAGTCATTCGACTATTTAATACGTACAATTTTGATGATATTATTTTAGCGTGACTGGACCGTATAAAGACATTCAACCATATTAACTTATACGATAATTATTTAATTTAACTGTTACCAAACATTGATTTCGTATTATATTATTTAGTTTATTAACGTTGAAAAATGTACAATTAGACCAGATTTGTTTGAAAAATAGGATTTGATGCCTGCTGGCATATAGCCAACATAGATCTGGATCGATGTCCTACAGTTCATAGGAACACCGCTTGTAGCCTAATTCTGTTAAATATTAACATCAAAAGATGTTGACCTTAGTGTAATTAAATTCCGGTACTGTAAAAAAACACTAAACGATTCTGTAATTAGTCAATCATAAAATGATTACCTGAAGAATTTTTAGTGGAATACGAGGCATCCGTCGAGAAAACAATACAGCCACCGCCCTAGATTTTCGTAAATCTTGAAATTACGTTTCCTCACAAAATTGTTTTTTTATTCAGTTTTTATTATTATTATTTTTTTTAGGATTTCTTTGAAATTTGTTGGATTATGTCACGGGCAGACTATCACTTAAAATATTATATTTTTTTGCAAAGTACACGTGGATCATGCAGAGTGGTTCACATTAGAACTGCCGAAATTCGTTGAAAATAAATTACAGAGTTTTAAATATTACTTGTTGATAATACTACATTATTACATCGGCTTGCTCGGTTTGGAGTTTATTTGATTTTGAGATCCTCCTCTTATGCGCCTTGATGATTACAAGCGTGGTTAGATTGCGTTTAATATTATTTTTTCATGGACAATACTTGCATTTTAGTCTGGTGTTATCTTTTTAAAAAATTTTAATTGTTTTTATACATTTATGATATATCATCATCTAAATCATTTTTCATTTAAATCATCGTGTCAAGATCACATTCGGAAAAAAAAAAATCGTTTCGTCATTTATATACATTAAATTGACGATTTACTATAATAGTCTTAGTTCTTATCAAAATCGTTAATTTATTTAATACATATCAATTACTGAACTACATCCAATCTTATTAATTTTTTTACAGAGATGATCTTAATATAATAATTTAGAAAATAAATAATTTTGATTATAATATATGTAAAAAAAATTCGATAATTGAAAGGATGATACGAGAAAGATGGTATGAGATACAAATATTTTCTTTTTTTTTATTGGAATAAATGTCGTAACAAAAACTTAATAATGCTACCTCGTATATTTGAATTTACTTTTCTTTTATGCAAACTTCATACATATGAAGTAAAAGTTACGTTATATAATCGAGATGATTAGTACATTAGAAATACTTATCATCACGTGCCATAACCTTCATTCTTTAATCGACTAGCGTATATAATTTTTCGTAAACAATATTAAAAGTTTATTAAAAAATTAAGTATATCGTATTAGAGAATAAATCAACAATATTATTCTTTAGGGTAAACGGTGGGATACAAATGGGTAAAATAAGAAAAGAAAAAGAATGTTAATTATAGGGATTGGTCAGAGAAAGTGGTAAGCGGGTTTTCCGGTGCGAATAAGCAAAAGCTGAAGAATGGACACGTGGAGGCAGCATAGCCGTTGAGTGGTGGTGGTCGATCGATGAGGCCCATTGAAACTGGAAGTAGGACTTGCAGAAGGAAGTGGCTAGCTGCAGGGACAGATAAATATTTTTTTTGTTCCCTGCTCTCTTACTCATCACTCCATCTCCCAGTCCCTCAGACACAGTCGATCACACAAAACAGAGAAGAGAGAGAAGAAAAGAGAGAAGAAAAGAGAGAGATAGAGCGAGAGACAGAGAGAGAATGGCAAGCTGGGGCAGTTGTCTTAAATGAGGAAGGCGCAGTAGGAGCAGTAGCAGAGTGGGGTGCAGTTTCCATGGCGGCGCTTGCAGGGCTCTAATTCCGTGTCATTTATTATTATTGGCGCTTCGAACCGCGACACACAAATCAATTTTTCTTTTTTTAAAAAAAAAGAAAAAGAAAAATTCACCTTCCAATTACTCACCGTACCAAAACCCAACAAATTAGTTTTTAGTTTTTACCCTAATATTCCAAGCAACCAGTTGAAGATTTTGATGATATGGATTTGTACCCAAAATTAAGATCATCAGAGAAATGGCAGGGTTGTTTTGCTTAGGTGGGAGAGATCAAGGGCCGACAAGCAGCAGCAGCAAACGAGAAGGAGAGGACGATCATCATCAGAGAAGAGTGGAGTCGGCGGCGGGGGGACGAGGCGGAGGAGGAGGTGGTGGAAGCTTGTATTTGTACAGATCAGCAGACGAGGGACGACAGACAGAGATCTACAACAAGGGTTTTGAAATATGGCCGTCGCAGTACGCCCACCAGCACCACAATTTGAACTACTACTCGTTTGGAGTGGATCCTAGTTACAACAACAGAAGACATTCCGACAACAACAACCACCACCACCAGAACGACGTCGTGTCGGCTGATGATCTGTCATCCGGGTTGAGGCTGGCGGTGATGAGAGGAGGAGGAGGGTTTGGATTAGGCGGTGGGTCCAGCGGTAGCAGCAGCGGCATGAATTGCCAAGACTGCGGAAACCAAGCTAAGAAGGACTGCCCTCATATGAGGTGCCGGACCTGCTGCAAGAGCAGAGGGTTTCAGTGCCAAACCCACGTGAAGAGCACGTGGGTTCCCGCGGCCAAACGGCGTGAGAGACAGGAACAATTCTCCGCCTTGCAGCAACAGCAAAATCATCAACAACAACAAAATCAACAGTTACAGTTCCGAGGAGAGAACCCCAAAAGGCAGAGAGAGAATCAAGGGGCGGGCTCTCTCGCCTGCGTTCGCTTGCCTTCCAACACGTCAGGTAATCTTGTACTTTTCAATGCAAACAAATTTAATCACACCAATCTTTTTCTTTATAATCGATCGGAACTTTTCGAATCTCAATATTATTAAGTTAGAGCAAGAATTTGTAAGGGAGATCTTGAAAAAAAAAATTTGAATCTTGCATCAATATCTCATATAGATTGTTTGCGTGTGAGGAAGTTTCAGTCCACCCAATCTCTCCTGCTTTTTTTTTTTTTTTTTCTTTTGCTCTTTTACTGTTTGTTAGTAAACCTGACGAAACAAAGTCCCATGAAAATCGGTTCCTGTTTTCTTTTTCTTTTTTCCTTTTATTTTTTTTCTGAGGATAACTACGAACTTTTTACTTATTTTCGTACCTTGTTGTGGTGGAGGACATACACTAGGGTTAGAGCTGGCCGCGCAATTTCCGCCGGAAGTGAGTTCACCGGCGGTGTTCCGGTGCGTAAAAGTGAGTGCAATGGACGAACCAGATGAGCAGTACGCGTATCAGACGGCTGTAAACATCGGAGGGCATGTGTTCAAGGGTCTTTTATACGATCAAGGCCCCGATGGCCAATATTACCCAACGGGAGGAGGAGGTGAAAGCTCATCAGCTGGCCGTGGGACTTCGCAAGACCAACATCACGACGGAGGAGGAGGAGGAGCAGCAGCAACTCATCCTCATCATCAGCAGCAGCATAATCTCGTAACAGTAGCAGCCACCGCCGGCGGATCCAGCCACGGCGCCAACCCATCTACAACGCTGCTTGACCCCTCATTGTTTCCAACTCCTCTCAACGCTTTCATGGCTGGTACGCAAATCTTCCCACCTCCAAGGTCTTAGAAAAAAAAAAAGCACAAAGAAAAAAGCTAATATTAGCTTCATCACTAGTTCGAGCTGATTATGATTAAAACTGTTGTTCCCAGAGTTCTGTTAACATTTTTCTCTCAGTAGTTTCGGATTTCCTAGAGTAGAAGAAGGAAGGCCACCTAGGAATTATTTATTTAAGTGGAGAATTGAAGAGGATGGTATTGTTGTTTTTTTTTTTTTTTCCGAATTTCAGTTCTGATTTTCGTGCTTTTGATGATAACTCTCTTCTTGTCGATGATGATGATGACTCATTAATCTAAATTGGAAATATTAATCCAATAACCCATTTGTTTTTCCTTTGTTTTTGGATGTGGTTGGTTGTGCGGCAGGCATTTGGATATGTTCACATAAAAAATTTAGAAATGTTTAATGTTTAATTTGTTGACCAGCTTCATATTATAGATTACTTCTCCTATAAATCGATGAGTATATACATCTGAGTGATATTGAATGCCCTTTTATGAGTGGTGGAGAACTGCAAGCTTTTTTTTTTCTTTCCCTTTTATCCGTTCCCTTGCCGGATGAACGACCTAGGTTTCGTGTTTGGTTACCCAAACAGCAATATTCTTCGTAATACAAGTATATATATATATATCTCCAATCGTATCCAAAACGAAATCGCTATTACAAAACGAGAATAGTGCAAGAATTGTGATACAGATAACGTAATCAGATATATTTATCACAGCCGATTGGCAGTATTCTCGATTTCGAATTCTCTTTTATCTTATGCGTAGCGTATGTGTAGGCTAGGTATGAGCAGAAATGCATTAATCATTTCGCTACGTAAATGGATAATTAGAAGGGCATTTATGCCAATTGCTTCGCTGCAAAACTGGGAAATTTAGGCAGTAGAAATAGACAAGGAAGAATGTGACATATCCATGGGATTTATATATATATATATATATATATATATATATATATATGCAGCTAGCTAGCTTGCTTGATTAATTAAAATGACGATGGAGATTTAGCTGATAATGTTCAATGCCGCAGAAAGTCTCAAAATATGTGCATGTGATATGTTATATATATTTGTGAATTATAAGGGGAAGATTAATTAGAGATATGTATATAGGGCGAGGTACAAATAGCATGCACCATCTCTAGGATCTTTAATGGCGCTTCGTCTAGACTGCTACATTTGGTGCTTACGAAAGGAACATCAAGCTTACCCAAAATTACCCTAATTTTGTAATTTCTCTGACCCTTAACATGTGCTACGTACCCTCAAACCTACCGGCCATACTCATCCATATCTTATATAGCTACTTAATTGCATTTCTGATTAATGTCGACCGTCAATATAACACAATATTAATTCGGTTTTGTTTGTATTTTATCCCTTGATTATGGGGTATTTTATGTTAATTAAGCGCATGCAATATATAATAATCATGCATATATATAATTAGAACTATATATGTAGTAGCTGGAGAACGATGAACGGTTAAGATTCTGTAAACATACATAGCTTATGTTTTCTTAGGGCATCATATAGGGTATCATGATGGAACGGCCGGCCGGCTTCGATCTAGGACCTCTTGCCGTCCCGGAAGATTGTTTTCCGGTGGCAAATGACGTTGTTTAATTATACGTACGTACGGACTCATGCTTATTAATTAGTGCGGTGATGTTGAATGCATAGGTTCGGAATCTAGATGTAAATGGTAGACAGAAAAGAATTCTTTTGCAATTGTTAATTTGCAGGGTGATGAAAGCAGGGATGACATGATCGATATGATGAGTATGTTAATTTCAAGAATTTAGTATTTGATGTTGAATCTCCGATCCATTCACACAGACATAACGTAGCAAAAAGTTATGGTTTTTGGTATTTTCTTCAAAAAGATAAGAGGCTAGATTGAGTAATTGTCATTTTCTTAGACATATAGCTTAATTATATGCTCTAATGGGTCGTCGCACTTTTTCCATATTAATATTTTTGATGATGGAGAAAGATAAGACAATATCTATTAAATTGTATACCATTTAAAGAAATTATATAAACTAGATTAATAAAGCAGATGGAAATGATTATATAGAGCAATCACCCACTCTCCCGTAGCTCACTGATTATATATAAAGAGCTTGCGCTTGCCTGTGCGTTTCATAAATCGTGAGTTCGATTCTTTCTTATTAAGATCATATCAAGATTTCAGCAGAATATCGTGACGCTGAGTTAATGTCCTAATTTTTTTCAGTTTTTACCGGATAAAAATGAGTTCACTATATTGGTAATATAATAACATAATTAGTTAATTAACAAATGAAAATATATTTTATCTGTTGCCTTTGGTGAACGGACATATATATATATATGTATATATATGTGTGCGCGCACATAGATTTGGAGGGGGTAATCAAGGAACTTTTTACACTGAAATTCATATTGGATCGAGTGACTGATCGATCAACATTCAGTCACGGGAGATCAAATTGATCAAACGCTGTGTTTTTCTTTCAGTCAGTCATGTTAATCAACTGATCGCATCCCAATTTCCAGATCAAACTAACTTGTCTTTTACTCTATATGTCAAGAAATCAAGACGAACCCTCTGAAATCCATCAGTTTATCATTTGACCGGTCATGAGAAATCATCTGTGGTTTCAATGAGTGGCCCTTACTTTAATTAGCTCAGCAAAATGATGAAAAACCAAAACAATCTTGCCCCCTTGCATGTTTTTGTGATTTAAATTAATATATAAATTATAATTTAATATTTGAATTATTCGATATTCTAATTACAAAAAAATTATATTTAATTAATTTAAAGCTATATATATTTATATTCAAAAGGCAGTCAAGTACGAGAGGGTTTTTTTTTCTTTCTTTTTTAATTTTTTTTATACCCATAACTCTCCTAAGAAGAAGCCGACCTTCAGACTTATCCTTACTTCGTAAATCAGGATCTATATGCAAACATTACAACTACTAAAAAAAATTAAGTTAGGACTCGACGAGTATAAGTATGATTTGAACTCATAATCATAAACTTATCAAGCAAGCATGATCTAGCTTGTTCATTCAAACATTACAACTACTAAAAAAAAATTATATTATGTCCTGACGAGTATGAGTAGGATTTGAACTTAAAATCATAAACTTATCAGGTAAGCGTGATCTAGCTCGTCCATGCAAACATTATAACTACTAAAAAAAATTAAATTAGAACTCGACAAGAATGAGTAGAATTTGAACTCATAATCATAAACTTATCAAGTAGGTATGATCTAACTCGTTCATGCAAACATTATACCTACTAAAAAAAATTAAATTATGACTCGATGAGTATAAGTAGAATTTAAACTCATAATCATAAACTTATCAAGTAAGTATGATCTAACTCGTTCTTCCGTTTATAATAAGAGAAAAGGTTTTCGCACTTGATCAGCTTGTTCACTTGGAGTCGGGGGACGTAGGCAAGGCTGCAGGGCTACGTGACTTGACTTCCCCAATCTCGTACGACGTAAATATAATTATATATATATATTATATTCGAAAAAGAAATTATAATAGAGTCAATTTCTCACCATACTAAAAAATTCTACTCACGTCACTCTCTTTGCCTACGATATTACAGCTAGCGTACATGATCCAGCTAACCCTAGAGGAATAATGCTATACGTTGAATTAGGGTTTCTAATAAGAATGTAAACAGTATTTTTTTTTGTTTTTTGAAGATTTTATCAACCAGATCGATGCACTACGTGGTGTCACTTTATCAACAATTTGACCTAATTAGTTTCAAAACGGGGAGATACGACCAAATTTTGTTTGTTTTTATAATGAATAATCTGGTAAGGGTTGGTCAAGACATCAAGAGTCAAAGGTATTTGGAACCTACGTGGTGTCGTTTTCTCAAGTACACGACTCTGATCGATCACCCAAATTAATTCGATTTATTGGGAATAATTATGAATTGATGAAATGATCGAAACAGTGTTTTTGGTACAGTGATAACCCGAGGCCCTCCAGCTGGGAAGTTGAATAAGCTGGAGGTTTATCGATGGAAGGGGTCTCGTGTTTGAATTTTTGAATTCTCTGAGTGTCTCTCTTTCATGTATATTGTCTTGTTGCAGTACTCGACTGGATTGGACTGCACTGCATTGCACTGCACCGCTTGTGAACTTTATTATTGTACAGCGAATATGGTATATATAAATATAGGAACCGTAATTTGGTATGTAGGACAACTATAAGCAATCAAATCATCCTTATTTTCTGGCTTTGGATCATAATTATATAACCTAGCGCACTATTCAGATCGTCAGAATCAGACAACACAGAGTCCTGTTTAATACTAATAAGTGGAGCGGTGCATGGGGTCTATCAAAATCTATGCATTATGGATTACTGATTAGTACTTTCTCTAATTAGCTAAACGTGTATATTTGTATATATACACACACATATGTAACAGATTTGATCACTTTTCTTATGTATTTTAAATTATTTTTTGTTAAATAAAAAATGCATTAAGAGAACAAGCCCAAGAATAATCGAGTCAAAGGGCTCACAACAAACTGGCAAGGATGCCAAGAGCAAACCTACAAAGAGGAAGCAAAAGAGAACAGCAAAGAGCCAAGTGACTCATAGCAAACTAACAGCAATGTTAGGAGCAAATAACAAAGAAAAAAGACAGAGAAGAAAAATGTTACACATAAGGAACATTTCACGCCCTCGCAGACTGAGCATTAGAAAGGAAATGCAAAAAGTCTATTATTTCTCTCAATTCACACACAATAAGTCGAGACAACCATAGCTAATTTTCTGGCAACCTTTGCCAAAGATTTTCCCCTCCAGAGTAGCAGCTACACTAATAGGGGTAGGCCAAGACGATGAACTCCACACAATACCTGCAATTTCTATTAAAGGCCTCCAAATCACAGCACTAAAAGAGCACTTGCAGAACAAATGATCATGGGTCTTAACATCCACCCACACAAAAGACACGCGATGGAAGAAAGGTTAGAGTAGTAGACAATACGATCCAAAGTAGAGAGTTTAGACTAGATAGCCAACCAGAGAACAAAGCTAGACTTGAGAATAGCAGCATGAAACCACACAATATGGGACCAAGGGCACACTCGACCAATCATCCTAATTTTATTCCATAAAGAAAAGGCAAAATACCAGTCATTAGCGGATGTATTCCACACGAACTTATTAGGGGATGGAAAGCTAACTAGGCAAGAGGAGTTGTCCAACTGGATAAGTATGAGATCATGATTACTAAAACAAAGGACCAAACCATCACCCATTGACCATAACCGATGACGAAACGGGCTTTCAAGTGGATACCAGAAACCTACACAATATAGAGTTACCACACTTATCAAGAAGATAACCCAAATGAATCCAGCAATCAAACCAAACAAAAATGTCATCGAAATTGCCAAATTTTTGAAAGGTTTTATAATACCACGCATGGCCAAGAACGATCGCCATTTCTTATCCCATCTTACACGAAGGTTATTACCACCCAGAGCAAACAAATACCAAATGACTATTGCCATTAAAGTAATACTCTAAAGAGCAATAGTACTGCGGATACCCAACCATCCCTCATGCTTTGGCATATACACCCGCTTCCATGCCACGTTGGCATGATAGGATCCAAAAACATACTCAGACCAGAGGAACTGACGAAAGATACGCTTAATATCTCTACAAACCCGCTTAGGTATAAAAAGATGGGAAGTCTAAAAGACAATCGTACTACACCAAGACATGTTGACTAAAGGCAACGGGCCAGCAATGAAAAGCGCACAATGCGCAAAGAAAAGTTGAACTCAAAAATAGATTAAAAGGGGAAGTTATGAGAAGGAGACCCAAATGGAAACAACAAAAAGGTCAGTCGGCAAGAACACACTGGGCACAATTAGCCCAGGAACCTAGCTTTCAGGGAGATTCCAAGCTCTCACAATTTGAAAATTACTGATATTCATCCTCTAAGACAAATTACACAACCTCAAATGAATCATATCAATAATCAACTTAAAAACAATAGAGGAAGAACTTTGACTATTAATGAAAATGAAAATACGGTTATTACATTCCTTCCAAATGCAGTAGATTATAACAGCTAGTGCAAGTTTGTTGATGGTAACATGAAGGGACGTGCCGCATCATAAAATAACAATGGCATCTACAAAGGAGGGCCATGGAGAATCCCTCCAAAGCACACCACATGTTAACAATACATGACACCAGATTCCACCACACAAATGACAATGAAAAAATAGATAGTAATGAGATTCTTGCTCACTATTACAAAGAACACATAAGCCATTAATCCTATCGTTGAAACGAACAATTCGGTCAAAAGTAACCGGGCACCTTAGAAGTGCGACAAAAAGAATCAATTATCTTGCACATCAAAAAATTAAGTTGATTTAAAAAATTATACGAAACTACGAGAGTTTAGAATTAAGTAAATTATTCTCGTGTGATGCTCGTTTACTAGTATATCAGCCTAGCTAAGTAGCTATCCCTCTGCCCCATGCACAAAATGGGCATGATTTTATGAGTTGTACGTAGCTGATTTGCTCATTCCTCCAAATCGATCCTTTCTAGACTTGTAGTTGTAGGTAGGTATAGATGGAAATTAAAATGAAAAGAAAACGTAGCCTAATAATAACCTTCATGACATGCTAGCTGCTGATCGAATTGATGATCAAGTGCCATAATTAACTATTAATAATTGTTAATTAGTTTAATTATTTGCGGGTAATTGTAATATTTAACGTATATAGATTGTCAGGTCTAGTAGTCTAGCGTTCAGAGTGATAGGCTGCGGCTCTGCGCATGCGATTTATATATGCCCTTCATTTAACTCTGCCTCCCGTCTTCACCGCCAATTCGATCGCCCTTTTTAGCTTGCCTTGTCCCGCCCTATCTGGTCCAAAAAACGCCTCGTCGTTTCTGCACTTAATATATGAATGTAGCTAGGTTTTGTGTTGCAGTCTGCTAATCCTTTGTGATTGTCTAGGCTATAGTTGGCATCATCCTCGATCTGACCCTGACTTCAAGGTTCTTATATCATTACGCATTTAAATATTTCCATTTCTACAGTTAATAAACTCATGGATTATAGCCAAATTTGAAAGCATTACGTCTTTTGTGTTTTTTTTTTTTTCATAAACGAGCACCTTGACTTAACTATCACCTATTGATTGTCACTGAGAGTATTTGCAACAAAGAACTTAAATTTAACTTCTTAACAAAATTAACAAAAAAATTATTCAAAAACATCAAAATGGGTCTGTAGCAGATTAAACAAATTGAACCTAAAATTTAATTTTTTTATTGGGACTAACTGCTAGTATCTAACCGTCTTTCGCTAGCTATTTCTTCGTCTTGTTTCTTTCTCCTCTCTCCTTCACCCTCTTCATCCTCTCTTATTCACAAACTATTTTCTTCATGCTCAATACTCATCATTATTTGCATTTATAAACTAAAATTTTTCGTGGATTACCGAAAAATAAAAAAAAATAAAAACGAATTTCTAATTTTTTTTGTTATTTGGTTGTTAATTGACTCGGACTTTTCGTATAGGTTTGTGAAAATTTTGATTCTTTTTTATATTTGAGAAATTAAGGTTTTTATGTTTTACCATAAATCACTGTGGTGACATTGAGTAAAATGATGTTCCTTACTTTCTTGAAGGCAAAAAATATCCTTCGCCACATATATCGTTTCCCAAACATGGACATAAAGTTTAGAGTTGTTACTCTCCTTTCCTTTTGAGATGAATTCTCATTTGAAGTTTTAGCTATTGTTTTGGCTCTAAATTCGTTATATCTAATTTTGATTCTTTCTGATATTTGAGAAATGAAGGTTTTTATATTTTACCATAAACCACGGTGGTAACATTGAGTTAAAATGATGTTCCTTACTTTCTTGAGGTGAAAAATATTTTTCGGCACATATATCGTCTCTCAAATAAGGACTTGAAGTTTCAGGTTGTTACTCTCATTTCCTCTTGAGATGAATTCCCATTTGAAATTTTAACTATTGTGTTTGGATTCGAATTCGTTATATTCAATTTTACCGTTAAAATGAACACACATATATATATATATATACTTGAACCGTTAAAAAACTAGTTATATATGTATTAAATTGTTCAAGTTATGTGATGGATCGATTTTGCACCTAAAATAAACATATTTATTTGGATCGTTAAAAAATTACGTTAAAAATTAGCTGTTGTAAGAAAATCATATATTTTTTTATATTCAAATTAGAAAAAAAAATGAATTTAATATTCAAATTTGGTGAAAATATGGAGAGACTAAAATGAATTAGCCGTTGTAAGAAAATTAATAACTTTTGGGTCATTTTAAGTTAAATTTGTTCAAAAATTTAGTTAGTCTGATATGGATGCTCTTAGCGAGTGTTTACTTAGGTGATATTTACTTATGGGTAATGAGAATCAAATCAATGAGAATAATTTTCATTACGGAGTACTCTAGCGTTTACTTACAAAATCCTATTTTTTTAACAGGTGAGCCATACATGGAAATCCTTAATATCATTATCCCATAATGGGTAATGAGTTTAACTATGGGGAGTTATTAGTGAATCACATTACTTATGATAAATTTAAGCATAACCTATGCATGTAAAAAAAAAAGACTGACAATTTACTTATTATTTTTTTTAAAACGGAGTTTTTCAGAAAATGAAGAAGAACACTTATTTATTCTTTGATGAATCAAATCTTTCAGTAAGTGGATTTTAGATAGTGATAAAAAAAAAGTGAACGAGAGCTTGAGAAAACTAGAATAAATAAAGTGCATTTTAGTGATAAATTAATTTTCATTCTGATTGATAATGATTAATAAACAAAACAATGAAAATCATTCTTATTAATGTTCTGATTATTTTTTCGTTAGTAAACACCTTATTTCGTTGGTAATCAATTAATTTTTAGTAGATTCCATTCAAATTTTTAACCGAGGGACGATGGAAGTAACAAAAACTGAAGTTTTAAAACAATTGTGAAAATTAGGATAAAATCCAGGGAATGTTGCTCCAAATTTTCCAATTTATTTATATGAAAATTACGATGTTCGTGCTTGTAAATTGGAAAATAGGTTCGCATAAGTGGTAACTGGGAGATTCAAACTCTGGTCTCTTGGATTATTAAAAAGAAGTACCAATTTTTATTAACTTAAAAGTAAAATAATTGAAACAAGTGATTTGATAAAAATTAGTACAGTAAACCGAAACTCTTAGACTTGTCAGAAGAAATTGAGTGAAATGGGTTTATTCTTATTTGTAAGAGCATCAACATCAGAATAGTTAAAATTTTGGACATATTTAATTTAAAATAATCAAAAAATTATTAATAAATAGTCAATTTTTACAAATACCAAAATCAGACTCTTTATATTTTCACCAATTTTTAATATTAAATTTATTTATTTTTTGGATTAGTTTTTGAGTTTAATGAATTTAATAAAAAAAAAATAAAGGAATTACTCAATCAAATTTCTAATTATTTATGAAAATTTCTACCGAGTTCAATTTTCTTGTTTTGAATTTTTTTTAAAAGTTTCTACTAATTATTCATTTATTGTATAGTTTTTGGATCTAAGTTCTCGAATAAATAAATGCTTTTCTAGCATTCGTGAACTTGACAAAAAATAAAATATAATAAAATAAAGAGTAAAAACCAAATTAAAATAATGTGTTAAAAGAAATTTTGAATAAACGTATTAATAAACATTTTAAAGAGCAAATAAAATAATGATCAACAAAAAGAAATTAAAAACAAAAGAAATTGATAGGAAAAAGATGTTAGAAGCTAAAAATCAAATGAAAAACATGAAAATGTAAAATTATCCTGAGTATCCATTATTTAACGATTAGTGAAACCCTTAAGAATGGATTTAAAAAACTTATTCGGCTATCCCTGCTATCCACTGGACAAAAATGCCTTCAATAGTAGTGGGCCCTATCTACTGGACAAAAATACATTCAATAGTAGTGGGCCTTGACCCATTGGTTGAGTTAATTCCAATGCGGAGGGGTTTCAGTATCAGGAATGGAAATCTGGGCCATCAAAATGTGATGGCCCATAATGACGTGTCCAATAGTCCAAGTCAATCAACGAAATGGAACAAAAACGTTTGTGCATCCGGAACCGGAGGGTGGGCGGAGAGCGACATGATTGCGACGCTGACAATCACAAGCGAACCGCATTGGAATTTGGAAGCGCAGGCGCAGGCGAAGTATTTTCATAAAACGCTGCGTTGCAGCTTCGCGCGTTTTCTGATATTCAATGAAAACCGCCAACTGGAATATTCATCAGCCAATAGTAGTAGAAGGTTTCATCAACTATGCACGTATTTGCGCCAAAACGACGCCGTGACAAATACGAATTGGCGTCTGGTACACCGCTCAGGAAATGTGCATATATAAATAAGAAACGAAAAAAGCTTGACGTTTGAAGAAGCAATTTGAGACCCTGAATCAGATTTGAGATATTTTTTCGGGAAAATGGCGTCGGAAGCGGGAGGAAGGTGTTGTCGGACGATGGATCTACTGCGATCAGAGCCAATGCAATTGGTGCAACTCATCATTCCGATGGAATCGTCTCGCCATGCTATCTCCTACCTCGGGGATCTTGGCCTTTTTCAATTCAAAGATGTCAGTCCCCTCTCATTCATCATTGTCGCGATTCGTTCATTTTTTGATTTTCTGTTCATTTTTTTTTTGTCGGAATTCTGTGATGTTTCAGCTTAATGCAGAAAAGAGCCCGTTCCAACCAACATATGCAATTCAGGTACGATTATTAATTTATTTTTCTTTGAATCACTGTATCAATTGCATACAATATGAATATGTTACTAGAAATTAATGCCTATAGAGTATAAATTTTAGTACTGGGAGGAAATCTTGACGAATGAATTTAGTTATGACTTTAAAATACATACATAATACATTGCTTGGAAAGCTGCGTTTATTCGCCATGTTTTCTGTGGCTCTTTGAATAGTTGGCAAAAAATATGGTTCATTATGAATTCTTTTGTTTGAATTTGAAACTTATGTGATATCAAATGTGTGCTTGTGTGTGATGCCATGCAGATAAAAAGATGTGGGGAAATGGCTCGCAGGTTACGTTTCTGTAAGGACCAAATGAAGAAGGCCGGCTTGTCACCCTCAACAATGTCTGCAACAGGCACTGATATTGATCTCGATAACTTGGAGGTAGTTTCAGGAGTTAACTTGAACTTTTGAGTTTTTGAATTATTTTGGGTTTATTGAATTATGTGTTTGTGGATGGGTGTTGTCAGGTTAAACTCGTTGACATCGAAGCTGAGCTAATAGAAATTAATCAGAACAATGAGCAGTTACAGCGCACTTACAGTGAGTTGTTAGAATATAAACTTGTACTGCAGAAGGTATAGCTTTTTTTACTGTATTGCATTCAGTTTTATAAGAGCATTATTTGCATTTTAGTTTGTTGTGGCAATGAGAAATTTTTTGTATCGACTCTATTATTGCAATTCTGTCTTATTATGTTTGAATATCACTTTACTGCATGTCTATTTTACTTCCTGATCATGGCATTGCTTTTCTTCTGTGTTCCATAAAGTTAAGTCGTTTTGTTTATTCGTTTCAGGCTGGCGAGTTTTTTTATTCAGCTCAAAGCAGTGCTGCAGCTAAGCAGAGAGAATTTGAAGTGCAACACAGTATTGAAGGATCCATTGAAAGTCCATTATTACTCGAACAAGTTCAGCTTTGTAGTTATCTATTTCATTTTTCGTTATTGATGAAATTCTATTTTTATTTGCCTTTGGCTAACGCTTAGGTTTTTTTTTTTGTTCCGGAAATGACGACAGACCCATCAAAGCATGTTAAGCTCGGATTTGCTAGTGGTCTTGTTCCTAGAGAAAAATTGATGGCGTTTGAAAGGATTCTGTTTCGGGCAACCAGGGGCAATATGTATCTGAAGCAATCTGTTGTCAATGACCCTATTGTCGATCCTGTGTCAGGAGAAAAGGTTAATACACTATAACTTAACATATTAATATTCATTTATATTTTTGTTTGTGCTGTGAGAATGCATGATAATTTACATCCAATTAGCTTTTTTCTTTTTCTTATTATTTTATTTTATTGCCACTCTAGGTTATTCCCAGTGTGGAAACTTTCTTCCTCTTATTTTACTTATGTATGGTTGTACTGCACACATGATTGCCCATTTTTTTGCATGCTGTATTTTTTTTTCTTCTTGTGTGTGAACATTATTAACTTAGTATGCAAATATATGCTAGATATCATTATCTTCCTGCAGGAAGGTTTACGACCTTTACCAGCACTTCTATCTCCTTTTTTTCTTCGTAATATTAACAAGTATTATATTACAGGTTGAGAAAAATGTATTTATCATCTTCTATTCCGGAGAAAGAGCAAAACATGAGATTCTGAAAATATGTGAAGTCTACGTCTTTATCAGTGAAATCAACTGCTTTAGGATACCACAGCTTGATTATGTACAGATTGAAATTTTCTTGTGTTAACCACTTGTATTTGAGAAACCTATATAGCTTGATAGTTTGTTTTATGTTTCTCATTTTTTCTTTCAATTGTTGATAATTTGATGGGGCTTCATGGTTGGAAGCCTCAATGCCCTTTAGCAACTATGAAATAAGGAATGTTTGCTCAAAGTGCATCTTTCATTAACCAGTTTCACAGTTGGATTTGTTATATGTATATGCTGTAATTTAGGGTTTCCTTGAATACAGAATCTATATGGTCCGAACATATAATCGCTAAATTATCAAATAAGTTGTGCTCAAATGAGATAAGCTGTAGTTTTTTTCTTCATCAATAGAAAGAGATAATAATAGCATTGTGGCTGAAATAGTGTAAATCTCAGTTGCTGAGAAAAAGCTCTCTGATCTTGGTGAAGTTAATAGAAGTAAACCATCAGTTTTTGAAGGATAGTCTTGATGATGGTCTGTCCATGTGCTAAACCTAAGCAAGCAGAACAAACGGTTGGTGAATGTCCCAATTATATTTTACTGGTTATGTATAGCTGATATGATACAACATTTTGCAATGGTCTTTAGGTTCATTTTGCAATGGCCTTTAGGTTCATTTTGCAATGGCCACAGTAATATTCTCTTTTGTCGAATAGTCACCTTAATTACTGAAACTAAGTCAGTGTGCAATCTGAATTTTGAATTCCACAAACACTTCAATTTCTAGGTGTCTGCACAAATTTCAGAGTTGAAGGTTACCATAGATGCTGGGATGTTGCATAGGAGCAGCTTATTACAGACAATTGGCCATCAATATGAACAATGGAACCTTCTGGTTTGTTATTCCAAAGCTTATAACATTGTCAATTTGTTCCTCTTCATGTTTATATGAATTCACTCATACCCATCCACGTTTTAATTGGTCATGGTTGCAGTATCTAGTTTTGTTTTGTCATTGAGTTTTTTCCTTCATGACTTGGTAGGTGAAGAAGGAGAAATCCATTTACCACACGGTTAAACATGCTAAGCATTGATGTGTCAAAAATGTGCCTTGTTGCAGAAGGTTGGTGTCCTGTATATGCATCAAGCCAGGTTTGCTCTTCATTTCTTTAACAGTGTCCTTCTAAAATGTAGAAAGCTACATTTATTTCTAAAACTTGGGTTGAATCATTTTCAAGTGCAATGTACTTTTGAAGTCAATTTTAATTAACACAAGCTCGCTTATTCACAGATTCAAAGTGCGTTGCAGCGGGCATCCTTCGATTGCAACTCTTCAGTTGGCTCCATATTTCAGGTTTTGCAGACAAAGGAATCACCACCAACATATTTTCGCACAAATAAATTTACTTCTGCCTTTCAAGAAATTGTTGATGCATACGGGTGAGTCAGTTTACAGGTTATGTCCATACAAGTTCTTGCACTATGCTTCGTAGGAGGGTCATGAGCATTGGTGGACTTTAGATAAGAGGGATGGGGAAAGGTGAAGGGCGAGGTCTGTAAGGGACGTTTGGGAATATACCAATTATTTCTCATTATTTCTATATTTGTGACTGGATTATTCATAACCCAAGTGAGATCATTTTATCGATGAATTTTTCTAATGCACTTCATTGCAGGGTTGCGAAGTATCAGGAAGCTAATCCTGGTGTATATACCATCATCACATTCCCTTTCCTTTTTGCCGTACTGTTTGGAGATTGGGGCCATGGTATTTGCTTGTTGCTGGGGACACTATATTTCATAATCAGGGAGAAGAAGTTTTCTGGTCAGGTAATGCTTTCTGACTCTAGACAGTGGAATCTTTGCATGTAAATGTTGCACGGTACAACTAATCTGATTTGTTAACAACAGAAACTTGGGGACATTGTGGAAATGACGTTTGGTGGCCGTTATGTAGTTTTGATGATGGCGGTGTTCTCAATTTACACAAGATTTATATACAATGAATTCTTTTCAGTCCCATTTGAGTTATTTGGGCGATCTGCCTATGGGTGCCGTGACCCATCATGCAGGTACACTGTCATGCTTAATATATTTGAGGTCTGTCAATCCAATTTGAGTTGATTAAACTTAGGTTTCTATTTTGTTGCAGTGATGCTACTACAATGGGTTTACATAAGGTGCGCGCCACTTATCCATTCGGTGTGGATCCTAAATGGCATGGTTCCCGGTCAGAGTTGCCATTTCTTAACTCATTGAAGATGAAGATGTCAATCCTACTTGGAGTAGCCCAGATGAATCTTGGGATCATTTTGAGTTACTTCAATGCAAAATTCTTTGGGGATAACCTTAACATCCGGTAAGCGATATTACTCCACTTTTTTCTTATTAATACATGTGTGGAACTCCATCATTGTATACTGTATCGTTAGGGCGAACAGAGTAATCTTTCGAATTTTAAGAGCGCAATTCTCAAATGTTACGAGTTACATTCTTATGTTGACCATATCTAACCTTGTACTTTTAGGTACCAATTTGTTCCTCAGATGATATTCTTAAACAGCCTCTTCGGATACCTTTCACTCCTAATCATTGTAAAATGGTGCACTGGTTCCCAAGCTGATTTGTATCATGTAATGATATACATGTTCCTGAGTCCTACTGACGATCTGGGTGAAAATCAACTGTTCTTCGGGCAACAATTCCTTCAGGTTTTGATCTATTATTTTTAGATTATGCAAACAATTTTCCGAGCAGTGCACAAGAGAGAGAGAGAGAGTAGTCATAGATATTTTCCGTGTACAATTGCAGATTTTGTTGCTGCTTTCGGCTCTTGTTGGTGTGCCATGGATGCTGATTCCAAAGCCTTATTTCTTGAAGAAACAACACGAGGAGGTATGCTTGAAATGAGTCCTTAAACACTGCCTTTCTTCTTTTTCCCTTGTTTCTCTTATTTGATTCGGTTACCTTCTTGATATCCTGTTTCCTCAGAGGCACCAAGGTCAAGACTACGCTCTGCTTCACGTCGGTGAAGACCCTCTCGAAGAGGAGCACCATCAAAGTTCGCATGGTCAAGAGGAGTTTGATTTCACTGAGATCTTTGTCCATCAACTCATACATACCATAGAGTTTGTGCTTGGGGCAGTGTCAAATACAGCTTCTTATCTACGTTTATGGGCACTCAGGTAGGTGGCTAACAACTTGCTTAGAAAGCTAAGATGCACGGGTGTGCGTAATTTTCTCCATCCAGGACATCCACTTTTTATTCAAGACATACACATGGAGAAAACCTCACTTATGCACAATTTTACCCTACTTTGTTCACATTTTTTCACAAGGTTGATTAGTCAGGGTATAGAATGATCCTTTGGAGCTTCGATTAACCAATTTGAGCCCACAAACTTGAAGTCTAAGCTCTAAATGATAATTCTACATCCTAAAACAATCAACCATGTGATGTGATGAGGTTTTCTAATAATGTTCGATCGGTCTTTAATAAAGGCAAGATGTCCGGCATAGAGAAAGACTTAAAAATAGACGATGATCATCTTTCTTGTTCTTGTTTTGCTTTCTGCAGTTTAGCTCATTCTGAGCTGTCCAGTGTATTTTACGACAAGGTTCTACTTCTAGCATGGGGAACAAATGCAGTAACGAATCTGTGGGGAACAAATGCAGGTTCAACAATATGGTCCATATCAGTAACGAATGGTCCATATCGAACTTCTGAGATCTCAAAAACCATATGGTCCACATCAGTAACGAATCTGTGGGGAACAAATGCAGGTTCAACAATGTCCTTATTCTGATCATAGGCGTAATAGTTTTTATATGTGCGACCGTAGGAGTGCTCCTTGTGATGGAGACCTTGAGTGCATTTTTACATGCCTTGAGGTTCTACTGGGTGGAGTTTCAGAACAAGTTTTATGAGGGCGCCGGTTACAAATTCTATCCTTTTTCATTTGCATTACTCGGCCAAGAGGAAGATTGATTTCATTGATACTTTGATGCGCTCTGCGGTTATATATATATCTATAACTGATAGGATCGAATATTTAATTTAGTGTGACTAGATTTATTTTGGCGTGATTCAATATTACATTTTAGGACAATACTTGCATCCCAGTTTGATGGTATTTCTTGTACTATTATTTTGATTTATCAAATTGTTTTGTAAATTTATCATAATCTCAAAATCTTTCATTTTCTAAATTATCATGTCAAGTTTATTTCTTTAAAAAATCAATAACACTGGAGGTTATTTATTCATTCATATGTATCAATAAATCAACTATTTTTGTAAAATTAAAATTCTTATCGCGAACGGTCCATGTATTAGGAATATATAAATGATTAAACGACTTTCAATATTGTTGATTTTTTACGAAAATAATATTGACATAATAATTAAGAAAATAAATAATTCCGATTATAATATATATACAAAAAAAAATTGATAAATCAAAATAATGGTATGAAAAATATACCACTAAGATGGGATACAAATATTTACTGTATTTTCCTAATTCTAATGTTATTGAACTAGGAAGTAGTATTTACTATATTTTCCTAATTCTAACGTTATTGCACTTCCATGTGTATTCACGAAGAATAATTATAATACCATAAAAAAAATATAAAATGTAGGATAATACTTGCATTCCATCCTGATGGTACCTTCTCATACTACTCTTTCGATTTATCGAATTGCTTTTGTATATGCATCATAATCAAAACAGTTAATTCTCTAAATCATCATGTCAAAATAGGAGGTCGTTTAGTCATTCATATGTACCAAATAAATTAACAGTTTTGGTAAAAATTAAAATCCTCATGAAGAATCATTCATTTAGTTTATATATATATATATATTACTAAACGATCTTTAATTTTGTCAATTTTTCATGGAAATAATCTTGATATGATAATTTAGAAAGTGAATAATTTTAATTATTATATATCTAAAAAAAAATTCAATAAATCAAAATACTTGGAGGAGGAGGTATCATCACGGTGGAATATAGGTATGGTCCAATTTTGATCGTGTAGAGTCAGAGTTTGAGTTAGTTCAGATCAGGTTTGGATAGTGTAGAATTTCAACAGAACACAACCTGACAAATGCTCAAAGCTTAGTACAAGGTGGTTCACTCCTAATGCAGATTGAGCATGGGTGGATTTTGGTTAGTCCAACTCAAATTGCACCCCTAGTAGCAATTGGTTCCAACCCAAATATCCGGGCTTAGTCTAGGACTAGACCTAAGAAACCACTGGGCTTTCAGAATTGAGGCCCATTATGCGACTCTTTAATGTTTATGAGCTTTTTGGCGAAGAAATTAGGTGTGGGCCAAATATGATTAGACGTGTGGAAGATTTGAAATGACTTGACTTGCAGGGTTTGAACAACGTTAACATCTACAAATCCCATAATATGGGGGCTATGCCTACTACGCCTGGCATGAAAAATCCAGGGGGCTCCATACCAAACACCTAATTACATTAACAACGGCTCCCCTTTCACCATTGGATTTTAAACATCCCAAACTTTTTGCACCCGTTTATTTCCCATTCAAAATTAAGGAATCTAATGGCTACAACATTAGACATGTGAACGAAATCGGTTGTTAGGAAAAATTTAAATCCAAAAAGTGTATTCATCACTATTAGCAAACAATTATAAGGAGATGAATGCCCACAAATGAAAACAGTACACGAATATAAATAAATCTAACCAAATTAAAAAAACCTAATGAAAACTCTAGATATGAAATTAGGGAAAACCTCACATCTCTTGCAGTCATCCCACCAAGTCACCATAATTACTGCAAAACCACAAAGTCACAACCACCGATGAGAAGAAAGTGAAACTGAAAAATTAACCGGAAAATGGGGATGAGTTAGCTACCCACATGTAAGACACTCCCGTAATCCATTTAACGAGTGTATCATACACTTGAATAGCAATCCAAAACAACCATGAACAGATTTGCTGGTACATTATTTTATTTTTCAAATCATAAATCAAATTAATTTGACCGGTTTGATTCGCTTCGTTCCAACAACTAACAAAAAAAGTAAAAGTCCAAATAAACCAATCAATTTAGATTAATTTACAATTTAAACCTGATTTAAAATTGTCCAATCACAAAACAAAGCGTTAAGAGTGACAGTGAAGGAAGGCCCAGAATCTGAGCTAGTGAGCTACCCTAGGCTAGCTCGGAATCAAATAATCAAACACCGTAGCCCGTTACGTCGCAACGGAAACCGTGATTTCTTTGGTGGAGGACGAAAGAAAGATGTATGAACCTCGATCGATCTCTATCAATGTTTGCATATTGGTCCCCCACGTCGAAATCCGAACCAGAATGACATCGCCACGTCTGAATCAGTCCTTCCTTCGCAACTTTAATCCCAATCTCTTTCCATTTCTGGTAAATTTCTTCTTCTATTTCATTATACTTCTTAATCAATTTCCTTCCCCTTCCTTTTTTTTCTTTTCTTTCTATAAAACCTAAAAAATTGCTTGAATTTCAGAATTCAGATTGGGATTGGAATCAGAGGAAGCGGGAGATCGAGAGCGATGGCGAGGGGGAAGATCCAGATCAGGAGGATTGAGAACGTGACCAACAGGCAGGTCACATACTCGAAGAGAAGAAACGGCCTCTTCAAGAAGGCCAACGAGCTCACTGTTCTCTGCGATGCCAAGGTTTCTCTCATCATGGTTTCGAGCTCTGGAAAAGTGCATGAATACATCAGCCCCTCCATCACGTACGCTATCTCGAAAATCTCTGCAATTTCAGCTAACTTTTCTTTTGTATATTTTGTATTTTTCACTTGCTTATATGATTCATTTTGTGCTTAGAACAAAGGAATTCTACGATCAGTACCAGCAGATCCTCGGAATCGATCTTTGGAGCTCTCACTATCAGGTTTCTAACTTGTTCTTCATATACTAATTTATAGTCAATAGGAGCTAATTACTTATATATCGTAATGATGTAATTTGAAAGACGGTATGCTTAGGTTTTCATTTCAACATCGTACCTGCAAATTTCAATTTGGTAATTTTTTGCAGGCAATGCAAGAACATTTGAAGAGGCTGAAAGAGGTGAATAGGAATCTCCGAAAGCAGATCAGGTAATTAACAAAATATATCTAGAAGTTCCTTTTCTAAATGTTTGTCAGGTAATTAACAAAATATATCTAGAAGTTCCTTTTCTAAATGTTCGTCATTTCTTTTCAAATTCAAAGTATAAAAGTAATCATTGAGGTCTGTTGTCAGGCAAAGGGTACTGGGGGAGTGTCTGAACGATCTGAGCTTTGATGAGCTGCGTGTTCTTGAGGACGATATGGAAGGCGCTGTTGATGTTATTCGCAAGCGCAAGGTTGTGTGTATATACATATATACATATATATATATATATGTATGATGTTGGTTATGTGCAGTTGCTCTTCCCTTTCATTTTCTGCATCTTTTGTGCATCTTGTTTGAAGAACTTGTTGCAGCTGGATGTTTGTGTGTTGTAGCAAAATGTGACTCGTGAAATGTTTGTATTCGATCTCATAATCTAACATTACTTCTGTACAATGATTGATGGACAGATTCGGCTGATCTCGAATCAGATTGATACGGCGAAGAAAAAGGCAACCCTTTTGTCCATTGATCTCTCTGCTTGTTTCTTGCTTTTGCTTGTTCATGTTGTACAAACTGAAATCACTTACTTTTACATTCTCTTTACTTGATTACAGGTACGAAGTGCAACAGAGATGAACAGAAACCTCCGCGAATATGTATGAACGGTGCAGTAAATTTAACCGTATGATCTCTCTTCCGGTTATCAATCAAAGTTTACAGCTAAATTTTTTTCCTTTTCGGGTTTGAGTTTTAGGATGCAACGGACGATCCCCATTATGGATTGGTTGAAAATGGAGGGGATTATGAATCTTGCTTTGACTACTCAAATGAAGGTTCTCACATTTTTGCTTTGAGGCTTCAAAGTGGTAGCCATCATAATCATCATCATCATCAACATCATTATCCTAATCTTCACAGTGGAGCTGGATCAGATGTCCCCTCCACTTATGCCTTGCTTTGAGTCGCAGCAGCTCTCAGACATCATCCCTTCTTTGCTTCCCCATTTTATTGTATGATTACCTTATTAAACCATGCATTTAGATTTTAGGGGCGGCTAGGCCTAGACATTGTGTTCATACTTCTCTTTTCAGCATCGGAGTCCTAAATTTGAATTGCTCTAAATCATCGTATCGAGAAATTTCTTTTTCGTTGTGAAAAAATCAATCATAACTTTTCTTATGATGCTGCCACCTTCACCTCTACTATTATGAAACTGATGACAAATTATACCAAAAATACCTCCCTTTTCCTACCAAATATAAAACAAAAATTAAGCACATACAGTTTTTAATAAATCTAAAGTAATTTTAATTTTTAGGAGTTCCCCCAACTCAATTGATACATAAAAGAAATAATCGAAGGTCAATGCTTACACAAATATTTCAATTTTTTGAATTGTCTTTATATATATATATATTTGAATTGTCTTTATATATATATATATATATATATATCTTAATTGGAATTATTTCTTAATTGGAACCGTTGAGTCTCTAAATTATCATGTCAAGATTGTCTTTGTAAAAATTTAAGAAGATTGAAGATCGTTTAATATTTCATATATATCAACTAAATTATCATATCATGAATATTTTAACTCTTATTAAAACAGTTAATTTATTTGATACACATAACTTACTAAAAAAATTTCAATTTTCTTGATTTTTTATGGAGATGATCTTGATATGATGATTTAGAGAATGAATAATTTCGATTATGATATACGTATAAAGGAAATTTGATAAATTAAAATAACGTTACGAAAAGACACCATTAGAATATGATGTTAGTATTTTCCATAATCGAATTGGCAGTAAACTGCAATTGTTAGTGACCCTTTTATTTTTGTTTAACTGGTCTAGCTATTCGGATCCAAAATTATATCTTTTTAAAGATCTGAATATTGTCTTGACAAAATAAAATTTGAATATGGTAAATAATTACAAATTAAGAGATTTCACTTAATTTGGGGAGGGACTATTAGTTAAGGGTCAACCTATTGTACGGAGCAAAGGAGTCCCAGTCTGCGGCAACCTGTAAGATTACTTACTAAAAAAAAACATTTAAATAAATAAATAAAATGAGATACTCTCACCATTTGGCCCAAAAGCCTATGGGCTTATGGGGGCCCGATAATCCCGATGGACAAAAGTCCGGCCCGACCTGCTATGGGTCGTGGGCCGGCTCGGCCCGAGAATTAGCGGGCTGGGCTTGAACTTATGGTGTTCAAACCCGATAGGCCTGAGCCTGATAAAGCTCGGTAAGTTCAGCCTGACCCGCCCGTAATAAACTCGGTCCATAAGCCCGAAAATATAAAATACTTATTATTTAAAAATTAATGCTCAACCCATTTCTAATACTAATATTTCAACCCAAACTCAAATCTCAGCCCAAAGCCCACCTAATTAATTTTAAAAAGCCCAATATCCAATACCCAATACAAACCTTAACCACTTCTCCACCTACTTAATAGGCCCAAGTGTCCAACGTTTTTGCACCCTTGCGTATTTTATTTTAACGAGGCCATATTTTTACACCTTGAGTATTTTTTTTCATTGTTAATATATTTATTTTCATGCATATATTTTTTTGTAACTTTAAAATTTGAGACATAATTTATTGTAAAAGGCTAAAAGCCCACGTAAGCCCGCTCCAAGTGAGCTTAATAGGCCTGACCCGAAAAGCTCGATAAAAACTCATGGACTCTTTTTTATGTCATTAAGCCCTTTCGGCCTGGCCCACAAATTTAAAAATTATTTAATAAGCCCGACTCGGCCCGGCCCAATGCTCACTCTCTCCTGCGGAAGAGGCTGAGGGGGTTGCACGTGCCCTATATTACCCCCAACCCCATCACGTTGAAATCTCGGTCACCTGACCCGACCCGACCCGAGAGAGTGGCCGAGATGAAACCCACCGAATTGGCTGCCCACGTTTCACAAAACCTCTGTAAAACCTTGGTTTTGTTTGTTTTCTTTCTTTCCCTCTAAAAACCCCCTCCAAGCATCCAAAGCCTCTCCTTCTTCAAGCTTCACGATTTTCTCCAAGGCTTTTTTCATGGTTCACGCCGTCGCTGAGAGCTGAGGTGGTGGCCAAGCCATGAGTGCTCTTGCTCCACGCTCTCCTTGGATTCCCGAGGATGATATTTTGCTCAGGAACGCCGTTGAGGTAAAATTTGATGCTCTTTCTTCATAATATCGCTGTAAATTCGTTCTGGGTTTCTACCCATTTCTAAAAATTTGATTCTTTTGGTTCTAATGTCTTCTTGCATCCTTGCATTTTATTATTAACCTGGAATTTGTTGGGATTTATTTTTGCAAATGTTTATGTTTTTCGTGTCTCCTTTGGGTTTGAAATTTTGAGATTTTGGAGTTAAAACATGAATTTTTAAAAGAAATTGGATAAATTTTAGATGCAACGAAAGGAGAATATATGTAAAATTATGTTGTTCTGTGCTACAATCCGGGTTTGCAAGCTGACGCATTTGGAAGTTTGAGTATTTAATTAGGATTTGGCATTTTTTGGACTACTGATTTTGTCCATAAATAAATTTACAAAGGAAACTTTCAGAAAGTTTGGATTCCTGTAAGTTGTAGCTGCTTTCAGATTAGGTGTCAATAATATGTATTCTCAATGAGTTTATTTGGACTTGGTACTCTTTTTCTCTGCTTGTAGGCTGGTGCTTCCTTGGAGTCACTTGCTAAAGGTGCAGTGCATTTTTCTCGAAGATTTACGGTTCATGAACTGCAAGATCGGTGGCATTCTCTCCTATATGATCCAGTTGTTTCTGCAGATGCTTCGGCTCGCATGATTGAGTGTGGGGGTTCCACTCCAACTCACCCAGTTGATAAGTCGGGAAATTCAAAAGAAACCAAATGTGAATCTGGTAAGAGGAAAGCTGAAAGTGTTCGTAGTAGTTACTATGCAATGCGTAAAAGGATCTGCAATGAGCCGTTTAGCAACATGGGCCTTAATTTTCTTGTTGCACCTGGCATTAACAATTATGTTGGAAATGGAAATGAGCCTCTTTATGGAAATTGCATGAATGAGGATCCAACCTCAGCCCCTTTTGGCCTTGAGAGGTCAGATATGAACACTTTGCAAAGTCTGATGGATGATGGCACGGCCACGGGAGTTGTAGTTACTGCTGATACCTTTCATACAGGACTTGGGAATGCTGACAACATAGGAATGGAAAGTCTGTATACACTTGATCAAATTAATCATGACGAGGGAAATATGTGTTCAGAATATATATGCAACACAGATGCTTTTCAACTTCCCGATGACATCGATGTTAACAATACAAGAACATTAGAGTATGATGTTCATCTTGGGCCGGAGGTGGAAGCCGAAATGCCATGTGGGGATTTCGAGACTCCTGCAGTTCCTTCTAGTACTGAAGGTTATTTGGCAGAATTGTCCAATTCACTTTTAAACTTTACTAATGAGGAGCTCATGCTCATGACTGATGAAGGAAAAGATGTGATTGATAAGTCTTACTATGATGGCCTGAGCTCACTTTTGCTGAGTTCACCAAAGGATGATGTTTGTCAAGAACAGGCTGTTGGTATAAGTGAGCCAGAATCACCTGTAGCTCAAGTTACATATTCCATGAATCCTTCTAGTGCATATCCTGGAGTGGTAGAAGACAATATGGGGTCCCATATTGCTGAAGATTCAGAAACTCTGATGCTATCATCTTCAACAGCTTCAAACTTTCATAACCCTGAATTAAAAGATGGAGTTATCTGCTGCACATTAAACACCGAGGACTGGGACATTCCATGCAACGATGATGTTATCCTACCAAATCGTTTTCTCCAGCCATCAACTTCCAAAGTGAATAAGCCAATGGTTGATTTCGCTTCTAATCAAAGAACTAGCGATACTGGCCCTTGCTTTATGCAGAAAGAGCAGAGAAATCCTGTTGAACGTCATGGGTCTTCTCAGATTAAAGGTTCACAATTTTTTCGAGAAATGGGTCCAAAACCTCCAGTAGGTAATTTGGGTGATAAATTTGGGCTGTCTAAGACTGACCACTCTGAAGTGGCATCTAACAATGCAGGTCCTCTACCTGGAATTACAACGGAAAAGACTAGGGAGAGTATATCAACAAAGCGTCTCAGTTGTAACTCATCTGAGTTGCATATGGAGAACCCAGATCCTGATCGGAATAATAGCTTTGAAAGCTGTCCTCAGACGCATGCTGGTGTCATTGAACACGAGCTTGATCCCTCAGCTGCAACTAGAGATCATATTTCATTACATGCAGAAGCGATGCCCTTGCATATTTCTGTCCCTGAAACAGAATTAAACCCACAAACATCAGAGCAACTGGGGCTGTATGAGAGTGATGATGATATACCATGTTATTCCGATATAGAGGCAATGGTGAGTCCTAAAATGCCAATCATCTAATTGATAGGAATTTTTTTCGCTTTTTCTTAATTTATCTTTCGGTGTTATTTAATTTTGTTCCACCTGCAGGTACTTGATAAGGATTTGGATACAGATGACCAGGACTTGTATTCTAGAGAGGAAGGTAATACACAGTTAAGCATTTATTCTTTTAAAGAACAGCGGAATATACTTAATATCTTTATACAATTGAACTCCACACATCTCTTCTGTCAAGAAAATTTTCTAATAACTGGTATGCATTAATAAAATGTGTTAGTTTAATGATGGAATCCATCTAGATTTTTCGGGTTTCACATTTTCTAGTATTTCGTGTAAAAGGATGTACTATATGCTTTGCTTTGAATTTTTAATGTTATGTGGCATGCATGCTTAACTGAAAGATTTTGGTATCTATACTTCATTGATGTAGGAAATTTTCTTCCTCTACAATGGTTTACTTCACAACAGAAAGAAAGTCTTTGCATTTGTGATAAAACAGTGAACTTTTTGTAAATGATTTGTTTCCAGACTATTTAAACTTGAGATAAAAAATCATTCATTATTTTCCTTTTCTCAACCCTTTTCTTCATACTGTCCCAGCATCTTACTCGGTCTATTTTTTCCTTAAAAGCCTCAACTAGTATTTTTTGTGCAGTCTCAAAATATCAGCATGAGAACACTAAGAAGAGAATCATAAGGCTGGAGCAGGGTACTCATTCATATTTGCAAAGAGACATTGCATCTCATGGAGCATTTGCCATTTTGTATGGCCGTCAATCGAAGCATTATATTAAGAAGCCTGAGGTATTTCAGTTGCTTTATAATATTTAACGCTGGCCTAATTGGTGTTGGCTATATAGAACTTTCTTTTGGTTTTTCTGTGTCTGCCATTGGATGTTGGTTTTCACCCCATGGTTGCATTTGAAAGTGATTCATGAATTACGGAGCAGGAGTTCTGTGTATAACATAATCACTTTCCTACATTGTCAAAGGGTAGGATCGTGGTTTTGCAATGATGTGCTCATTTTATCGAAAAAAAAAAAAATTGATAAGAGCTAGGGTATTGATTTTGAAAGCTTTCACAACCCTTATTCAATCATAAGGTTTTTAAGGTTTTGAACTTATCTCTTTCATTCAATAGAGGTATCATACTATGGACCAGAGTAGCTGATGAAAACTCATGGTCAAATTAGTCTAAGTCAGACGTCAAATTAGTCTAGATGGTCAAATAACTATCTATCTCTGCAGGTTTTATTGGGTAGAGCAACAGAAGATGATATTGTTGATATTGACTTGGGAAGAGTAGGATGTGGTAATAAAGTCTCTCGTAAACAGGTAATATTGTTGCTCCGCACCTTAACTTATTAACCATAACTGTGATGCAATTACTTGCTCTTTTCCTTCCATACATTTGGAAATACAGATTAGTCGATAATACATAGACATATGTATAATGCAAATTATTGTATACATGCTGGATCAGGGGTGTGGACAATATGTTAAGTAACATTCACAATTATGTGGAAGAAGATGACCCTTAGACATTTACAATTTAGCGCATTGAAACAAGATAATAACAGACCATATGCTGAACCTTGATGTCGTCAGATTATGCTGTTTACATCTTCTCGCTAACCCTAAAAAAGTGCATATATTTTGCTTTGTTTTAAAGAGAGTGCAAATTGTTCCTTTCTCTGCATTTGGCAGGCAATAATAAGGATGAACAAAGGTGGATCTTTCTTTCTGAAAAACCTCGGGAAATCTCCAATATTTGTAAATAGCAAGGAAGTAGCCCGAGGACAGACTCTAACCCTTAGTTCAAGTTGCTTGATCGAGGTATGTTCTTGCAATTCCTTTTACTCAAAATTAATTCTTAGGTCTCCACAGCTTTATTGCAGATGGTCCAAATTTCTTTTCTATTTTATATTTGATTTGTGGGTGTGTGCGGTCTCAACAGCCATACCTTTAACTTTCATTTTTAGTCACATCATTTCTTTGGGCTTGGTAATAAAAACGCTCAATCATCATTTCTCAGTGGTGATATGTAGCGGTATGTAGGTAGCATGAAACAAAAGCCAACTTATTTATCCCTCAGGATCTTTAACCATCTCCAGAAAGTCCATTGGATTATGAGGTCTACAAGCTCTTAATTGATGTATGAAAGTAATACGGAAACAGATATGAGTTCAGAAACTTCGTATTAGTCTGGAATCTGGATTGATGTATAAGTTTCTTTGGCTTGATGTGCAATGTTGGAATCCTTTGAATTTCCAACTGTGAACCTTGTATCAGCTGAAAGATTCCCAATTTTGTTCCGATTGAATCCAAACATGCGTTTTGTTAATTTGATCCGTTTGGCAGCTTTGTGATCTCCCACAAATGATGAATTTTGCAGATACGGGAAATGCCATTCATCTTTGAGACTAACAAAACTCGTATGCAGCAGTATGTGGACATGGTCACCGAATGGGAACAATTGTGAATGATAATGGAGGTGCGATGAACATTGAACGGTAAGCTAATGTAGTGTAGTCAGAAGGTGCTAATTTTTCCTGCAGCTTCTGGGTTCCCTCTAGTTAACTTAGTTAAGCCACTTTTCTGTTGTATGTATCTACTGCTGAAGGTGGTTTGTAATGCTAAATCAAGCCATTTACTTTCACGTGTTTAAGTTAATCCAGTATTCTCTTCATATGAAATGCACAGCACAGCATATGCCGCACAATTAACATGAGATTTATTGATCAATTTCGCAGCTCAGTTCACTGATTTATGCATATAGCATGCAACCCTGACTGGATAACAAGTGTGCTTTTCCAGTTTCCACTTTGAATTTCATATTACATGTTTTTAGCCCCTGGGGAGAGAATAAAATGACAGAATTACCCTTACCCCATGCCTCTTTTGGGAGGCAAAACAGTTAGCCCTAGCTAGGAAGTGGCCACTTGCTTTGCAGGCAAGTGGGGTGTTTAGAGAACTCCATTCATTTTTGTCATCCTATTCCTTTTCCTACTCATCCTCCTAACGGCATCGGTCAGACTTAACGGTTAACTGGCTATTTACTAAATTATTGAATTTGCTGTCATATGGTTGATTGATACTGTTAGTAGTTGACGACATCAGTCAAACTTAAAAATTAACTGACTGTTGACTGATATTGTTAATAGTCGACGGAATATGCTTACGCACCATGTTGCATTATATCCAATGATGGATATATTTTTAGTCAAATTTACGGATATCTCGTCCCAAATGTCAATATTGTTCACGGTCAACAAAAATGACAAAAATTTAATCTAAAAGTTGGAAATTTTTAATAAAATTTTGAAAAAACTTAAGCACTTAATAGTGGTTATATAGAACTAATAAAATTATAAAATGAGTCAAATGACTTTGATATAATAAATATATGATGAATAATATTATGTAATATAATTCTGATTATGACTCATAATATAAAATTTTAAATATAAATATAAATTTAAGTGAATTACTATAATTGAATGTTAATATAGTTAAAAATATAACAATAAGCATGAAAAAAAAATTCAATGGAAAAAAAAATGATAAAATAAGTCCAAATATATTTAAAATTGGAAAAAAAAGATAAAAAAAAATAGGGCCAAACTTTGTTAAACAATTGGAAGAAATTGATATATTTAAAAAAAAAAAAAACCTAAGTTAGTTGAAAATGGGAAGGAATGGTTATAAAAAAAATCAAATAGCAGTTACCATCCTTCGGTTTCAAACCCAGAAGTTTAGGAAAGAATGGTAGCCACAAAACCAACTCAGCTAAGACACGTGTGTTACAAGTTTAAATCCCGTTTAATATATAACTCATAATCAACGATAGTCATCTTCTTCCTCCAGCGGGTCTGCAACTCGGATTTCTCGACCCGACAACTTGACCCGACTCAAAATCCTTCGTTTTACGTTCAATTTTCACTAATTAACATCATTCTCGATCATTTCGATCCCATAAAGAGATCTGTTGGCTTATAATAAGACAATTTGGTCAAATATCGGTCAATTTCCTTCACCCCTTTAGGTGTCGCCCCCTCCAAATTCTGAAAATCGCCCCCCTCCAAATTTCGATATTTCACCAAAATATCATTTTTGATAATTTATATCCTAGTATATTAATTAATATTATTATTCTTTTTACATTTTATATATTATCTACATATATAAAGGGAGCAGGGCCATGACCATGCCCATATGTGCATATATCCCTCTCGAACGCCCATATGTGCATATATCCATCTCCAGCGCCCATGCCTATGCCCAAATCATCGACATTCATCTCTTCTTTCATGTATTTTTTTTCCATCCTCTTGGTCTTGGGCCTTACTTTCATCTCTCCCTTGATTTCTTTTTCTATTTCGTTTAAACTGTTTGGGTTTTCATCTTGGGACTCCCAAGACTAAATTGTATAGAGAAATTAATAATTCTATTTGATCATTTCTAGCAGTGTTTTAAAATTAGGTTAAAAAGCAAAATTTAGAAATTTTTGATAAAAAAAAAATCATCTTTAACAAGCATCCTTATGACAACGCTCATATTCTCTATCAATTCATAGCCCAAAGATGTGGGACAAGATCATTTTGGAGGTATTTATTTGCATTGCGAGATTTTATCTTAGCAATATCTTAATGATTTATTATTTTAAAATAATAAATAAAAAATATGAATTTCATGAGCCGACATGAGGCAAAAAAAATTATGAAATATTTTTATTTTTATTACATCTGAAAAATAGTTAAAATGTGAATTTATTGTATTTATTAATTCATTAAACTCAAACATAAATATTAAACGAAATATAGCATAGCCCTCACGACGGGAGATGTAAAATATAATCATACACCTTATCGCTAGAGATGGTCTTAAATCGTACTGTCAATGGATCTTTATTAATTTATTTTTAGAATAATCGATTTTACTCTTTATAAATGTCGAATTTGAAATATTTTGTTGAATATTAAGATTCTACAAAATTAATATTAATTTTGTGATGTTAATATGTTGTCGATACCGAATCTTATATGGCTCCACTTACAAAAAAATATTATTATTATAAGAAGAATATCTTCGCAGCGGATCACCAGTAGTGCTTATGACAACATGCCTATAAAAAAAATATCTAAATTAATTTTGAGATATTATATAATATATTATATGTAAAATAATTGTGCATGGGGAACTTCGTGTTATATATTCCAATTCCATCCTGATCGGCAATATTATTCATTACAAATATGTTCCCCTACAATTTATTTTAAGATTAATTATATATAATTGATTCCGACAACACCCTTTGATCCTTCTCATGTCCCCTTCAACAAATATATTATTTAAATACTTAAATTTTATTATTGCGGTAAGTTTTTTATTTTAAAATTTTAATAAAGTAAATGGGCAATTATATATAGGTTATTTTTTAGAGTTTAAATTATAAATCAGTCTACTACAGTAAATAGTAAATGTACGGAAAAAATAAATTAATTTTTTTATTGTTGGTTATAATGTAATATTAGTTTAGTCCCTTAATTTTTAAAGAATTACAAGGGTGTTATTACAAATCATATAATTTTATTTTATTTTAATTTACGTAATTTACTTATATAGAAATTTTAATTGTACATAAAAATATAATTTATTTATGAGAATTTTAATTGTATAATGAAGGTATATTATATACAATATACCTCTCTCAAATATAATAGAAAAATAAGAAATACACAGATAATTATTAATTTACCTACAAACGAATAAAATAAAGTAGTTAATTAATAATTTACCTACAAAGAAATAAAACCAAAAAAAAAACTTTATAAAATAAATAAAGTACCTGTGAGTCTGTAATTATTCAAAAGTATCAGATAATATCTGAGAAGTTGGATGAATTAAAATGATTTTACTTCCTAAAACAAATATGAAAATATGAAATCTCAAGCATGACTAGCAAATCATAGTCGGAATGTGGAGTTTGGTTGCACTACATTTGAAACTTCTCATCTCAGAATGTGGAGTTTGGTTTGCACAACATTTGAAACTTCTCATCTCTGTCATCTCTACATTCCTAGATGATATCTTTGGTTTATTAAGACTCCGCTCGGTTTGTATTGGTCTTGCTTTTTAGTTTGTTGTGGTGGCAGTTGGCCTCCATTTCACCCCCCCAAAAAAAAAAAACTACATATCAATTATTTTCATATAAAAAAGTGGGAAAAAGTTTTTATTTGTCCTCTTTGCTTAATTAATTCAAATTTTTTTCTTCAAAAAACCACTGTTTTAGTGTTTGTCAAATGAAATTTGTTGCATAAAAAACTTTCAAAAAAACTCTAGATTATGTTTTTTCTCTTTCTAGTTCCAAAGAAAAATCGAACAACGTGGGAAAATGGAAAAGATCATCTTTTTCCCTCCTCCCCTCAATTACTTTTTCTTTTTTTGTTGGGTTTGTAATAAGTGTCTCATTTGTAGTAACTGTTTGGTCTGAGCCATGCTTAGATTTAAGTTCCCAATTATATTATTTTTCTATTTTTTTAAAATTCATCCCTTTATCCAAAATCTTCCTTTAAAATCCTTTAAAATCTTCCTTTAATAACTCACATTGACTTTGGTCACATTAGGACCTTTTGTCCTTTATTTGCTTTTATGCGAATTGAATCGTTGGAGATCAAGTTTTCTTCAGATCCGCCATGTTTTTCAAATTCTTCAAAATTATATATGATAGATTTGACTATAGTGACTATTTCTTTTCGTGAAAGTAATTTGTTTAGCGGTACAAGTATTATTAGAGTTTTAGTTGTTTTGGTTTTTATAGACTTGATATGTAATTTTGTATAATTTTATTGATGTTAGCTTGTTAGTTGCTAGTACAACTCTATCCGCCCTAACATTGCCATTTTACTTGTAACTTTTGCCATTATAACTTGATTTGATAGTGTAATGTTATCATTTCTTGTGACATGCAAGGATCTATCTTTTCATCAAGAAAACTTAAATTTGTCCGCGAGGACCATGTTTGTCCACGAGGACCATGACTTGAATGCAAAGTTAAATAAATCAAATCAACCAACACATCTGATTTCACAGATTCATTGCCAAACATAATGACTTGATTGATCTATGAGTTTGTTGAGACTTGGAGAGCAAATTAAGTTGACTTTTATTTCCTTCTGCAAATTAAAGTTTCAACCCTAATTAGATTGCGTGCAGATGAGAAAGCATGCCTTGAACTTTTTGTGGCGCACCATTATTTGACAAAAGTGCTGCCAATTTTCACTAAACAATTGTTATTATCAGGTGCGCTACTATTCCGGTATTCCCCCATGATTCTTCCTCATATTTTCTTTCGTTTTTTACTCCAATCTTCAAGGTGTTGATAATGGCCTTAGCATCGGCTAAATATTCAAATGTACATTACCCATCTGTAAGTTGTATATGTCGCGATTAAATGAATTTAGTTTAGTTAGTTTTAATATTGACTTATAGATAATTGATCTCAAATTCGAATTTCGATAATATATTATATACAAAATTTCTAAAATTCTCCCTCTCTTATAATCAATGAAAAAAAAAAGTTGTATATGTTGCGAAATAAATTGGCCATAAAGTTTTTATGTCATGAGATCAATGTTTCAAAATATGCCTTGAGCCGCAATTTTGGCACTGAACGTTTAAAAAATGTTCCAATTTTGGCTAAATTGAAAGAGAGAAATATTCGGGAATTAGGGAAAATATCATTTTACACTCAAAGATTTGGAGGCCAATTTCAGGATAGATCACACGGTTTTAATTTCATTATTTTACTCTATATGGTTATCACATCCGTTTATTTCGCTATTAAATTATCAATTAATTTAAGTACATTATTGGTATTGATTACAAATTCTTACTCATTTTATTTTTTATTAAATGACAAATTATTTTGATTTTTTTTTAAAATTAGTGCATTTAAACAAACTATAAGGGCATTACATAAAGGTTTTTGCAGATTATGAGAGGAAGTAGATGAAGGTGAGATTCAGAGAGTTGAGAGAAGGAAGCTAAGGAAGAGAGAAAACTGATTTTCCACATACCTCATACGCTTTGCACATACTACATATATATTAACACACGGGTCTAGCCTAAAACCGTTCTAACAGTCCTAACCATCTACTAACTAATCTTGACAGCTCATCATTTGTACAGCTGTATAACTCTGTATAACTAACTTACTAACAACTAACAACCTACACGTGTTATCTTACAGCCTCCCTCAATCTGATGCTAGAGGGACGATGCAGCAGATTGGTGCGGTAGAACTCGAATTTAGGTAGATGCAAACCGTGAGTCATTACATCAGCTAACTGGTTCTTTGAACACACATGAGCCAGACGAAGAACCTTGCTTTGAACACGCTCACGGACAAAATGAACATCAAGCTCCACATGTTTGGTTCGTCCATGGAACACTGGATTGTGAGCAATCTGAATGGCAGACATGCTGTCACACCAGATCAATGGTATGCGAGGGAGGGTGAGATGAAGATCTTTGAGTAAGTGTTGTATCCAGTGCATCTCACACGCTGTATTTGCTAAGGCCCGATATTCTGATTCAGCAGATGATCGGGATACAGTTTGTTGCTTCTTAGCTCCCCATGATTTGGGGTTGCACCCAATGAACACAATGTGGCCAGAAGTGGAACGCCTTATGTTGGGATCCCCTCCCCAATCTGCGTCTGAAAAGGCTTGGAGATGAAGGTTTCCAGGGACATAGCTGAGACCAAGCTCGAGAGTACCCTTAACATAACGGAGAATACGTTTCACGGCTACCATGTGTACATCTGTGGGAGCATGCATGAATTGACAGACTGTATTGACTGCAAACACTATATCAGGGCGACTAAACGTCAAGTATTGCAGGGCTCCAACCATGCGTCGATAAAGTGAGGGATCAGGTAGGAGAGTACCATCGTGGAGAAGTAATTTGGAGTCTGGGACTATAGGAGTCGTGACTGAACTGCAGTTTGACATTCCAACCTTTGCTAGGAGATCGCGGGCATACTTACTCTGGTTAATAAAGATGCCATTGGAGTGATAACATACCTGGAGACCAAGGAAATAGGACAAGTTGCCAAGATCTTTCATATCAAACTCAGTATAAAGATCGTGAATCAGTCGTGACATGGCCTGGGAGCTGTTCCCAGTCACTATGATATCATCAACATATACCAAAACGATAAGGAGGTCTGAATTGTGATGAAGGACAAAGAGAGCAGAATCAGAGAGGGATTGAACAAAGCCAAGTTTGAGCATATAACCCGTGAATCGAGCATTCCAGGCCCGGGGGGCCTGTTTCAAACCGTATAGAGACTTGTGCAGCTTACACACATAGGAAGGAGCATGTGCATCCTCAAACCCAGGTGGTTGTGTCATGTAAACTTCCTCATCAAGATGACCATGAAGGAAAGCATTCTTCACGTCTAATTGCCGGAGAGTCCAATGGAAGTGAGCAACCAAAGCTAGAACGAGACGAACTGTTGTGTGTTTTACTACGGGGCTAAAGGTTTCTCCATAGTCAATACCAGCCTCCTGAAGGTAGCCTTTAGCAACCAGACGTGCCTTGTGCCGTGCCACTGAGCCATCTGCATTTCTTTTTAACTTGAACACCCATTTGCACCCAATCTGTAACACCCCGGAAATTCGAGGATTTTAATATTGTAAATTAATGTTTGAATTGACGCTTTTACCCTTGCGTTGGGTATGGCCAATTGTTGACTTTTTGATTTATAAATTAAATGGACTTTGACCTATGACCGTGACATAGTTCGGGACGTCACGAGTTCATAGACAGGTGGCACGTCCATTTCGGACGATCAGGGAAAAAGTTATGACTATCGGAAGTTCAGGGGCATTACCGTAATTTGGACATTTGGGGGTGAAAATGTTGACTTTTCCCTTGGAAACTATTTTTCAGTTGACTCAAGGACCGTTGGGTAGGTCTCGACGTCCTGAGTCCGTAGACAGGCGGCACGCCGAAATCGGACTTCGTACGGGGAAGTTATGGTCACGGAAGTATTTCGCATTTAACCGAACCAACCGAGAACCGGATTAAAATATTATTTTATTTATGGAATCTGGTTACTTTAATCAAATCATTCTGGACCCTTGGATGAGTGACAAGTGTCACTCATCCCCACACTCCCTAAAACATGGATCTCTGTTGGCCATTGGATTAAACAATTAATTTCCTCTCCTCAAATCCTCACCATTGATCCTATGCTGAGATTTAATCTCAGCCCTTCAAACCATCCAACCAACCTGTTTATTAATTCCCAGAATTTTCACTCTTCATTCTTCCAAACCGTGTGCACGGCTAACCATTCGAACAAACACACCAGCCCCTCACCTTGCAACCTCACCCTCACGGCAACACCAGGCGACCAGCAGCCACACCCCAGACGCCGGCCACCACCCCACGGCCACCTGCACGGCCGGAATTCCTCCCAGACCCGAGAAGGAGACCCGAACAGCCCAAGTCACCAAACCGTCCAAACCTTCACTCTGAGGCTCGAACCAAAGTACGGTTGGGATCACTGTGACGGCAGGACGACCCCCTGCTGGACTGGACGACGTGCGGCGGTGACACGGCGGCGGTAGGTTGAAAAACCCGTATGACCCGATTATCTTCCCTTCTTCGAAACGATCGTTTTTGACGTTGATTTTGTTTGTTTGCTTCTAAGACACACTTAAGGGACCCAGACGACCATTTTAAACCAAGGTTCGCGGCTGGAAGCTGGACGACTCGCCGGAGAAGACGAACCAGAGCCGGCAGCCGGATTTCTGTCGATTTTCAGGTAGTTCTTTGAACCTAGAAACTAGTTTTGAGTCCGTAGAACCATAGAACACTTTGTGACGAGTCCATAGGAACAAATCCCATCAGAAATGGTGAACGGGTTGGAGAGAACTGATCGGGTCGAACCGTGGGTCTGCGGTGACCCGGTTCTCAAACCCGGTTACTGTAGCGGATGACGTCATCATGCTGACGTCAGCAGTGACGTCATGATGACGTCATCATGTCAGAATTCAGTCAGCCCAGGGACCAATGGACTGCTGACACGTGTCCTCTGACACTGTCAGTGATGACGTCATGCTGACGTCATGCTGACGTCAGCAGTACTGTAGCACCGTTGACCAGAGGGTTGACCAGGCGCGTGGGGGCGCGTGTGAACAGTAATTTTGGTGGGACCACCACCATTCTTTAGGTTTCGACGATCCGGATCCAATGGCGGTGGTTTCGGGTCGATTGGAGATCATTAAGTTGGTCAAAATGAGAGTTTTTGCCTTGGAAAGCGTGTTCGGGCAGCTTTTCCGGACCGGTTTCGGTCTAGGGTTTCATGGTTGAATGTTAGGGGTTTGTATTTACCCTTACGTATACTTTGGATGTGACAGGAATTTTGTAATTGTACCAGATCGAGGGTAAACGCTCGGTTTTCAGCAGGACTGTACTGTGAGTGGGCCATTTTCTTAAACCCTTGCGTGCATAAACGTTTTCTGGTTTTATTATACTTATTCACATGCTAAAACAATGATGTTTTTGATGATATGGAAAATATGGTTATGGCACGTTTCACGGTATTTGGGCTTGAGACCCGTTTGGTGAAACTTAATGATTGATTCAGATTTTATCTAGGTATATATATACCTTGCATGTGGATATCGATAAAATGTATTTGGTACTGCACTGTATAGATCCTTCCATGTTATATTGTCTCCTCCGGATGAGGTACCCCGGAGAGGTCACGGACGTCTAGAACGTCCAGCGTCTATGACGCTAAGCATCGGGGATGCTGTACCCGAACGGGGTTCGGGGATTGAACTCGGAAATTGAGACCCGAGTGGCACGCGTAGCCTTGTGATTGTGACCTTATTGACGTCAGGGACGTCAGACATCAGGGATGTCGGGATTGGAGTGTATAGTGCAGCAACTAAAATTATACTTATGTTTTTATTACATGCCTTATGGTTTATATTATATGGTTTATGATTTTAAATAATGATGCATGCATGTTTGGAAAACAGAGGGGTAAATTATATGTGTTACTTATCAAATGATTGTATAAACTTGAGTTTCGGTCCACTCACCCTTACTGTTTTGATAACCCCTCCAGGTCGGGAAACTGAGGTAGAGGAGGAACCAGAGGCTGAGGCATAGATCCACTTTCTGCGTACCTGAACCCCTGTTGGGTGGTGTACCCGCAGGTTTTTAATAGAGTCGTGCTCGCAACTTGTATTTCGGATTTTCATCCCTTGTCTGACATTCGTTTAATTCGGAATTGATGTATAACGTTTATTTGGTTATTTATGCTTTTAAATGTTTGGAGGTTAAAATTGGTATGAATTATTGGGTGTCAGACGGGAGCAGGGCACGTCCCCTTGTGGTCCCTGTGGGATCGGGGCGGGTCCTGTCAGCTTGGTATCAGAGCACTAGGTTGTGGTCAGTACTAGGGTATTGGTCTGCATGCTAGACTAGCGATTAGTACTAGTTACTTTTCGACTTTTAAGAATATTGTTTTCTGATCTATGCCTCTTGACAGTTGGTTATGCCTCCTAGGAGAATTCCGCATACTCGAACGGACGAGGATCTAGAAAGAGAGATGGAATGCGCGAGCATCGAAAGGGCTCAACGTTTGGGAGCCACTCCTTTCTGCGGGGGATCAAACCCCGAGGATGCTCACGACTGGATCACCAAGTGGGAGAGGATCTTCTCGGTGATGCACTGCCCTCCGGGCGAACGAGTGACTCTGGCGGCCTTCTTGCTGGAAGGAGGAGCCTACCAGTGGTGGCACGGACTCGAAATGACAGGACCCGTCCCAACTGGACGTCAAAAACCGTACCCGGTCCTGCTCCCGTCTGACAAGTCAACTGAAAGTCCGAAACTACCCTTCAGTACCTGCCAGACAAGGGAATTTTTGCGCCTGTGCCCGCACATACCTCCACCTCTGGAATAGCCTCGATCAACGCGCCACGACCTGAAGGGTTAACAAAACAGAAAAGGTGTGAGTGGACAAAATAAAGTTTGATAAATACATCTACCAAAACACATTTTTACCCTCCAGTTTTCACAAACTTGCATGCATATCGTAAAACATGAGTAATAGTATGAAATCATTCAAGTATGAACAGTGGACCGATAAAATCAAAACATATTTTCCCATGGTCCACAAAAACTCATGTTCACCAAATCAGTTTAACATCTCAAAAAGTTCACAATTTCTTTAAATCATTTTAACCGCTAAACCACGGTTTCCTCAAAATAATTTTCCATAAACCACGGGACTTATTTCCATATCCTGTTGCTTAGAGTCACGTTTATCCCTGCAACGCGTGCATATCAATAGGCTCAAGGACCGCTCAAAATCCGAGCATCCGCTGCTGTGAACACATCATCAGTCAGCAATCCGTCGCTGGGAAAAACCTCACCAGCCGACGATCCGGATCTCGTGAACACATCACTTACCGATCCATGTAATCCAGCACATCTGATCTGAGTCAAGCCTCCCCTGGGCTGCAAGACAAAGATCGTGCTACGTGACCTCTTCGGGGTAAACACTTCCATCCCGAAGGCGAGCGTTATCTCCAGGGTGCACTCCGGGGAAAAACATATTTTCTCCCGAAAGCCCTAAATATCCGCAACATATCACCATCACAAAAACCAGTGAAAAACAGTTGCATTAAAAACCAAATCATATATCAATACAGGGTCTCAGCCCCAAGTCCCGATTTACTTTATAAATCCGAAAATCATTAATATCATCATGTCATCACATGGAAATACAATTCCAACCAAAATCACAATTCCATTGGGTCTCAAGCCCAAAATATCAATATCACGTAAATCCGTGCAACTGTAAACCCGAGTTGCCACGATCACGTAAATCCATGAAATCAATCACTGACTCATAATCCGAGTCCAAATATCATTTTCAACTTCCTGACTCATAACCCGAGTCAAAAAAACATTTTCAATCCGGGCTTTAGCCCAAAACATCATTTGCACGTTCCTCGTAAAACGTGCCCGAAAGACTGATTAAAATAATCACAAAAATCACGAGAATACCAAAAATCATCAAATTCACATGTAACTCCAAATCCGAGTCAAAATCATTATTTACTTGGGTTCTCACGCCCACAATATCATTTTTAATCAATTTCATAATCTCTCGAAAATCGTGCCAGAATATAATAATATTATAATCACAAAATCGAGAAATCACCGAATTGAAATACCAATCATGCCAAAGCATATCAAATCATATAATAAAGCATTTTAAATCATATATGCATGCATCACGGTTAGAAAACAAGGTCCACTCACACACACCGTTCAAAACGGTTCGTTTCCGAGCTGCACGTTTTTCCGTAAAATCTGGAAATCACAACTCCTGCCCAAAATCATTATAGAGGGTTACTAACATCTCAAAATACATCATATAATTTTCCCCAATTTTTCCGGAATTTAAATACGTATTTAACTCGTAAAACAAAACTTCGGATACGCGGAACATTATCGAAACAATATCCGATTTCACCGAAATCAACGTCAAAATGTTCGTTACACTGAGAGGATCAAAAGTCATGTTGACCTCACCTTGAGACTAGGCCGGACGCGCCCTCACGCGCCGCCGTGAGTGGCTGCGCGTGAAACCCACGCGCCAGCTACAGTGTCGTCGTTCAAGCCCGTTTGTCTGGTAAACGGGTCGTTCAACCCGCGATCAGACCCGGCTGGTTTTCAGTCAATTCCACACTGTTTTCATCGATTGAGCATCCAGTTAGTTTCGTTATAAGTTCAATTAGGGTTCTGTAACCTTAATTACTTGAAACATTACCTCAATCCTCACGATCAAGGATGAACAATCGAAGGACCTCCGGCCACTGTTCATCAGTCGAATTACCTCAATTCCACAAGATTTCCCCAAATTGATTCATCAGGAAGCTTCATTGATCACAGGTAAACCTTTCCCCCAACTCAATTGGATCAAATCATTGCTCAATCCTCACGACTCAAACTCGAACATCCGAACAGTGTGCAACCATGGAGTTTCCACCTTGGCCACTGATTCCTCCCAATTGACGAACCCAGAAGCATCAATGGACCATGAGGAATTGTTTCCCCACCTCAATTTCGTCGTTTGATCACGCATTGATCACGACTCAAGCTCGATATCTCCCACTGTTACCAAACCCGTTCAGAGCCAATTGGGCATGAATTCCTCTCGTTTTTGATTTGAAACAACTCGTCTCAACCTCAGGAAGCTATTTCCAATGTCCAATTCGATCATCACAGCTCAAATCGACCAATTCGATTTTTCCTCCAAATTTTCTAAAACCCGAAATCCCAGTCCTCAGCTCTCAATTAATCCCTCGTTTTTCCCAGTTCAATTCACTCTCAAATGCTCACACTTTGGTTCAGAAATGGAAGAGAATTGGAGGTTGGGAGAAAACTGATTTGTGGGTTGTACACGGTTGAAGAAAATATGGGAGATTAATGGAAATTAGGATTAATTAATTAATTTAATATAATAAAACATAATAATTAGGTCTCCCCCAAAATCATGGATCCATGTTTTGTGCCTGATTTTAAGGGATGAGTGACACTTGTCACTCATCCAAGTGTGCTCAGTCACCGGGTACTGTTCATTATTAAAATATTATTTTATTCTCGGTTCGTTCGGTTAATCGAGCCCGATTCCGTGACCATAACTTCGTCGTCGAATCTCCGATTTCGGCATGCCGCCTGTCGTTGGATTCGTATCGACGAGACCTACGTAACGGTCCTTGGCCCTCGTCTGTTGGACTTCCCGGCCAAAAAGTCAACATTTGGCCCCTACTATGCCAAATTACCAAAATACCCCTCAACTTCCGAACATCATAACTTTCTCTACGAATGTCGGAATTGAACGTGCCACCTGTCTATGAACTCGTGACGTCCCGAACTACGTCACAGTCATCGGCCAAAGTCCATTTGATCGCCCGAACTAAAAGTCAACATTTTGCCCACGCTAGGGGCAAAACGGTCATTTTGCACGTTTCGTCCGATTTCACTCAACTAATCCCCGATTAGTCATTCTAATTCGTAATTAATTAATATTCAATCCCGATATTCGGGACGGGTCATTACACGAAATGTCTGGGTGGTCTGTCCATACCACTACCTGGGAAGCTTTCCGTTCCAGGTTTCTGGACCAGTACTACCCGCGATCCTTTCGCGCGGCGCGGGAGGCGGAATTCCTGCGGCTGGAGCAGGGTGACATGTCTGTTGCAGACTACGAGCAAACTTTCGGGAAACTTTCCCGGTTCGCTGCCTCATTCGTAAGCACGGAGGAGGACAAATGCCAGCGGTTTGAGCTTGGACTCAGAGGGGAGATCCGGGCCAGTGTGACTGCTACCACTCATGCTTCTCTGAGGGATATGGTCGACGCAGCGGTGCGTGTCGAGGCCAGTCTGGCGGCACACCAATCACGACAACCTTCGGGGGAGGGGCGACGTCAGGATCGCCCACATCATGGGCCATCGGGCCGTAAGAACAACAAGGGAGGGAGCTACAGGGGAGCACCCTCATCCTTCAAGGGTCGTGGCTGGTCAGGTCGACGTGGAGGCTCTCAGGGCAGAGGATCTGGTTATATAACTCTGGGCAGCGTTCATCTGGGAGCGGTGCTTCTGGTGGGCATTCAAACTGGCCGAGGTTTGTAACCTGTTTTGCTTGCGGGGAGGAGGGCCACTATGCCAGTGATTGCCCGCAGTTGTCCAAGAACAACGACGCTGGGGGCTCTAGTGTGGTGCAGAGCACGGCTTCCCACACTAGTGGAGGTCGCGGTCAGGGAGGTGACCGTGGTGCTGGGCGTGGCGCGCGCGGGCGCGGACGGAACGGAGGGCCGAGGGCCCAAGTGTTTGCAATGACCCAGCAGCAGGCGAGGACTGCCCCAGGCGTAGTCACAGGTACATTACATATCTTTAACCTTCTTGTACGTGTATTGATGGATGCGGGGGCTACACATTCTTTTATTTCGAAAAGTTGTGCTGGTATGCTTGATTGTGTGGTATCAGCTTTAGATTGCGAAATGGGTGTTGGAACCCCGATGGGTATCGTGTACCTTGTGAATCAGGTGATTCGGAGGTGCCCGGTAAGAATTGAGGATGTGGATTTACCAGCAGACTTAATTATTCTGGATATCCACGACTTCGATATAATCCTAGGGATGGATTGGCTATCGGAGCATGGGTCGCTCATCGATTGCTGTAGCAAGCAAGTGATTCTGCGGAGCCCGGGTTTGCCGGAGGTTATCTTTCAGGGGGAACGTGACGGTTCGCCTCCTGAAGTGATTTCTTCACTTACTGCTACCAAACTTCTACGGAAGGGATGTCAGGGTTATCTGGCGCATGTCATGTCGGAGCAGGTTGGTACTCCGGGTATCGACGAGATACCGGTGGTATGTGAGTTCCCGGATGTGTTCCCGGAAGACTTACCTGGATTGCCACCATCGCGGGAGATCGAATTTACAATTGAACTACTCCCGGGTACCCGACCTATATCCTAGGCACCATACCGGATGGCGCCGGCCGAGTTACGAGAACTCAAGACTCAATTGCAGGAGCTGGTGGATTTGGGATATGTTCGACCGAGTACTTCACCGTGGGGAGCACCGGTGTTGTTCGTGAAAAAGAAGGAAGGAAGTCTCCGTTTGTGCATTGACTATCGACAACTCAACAAGGTGACACTGAGGAACCAATATCCTCTACCCAGGATCGATGACCTTTTTGACCAGTTGCGGGGAGCTCAGTGCTTCTCGAAAATTGATTTGAGGTCTGGGTATCACCAACTGAGGATTTCGGAGGAGGATATTCCGAAAACTGCTTTTCGAACCCGCTACGGGCACTACGAGTTCCTTGTTATGCCATTTGGTTTGACGAATGCTCCGGCAGCATTCATGGATCTGATGAACCGGGTCTTCCGACCCTACCTGGATAAGTTCGTGATTGTGTTCATCGATGATATTTTGGTGTACTCGAGGAGTGCCCGTGCACATGAGGAACATCTCCGGTTGGTCTTGGAGAGACTGAGACAAGAACAATTGTATGCCAAGCTGAGCAAGTGTCAGTTTTGGCTGAGCAGTATTGGTTTTCTGGGACACGTGATATCGACGGATGGGATTTGCGTGGATCCCCAGAAAACAGAAGCGGTGACCAACAGGGCTAGACCGACAACAGTGACCGAGGTGCGGAGTTTCGTCGGATTAGCAGGCTACTACCGGAGATTCGTGGAGGGTTTCTCCAAAATTGCTGCACCATTGACTCGTTTGACTCGGAAGGGGGTAAAGTTTATCTGGGACGAGCAGTGTGATCGGAGCTTTCAAGAGTTGAAAGATCGATTGACCACTGCACCTGTCCTTGCATTGCCAGATGACAGTGGAGAGTTTGTGGTCTTCAGTGATGCTTCACTGCAAGGGTTGGGCTGCGTGTTGATGCAAACTGGCAAGGTTATCGCCTATGCATCCCGGCAGCTGAAGACTCATGAGTTGAACTACCCTACCCATGATTTGGAGTTGGCGGCGGTGGTTCATGCTCTCAAAATCTGGAGACATTATCTATTCGGCGCAACGTGTCGGATTTACACCGACCACCAGAGTCTTAAGTACTTATTCACTCAGAAGGAGCTCAACTTGAGACAACGGAGATGGTTGGAGCTGCTGAAGGACTATGACTGTACGATCGAGTACCATCCGGGTAAGGCCAATGTGGTGGCGGATGCACTCAGCAGAAAATCAGCGGGATCAGTTGCACACCTGGGGATGGTGTATCTTCCCTTGCTGGTGGAACTCCGGAAGGCGGGAGTTATTTTGGGTACTGACGAGCATGGAGCTTTATTGGCCAGCTTCCATGTACGACCAGTACTGATTGATCGGATCATTGAGGCACAACTTCAGGATCCGATACTCTGTATTTACAGAATTGAAGTCGATGCGGATGGCAGACAGGATTTTACCATCCGGGACGATGGAGCACTTGTGAAGTTGGGCCGTTTGTGTGTACCTGCAGTGGCAGAGTTGCGGGCCGAGATTTTTGAGGAGGCCCATAGTTCGGCTTATGCTATGCATCCGGGAGGTACAAAGATGTACCGTACCCTCCGGAACCATTATTGGTGGCCAGGAATGAAGAAGGATATTGCTGAGTTCGTGAGCAAATGCTTAACCTGTCAGCAGGTTAAGGCGGAACGGCAGAGACCGTATGGGGCAATGCAGCCACTTCCGATTCCTGAGTGGAAGTGGGATCACATCACCATGGACTTCGTCTTTAAGTTACCGAGGACTCAGAGTGGAGTGGACGGAGTATGGGTGATCGTGGATCGGTTAACCAAATCAGCCCATTTTCTGCCAGTTCAGGAAACCTATAAACCTAACCGACTGGCTCAGTTGTTTGTGAAGGAAATCATACGATTGCATGGTACGCCGGAATCGATCGTGTCCGAACGTGATCCGCGTTTCACTTCCAGGTTCTGGCGGAGTTTGCAAGCTACTTTGGGAACAACCCTACGTTTCAGTACTGCGTTCCATCCACAGACCGATGGACAGTCTGAAAGAACTATTCAGACCCTGGAGGACATGATGAGGTCATGTGTACTACAGTTTCAAGACTCTTGGGATACTCATTTGCCATTGATGGAATTCGCTTACAACAACAGCTATCAGGCAAGCATCGGAATGGCACCGTATGAGGCACTGTATGGCCGACAGTGCAGGACACCTATCTGCTGGACGGAGGTAGGAGAGCGAGCGGCTGTAGGGCCGGAGATAATGGACTTAACCATGGAAACTGTTCGCGTGATCAAGGAAAGATTGAAGGTGGCACAGGATCGCCAAAAGAGTTATGCCGACCGACGGATTCGAGACTTGGAGTTTGAAGTGGGAGATTTTGTCTTCCTAAAGTTGTCTCCGTGGAAAGGGATTATCCGTTTTGGCCGACGGGGGAAACTGAGTCCGCGTTTTATCGGACCATACGAGATCGTGGAGAGAATTGGCAGGGTTGCTTACAGATTGGCGCTACCTCCAGAACTTTCTAGAGTTCACGATGTTTTCCACATATCGATGCTGCGGAAGTACGTACATGATGCTTCGCATGTACTTGGGGAACAACCTGTCGAACTACGAGAGGATTTGAGCTTCGAAGAACAACCAGTACAGATCTTGGATCGGAAGGACAAGGTACTACGACGGAAGACGATCCCTCTCGTGAAGATTCTCTGGAGAAACCAGAATGTGGAAGAAGCCACATGGGAGCCTGAGGCTCAGATGCGAGAACAATTTCCTTACTTGTTTCTTTGAAATTTCGGGACGAAATTTCTTAAGGGGGGAAGGTTGTAACACCCCGGAAATTCGAGGATTTTAATATTGTAAATTAATGTTTGAATTGACACTTTTACCCTTGCGTTGGGTATGGCCAATTGTTGACTTTTTGATTTATAAATTAAATGGACTTTGACCTATGACCGTGACATAGTTCGGGACGTCACGAGTTCATAGACAGGTGGCACGTCCATTTCGGACGATCAGGGAAAAAGTTATGACTATCGGAAGTTCAGGGGCATTACCGTAATTTGGACATTTGGGGGTGAAAATGTTGACTTTTCCCTTGGAAACTATTTTTCAGTTGACTCAAGGACCGTTGGGTAGGTCTCGACGTCCTGAGTCCGTAGACAGGCGGCACGCCGAAATCGGACTTCGTACGGGGAAGTTATGGTCACGGAAGTATTTCGCATTTAACCGAACCAACCGAGAACCGGATTAAAATATTATTTTATTTATGGAATCTGGTTACTTTAATCAAATCATTCTGGACCCTTGGATGAGTGACAAGTGTCACTCATCCCCACACTCCCTAAAACATGGATCTCTGTTGGCCATTGGATTAAACAATTAATTTCCTCTCCTCAAATCCTCACCATTGATCCTATGCTGAGATTTAATCTCAGCCCTTCAAACCATCCAGCCAACCTGTTTATTAATTCCCAGAATTTTCACTCTTCATTCTTCCAAACCGTGTGCACGGCTAACCATTCGAACAAACACACCAGCCCCTCACCTTGCAACCTCACCCTCACGGCAACACCAGGCGACCAGTAGCCACACCCCAGACGCCGGCCACCACCCCACGGCCACCTGCACGGCCGGAATTCCTCCCAGACCCGAGAAGGAGACCCGAACAGCCCAAGTCACCAAACCGTCCAAACCTTCACTCTGAGGCTCGAACCAAAGTACGGTTGGGATCACTGTGACGGCAGGACGACCCTCTGCTGGACTGGACGACGTGCGGCGGTGACACGGCGGCGGTAGGTTGAAAAACCCGTATGACCCGATTATCTTCCCTTCTTCGAAACGATCGTTTTTGACGTTGATTTTGTTTGTTTGCTTCTAAGACACACTTAAGGGACCCAGACGACCATTTTAAACCAAGGTTCGCGGCTGGAAGCTGGACGACTCGCCGGAGAAGACGAACCAGAGCCGGCAGCCGGATTTCTGTCGATTTTCAGGTAGTTCTTTGAACCTAGAAACTAGTTTTGAGTCCGTAGAACCATAGAACACTTTGTGACGAGTCCATAGGAACAAATCCCATCAGAAATGGTGGACGGGTTGGAGAGAACTGATCGGGTCGAACCGTGGGTCTGCGGTGACCCGGTTCTCAGACCCGGTTACTGTAGCGGATGACGTCATCATGCTGACGTCAGCAGTGACGTCATGATGACGTCATCATGTCAGAATTCAGTCAGCCCAAGGACCAATGGACTGCTGACACGTGTCCTCTGACACTGTCAGTGATGACGTCAGCAGTGACGTCATGCTGACGTCAGCAGTACTGTAGCACCGTTGACCAGAGGGTTGACCAGGCGCGTGGGGGCGCGTGTGAACAGTAATTTTGGTGGGACCACCACCATTCTTTAGGTTTCGACGATCCGGATCCAATGGCGGTGGTTTCGGGTCGATTGGAGATCATTAAGTTGGTCAAAATGAGTTTTTGCCTTGGAAAGCGTGTTCGGGCAGCTTTTCCGGACCGGTTTCGGTCTAGGGTTTCATGGTTGAATGTTAGGGGTTTGTATTTACCCTTACGTATACTTTGGATGTGACAGGAATTTTGTAATTGTACCAGATCGAGGGTAAACGCTCGGTTTTCAGCAGGACTGTACTGTGAGTGGGCCATTTTCTTAAACCCTTGCGTGCATAAACGTTTTCTGGTTTTATTATACTTATTCACATGCTAAAACAATGATGTTTTTTATGATATGGAAAATATGGTTATGGCACGTTTCACGGTATTTGGGCTTGAGACCCGTTTGGTGAAACTTAATGATTGATTCAGATTTTATCTAGGTATATATATACCTTGCATGTGGATATCGATAAAATGTATTTGGTACTGCACTGTATAGATCCTTCCATGTTATATTGTCTCCTCCGGATGAGGTACCCCGGAGAGGTCACGGACGTCTAGAACGTCCAGCGTCTATGACGCTAAGCATCGGGGATGCTGTACCCGAACGGGGTTCGGGGATTGAACTCGGAAATTGAGACCCGAGTGGCACGCGTAGCCTTGTGATTGTGACCTTATTGACGTCAGGGACGTCAGACATCAGGGATGTCGGGATTGGAGTGTATAGTGCAGCAACTAAAATTATACTTATGTTTTTATTACATGCCTTATGGTTTATATTATATGGTTTATGATTTTAAATAATGATGCATGCATGTTTGGAAAACAGAGGGGTAAATTATATGTGTTACTTATCAAATGATTTTATAAACTTGAGTTTCGGTCCACTCACCCTTACTGTTTTGATAACCCCTCCAGGTCGGGAAACTGAGGTAGAGGAGGAACCAGAGGCTGAGGCATAGATCCACTTTCTGCGTACCTGAACCCCTGTTGGGTGGTGTACCCGCAGGTTTTTAATAGAGTCGTGCTCGCAACTTGTATTTCGGATTTTCATCCCTTGTCTGACATTCGTTTAATTCGGAATTGATGTATAACGTTTATTTGGTTATTTATGCTTTTAAATGTTTGGAGGTTAAAATTGGTATGAATTATTGGGTGTCAGACGGGAGCAGGGCACGTCCCCTTGTGGTCCCTGTGGGATCGGGGCGGGTCCTGTCACAATCACACTGCGATGGGATGGAAAAGGCACCAAAGACCAGGTCTTCTGATGCTTAAGGGCAGTTAACTCCTCAACCATAGCTTGTTTCCATTCAGGTACATGGGAGGCCTGCTGGTATGTCACTGGTTCAATGAGAGGGCTCACAGATTGCAAGGTTGTGTGGAGAGCAAGATAGCCATGGCGCTTGGGTTTGATAATCCCTCTTTTGGATCGGGTCACCATAGGATGATGAGAGGATGTTGAAGAGGAGGTACCAGGATGTGTAATGTCCACCACTAGATCGATAGAGTCGTGTGTGGAACCATCTGATGGAGAACTTGTCGAGGGACAGACCACTGATCCTGAGACAGGAGTGATGATACCTGTGTGCTGAACCAAGGGTTCATGACCAGATGAGAGAGGTGCTGGGGAAACATCGTTAGATAGCACAGGAGCTTCAGGAGAGACACTAGGCTGCTGTGCAGGATCTGTGGTAACAGGTGGAGTGCAGGAAGGGGAATCTCTAGATCCTGAGGAGACAGTTCCACCAGAAGTTGGGGTAGAGTAGAGAGGAGTGTAGCTGGATGGTGTGATCGGGCTATAATCCCTGGTGATGAGTGTCTCCTTAGGGACAGAGGCAGAGGCAAATGGAAAGGTATTTTCGTCAAAAACGACATGCCTAGAAATAAAGATCTTCTGGGTAGGGATATGGTAACACAGATAACCTTTATATCCATGAGCATAGCCAACAAAGGTGCATTGTTTCGTTCTTGGCTCTAGCTTGTGATGATTGTATGGTCGAAGGAAGGGGTAGCAAGCACAGCCAAATACCTTGAGAGATAGAAGAGATGGGTGATGGCCAAATAGCAAGGAGTAAGGGGAGTTCATATGTAATGTAGTTGTTGGCATTCGATTGATGAGGAAGTTGGCTGTGGAGCAGGCATGAAACCAGAATGACAGAGGCAGTGAAGCAGCTTGAAGCAAAGTGATCGTGGTTTCTATAAGATGGCGATTTTTTCTTTCAGCCAATCCGTTCTGCTGGGGTGTATATGGACAGGATTTATAATGGACAATACCCCTAGTCGACAAGAACTCAGTCATGGCATTGCTCACAAACTCACCTCCCCCATCACTTTGAAAGATTTTAATATGCTTATTGAAGAAGTTGTGTACATAAGCATGAAACTTGACAAAAGTGGAGTAGACATCCGATTTATTCATCAACGGATACAACCAAGTATATCTAGTGAAGTCATCAACAAAGAGTACATAGTACTTGAAACCAAGACTAGAAGGACAAGGACTAGGTCCCCACACATCTGAATGTATCTTGACAAAGGGTTCTGTGGATCGATGTTCAGGAGCAGTGAAGGGTAGTCTTGATACCTTGCCTTGAAGACATGATTGACATAGTTGAGGCACTGTATCTGGAGAATAGGAAAGATGTGCCTGAGTGAGCATTGAGTCAAGTACTCCACTGGCAGGATGTCCCAAACGCTGATGCCAGAGTGAAGATGAAACCTTCTGGCCTAGGTACGCAGTATAGAGAGAATGGGTAGTGACATGAGTAGAAGGAACGGCCTTAGGAAGTGGATACAGGCCATCAATGCTAGGAAGTTTGTGCAGAGTTCTCCCCAAGTGATCCTGAATGCGAAGGCACTTGGCATCAAACAGCATTTGGCAGTTGTTGTTCAAGCAGAACTTATGAACAGAAAGCAGGTTATGCACAAGTCTAGGAACGTGATATACTTCCTTCAGTTTAAAGACATGCTCATCTAGCGGCAATGTCAAAGAACCTACACTAGAAATAGAGAGGATAGAACCATTGCCTACTGCGATACCTGGTTTTGAAGCACATGCTTGAACCTGTCGAAGTTGACCATCATCTGAGACCATGTGATTGGTGGCACCTGAATCAGCAAGCCAGAAGTTAGGGTCACTAAATTCGTATGCAGTGTTAGCTGAGAAAGCCTGTGGTGGTGCTGTAGCAATATAAGCCTGCGGGTGTGAATCAGTGTGAGTAGGCAATCTGAAGTTACTTCTCTGGGAGCAGTCTGGTGCCTCATGACCTGGGACTTTGCACAGTTGACAGACTGGTAAGGTTGAGGCCTGCATATAGTGTGGTGAGGAACCTAGGATCCCTGAACTTGGGTTGGACATAAGCACTTGTCCTGCGGACCCTTGTGGAGAGAAAGAGTAGTTAGTGATACTGCCCGGTGAGTATTCCATGGTCTGGTTGTTATAGCCATGAGGTCCAGGGCTGTAGCTTCCATTGTTGTAACCTCCATGGCCTCCATTGTTATAACCTCCACGGCCACCACGACCATTACTCCAGTCATTGTTGTAACCTCCACGATTTCCTCTACTGTTGTTCCAGTTTCCATTCCAGTTGTTATTGTTCCAGTTGCTGTTCCAGTTTCCATTCCAGTTGTTGTTCCAGTTCCATCGTCCCCTCTCATTGTTCCTGCCTTGACCTCTGTTGTTTGGCCAGTAGTTAGTGTTCCCATGATTATTATTGCTCCTGCCTTGCCAGTGAGAGTTTGATGGAGGTGCAGGATCAGATTCTTGTCCTGAAGCTCCCTCCTTAGCAGCAGTCATTGCTATAAGCAGTGAATTATGTGAGGCAGTTTGAGTTGCTACCTTAGAGAGATCAGCTTCCTCAACTAGGAGCAGTGTTCTCAATTCAGAAAGAGTAACAGGTACGGGTCTTGCACGAATGTGTGACTTAAAGGGATGATATTCACAAGGTAATCCATTGAGAGTGATAAGAATAACATCTTTGTCTGAAACAGGTACACCAGCACTGGCTAACCTTTGTCTAGCAGATCGAATTTTGTTGAGGAAGACTTCAATAGAGTCTGATCCTTTCTGGATTGTTTGAAGATTTGTTTTCAGTTGCATAAGGTTGGCCTCTGACAATGATGAGAACCTCTCTTGCAGTGTGAGCCAGGCTTCTCGTGAAGTGTCACAGTTCATGATTTCAGTAAATGCCTCTTCTGAAATCGTAGCAATGATGACATTCAAGAGTGCAGCATCTACATCCATCCAGGTCTTGAAAGATGAGTCTGTATTTAAAGGACACAGACTGGTACCATCTAGATGATCAAAGAGATGATAACCTTTCAGCAGACGCTGAATCTTGGCACTCCAAGAGACATAGTTAGTCTCATCAAGCTTCATCGACATGAAGCCAGTAACATTCTTAAGAATCTCCATAATTGCTAGCATAGTTCCAGAAATCAAGACTGAGGAAGAAAAGACACTTATCTTGTATGGATGATCTTTCGAATTGCTCAAACTCAACGATCAACTGAGAGCCAAAAGTGGTGATTCAGAGACCAAGATTGACAAGAAGAAATAGAGGACTCAACAAGATGAAGAACTGAAGCAGTATCGGGAGATGAAGAGGAGAACTTTTCTTGAGAAATGAATAAGGAGAAGAGCAGAAGCAGCAGCGGGAGAAGAGGAGGAGCACTTGTTCACCGAAATGCAATTTACGTAGTAGTGTGATTTGATCGAGCACAGGATCAGTTAGCCATGAGCCATCATAGCTCTGATACCATAAAGGTTTTTGCAGATTATGAGAGGAAGTAGATGAAGGTGAGGTTCAGAGAGTTGAGAGAAGGAAGCTAAGGAAGAGAGAAAACTGATTTTCCACATACCTCATACGCTTTGCACATACTACATATATATTAACACACGGGTCTAGCCTAGAACCGTTCTAACAGTCCTAACCATCTACTAACTAATCTTGACAGCTCATCATTTGTACAGCTGTATAACTCTGTATAACTAACTTACTAACAACTAACAACCTACACGTGTTATCTTACATTACACTCACATTTACTTTAAGTTTAATTACTTATAAGCAAGTGAATGATTTGAAATTCGAGCTATTTCACGTAATAACACTCGTACAATTTGTTTAAATGTACTAATTTGAAAAAATTAGTTAAATAAAAAATAATTAGTTTCTTAATAAAAAATAAAATAAGCAGGAAATTTTAATTAATACCAAGTAGTACATTTTGAAATTTAACCCTAAATCTTAGGACGTAAAATAATATTTTCCCTTATATTTGTGTTTGTTTATTAAACTTCCAGTTTAAATATTTATGATGTCCAGTTACTTTGAAATGACTCTCTAGCTTTGAAATGCACGTGACATTAAAACCATAAACAAATGACACATTGTAAGTACTTACAATTCACATTCATATCATCGATGCATTGGTGACGATTAATTTTTTAACTGCTAACTTAGACGTTAATAATTAAATGAAGAATAATATTTATATCTCATTATGGTGATATCTTCTCGTTCCATCCTTTTGATTTATCAGAATTTCTTTGTACATATATCATAATTAAAACTGTTTATTATCTAAATTATTATGCCAAAATCATTTTCATAAAAAAAATCAATCAGATTTGAGATCGTTTAGTTATTTATATATATCGGCTCGATGAACGGTTCACTATGAGAATATTCGTTATTACCAAAACTATTGGTTTATTTTATATATATGAATGACTAAATAATCTTTAATCTTATTAATTTTTTTAAAAAATGATTTTAACATAATAATTTATAAAATAAACCGTTTCGATTAAAAAATATATATAAATGCAATTTAATAAATAAACAAGATAATATGAAAATTAGATATATATATATATATAATATTATATATATTCGACACTTGTGTAAAGCTTAATGGTCATAAGAATAATGATTGAAGGAATAAAGCTTCCAATCCCACCAAAAAGTAAAGCAACCATATCATAATATTGTAGTCCCGATTAGGTATGGCCGATATTCCATTGATATATATAGCATCTTGCCCTCAGGACTTTAATAAGCTAAAATCATATACGAATAATCATGTGACATGCCAACTGAAAATAAATAACAGATTTTTTTAATTTGGGTAAAGTGGCAAGAGAAGTTTATATACATCATATCAGTTTTAGGGTCCATTTGAGATTATTATATTTTTAAAAAAAATTATTTCAATTATATTTTTTTTAATATTGATTTTTATAATAAATAGTTATAGATTAAAATAATTTTCAAAAGCAACAGGCTGATTGCTTTTTAAAATTGTTATCACAAGTCCATGGCTTTTATTTTTATTTTTTATTTCTACCAAACACTCTAATATTACTTCACTTTCAAATATATCAGTTCTTTAAAAAAAAAAAAAAATCAAACGGGACTTTAATCTGTTATTGCTAAGTACCTCTGGCATATTGTTAATTTTTGTCTTTGTCCTAAAGTACAGAACAATTCGTTAGGTAGGAACATCTCAGCTCTTAGACGTATATTGTATGAGGAGGTTGCTAATATTATTCGTGTTATTCCTTTACCTTCTACATCTATCTTGTAGATGTATTCATTATATTGGTTTATTGTTAACATGCTAGGAACGGTACGGTTTCGGTATTTTGGTTCCATGTGCCCAGCCCTAATATTGGATGCTATAATTTCCCTTTTGAGACGTATTCATTATATTGTTAGTGATAGCAAAAATATCAATTTATGGGGCTTCAGATTGGGCTCTCCCTTCCCCCGAGGCTAACTTGGTGGAGTCTACCTATATTGACCAATTAGATTGGTCCTTAATTCTAGATGAGTTTATTGTTAACATGCTAGGAACATCTCAGCTCTTAGACGTATATTGTATGAGGAGGTTGCTAATATTATTCGTGTTATTCCTTTACCTTCTACATCTATCTTGTAGAATGACAAGTTTGTCTTGGGCCCTAATTTGGGAGGAGAATTCTCTATCAAATTTGTCTGTGATTATCAGAAAAATACTATCTCTACTCATCCAGAAGCGGGTTGTCTTAACAACTAAGGATGTTAGTCATACTCATACAAATCAACTACAAAATGTATTACCATATCGACTTACTTAGAGTATCGACAACAATTTTGGAAAGTTTATGGGTTCGAAAAAGAGGAGACAGCAACAAGGAGAGGTCGCCCATTAGATGAGCATGTCTCTATTATATATGCAACTTTTGTACAAACAAAACAACCCTCGGGACAGCCAAAATTCAAGGCTCCCCTAAACTTATGGACACATGTATAGAGAGGCACTTCAAGCCACCCACGCCCCAATTATTAACACCAAAAAGATCCACTTCCTCCTTAATTCCCGAGAGAAAGCGAGCATAATTTAGATTTTGTTTAGATTATCCCACTGCTAATTAATTAAATCTTCGAGAATCTCCTAATACCTTCGAGCTAATAATTAATTTATGAGTCTAATATTTTAAGAATAATATATTAATTTATGAATCTAATATTTTTGGCTAAATATTTTATGGACACATGAATACGAAAAATAATTCAACAAACAATCATATAACATTTTTAAGAAACTATATTTTAAAAAAAGGTGCATAAAAAAAAATTTAAAAAATAAAATCAATAAATTTGCTAGAAGACACAATTATTGGAAAAAAAGCATCTCTATTATTAATGACCTCAATTATTGGTGCTTTGAGAATAATAAAGAATGCAAGCTTTATAATTAATAATTAGTTAATTAAGTAGGGTTTGGAGTTCAGCTAATTAAGGAAAAAATAGCCATTTTACTTGAAACACATATCTTGTTCAAGATTTGAGATTATATTCCATGGCAGTATGGCACCCAGCTCAAAGAAAAAAATAAAAACAAAAAATAAAAAAGAACTTGGAAGAATATATGAACTATGAATGATCCTTAGTTTATTCCTTTTTGAATAACCAACACATAATTAGAAGATGAAAAATTGGATGTTCCTTTTTTTGTGTTGTCACACTAGCCTCTAGAATTTTGTTCATATGCAAGTTAATTGATTTTTTTTTTACATATATCAATATTTAATTGAAAAAATTCGACTGAATTATACATAAATTAGTAATTAAATGTTAAATTCCACAAAAATGTAATTATCATTTTATGAAAAATTGAACACGCTAGTATATAGATGTCAAACGTCAGATATATAGTATTATTATTCGTGAGAATTGAATATAAAACTTCTCAATTACACGTGGAAACAAAAACCGTTGAAAAACTCTAGCTAGCTTGCCAAATTGATTAATTAGCATCCAAATCTACACAGACAAATGACTGATTCGTCATGTGAAATATTTTATCAAAATTTGACGATACAAGTAAAATTTATTGAAAAAAATATATATTATAATGAAATCAACTTACTCCACAAAATAATTTATACTAAAAGACTCTTAAGAAAAAACAATGACATTATCCAATTACAATATATTAGGGCACTAAATTTGATTTTCATTGGATCAAGCTTGATATTATCAAGAAATTCTCTTTTTATTTCAACAATAGATCTATAATTTTCAAAAAATCATCCACCATCTTATTAATTAGATTTAAAAACAATTTAGTGGGTTGTATGCTAATATTACATCGGTTTTTACTGTGTGAGTAATTACAAGTGAGCTGAACCCACCCTAACCTTTATGATAAGACCCACTCTGAACTGAATGTACCTATTGAATTATCAGGGTAAATTTTGACGAGTAATGTACCTTCACAACTTTCTTGAAGTACTAAAAATGACTAAGGTAACTTTGAAATTTTTACTGTACGTGGGGTGTGGCGGGTAAGTAGGAGCAACGTTAGTGAGAGAGTTGCAGGTTCGAGACCTAGAATTCTGATATTCCATCACGCAATGCCAAGTTGCCAATTTAGAGATCAATATCAAGATAATATCAATTTAGAGATCGTAATTTATAATGTATTGAAAATATATCATAAATATAAATGAATCTCTCTTTTTTAAATCAAGATTAGTATATTATTCAAGATAGGAACCGACGTCGTATCTCGTATGTGACGTCTTACTATGTTAGCATCGAGATAATTTTAATGTACGTATTAATAATTAGAGATAATATTTTCAAATCACATTATAAATTATAAATCAAAGACTTGAATTTTACTATATTTATGGGTTTTATTTGTATTAAAAAAAAATTACTTGCATCCTATTTTGGTGATACATTCTCGTACCATCATTTTAATTTTATCGAATTGTCTTTATATATAAATTATAATTAAAATTATTTTTATCGAATAATAATATCTTTATTTTTATCATTACAAAATCAATGCGAAAGATTTCATCAAAATTTTCTAACTCGTCAAAATTTTCTAACTTGTCAAATTTTTCTAACAAAAATTCCCTCATTTTTTTTTATTTAAAAAAAATTAAAACGAGTTCTATCCATCCCGTCTTATTTTATCGAATATAAATTCTTCAAATAATTTCTTCAAATATCAATAATCTCATCTTTAGTTTTTTTTTTTTTCTCTCTCTCTTTTTGTTAAAAGAAGGTCATCTTTAGCTAAAAGCACCACTGTCTTACACAGAAGATATTCTCCGCATATTTCCAAATAAGCTTCGAAATAAAAAAATAAAAGAATAAAAACGCGAACCAAAGCTGATCCACACCTAAAAATAGTAAAGAAACGAAGTCACTATTGATAAGAGCTCAAGCCGTAATTCCCACTCCACAGTTAAAATTAGGTAACTGTAATTTTAAATTACTGCTCATATTTGTAACTGACCAAAACATCAAATAATAAAGCAACCATCTCTCCCTTCAGTCTCTGTCGCTCCCCCACCCTTCTTGCTTCCTTTTCCTCCTCTGAGAAAAAACAAAATAAAAAACCTTCGACATTGTCGGATATTTTATCGCTGTCAATATTGTATTACTCTCCATCAACCTACTCTTTACCCTCCTATATTTATTCTCTTCAATTATCTCAATTTCCTCCTTCAAGCTTCAGGGTTCAACCATCTCTCTCTTTAGATTTTAGCTTCTCTTTCTCTTTCTACATCCAATACGGTCAAAACCCCCAAATGAAGATCCAGTGTGATGTATGCAACAAGGACGACGCCTCCGTGTTCTGCACCGCCGACGAGGCCGCACTCTGCGACGGCTGCGACCACCGCGTCCACCACGCCAATAAGCTTGCTTCCAAGCACAAACGCTTCTCTCTTATCCACCCCTCCTCCAAACAATTCCCTGTCTGCGACATCTGTCAGGTATATATTTTCATACTCAGAAATTAAAAAAAAAAATATAGAAAAATCTGAACTTTGATCTATCATTTGACTGCTCAGTCTCTAAAGAATCGTGGGTTGATGTTTGATTTTGCTGATTTGAGTTTTTGAATCTTGATCTGCAGGAGAGAAGGGCCTTCCTGTTTTGCCAGCAAGACAGAGCGATTCTCTGCAGAGAGTGTGACCTTCCGATTCACACGGCCAACGAGCACACCCAGAAGCACAACAGATTCCTTTTGACAGGTGTCAAGCTCTCCCCCACGTCTGAAATTTACACACCTTCATCTCCGGCCACCGCCAACTCTGACACGACTGTTACTGATCCAAAGCCTCAACCTTTAATCAGGAAACCTGTTTCTGCTGCATCCCCTGCAATCCTCAAGAACTCGGCTTCAACCGACGTTAATGGAAGCAAAGGCGGGGAGGTTTTAGTGGCTAATGATGGCGGCGGTGGTGGCGGTTGTGGGTCGACCAGTAGCATATCCGAGTACTTGATAGAGACGCTTCCGGGCTGGCATGTTGAGGACTTTCTCGATTTTTCGTCTTGCCCTTTTGGTTTCTCTAAGGTTTGCATTGATTCATCGTTCTTCTTTGTATCTTCTCTTGCCATTTTCAAATCCTAGTTTTTTATTATCCTGCTGGATCTGAGAAGTGTTTGGATTGTTTTGATTGATCATCTGAGGCCGATAACGACATGCTGATGCCGTTTGTGGATGCCAATCCAGCTGAAACCAATCTGAGCTCATTCTCAAGGGAAAATATGGGGGTCTGGGTTCCTCAAGCACCGAATCATCACCATCATCATAATCCTGTGCAGCAATTTTCACAAACAAGTGGTGGGCATGTTGTTGGGGTCAAAGAGACAAAGGAGAGTACAAACATGAAATCTCAATCAACAAACAGAATGTGGATGGACGATGGATTCACAGTCCCTCAGATCAGCCCTTCATCCGTCGTTTCAAAGAGGCCGAGACCTTTTTGAATGAAGATATTTTCGCAGCAAAAAAGGAAAAGAAAAAAGACAAGGCCTTTTAGATCTTTTTGAAGTTAATTTTAACCTGTCATGTAATTTTCTTTCGTTGATTTTGGGTTTTTGGTGTTTAAGTTGAATTTACATTTTCTCCCACTTTTGTATGTGATTTGATGCTCCAGCTCGATCTTTTCTCCTTATACTTATTGCAGAATGCAAGCATCATTGTAAATATCAACTGCAGCTGGCTTATGGCTTTTCAATTTTCATTCTGTTTTTGGAGTATTGTATGAATTTGGAAAGGTTACAAGTAGCATTGAGTACACATCGTTTGCAAGGGGCCGTCTCTAGTTTATTCAATGGCTAGTTGCCATCAAATTACGTTGGATAGCTCCACTACAAAAAATAAAGAGTTGCCTAATGAGATTTTGCTCGACGAGCTTTGACTAATCAGTTTTGTCGGGCAAGCCTATTTTTCTTGAAGCGTTCATCCTTAGCGATGACATTTACTTTTCATGTCGACTCTTAGCTGTGGTAATGTGTGAAACTGGAACCGGAGACTGAATTCGAACTCGGATTTTGATTCACCAGCTTACTTTCCTCCGGTGGTTATGAGATTGGAACGGAGGGTAGATAAATTGAAGTTTGGATGATGACGGTGGTGGGGATGTTGACAGTGAGATGAAGGGTGAGAGATAAGTAGAGAAGCAAAAGGTGATGGAATTGTTTTGTCTCAAGTCTCATGCCTCTTCGGGCACAACTTTTAGCGGTATGGGCAGGTGCACCATCACTTTCATTACAAAATAGAAAGCTCCTTTGGGTTCTAGTACCTAGGTCTAGCTGTGAGTATTCTATTCTAGAACTCCCCTCCTTTGGAGGAAGGAGGAAAACTCATTAATAAGTATACATAACTAGCGTTTATCTTATCTTATGTATTTTGTCCACATGCTACTTTGATTTTATTTTCTTAGTTGATTTGGATTCTATTCTAGGTGTGACTTTCTTATATTAGATATTTTCTTTCACAAGGTAGTGCATCAATATAGCATAGCTATACGTGGACAAAAAAATTGTTCCCATAGCATTACATAAGCCTAGTTTAGCATCTTTCTCTATCTACAATTACCCACCTTGGTGATTGAGATTTCAGAATAGAAAAAGTATCTAGTTATCATCTCGACCTCTTCGTTGATTCACGAGAAAAATAGAACTTTGCCTAGGCAACTCTAAGTCCACTCGCTCACTCAGTAGAGATTAAGAGACAACAGTGCGATAATCACCTAATATTCTTCGAAATATAAATCAGTTGTGGAATGAGGTTCCAAATGGTAATTTCGGGATAAGATAGTGAAATTGTCTTTGAGGAGAAAGAGAAGTCTTTTTATTTCCTCCATGTATTGAACCCTAACGTTGGCACGTGTCTTAGTACATGTGAGAGGCTGACCAAGGTGACAGGGTCGAACAATTGAGTCCTGTTGGAAAAGAAACATATTTCTCATATGTTTCTAATTTTTATATATAATCAGTAATTATTGATTGATCAAATGACGTGTAGATAAACTTAACCGCACACTATAATTTTGGATTTGTAGAGTAAAATATTGAGGAAGATGACTCAAAAATAATGTTCAAAAAGGCACTAGGCGTTTCTAGGATGGCCGATAGGGATCTAACACCTAAGCAGTTAGGCGGGGTTTAAGCGATTTTTTTTCGAGACAAAAATTCAACAAATTAATAATATTATAAATAGTATCAAATATTTATAAAATAAAAATTAATTATCTAGATAAAAAATTGAGTTGGGAATCACAAATGTTAAAAATGTAAAATTTTTTGTTAATTTCATTATACAATATTCTATGTTCTTTATTTTAATTAAATTATTAATTAATTAAGTATTTAATAAATAAGATAATTTATATTAACTCTCTCTCTCTCTATATATATGTATATATAAGGACTCCAAATTAGATTTACAAACTAAAAAAATTTACAAGCAAATTCACCTAGGCACAATATGTGAGACAGTTTCTCACCTACCCATTGTCTAGAAGAACTAGATGGCCGATGTTTTGAACTGTGCTCAAAAGAGTAAGCCCCATATTCCATATGGGAGAGAAAACGTCATTGCAAACGCACATCGTGGAATTTGTCGATGAGGATTATATATGATGGCCGTTGGGATGCCCTACTTAATAATTTGATGAAAAAGGGTTAATTTGATTGGTAGAATCCAGAATCATGGTGGATATAAATATGCACATGTAACACACCAAGCCTTATTTTTTTTTTCGGCTAATTAGCATCGATGTGAAGTGTGAAAATGCACAATCTGGAGAATCCACCGTGAATGTGGACTGCGCGGAGCCATCATGATCGTGTTTCTTGCAGGGTCAAAGTCCAAACCTCCAATAACAAAAGTCAAATTTTATTACAAATTTCGAATTTACTTTGCATCCCCCATGTACAATCTCAATCCTTAATCCTAAATCTTAAAACCCTAAAGGTCGTCTCAAGCTTTGCCGGCCATCCCATCCAAACCTTGACCCTTCCGCAGATGGCTTAAGTCGTTTTATTTTGTGTTTCGTATCTTTACAGAGAGGATCTTTATACGACGATTTAAGAAATCATCGACATAAAATATTCAGTAGTTTCTTCTACGTAGCTATATTGGTGGAAAAAAACATTTAGTAGTAGGAACAAGTTCAGCTCATATACAAGGCAATTCCAGCTAGAAATGGTTCTTAAAAATGAATAGAATGTTGGAATTGGTTCCTAAAATGAATAGAAATTTGGATGACTCTAATTCAAGTGCACAAACACAAACACAAACACAAGCCAAACAAACAAGCAATCGGATCGATATAGATTTAGAAGACCGCAGCCACTACCTTGCTAGCAAGAGCACGCTCCCGCCTTTCTATGTAATCAGCCGGGAACCAACCAGCTTTGCCCTTACATTCGCCTTCAGCCCAACCATTGTTTGACACCTGCTCAACCAAAAAAAAACATTAAAAGTCAACATGGGCGAAATTAATCCAAACACGAACGGAATACTTTGGTATATAACAACATAACATAACAACATTCCAATCTAAGAATGCGATAGCAGAGTTCCATCGTCTGACATGCAAAAAGAAATGTCTATAACATAGTGAAACTTGAAAAAAATCCCTATTTGGATCATATTTTGAGTATCACAAGCAACCACAAATCTTCTTAATGTGAGTACTTTTCCATGAGCTTTACTTCAACTCTAGAGATTTGTCTATAGTACGATAGCTAGAGATTGCCACATTTTCTTTTATCACATGAGTTTCACATATAAAGAGAAAATACATAAGGTGCATGCATGCAACAAGGAACAAACCTTCCGGACGACAACATAATCCCCGAATGACAAACTTAACTCCACATCAGATACAGCATGAAACGTGAACATAACCTTGCAGTGGGTGAAATGAAACAATTAGTAGAAAATAAAGAGTCGAACAGAAAAACTTAAAATTCATTAACATAAAAATACCTCCCCTAAGAAATAGTCCCGCAGTTCTGTCAATTCATCATAGGTTTCAGAAACAAAGTCCTGGCTGAGGTCTTCATATGATGGTGGCGGAGGTATGGTGTTCTCTGCAGCTGGACTAGGTGCTGGCGATGCTTCAATTCGCTGGTGTTCTGACAACATCTGTCCAGAAAATAGTGTCAATTATCCCTGTGAACATAGGTACAGTTGAATAATACACAGCCAAATGAATTGGGAATAAAATTGTCTTGTCCCGGGCCCCATTAAAAGGACTATTCCAGCATATTTCATACCTCGTCTTCAAGCTGATCAAGTATCTGAAGAACATTCTGATGATAGTTGCGCTCTGCTTCAACCTTGAATGGTATGAAAAATGACAGAATTAATTCTTTTAACTTGTAACTAGGCTAAAGTCTTAATACCTAAATAGGAAGCGGAAGGAAATGCTTTACCATTGCAAGAAGCCGCTGAAGAGTCAACCTCTGTTGTTGACCTTCCACAGCAGCCATTGCTGCACCAGCTTCTTTTCCCAATATTTCGACATTAGACTTTAGCTCCTGAAGCTTGGCTTCAGCAGCTTCGAGTTTCATGATAATATCAACACTACCTGCAGATTCTCGTACTTTGGCTTGGCGTCTGGAAACATCTATAGCCTATCTGGGTGCAAGTTAGTATACATGAGTTGTAGGAGAAAAGGACCATAAAAAAAGCAAGCTTCAAATTTTGAAGCAATCTCAACTATTTCACATCAGTTATACTATGATCTTTTACCAAAAATACCACTACATGAACGTCTCAAAATATAAAGAAGTAGGAGAAAACACATTGGTAAAAGAAAAAGGATAAGCCCACAGAGCAAAAAAACGATCACCATATAGCATATACATTCAGTGAAGTAAACATTGGTAGAAACAGAAGAAGATACTGCATGTACCTGAGCTTCAGCTTCTTGCCGCATTCTAGCGTATCGTTGAGCAAGATGTCGAGCATCCTCCAAGGGCGCTCCCACTACCATTGCTCTTAAAGGCTCGGCAACCTAAACAAACAAATGATAACATGGAAAGAAGTTATTATGTAAACTGATGATTCTGGTTTGTCAAGCGATACACAGGAAACACAGAAACATAGAATAATAGTCCAGTCCTTCAACCACATTATAATGAAAGTATTCTGTAAATTTACTTCCAAAGATTCAAATGGGAACAAAATTTGCCCTCAGTAATACATAAATGAACCAAACGATCCTCTGCAATATAATGCATCCCTTAATATTGACAGTATGAACTTTAATTAAACCTGTGTGCCAAAGGCTTTCAATAGAGCTCCACACTCCTTTTCCATTTGGGCACGAGCTCTTGCAAAACTCAGTGCAGCTCTCGATAGTGTGTTACCACTGGTGCAAGTTTTTTCAGTTCCATATTTCCTGCTATCTTCTGATAACCTGGTACCTGTTGAAAAGTTTTAGGAATATTAAGTGCTAAAACTAAAACGATGTTGAATCCGAATTCCCAAGCAAGACACACCTCAAGGAACACACCTATTTCAACATGCTTTGAACCGGCTACAATATAACCTTCCACACCGCGGACAATCTCCTTCTGGTAATGCTGTAAAAGAAAAATAAAAGATACTACAGGTAACTACAAAAGTAATGGGATAATAACAAAGAAGGAAGAGAAGCCTTCGCATTTAGCAACCTTGGCAGCACGAGTTGATATGTAAAGCTTCTCGAGCTTCTGATGCTGTTGGAGTTCCGTTTCGTCTGCAACAACATTATCCGAACCCCCATAGATGCCACCAGAAAATTGTTTGAAGACGGCCTGACAGTGTTAGCAAAATCAAAAGAAGATTAGGGTGTAAACAGAAAATGTTGAACTAGATACCAACCAGAGTCCCAAATTAATCCAAGTAATATGCAAAAACAAGGCTAAAAAATCAGAAATACAACAACACAGCAGGTGACCACATCCCAAACAGCTCAAATTAAAAAATAGTGAATTTCTAATCGATTCAACAAAATCAGATACGGCTAGTACCTTGGAACGAAATTCATGGATATCTCGATTATAAAACGAAAAATCGGATCAGAAATCTCAAATCAACGCAGATTATCAATCATATTAGCATCCGCACAGAAAATAACGAATGTAAATTCGACGGAATTCGAGATAGAGAGGTGAAAGAGAGAACCTGCTGTTGCTTAGCGACCTGATCTCTGAGCTTCCTGATTGCTTCCATGAAAGGTTGGTTGCCGTTGGACCAATGGAAGATTTGATTGAGCTTTGAATCGAGCCTTCAACTTTCAAATTCTGACAATACTTTAATTTGGAGGCAGATTTATTTGCTATTTTGCCGTAATTGACCGCCACTTCGTCGCCGTCGTGCTACTCTGTAATGACCTTTTCTTTAACTTGAATTGTACGTTTGCTCTTACTTCATTTTCTGTTTATTTTCAGTTATTTATGAGAAAATCCGTCTTTTTAAATTAGTTTAAATTCAGCTGTAACGCTTTCCGCATCTACAACTATCATTCTTGTTCATTCGCACTCTTTCTTTTTTCATTTAAAAATAATAAATAAAATAAATATTACATGAATTAGAACGTAAATTGGTTTAGTACCGTTGGAGAGTTGTCTCCGTATTGGGGAAAAGCAATATCATAATAATTATCGACTTTGTTTTTATGAGAATTAAAGTCGAAACAAATTATTTATATAAGATAAAAAAATATAAGGTGTATTATCAATAATTATAATATGACAATATTGAATATATTGTATGTGTATTATATATGATTTAATTTTTTGATTGTCTATTAATAAAAAAAAGTAAATTATATAGAAAGAGATTATGTTGTGGTCAGACGATTACCGAAAAGATAATATGTGTTCAATTGATGATACGGATTAATTAATACTTATCCAATTGATACATACTGCTTAAGACTTGCTTAGTGAATTTTGAAGCAATATTGCAATAATTATGGATTTTGTCTTTATGAGAATTAAAGTCGAAACTAACCATCCACACAAAATAAAAAATACAATCAT